>JAQQSE010000042.1:2400000-3043811 GCA_035772565.1 Antheraea assamensis
TTTCTTTTTAATTGACAAACGCTATTAGCCTAATGGGCCTTTACGACGTCACAGGACAAAAAACAATATAAACTGTTAAAAGCCTCTCTGTGTTTCATTATTTTTTGTATTTAAAACCCGAAATTTAAAAAGACATATTCAATGTCGTTAATTATAAAAAAGACTATGAAAGTAAAAGTATACAAATTTGCAAATCTATTATTTTATTTTACTATATAAGTGTAAATCATACCGACTTCGAAACGAACATGGAAAATTACATAGACCTTTGTAACAATAAAATATAATCTAGTGTCATCTAGATTAAAACTAGCTTTTTCTCGTAGCTTCGCTCGCGTTAATGTAGTTTTCACTTATTTTTCGGGAACAATATCGTTTATCTGGATAAAAGATACACTATGTCCTTTTCTACATCCCTGACAATGGATATGTACAATTCTATTATGAATGGTTTAATAGTTAAGGGGTGAAAGCCTAACAAACGAACGAACAAATATTTGCACATTCGCACCCTTACTAATATTATAAATGTGACAGTGTGTTTGTTATGCTTTAACACCTCAATTACTTGACAAGTTATTATAAATTTTGCATACACGTCACCAGAGGTAAGGAAAAGGACTTAGGGTAACTTTTACTTGAAAGAAAGTACTGTTCCCGAGGGTTAAGCCAAATGTACATTAGCGAGAGTGAAGCCGCGGGAAAAAACTACTGTTTTATGCTTATGCAGGGTACGAGACAACAAATAAACCAAATAAAACCTTAGTAACTCCATTAAGAAATGTAAAGGGGTTTTAAAGGGGGTTAATGCTAAGAAATTTAAAGGGGTTTTAAAAAACAATAAATTGTTTGGACCTTTATTAATATTTGGTGGGAATCCAATAATAACATTAACTTAATGGATATACAAATATTATAAAAGTATTCCAATATCGACACTAAAAGTAAGTTCTCACACCGCTTCAGAACTGTTGCGTCTGTTAGTATTTTTTAATTTGTTTGTTATTGTTAGAACAAGATTATTTATTTTTTTATTCTTTATTTTATTAAAGGGTTTGGTCGCAAAACGACTATGCCACCCTTATTGGAAGGCATATACTAACTACACACATACAATCAATTTATCTTCTATTAACAGCGACGTTGACTAGCCTGTACAGCATCCTGGCTTCATCCGACAAAGGTGCAGCCAAAATGCTGTTACAGACGCCAACGCCACGCAAATCCTTATTTACTGTTAAGCAGTACTCTCGCCTTTCTACCTCATTACGGACACATTCCACAATAACGTGGTAGACATCCTCTAATCTGTTACACTCAGTGCACAGAGGTGATTGTATTTTTTTCATTAAACTGGCAAACTTTTTAAGTGGAATATGTCCGGAACGAAGTCTCAAAGCGGTAACTATTTCAGCTCTAGACCAGTCACTTTTATCAATCCAAGGGAAACGAGGAGGATTGGGCAGAACAAGATTTGTACGAAAGGAAATATTTTAAAAATCGTACGGAAAAGTGACAAATTTGGATTAAAAAATCTCCCTATAAAAAGTGAACGAGTGAATCAAACAGAAGACTGTAAAGAAGTATATATTCAAAACTATTAGCAGAATTATTAGATTGACGTTTAATTATTCAAATGCTATTTTATTTCATCACACAATCGTACTGTAAAGGTACACAGTCTAATTTTCTTCGTTAATACCTACATCCGCGTGGTGCCGGAGCGGGCAGCTATTATAATATAATTATTAACAATTAAAAAGTTATAAATGACTTTGATAAATGTATGTAATGTTTGAGATAGTATTGAACTAAATACTATTTAAGTCTGCAGAATGATAACGATTAGTGATTAGACATTTTATCTAAAGTGTTGATAATAACGTTCGTCTTAAGTATTTAATAGAATACTTATTATAAAAATATTCTTTAAATATTGTAAATATGCAATAACAAGAAAAACTGAGCTAGACGAACTTTCTATCCAAGCAAATTATTGACGTAACGAATATTTAGCAGAATTTTGATTTCACTATTTATTCCATTATTTCGACTTGTAAATTAAAAAATTTCAAGCCTCTCTATACTTTGCCAATATAGTCATGGAGATACTAATTTAAAACTAAGAGAACCTTTTATTAGGTATAAAAACCAACATATCTGTGTCCATGCTTAACATAATAATAATAATTATGCATATTCTTGAAACTGAATAGAACATAAATTTTATATGGATCCCAGTGCGCGGCTACGAAAGAGACGGATGAGAAAAGATTACATGTGACAGAAATGTGAATGTTAAGATGGATGCATGGTGTAACAAGAATGGATAAGTTTTAGAATGAGTATATCAGAAGGAGTTTGAAAATAGCACTGGTGATAGAGAAGTTGAGGAGTAATAGGTTAGCATGGTACGGGCATATTATGAGAAAAGATGAAAGCCATGTAACAAGAAAAGTTTTGGGTTTGAAAGTGGACGGATATAGTAGTAGAGGAAGACCGAAAAAGTGAGGATGGATTATGTGAAAAATGATATGCATATAAAAAGTGTGAATACTGAAATGACATCTGATAGGGAGAATGGAAAAGAAAAACATGTTGTACCGACCCTATTTAGGTGTGATAAGGGTAAGATGATGATGATGATGTTTCATAAAACTGAATCACGGACGTTCAATCAATGGAGCAATGTTAAAGTGTGACTTTACCTTGAATATAATTGTTTAAGAATCATTTGTAAATAGCTAGACATTATTGGTATTTATAAAACGGTCTAGATGAAGTACTAAAGTGCATTTACGAAGTCATTTTGGTCACTTTTTAAAGGAAAAAACGCGAAGAAAGTGACGTTTCTTTGGGTTGTATATATTGAATTCTATAATAAAGTTTTGTTTTCAATTAATCATGTATATAAGTAACACATTCATTATTATTATTATTATCATCATTATTTTAAACTGTACTTAAAAAAATAGTCGTCTATTTCAGTTATTGTGAACGGTATTGTACTTGTGGTAACTCAAAATAAGAAATATTTCTTTACACTCGATATCATATAAAAATCTTGAAAATACTGCATCAATCGGTGTTGTATTTGAGTTTGTCGTTGATATAATCCTGTTATTTGTAGAGATAAGTTCATATTGTCTGTTAATAATGCAATCAATTGTAGAAAGTTGTCTAAAGAAAAATTGACATTAAAATGTCTACCTTAAAATCATAGAAATTTTGTCATAATTTTATCAATCATACTAGGCAAACGAATTAAGATAACCTATAATTAAAAATGTCCTCCACATTTTTTTATTTCACAGTTTAATAGTTTTTTTATTATATGTCAACTAATAAATTACATTTTTAATGTTTATAGTTTACACATATGCATCTTCTTCTTCTTCTTGTTTTGGCACCGCAGAAGCATTTGCCAGTGTCAAGTAAGTGTCTTGTGATAATTATAATGTTCTAACAAGATGGTGGTTTCCTTGTTAGAACTTTCCATGGAGTTTTGGTGGCATCTCAGAATGCATGCTCCGTAGTATTATTTCCCATCCACTTCACTTGTGCATAACAACCGAACTATATTACGTAAAACACCACCAATATTACAAAATATAGAGTCTAATAACACAAGATTATGAATAAAATATAAAAGCCACTACATGACAGACCAAGATCCCATCAAAAAAGTCACATATGCATCGAATGTGATAAAATTATTTTAAAATGCAAACTTACCATGTTACCATGGCAATGGTTCTAGAGCAACGGAAAAAACGTAACGTGTAACAAAAATCCCCTACCGTGCCAAAAGAAGTTGCACTTCAAGAAGTTATTGACAGTAGACAGAAAGATGTGGAAAGTTCCCGGGTGAGGTACGTCGGGTAAAGTCCATTTAAATATTCCAAATATTACGAACTCATTACAAGTAAGCAAAGAATGGCTCATCTACCGTAGGAATTAAATACAGTGGGTGGAGTTCTAAAAAAACCTCGTCTCAAACGTTGTTGCATCGTTCGAATAATGACGTCAAGGTTCCAGACTTTTCCACCCTCCTTAATATAAAGGGTAGCACGGTTCAACCAAGGGGAGTTTTATTCGGGAAATCGGAGCAAATATGAAGAGAAACAAAAGAAATAAATGTACAAGCGGATTGCGACTGCAGCATTATAAGAATGAATCTATTTTGTTCTTATTTCTACGTGTACAAGATAAATTTCTTCTGACGCAAACAGTATCTTATTTACCCACGAGCGTAGCAATATCACATCAAAATGATGCTAGTTCCACCAAAATGGAATTTGACTAAACTGAAAGAGTTTGTTTTCTATCAACACAATCGTATACTTACCCAAACTTTCTATTAAGTGCCATAACACAAAATAATTCATAAAAATAAAGTGGCCTTTTACAAAATAATAGCAATTTGTCACTTAGCATAATTTCCTTTCGATATCTTATAATTTTCTCATATAAATCCACAGATATGTACGTGTTAATTACAATATCAAATTGAATAATAATAAATTGTAGCCTATATCACTAAGGAGTAATGTGGCTTTTTATCAGAGAAAGTATTATTAGAATCGGATTAGTAGGTCCAAAGATAACCTGGCTGACGTAATCATACACTTTATCTCTTTATAATTCTATACATATAATAAAAGGCTAACGAGACGAAATCTGTACATTGAATATATGTAAGAAAAAATATTCTGAGGGGGCTGTGAATCAGTGACACAACGCATTTCTATTGTTTTTTGAATTTTTGTCTGTCTTTCTGCCTACTGTCGTTTGTACGCGCATCACGCAAAAACTACTGGACGGATTTTGACGAAATTTGATATGGTGATAGATTATACACCGATATAACGTATATGTTTTTCATATATATCGCATTCGTATATATATTTATGTTACTTATAAGAAAACACAAAAGAGAAGCAATTTACGCAAAAGCTACTGGACAGAGTTTGGCATTGCTGAATGTTGTGTTTTGGTGCCACACCGTGTATCGAAAGTCAGAATTATACATTCACAGTATAAGCAACTACTAGACATTTTGTAGGTGGTAGAGTTACGCTGAAGCTATTACTGGTTTCAGCATGAATGGGTCGGCTCGCCCGGGGTAGTACCACCCTCTCACAGAAATCCGACGTGTAGTAACAGTGCTTGCACTGTTGCGTTTCGTTCTAAAAGTGAGAGTGCCGGAGGCCCACATATTTAAAAGGCCGGCAACGCACTTGCGACTCCCCTGGTGTTGCTAGTGTCTATGGACGGCGGTGATCACTTACTATCAGGTGACCCACCTGTTCGTTTGCCCCCTATAATATAAAAAAAAGACATTGTAGTACCACGCCACACCTCGAAGAAGAAAATCGTTCACAAATGGTCGATGTCGAGTTTTGATACGCCTTTTTATCTATGACGTTATTAATCACTGTGTTTAGAATTGAAATTCCACGCGAACGTAGTCGCGGGCACAGCTAGTAACAATATACTTGAGTTAAATTATACCCCTCTTATATTGAATACTCTATGACAAATATTTTATAATTCTAAATTTCAAACAAAATATACAAAACAGTTCTAGAGAATTACTAGGTTTGTAATTAATCGGTTCTTTTCTAATTTACACTATATGTACTGAATAGCAAGATTCAAAATTGAAACAATATTCCCGTTTCTTTCTCTCCGATATCGTTTTTTTTTTTTTCGAACTTACTACACTGTCAACCCGGCAAGGCATCCACAATTTCACCGGACCACAGATATCGTAATATCGATCCGATATCGATATCGTAATAGTTTCGTCGTCTATAGATTAGCAAGAAAATTAATTATTTCGTTGACCGCCTCGTATTAATATTGTTTTGTTTGTACACGCAATCAATACTTTGTAATTAATTTAAATAAAATTACTACTTAACGTGGCCATTCTAAGACGAGAAAACTGACAGTGAATTCTTCGCTATTGTCCATCATAACACATAACCAGTTATACCTAATGGAAACAGCGATTTAATATCTAAAAATTCTAATTGACATGGACAGGTTCTTCTGTTCATTTTAATAAATGCCTTCTTAAGCTAATTAAATTGACAGTCGTATCTTCGAAGTCATATATTATCTTCAATACTCTATTTAATTGAGTCTACAAGCTTATAATAAGAGACCACACATACACTTGATAAGTATATTCATATTAGAATTTATACATTTGTGCGTTTTAATCTATTAATCTGCGACAAGGCTACCAATTGAATTAATGCTCGCATGTCAGATTGTGTTTTCACATTATAAAACTAGCTGTTCCTACGATTTCGTACATTTTTTCCGATTTATAAAGATTCTTTATTTGCAACTTTAAAAATAGTACCGTTAGATATATGAACAAACAGCTTGTTTTCTTCAATTATATTTCAGAGAAGAACCAAGTTGAACTGTCCGTGCAAAAAACAACTGACATAAGAAGACCACGTTTTTAACATGAAGCATCTAAAAATCGCCTAATGAAATTCCATTTTTTCACTTTTCAGCAAACTGTTAATAGTACCGTTGAATACATGAACAAGGAGCTTGTTTTCTTCGCTAATATTTGAGAGCAGAACCAAGTAGAACTGGCCGTACGATACACGAATGACATAAGACCACGTTTGTAACATGAAGCATGGAAAGCATAACACCGTGAGGAGTTTGAAATCGCCAAAATTTGAACGCAAAAATTATTTAATTATGCCTATACATTACTTCGGAAAGAGGTCTATTTCCCTGCAGTGGGTCTCTTACAAGCTGATGTGATTATTTAGTATGCACCCTACATCACCAATAATTCGTTTTAAGTGTACAAACATCACGTTTCTACAGCTTTATAGTAGAATAGATAGATAATTACATAATACACTTATATTAAAAGCGGTAAATAGCTAATCAAGGATACGATTTCTTATAATTTAAATATAGTACTTAATAAAGTAAGCATTGCACGGAAGAAGGTACAACACAGGTGTTGCACAATATACGTTTGCACCTAAGATCAACAACCGTTTAATAGCTGCTTCAAGCAATTAAAACGTACAATGAATGTGATTTTATAGTTTATCGATTTATTGTTAGTTTCAATAAAAATATCCGACTTCATTACCCCACTATTATTAGTTGTTCAGTTAATAACAAACAGTTCATTTGCTTAATCTATACGAAAAAACAATTTTTAGCCTCTATTTTTTTAATTGAGTATCGTTTTTTTATATTTCATAAATAAATTAATTTTTCCTTTTTTTTAAACTTGCTTTGTTATTTAACTCAAACTTTAATCAATATTCTTCAAACGTTTCTTAATTTTATATCACTAGATGTTGCTAAAAACTGGAAATTTCAATTTAAGCTATGTTCCTTTGAATAATAGAATTTTTAAGCCCGAACTTAAACAGTTTGATAATAATTTGTTGCAATAAAAAATAAGATCAAAATCTTGATTTATGACAACCTTCTAAAAATTTCTACCCTGCGTTCAAAGAGGTACATAAACTCACCACAGGGCGTTCAAAAGGACAAAAGAGAAGTAAAGGAAAGAAAATCAAAAAGCGTACTACAATAACAGAGAGTTATAAGATATAAGTACCACAATAATGTACCATGACGATAGTAAATTTCTAATAACTTACACGTTACTGGAAGAGAGCTATTAGAGAAGAATAAGCTGATGTCTAAAATACTGTTCCAATTTGTATCTGATACTTCTAGTGTAGCAAGGGCTTATCTTCATACGAATCGCAAGCTTGTTTAACCTGTCCTAGTATTAAAAGTAACATTTACTTCACCTTTCACCCCATAGCTAATAAGTAATGACACAAGTAACAAAATCTCTCCCGCACGAGAATGTAAACATTAATTTTAATCGTTGCTATCATTTCTTGTAATCGTTTTATGGTTTATCGTAAATAAAATTTATATCTGTAGCTCGTATGATGTCGCTTACGCACACTTCATTAGAATTATCGTGTCCCTTCATTTTGTTATATAAGGTAAAAATAACGGATGGTTATCGCCGTTAATTAATTATACTCATATTATTATGGAATAATTCAAATTTTAAACCTTACGATGTAAAGATAGTAAGCTTATTTACGTGGCGAGTTGCTGTGACTTCCATTTTGGTAGAGGAAAAATATTTCTTGCTCGTTTATCTACATACAAATAGACAGAGACAAAACATTTAGGTTAGTGTATCTTTTTTGTTTCGTAGATATTAACGAGGTTTAGTGTTATCAATAAAAGAATTGAAATACAGTTACTAATTACTTTTACCCCTACCCATGGGACATTTTTTTATGTTGTTATACAAAAATGACAAAATACTGTTACAATTGCAGATATTGATAAAATTGTTTGTTGTGAAACAATTTTACATATAAATTGATTGAGAATTTGATTAGATTTCATTTTCAAACTTATTTTTCTATTATTTAGTCTTTTCATTCATTTATTTTGGGATCAATTTCAATAATTATTTTGATTAAACATCGACGAATAAGCGAACACCAGTAGTTGTTAGTTCTGTCTGAGAAAATATATGTAGCAATTTTCTATCTATACATGAATGTTGGTATATTTGATCTCGATAAATTCCATCACCGTTTGGACAATCACCATTAAAATTAGCACATCTAAGTGATTTTTTATGGAGAAGGGTTTATGCCAACCTCTTAGCTACAAATAGCCAATAGGTGACGCTAGTCTATATATAATTACTATTGAGTTTTATATGATAATCTAACGCGGACTAAGTGACAGGCGGGTACTAGTACAATATATGCTTTGATTAAAGTCAATGAAATATGACTTCGACGAAACTGTTTACTTATAAAAAAATGTAATTGAATATGAATATTGTTATTTATTTCAACGTAAAACACGCAATAACTGAGACCTGAAGTGGAACGAATATTTTCTAGACGCCAAAGATAAAAATAAAATGAATCGGTAGCGTCTAGACGAAACCGACAACATAAAACAAAAAAAACTTGAAAGTTCAGCAAACCCTACAATATTACCTTTTCACGGAATTTTCCGATCAGGTAGAAGGTATAACTTATTTCTAAGAGATTTTTGTTCCATAAGTTTTAGTCTTTTTGTTTGAAGGAAACTAAATGTAATTTGAGTTTAAACGTTATTGACTTGTAACGATTTTCTTTTCACATTTCGTTGCCAGTCCGTAATATTTTGCGCAACTATAAGAAAAACTCCTCCATAACTTTTTTTTATTTTCGAACTGACAACACTGTTGGCTTGTTAAGGCCGCTACAATTTCACCAGACTACTAAGGTGAGCGCTTAAGGCACTCATCCGATTTGTTTAGGCGATCAGCGCAAGGGCACACGGTGCGCCTCACCATGAACTGTCGCCGAGTTTGGTCCTCCATAACGAACACCTTCGATTCGAAGTTAATAAACCGATTTTTTAAATTAGTTAATTAGTTCTTTTGATATTTTTCTTTCTGGTATGTTACTAATACATAATATTTGTGATCGAAACATTTTCGATCGGCTATTGTCAATCGTTACGCTCTTTTCAGAGCGCCGGTGCACCTCCGTTAGTGTACCAATTAAACCGCACTTTTCGGTGCGAGTCGAGCACACAGAGTGCAGTATATCGAGTCGTCGGGCAGCGCGTCGTGCCGTCGTGCAGCTCGTCGTTTCGTCGTGTTGCGTCGTGTGCTGAGCTTCGCATCAGAAGATAGAAGAAAGAAGTTCGAAGAAAGAAGTGGTAGGGAACTCCCCCTAGGCTTCGTAGGTCCCTGTGAGGCACTGCACTTCGCCCACAGCTCCCTTGGTCCGGACACGGGTTGTCCGTTAAATTCAAACAAGCGCACCCCCCTTTTTTTTTTTTTTTTTTTTTTTTTTTTTTTTTTTTTTTTTTTTTTTTTTTTTTTTTTTTTACGTGGGGAAAATCCGTAACGGATACCCACCCCGTCGGGCAGCGGGGGGTGGGTTATGTCCGATTCCCACGGACTAAAAACCCCACGGTGCCTCTCACACCTATTGGGCCGGGGAGCAGGAACTGCCAATGGCATTACTTCTGCTCCCCGACAGGTGTCGGCCCCTCATCAGGGGCCCCTTCTGCGGTCTGAGAGGTCAAGGTGGTAGACCCCTCAGGAGGGGGCGGGTGTTAGACCCCCCCCGACGAACTGTGGGAGTCGCTCGGCACAAGCGCCTCCACCACGCGGGCCTGTACAGTTAAACTCTGCTCAGGGCGACGGACGTGCCCGCCCGTCCCGTCGCCCACAGGCCCTTTTTACGGCGGCATGAGGTCGTCGCCAACCCGTCGCCGCCGTGTTCGTCGACCGCGGGAGGGGAGCCTGGTGGTCTGCTCCCTCTCCCTCTCCGCCGCCTCCTTCGCGAGCATGACTCGCTCGCAGTACGAGGCGACGGAGATCCACCCGGCCTCGCTCTCGACCATCTTGACGATGACGGTCGAGAGCGAGAGATCCGGGCCTATGGCCGCGACGAGCTCGCGACGTGGCTCGTCCCAGGCGGCACACTCCTCCAGAGTGTGCTGCGCGCGATCTTCCGCGCAGCCACAATGATGGCACCCTGGCGTCGGCTCCCGGCCAATGCGACACAGGTAACTGCCGAAGCAACCGTGCCCCGACAGCACCTGTGTCAGCCGGAAGCTCAGGGTGCCATGCCGCCTGGTGAGCCATTCGACCATGACCGGCCGAACGGCTCCTATAATAGCCACGCCCGAGCTCGGTCGCTCAAGTCGTCGTCGCCATTCTTCTATCACCAGGACCTGGTGGAGCTGGGACCGGAGCACCTCGATTTGCCGAGGTGCGAGTCTCCGGCCCTGCTCCAGCGCCTCCACGCGTCGTTCGTACAGTGACGCGTGGGCTCTCGCTTCCAGGTCCCAAGGTGGGGATCCGGCCAAAAGGGAGGCCGCCTCGAACGAGGTCGTGCGGTATCCGCGGATGGCTCTGACGGCCATCGCGCGCTGCGGTTTCCGCAGCAGGGCGCTGCCAACGGCCGTCAGGCCACGCGCCCATACGGGGGCCCCGTAAAGGGCCACCGACCGCACGACCCCGAGGTACAACTTCCGGCAGGCGGAGTTGGGCCCCCCCAAGTTGGGAAGCAAACGGGCTAATGCGCCCGCTACTCCCATTAGACGGGGGGCCAGCTGCCGGAAGTGTTCCTTGAACGTCCATCGGCTGTCGAGGAGGAGGCCGAGATACCTCATACTCGACCCGACACCGATGGACTCGCCTCCCACGACGATCTGGGACCCTGCGGGTGGCGCATTCCGAGGCCCGTGAAAGTACAGGGCCTCGGTTTTATTGAGCGCCACCTCTAGTCCCAGACGCCGGATCCTTGCGACGACTTGAGCGACTCCTGCAGTTGCCAGGATCGCGGCCGCGCGGTGCGTCTTCCCCCGGGATAACACCAAAGTGTCGTCAGCATAGCAGACAATGCTGACGCCCCGGAGGAGCGCACCGCGCAACACCCAATCGTATCCGATGTTCCACAAGAGGGGGCCCAGGACAGACCCCTGCGGAACACCGGATACCACGTCTCGCCGACTTATCCTCCCTCCCTGACCCGGGAAGGTGACGTACCTCTCGCAGAGGTACGCCCCGACTACTCGGCCGAGGTAGCGAGGCACTCTGTGATGTTTGAGTGCCTCTTCAATACAGGCCCAGGGTAAGGTGTTAAAGGCATTGACGATGTCGAGCGACACCGCCAGTACCACCTCACCCCGGGCAAATGCTTCCTCCGCCTGGATTTTAACCTTCATCACTGCATCAATGGTGGAGCGCCCCTGGCGGAAACCGTACTGGTTATCCGCCAGGTCCGGCCCAACTTCTGTCAAGTGCCGGACGAGGCGGCCTGCGATTATGCGTTCGCAGAGTTTCGCCGCCTCGTCCAACAGCACTATGGGCCGGTAGGCGGACGGACTGTCCGCCGGGCGCCCCTCCTTCTTCAGCAGGACCAAACGGCCGGTTTTCCAGATGTTCGGAAACCGGCCCTGCTGAAGTGATGCAGTGAAAATCCTGCGCAGTCGGGGCTCGAGGGCCTCGTAAGCCAGGACCCAGATGCGGCCAGGTATGCCGTCGGGTCCTGGGGCGGTGTTTTTGGCCTGTAGGCGTTTCACCGCCGCCCTCGACTCTTCCCGGGTCACCTCAGGGACCACGTCGTCCTCACCGCAGCCAGCCGCGTTGGGCGTGGGCGGAGCCATCGTGGGAGGCGTATGCTCTGTCCGCGAAGGGAACAGAGCAGCCAGAATCTCGTGGAGGAGATCTGGCTCGAGACTCTGGGTTACCGGGGGGCCACCCTGGCGTAGTTTTCCGCGAACTACGCGGTACGGGCGACCCCACGGGTCCCGACTGAGCGTCTCGAGCATCTCCTCCCGAGCAAGGGCCTTCCCCTGCTCGATTGCTTTACCGAGCGCCAATCTGGCTGCTCTGTACCCTTCGTAAAGCTCTGCCTCCCTTGCGGACGTGACCTGCGAGCGGCCCCGCCTGCGTCTCTGACGGGTGTACTGGCGACGGACCGCCGTGCACGCTTCGCGCAACTGCGCGATTTCGGCGGTCCACCAGTACACCTGACGCTTGGCGGGGATCGGCCCCCTGATCCGGGGCATCGCCGCATCGCAGATTCGTGTCACGTCCGCTCGGAGTGACTCCGCCTCCTGGTCGACGTCGGCAGGCCTGTCCGGTAACTCTCCTGTCACCCAGGCCTGCACGACGACGGCCTCCTGAAGCGCCTCCTTGTTTAGGCGCTTCAGTGCCCAACGCGGTCCATCTGCCACGGGGGTCCTTCGGGCTGGTCCGTCCGAGGTCTGGGTGGAGACGTCGAACCGTATATAGCGGTGGTCCGACAACGTCTCCACCCCCTCAAGGACTCTCCAGCCCCGAACACGGCGTGCTAGAGCAGGGCTAGCGAACGTTAGGTCCACTATCGACCCGCCCTGCTGTCGCACGCACGTGTTAGCGGACCCCCTGTTCAGGAGGAGTAGGCCCGATGTTATGGCCCACTCCTCCAGCACCCTACCCCTGACGTTTGTGGCCGGGGAACCCCAAGCCGTAGACTTGGCATTGAAGTCCCCGAGCACTAGGACGGGGCGAGGGTGGCTGCGGCCTACGACGCTTTGTAGGTCCCCGAGGCATCCCTCGAAGTCGGCGAGACTCATGCTTGGGGGTGCGTACACCCCCACTACCACTACGCCGCTGTGA
Source organism: Antheraea assamensis (assembly GCA_035772565.1). Classification (NCBI taxonomy): domain Eukaryota; kingdom Metazoa; phylum Arthropoda; class Insecta; order Lepidoptera; family Saturniidae; genus Antheraea; species Antheraea assamensis. The sequence continues at coordinate 2,413,226 of JAQQSE010000042.1, forward strand.
TGCGCCGCTACGTATCCCCGGCCCCTCAAGATGTTAGAGAGGGGGGGGGAGCCGGCGGCGGCCTGGGACACTAAGGCCACCGAGCCGTCGAGGTCACCCGCCCAGTTATCCCCGGGCGGGATGAAGTACGGCTCGGCCATCACAGCGACGTGGATCAACCACTGCGCCATGCTTTGAAATAGAAGATCCTGGGCCCTGGCGCAGTGGTTGAGGTTCCCTTGGAGGAAGCGGAGTGCCGCCATTAGGGACACTCCACTTCCTCCAGCTGATCCGTCCTGGCCCCAACGGCCCCTGACGGCACCGGGGGATCCTGGGGCTTTCTCCCCCTCCTCCCCCTCCTACGTTTAGCCTGCCTCGCAGGCGGCGCAGGCCTCCCACAGGCCCTGCTCCCCATTCTGTGGCCGGCGGATTTCCCAGCCGCTGCGCAGACTGCGCAGTGTTGCTGGGACGTACATCCGCCGGCCTTGTGCCCCGGCTGACTGCACCGGAAACAAAGGTCGGTGCAGTCAACCGCGGAAGAGCATGATCCCCCCAGGTGACCTTCCCTCAAGCACCTGAAGCAACTGAGGGGACGGGGGGGCAGAACCTGAGCCTGCGCCGACACCCAACCAACAAGAATTCGGCGGCCATCGCCCAGCCGCTTCGCCACTGCCACCGGACAAGAAACTACCGACGTCCAGAGCCCCTTAAGACCGGGGCGGACGCCGTTCGTTTTGATTTGGTCCGGTGGACAGTTTCCAGCTCTAGCGACTGCGGCAATGACCTCTGCCTCCGTTACGGCCTCGTCCAGGCCCGAGATCCGCACGTTAGCACAGCGGATGGGCCTGGATACCGCAACCCCTTCGGGGACCGCCTCCCGGACCTTGGCGGCGAGGGCATCCGCTTTCTCGCCGCTGGTGGCGCCAGGCACCTCAAAGAGGTATCCACCGTTAGCGGCCTTGCGCCACCGGATGCCCTCGATGCCGAGGTCCGTGACCTTTACCTCGGCCTTTACCCGCTGCAGGACCTCCAGGTAGGACAATCCCGCCTCCCGCGCCCCGGGCTTGAGCGTTAACGTCACTGCTGACGTCTTCGGGGCGCGGAGATTCGGGATATTGTCCCTCCTGGAGGCCTGCTCCTTCTTCTTCTTGGGCTTGGCTGGCTTCGCCGGCCTCCCCCTCTTGCCCACCTGCACCCAACCCTGGTCTGCCGGTCCGGGTGCAGGGGCTTGCCCGCCGCCGGTGGTGGGCTTGGGCTTGGCCTTCCTATTCTGGGGCCTTTTCCTGGCCCCCCTTCGCTTCTTCTTCGGCAGCTGCGATGTGGCGGGCTCCCGCGGGCTTCCCGCGGGTGTCGCCGCTGATGACTCGGCCACCATCGCAGCCGCCCTGTCGGGGGCCAGGACTGCCCTGTCGGAGGCCAGGGGTGGCCGCAGGCGCCTCTCCGGGAGAAGCCTGTCCTCCAACGCTTCGAGGCGTGCGCTCACCATGACGCCCACCTGCGTCATTATGGTGCGCGCCATCACCTCAAATTTCGCCTCGGCGTTGGAAGGAGGAGGCCCCTCAGCTCGCGGTCTGCGCTGCGGGAGAGGAGGGAGGTCTTCCAGACTCACTGGGGACGGGGTCAGCGGCGGCTCCGGAGGAGCAGCGCGTGCGGCCACATTCCGCTCGCGGACCTTGGCGAGCTCCACCTCCATCAGCGCGAGCTTCCTCCGGAACTCGTCCAGCTCGCGCTCCTGGCTCGCGGTTCTCTCCTCGAGCTTGAGGTTACGGGCACACATCTCATGGACTGCATCCGTAATGGATGCAGCCGCTTCGTTTAGTGCCCGTATGAACGGGCCCTGGAGGTGCCCCGACTTCTTGCCGACGTTAACCACTACTTCAACGTCGGCCAGTATCCTCTGTTGGAGGTCCACCAACGGTTGGTCCCCGGTGTTGTCTAGGACCACAATAGGCTTTTTGGTGGACCTCTCCTTCCTCTCCTTCCGGGCGCGGGACGCCTGCGCCTCCAGCTCCGCTTCCGCCTGTTTTCGGAGCTCCTCCTTCTTGAGGCACTCCTCCAGCTGCTTAGCCGCGGCGAAGCCGACAAACTCCCCCGTCGTTGCCGGCCTGCCTCGCCCCTTCTTCTTCTTCGCGACAGGAGTGCAGTGCCCTGTCGCCTCCTTCTCCGCCTCCGAGCCCGGAGATTGCGACCTCTGTCGCGGGGACGGGTTTGGCGCTCGAGGTGTGGGGTCAGGCACAGCATCAGCCACGGCGTTGGCGTTGGCGGGGGTCGCCTCGCCTTCGCTCGCCGTGTGCATGCGTGCCGGACTCTCCTCGCTGCCCTCGGAGAGGGTCTCCAGCGCTGGCTGGCAACTCACTGCCTGCTCAGCGGGCAAATCGGTTGTCCGTTTAAGCGTGGCCGTGGTCGTCATTTTATCAGTAGAATCGGTTGTCCGTGTGCTCGCTCTAGTCCGGGTTGTTCTGGCAGAACGCAAAATTTTGCCCCCCCCAGAGAACGAGGGGCTGCCCAGGCCGGATGGCCTGGGGAGGGATTCTCCTCCCGCGGAGCGGGAGGTACCCTCCTGGGGTAGTAATTTTTTAAATCTTGCTTTCATCCTTGACACCTATCTAACGTCAAGTTTGCAGTACACCCGCCGAGACCAGTGTTAAAACACCAGCCCCGCCGGGTGCTGTCCGGGACTGGGCCGTTGGGGCTCAAATTGAGCCCTCATCCGCCCCAGCCCGGTACTGGATGCGCTGCGCACGTACCACATCCAGGTCAGGAGTCAGCCGCCGGTCAACAGGACCGACGTTGCCCGGGGTGCACCACGAGGAGGTCCCTGACATCGCACCCCTCCCTGACATCGCACCCCCCTCAGGCAGGGAGGTTAGTCATGTCCTTCCCCGTGCCCAGCTCCACACCGTCAGCCCTCACCAGTGCTCAGATAGCTGAGATTCAGATGGGACTCGATCATTATCGTAGTATCTATCCGGATAATGTTCATATGATTGAGCAGTCTTTTCATAGTCTCTTGGCCAAGCAAGGCGTTTCAGAGGTGAAAACCCAGTCTGATAGCACGGCCGGCCGATCGCGGTCCCCGGTCTCTGCTAAGAAGACAAAATCCAAGCCCAAGCCACGGAAGGCGAAGCCTCCGATCGTTCCCGTTCCCCGCAGCGACATTCCGGTGGCGAATTCGTTTTCGCCACTTTCTCCGGACTGCAATGTCGAACCGTTAGTAGCAAGCCCTCTCCCAGACTCGGATATGGACGTGGATCCGTCTGTACCCGTTGTCGAGTCAGTCAAAGACGGTTTCATAACCGTTTCGCACCGTCGGAAAGCCGACCTGTCCCGTCCCGTCTCACCTAGCGGTCCCGTTCATACGGAACCCGCTCAATGCGCCAACAAGGCGCCGGCCTTAAGCCACGCCCCCTCCGACCTCTCTCTCGCACAAGCTGCGGGTCCCGCAGCTTCAGCGAAGAAGCCCCGCCCACCGCCACCTGTTACGATTCAAGACAAGTCGTCTTGGATCGCGATCTCTTCGAGCCTCAACTCGAGGAAGATCACTTACACCTCCGCCCTTAACACTCCCACTGGAATCCAGGTTAAGGTGCCGACCGTCGACGACCACCGTCGTCTAACTTCCTTCCTTAGGGGAGCAAAGTACGGGTACTTCACCCACGCTCTCGAGGACGAGCGTCTCCTCCGAGTCGTTCTCCGTAGGATTCCGGTCGAACTTTCGACCGAAGACATCTCTAACGACCTTAAGTCGTTAAATTACCCTGTCCGAGAGGTGCATCGTATGTACCATCCTCGCACGAAGGCCCCCTACAACTTGGTGTTGGTCGTTTTGGACCGCTCCAGGGAAGGCAAGGCCATCTATACCTTGAAATCCGTGTGCGGCCTCACCGGCGTCACAGCCGAGCCCCCACGCAAACAGTTCGTTCCCTCACAGTGTCACAACTGTCAGGTGTACGGTCACTCCGCACGAAATTGCCACCTGCGTCCCAGGTGTGTAAAGTGCCTCGGCGATCACTCCACTAGGGAGTGTTCTCGCACTCCGTCCACTCCTGAGCCTCCCAGCTGTGTGTTGTGTGGCGCCTCGGGTCATCCCGCGAGTTATCGCGGCTGTCCCCGAGCGCCGCGCACAAAGCGTCCCCGACGTCCTAGGCAGGTCTCCCCATCCAGGGCGCCCGCCGCCTCCTCCCGCCCTTCTCCTCCTCCGCTGACATCAGCAGTGGCCTTCCCGAGTCTGCCGGGCACTTCCCGTGCACCGGTAGCGTCCGCACCTGCACCTTACGTGCCCCCCCAGCCTGCTCGGCCCCCTCAGACCCCTTGGGCTCCTAAACCTAGGTTCCAGATCCAGACACCGCCCGCTCCTGCGCCCTATGTGCCGCCCCGGCCCTCGCGGGCCCCTCAGGCCCCGTGGGCATCCAAACCTACGTCCCAATCCCATTCCCAGCCTCCAAAGGTCAAGCCCGTCCAGGCTAACCTTTTCACCTTCTCCCTAGCCGGTATAGACTGGTTAACTCAGCTCCTCATCTTCCATGAGATTCAGGAAATCGTCGCCTTTAATGCGATGATCAATAGTAGTCAGAACCTCGGTCTGCTTAACGCCATTTCGAGCTTCCCTGGCATCGCGGCCACTCTTCAGCGCCTCGCGCGCGATTCAGTTAAATAATTTTACTCTAGATACAGATGGAATAAATCCGCGTATTTATGTCTATCTTTCCCTAATAGTTCGAATCGTTTAGGTTGTATACGCAATCCGGTAGATTGCATAGTTAAATAACGGCGCCGCCGCCGTCTTACTTGTAGCTCCGTTCAACTCATAAAAATGCGTGCTTGCGCCCACGCTCGCGACTCTCTCTGCTTGCGCCGACGTAGGCAGGGGTTGAGGATACGATCCCGCACACACGTCGCGTCTCTCTCATAGCATCTCGAGCCTAGGTCGTCCCTCGGAGTGGAGCCCTCGAGGTTGTTATTTGCGTGATACAGTACTCACTTTAGTTCACACTTACACAGATCACCTCACACACGTGCACACATAGGTACACATGATGGTGGGCTGTTTTTTTTTGCCCTTTTCGGACTGAATTAGGTCACGCAACATAGTAGACAGATACAAAATACACATATAGGTATTCATGAAACATACATGGATTCACATGTATTTTTCATGAACTTATATGTGTATGAAATGGATAGTTAGTTTAGCTAGCTTAGTCAGATCGGGAAAACTCGGCGACAGCTCGAGCCGAGGCACGCCGTGTGCCCTTGTGCTGGTTGCCAAAAAAATCGGGTGAGTGCCCTAAGCGCTCCCCTTAGTAGTCCGGTGAAACTGTGAAAGCCTAATAAGCTGGCAGTGTAGGTCAGTTCGAAAAAAAAAAAAAAAAAAAAATCGAAACATTTAATATATCCTTTTCTCTATTCTCTCTCCTTTTCACCGATTTCATGACGATCGTATCGGGTAGTTTAGAGGTGAATGCGTAACAAACAAAATCATGTTAATAATATTATTAAGGATTTTATAAAGCTTGCCTAAATAAACTTGAGTAAAGAACAAGTAAGTTTGCAAATAAAACGTTATAGGTCATATCTACTCTTGACATAAAGAGAAGACGCTACTTACGTTGATCAACTTATGGCAAAACACACTTAGTTTAAGTAGGTCGTAGAATGTGTAGAATAAACGTTCATTGTACAAAGTTCCATCAGAATTAATAATTGTGGAACTCCATCGGTTATAATGCTATAATAAAAAAACGTCCACGTGATTACCATTATTTCTTCGATTCAATTATTATACGGAACAATTTTATTAAAGACGGAAACTGTGTTTCTTTTCTTACCATATAATAAACGCCAAAAAGTAACAAAAACCAAAATTACCCGATATCACATAGTACATTACCGATGGGAAGGGAACATTTTTAAATGAACACCTTAACATTGAGTGACGTAGCTGTGTATGAGAAATTAAGCTTTCACGTAATTTTACAACCGTGAGGGTTCCCATCAATTGAAACGAACAATGATCCGCTCGGTTCAAGAGCACTGACATTGTATGTTATATTCAAGTCCGCAATTATATTGCGGCAATTTCATATCACTTCTCCGTTGACGCGGACATTCCTAAGCCAGCAAATAGCTACCTAATATTTATTTTGATAGCGGATTATTAAAGTTGGAAAACATTTAACAAGCATAAACGATGCTCGATAGACTTACTTCGAACTATATACTTTTTTCTGAGTTTCTATTAATTCTGCTTTTTGTATATTTATTTGTTGTAATTGATTTTTAAATAACTTCCAGATCAATTAAAAGATATATAAACATAGCCCAGGGTTGGATGACAATGCAAGAAATTCAAGAGGAAGAATAATAAAACATTTCTACTTCATATCACATGAAAAGATATGGAGTGGTGATAGCTGAGTGGTTATTATTTTTTGAACCCTTGCGAATGATCCAAAGCTTTCGATGAAGGAAAACATCGTGATGGAATCATAGAATCGTGGTAGGGCTTTTTCTAAACCCGTCTGGCTAGCTACCACACTCAAGTTGAAAATCTGTCATCAAACACACCACTCACGTGAGTGTGTTCCGGCAGCTGCACTTGAGAGCCAGTCCCTCTAGGCTTAGCTTATTTACCACCATATTGAGCCACATCGTCAATTAACATCAGAAGCTAAAACCTATGAAGGATAAAAAAATTGACCCGACATATATTTCTTCGTTTAAAAGTATAACCAAAATACGACGTCTCCTCAAGTCTAACGATTTGTATTAAACGTAATATAGGACTTGTAGTTTAACCAAATAACGTTCTAGATTCACTTTGGCCTTATACCTAAATTACTAAGCAATATGATGCAACAACTAAAATGGCACCGATGTAATTATTATTTTATAACTAGCTGTTTGTTACCCATGACATCTCATGGCATGATTTTGTTATTGCATGACAACTACGTGGTTAGCTAAATGAATTGTGATATGTATTTTTTTTAATTATAACTGCTTGACCCATATGTATAAACCTCATACTTAGAAGCCAACTTTGCATGTGTTTATAAATGATAAAAGAATAAAATCACTTCCAATAGATTTTAAACAACAAATGATGACGACATTTTCCATTACCATTTGTATAACCTGTAACCCATTCCTCATAAAAAAAACTTGAACCTCTATATGAGGATATCTAATCAAAAACCCATAAAACAGTCACAATTTAACGTATATTTCCTTCACTTACCATAATACCAATATATTGAAGTTGTTTAAAGGTAGAGTGGTATGTAGAAATCGAAAGCGAACCGTGTCCACGCACACATGTAAGCGCGCGTGTATGTGTTTATGTTTATACCGGAATTCGGAAGTGTGCGCACTAGACGAATCCATTGATTATTAATTAAACAGTGACTAATTTGAATAATGTATTATTTATATACATGATGATGTTTTAGTTTATGCTAACTATACATTTTGCGCAACGAAATCGTTTAGTGTTCTATGCTTCTTTTTAACAGCATACACTGACTGTAGTACTCTCTTAGTACTATAATATATACCTAATATCTACTACTTACTAATTAAGGGTAAGAATTATTTATGAATTTCACTGGCGTCTTCCTATTGTTACAAATTACTTTAGAATATTTCTAAGGTAATATGCCATTTAGACCTAAATTAAGCTTACATGTTTTATACATAAATTATAACATACTAGTGACCACCCTCGACTTTGTCCACATTAAATTAAAATAAAAAATGTAATAACAATAAATTACAGCGTAACAATACTTAATAATAGCAAGCCATAGTAAAGCGGATAATGTTAATATTTTCTACGTGAAAAAACACTTCGATTTGCTGAACATATGGTGATCGTTGAAACGGTGTTTGAATATACTAACATCATTTTTTTAAATATAAATATATGATAATAGTAATGTAAAAATTATCAAATTCCGGGTGTCTATTTTTTAAGTTTATAGTATATTAATTATGCCTTCTTTATTTTTAAGAAGAAGCTTAAGATTACGTGAATCCGATGGCTCCAAATACCATCACTCAAGTTCAAATACCATCACTCAAGCAAGACGCGACGCGTCTCGCCTATTATTGTTATTTACTCTACGCAAACAGACCGAACTCTGAGAGTACAGTCGTGACGATAGATTATTTTTTATTTTAATATCGTTTATTTTCGATTTATAAATAGGCTATTTTTGACTACTTGTTTCGAGTAGTATAGTTAAAATATATTTTGTAATGTTTTTTTTTATCGCCTACACATGTTTGCTATTACAAAAGATTTACTACAACAGATTTAAAAAGCGAAACATTGCGCGATTCCTTGACACTTTCACCAGTACATTAATTCATATTTTGAGATATTATCGCTATTTCATACATCTTACTGTGAAACACGATTACTAACTATTATTATATATATTATGCAACTGTGAATCTGTTAGCTTGTTACGCTTCCAAGCTTTAATTACTCAACGTCGTCATTCAATTTTCCATACACTTTGTCAGGGGTACAAAACAGGACATAGGGTACCTTACCACCAAAAATCAGTACGGTTCCCAGTGCAAAAACTAGTAGGAAATAATGAAGTAAATGTATGAAAATAAAGCTTAACTTCAAAATAAATAATTGAAAAATACAATTGCTAGTTTTCATTTCGACTATGTCTTTTAGGGTGGCCCAAAAAAATGAGGTTCTTTTAGTCCCTTACGACAATATGTTGGGATATCATACTTTAAAAGCCTCCTTCGTAGTGCAACTACTCAGCAAACGGTATAAAATAGTAAAATAACGAAAATAAGAAAAATCGACTGTTAAATATTTTGAAAAATTTTGTCCGACCTCTTAAATTTATATTTTGAGCTGCACCTTCGACGTGGCTCTTAAAACATGATAAACTAACATATTTTCGTAAGAGACGCAAAAAACTATTCGTTTTGTTAAGGCCACCATACTATAAGAATTTAATTATTTCGATCCGACGAGTTCCATCGTTCAACGTAAGAGCAAGTCTGAGCAAACAAAACTTGTTCTCAGATTTCACTCGTATTATATACATTATATACTCTAGTGTTAAAATAACTTGATAGTACTATTATATAATAATTTTAATTAACCGAATATTAGTTACGATTGAATAGTCTCGCTGTTTATACAATGAATGTCTTGATTTATATTGAAATTTTATCCGAACTCTTTTCAAAAGAGTTAACTTCTCAAAAGAAATCGCTGAAAATCGTTTTTATTTTGTGCATCATTCTATGTATTATGATGAGTCTTTTACTAAGGTGCTTCGAAGTAAAAAATATCGGCTTCAAAATAGTAAATTCAAATTGTATACCACTCATAATTAAGCCAGAATCATCTTACGAATAAAAACAGAGACAAAAGTGTGCATTTTACATTATATTCGATACGTAATTTGAAGATGCAATTTTAAACCCATATTTAAACATTTATGGCTTTTTTCTTGCGAAATAGGTAATTATGTCGCCGATGTGTCGAGAACCGCCATAAAATTAAAACGGAATAAAAGTACAAAATATCGTATATTACGTACAGGATATTTAACCGATAAAATCTATAATGTTACCTACCGAGTATATATTACAACATTATAAAACAACAACTATAACAATATAACGTATATTATGTTGTGCGCTACTGATAAAAATTATATAACATATACCAAAGAGATAAACTTAAAAAATAATTTATAGTGAACAGATGAATATTTCATGGAAACAGACCGAAAAGCGACATTTCTTATCAGTTCACTTTAAAAAAACCCCAGAAAAAAGGTTAAATGTTTACAATCCTTTACTCGTCTACAAACCAAGTATTTTAGAAGCAGCCTGTTATTTTTAACAGCTTCTTTACATCCTTTGGATACGATTGTATAGAAGCGAAATAATTATCAGTCTACGATTGTCGTAAAAGCTAATGGAAACCATCTATATAGGCTACATTTCTTCGACTACAGAATTCAAATGTTATGTTCAAACGATGACGTTTGAATACGCATTTTATTTCATTTTTATTATATCATCGCGTTTCCTAAGAAAGTTTGGAGGTCAGATATCATACGATTTCATTACAAAATGAAAATTGTATGTCCAAAAGTACGCATTAAATATAATTAACGATTATATTAAAAAGTTTGAGATAATCCTAAAAGGACTAATACAATAAAAGTACGCATTAAATATAATTAACGATTATATTAAAAAGTTTGAGATAATCCTAAAAGGACTAATACAATGACAATTAACTGTTAGAGTTGGTACAAATTGTAGCCAATTATTTACTCTACAATTTTAAAAATAATAAAATACAAACTAAAATGTTCTATAGATATACCTATGAAAAAATAAATATACATAATGTGATGTTTTAAGAACCGTAAAATAACCTGACATTAAAAAAAAAACTATAACAATTATTGCATAAAAGAGCACGCAAGACCACATACAGTTGCTAGTTACGTGTAAAAGCGACTAAAGTATTAGTTCGGTCCAAGTTTGCAGCTTTATTAAAGTAACAATTATGACAATAATGGTACATATATTTGATTATTCCAACTCCAAGTGTTAACCCTTTAGAAAATAATAAGTCTGCAGTGTAATGTTATTACGACATAGCCATGAACTAAAGTACCTACCGCTTTGATATTTCTACTAATATCACAAAACGTTTAAGAAATGTAATACAAACGATAAATTTTATTACAAAAATAAATGAAAGCCCCACAGATTCGTAACCGTAACTTACCGGTGCAACCGCCATATCTCCGTTTATCTAACAGGAAGATCCGAATCACTGTGTATATTTGATCATCACTCAACTTTCACCGGGAACCGGGAGCGTTACCGAACATACCGGTAATCCACAATTATCATATCACGACTGATAACACAAAGCTCTTATACATGAACACATAGCGTGCGGTCGCCTTCGATGATGCGCACAAATAAAGGTCGGTGGTAAAGCACAGAGAAGGCGATGATTCCCACGTGAGAGAAATGCGCGTGGCCCGTAAGCGTTAACAATAGTGGAGGCTGCGCGCGAGTCGAAAGGTGGGCAAAAAGCGAATGAGCGCATCCACGATGCGCACGCATACACAGCTTTGGGGCGGGAGTTCTACCTGCTGACCCATTTTATACATACATGCATATCACAATGATTGTTGGCTTGAAAGATCTGGATAAAATCGGTCTCGTCTACATTCGGCAATAAATAGTTTGTACGTTTATATTCTATTATTAATTCAAATAATCAATCATTTTGAAAGTAAGCCAAATAGATAAGTAATATTAGACTTAAAAACTAAAACAGCATAATAACGCCTAAATATTTCATAAATATGTATACATGTTGATATTGCATTTATTTATTTGCTTCATTTGATAGTTCAACTTACAAAGACATCCTAAAATTATCGCCTCTTGAATAAATAAAGAAACACAGTTCTTCCAACAACATTTAGTACATTAAGAAATAATTGTACAATATCTTACTGCATGACGTCTTGTGAATTTCATTGTATTGCTTGATACTATAAAATAAGAATATGTGAATTAAAGTCACCTTAAAAATATTTTCTGGTTGCAAGCAATTGTGATTACACATCAGCTTTTAAGAAACACATTACAGGGCCATAGACTTATTCCGGAAAGTAATTATGGGCATAAATATGGCGATCTCAAGCTCCAAGAAATCCTCAATTCTATATTTTCCCCTATACGGTGGTGCTACAAGAATATTTCTCAGATTCATATTTCATCACCAAGTCCTTCACTGTCAGCTCATGACCAATTTAAATTAGTAAAATAGTAGAACCACTCGATCACTACGACTTTATCTTCATTAATAAATTTTAAACTCTTCAGATTTTAATTTCTGTAGTCTGTTAATATATCTACATGAAACTAAACATTGACACACATGTATAAACATTGACACATCACATTGTAGATTAGTAAAAGAACAGGCATCGTTCAATAGTAGTTCTAGTATGACAGGTTTCCATTATTTGCCCAGCCCCGAATATAAACATTGTAATAGTATATGTTATACTAGCTCTCTGCTCTACCCGCGGCTTCTTGCGCTTTTATTAACCCATTTTTCTTTTTACTCATATTTGATAATTCGTAAGTATATTACTGATTTTTATTACTGACTCAATTTTGGAATGAAATATGGTGCCTGTAGTACACAAATTTCGTTTTAATCGGTTGTAAATAATTACACAATTTGTGCAATTTATTTAACGTTTTCTTAATTGACTCCAAAAGTCGACGAATGAGATAAATATCTTGGGGTAATAAAATCGTAAAATAGTACTGTAACGTTATCCCAAGAAAATTACTACAATATATATAGGGGAGTTGTAATAATTATTAAGCTTTTTCTGTTACCCTAAATGAAAGTACCAAACTGGGCACAGACCGGAAATGTCCTAACCGTGATCAACTATAACTTCACGCTTTAAAACAACTCGAAGGATGTTTCATCGAGAAAGAATGCCAGGAATGTACTTATCTATTTTCGTGACTCTTTAATATTTTGAAATATATTTGTATAGATAGGGAAATACAACCATTACATTTTAACAAGAAAGGGGAAAATTCCAGATAATTTACCAGATATAACCGATTTAAACTGGATCATTCAAATATGGTGAGGCAGGCGTGTAAATAGCTGTGCTCACTCAGCGGGTTGAGAACTTCTATGACTGAACACGGAGATGCGTGTCAACCTGTGTCTAGTATTTGGAAATGTGAGATTATATGAACGATAGGGGGTATATAATAAGCACTTAATCGCTCACTTAATCGCCTCTAGTATCTTGATGTCGGTGGCCACTAGATCGTTCACTCAGATAAAGCTTATTTTGCGTTGGGAGATGCGGAGATAGTTTTTTAATGAATCCAAAAGCGGGGTTTTTATATAATATGTATAGCGGTGATGTTTCGTTGCGAAAATAGTGCACATCAGTCAAAGTGACAATTGTCCCTCCGTATCGACACATTGTTCTTTTTTTATAATATATGGGGCAAACGAACAGGTGGGTCACCTGATGGTAAGTGATCACCGCTGTCCATAGACACTAGCAACACCAGGACAGTCGCAAGTGTTTTGCAGGCCTTTTAAAAAAGTGTACGCTCGTTTCTTGAAGGTTTGTAACTCGTAATGCTTTGGAAACACCGCCACTGGGAGTCCATTCCACAAGGTTAAAGTTCGAAGCAGAAATGATCTACAAAACCTCACCATAGAAGATCTCCACTCACAGAAGTGATATGAATGAAATTTCAGTTTCAGGCGGGTTGTACGAGAGTGGACTGCGGTGGCAGGTATCAGTCCAAACAATTCCTCGGAACACTTACCATGATAGATACGATAAAGGACGCAAAGAGACGCAATATTCCCACATGAATTATGATATACAAACTACATGGCGGGGCATCCGCCTCACCACGAATAAATATTAATTTACGGACACATTTTGACTAAGCTAAAAATTTCATTAAGACTTAAAAGCCGACTGTAAATTATAAAAAAAAATGTATATACAAAAGGACTTTTTTATCCAAAACTTCTGTACATTCGTCGCATTTAAACGATACGCTCTTTTACGCGCGATTGGAGTGTGCAGGATTGAACACGGGAAAGCGTGTATGTGAATTCACAAGTGATTGTTATTGTTTGCCGTTCCTCGGGCACTCTTTCCAGGCACGAAAGCCGTTTTCACGATAGAGTGTATCGTATAAAGGCAGCTATTATCACAACCCACACACATAGAGCAACAGGTAATTTCTTTACAGATCCAATCTTTACCGATCATATGACTAGACTATATGATTATGTGACTAGTTAGCTTAGTTAAGCTTAGACAGTTTCGTAATATTTCATGCAAGACAACAACTCAAGCCGAGGTTCGGTCGCTTTGGTACCCTTGAACCTGTTGCCCATCGGCTGAATGCCTTAAGCGCTCGCCTTAGCAGCCCAGCAAAATTGTGAAAACCCTTCAGGCCAAGTGCGTAATCAGTTCGAAAAAATATAATAAAAGAATTAGAAACCCAACAAATGCGGCATTTTCTATTGACAATCATGAATGTAATTACTATTACAAGCGTTGGTTTTCGAATTGACTACACTATTGACCTGGCAAGGCCTCTACAGGTTCCTATTACAAAGCGCACTTTAAATTTGATCGCCTTTTATATACTAATATTTTTCTTACTGACCAATAAATAAAATAGTAGCAATCTTCATATTTTACATCCTCAGTTATCAATTAGTATCAACAGTACTGTTTTCGAAGTATAGAAAAAAATATTTTACTGCATTAACGCGAGCGAAACCACAGGCAAGTGATAGTCTATATATGAATAAGAAAACCCATACTAGAGAATCCCTAAGTTAATTTAACATTGTATGTAAGTGGGCAAAAATGTGTACAAATTTAACTAACGCAATAACAAAAAATATAACCAGCATTTAGACTTCCACAAGGACATTGTCTGAATTTATTAGTATTCGAAGTATCGACCACTTGGATATTCAGTGAAATTGTTAAATTTCGAGTTACATCGACGCACGTTATTTACTAAACAGCTTACGGCGCGCGCTTTCGCAAAATATTCGGTGTCAGTCAGTTCACGTATCATATATGAGCCAACTTTTACTCAATCACGCACTTTGGCATACGTCTCTATACATATACCTCACTTACACAACCAAAGTAAAAGCACATGTTATGTGTATTAATTTATAAAACTTTTAAAAATATTAAAAAAACCTCAAGTATTTTACGTTACATACAAGATGAATCTGAAGTGGTACGCTAGTTTTTTTTTCGAATTGTCTACACTGTTAACCTGCTAAGACCTCTACAGTTTTACCGGACTACTAAGGGGAGCGCTAAAGGCACTCTCCCGATTTTATATAAACAAACAGCACAAGGGCGCACGGCGCGCCTCGGTTTGGACTGTCACCGAATATCCCGAGTCTAACTAAGTTAAGCTAAACTAAGCTAACTATTATTTCATACATATAAGAATCCGTGAAACATACACGTGTACCAAGCATGTATGTTTCACGAACTTCTACATGTATCTTGAATCTGACTACTAAGCTAACTCCGTTCGAAAAAGGGAAAAAAAAAATAAACCCAACCACTATATGAATACTATACGTGTGTGGGGTGATCGGTGTTGTGTTGTGGAAACTAGTGTTTGAAAATTTATTCAGTGTCACTGTAGTCGCGCAAGCAACGCGCTCGAGAGCTCCATTCCGGAGGATCGGACCTCATATGTGGTACGCTAGGGTGTTATTACGTTGGTATTCAATAAATTAAACTACTGCGAAATACTAATAAAGAATTGAATTTCAATAGCTACTATTGATCAACTCTTATTGCATTTGCCGAATCACGATGAGTGTTGGTACTCCTGCTTTTCTTATAAAAAGTTTTTACGAATGCTACAAATGCGCAAAAAGAACTGTTCCCAAGAGATAACTCAAATCTACATCAATGTAAGCGAAGCCCGGACAAAAGCTAGTTATCCTATAACTAGCAACTAGATTACCTACGTTAGGCTATATTTTATTGTTGTTAAGTTTCATATTGTGATTTAACACAGACAAAGTCACGCGTAGTTCCTAGTTTATTTTAACTGAGTAAAAACGTTTTTAACATCTATACATAAAAATCAAATTGAACTGTCTGTTGTTTGTCTGGGTCACAGTGCCCGAAACGACTGAACCGAATTTGAGGAAACTTTTACTGGCAAATAGAAAACATTGTAAAGTATTATCTACGATACATATCATTACGCTTTTCCACATGGGCTAATCAGTATTGATAAAATTCGAAAGAGTTAACTTAAAAACAATACAAAGATTGGAGTAGTAGTAATGAAAAAAAATATAAATAGTCCATGTTTTCATTTAAACAAAGCAAGAGCATCGACTAGTATATTTTTATATTTTTTTAGTAATTCATATAACATAGTAACAAAAACACAATCAAGAGAGCCTTAAACCACGGAAAGCCTGACGCGACGGCTAGCAGTGAATCAACAGGAAGTCATTATTATTCTCACAGTGTACGATAGAAGATGTTACCTAGTGCTAAAGATTACGTAAAAAGTTTTATTGTCGTAATCCGTATACATACCGTGAAGTGGACACCAACAATTTACTCTTTTAAACGACAGAACAGTAATAAAATCATTACAACGCGTTCAGCTAATAAAATTTGCAATTGAATAATTTCCTTTTTTTTCTTTCTTTAGTATTTCCTCATTTATTTACTAGCTGTCCACACCAGCTTCCTACGGATACACCTACTAACGAAGAAAAAACCAATAATCTGTTTACAGTATGCGCTTGTAATAAAATATAATTTCAAATGAAACAAATCTATCAATTCTGACAATTTTTTTAGAGATATCTATACTGTCCGTCATCTTACTTACTTACTCATCATACAAACGTTTTCTTTCATACAAACTTTGCCCTGACAATTTCATATACTACACAAAAAAGAATTAACCAAATAAATGTAGCCAGGCGTTCAGAAGTAATGAGCTTACATTTAAGTAATGAGCCTATCTAGGTGGTAGAGCTACGCTGATGCTATTACTGGTTTCAGCATGAATGGGTCGGCTCGCCCGGGGTAGTACCACCCTCTCACAGAAAACCGACGTGAAGTAACAGTGCTTGCACTGTTGCGTTTCGTTCGGTCAGTGAGAGCGCCGGAGGCCCATATATATTAAAAGGCCGGCAACGCACTTGCGACTCCCCTGGTGTCGCTAGTGTCTATGGACGGCGGTGATCACTTACCATCAGGTGACCCACCTGTTCGTTTGCCCCCTATAATATAAAAAAAAAAAAAAAAAAAAATTTACATTATAGTCGGCAATTGATTTCTTGTAAGTGTTGCACAAATATTTACAACGGTCAGTGTACAAGTCCACCGAGGGAATAGTACCAAGATTTTTATTAAAATATCGGAAGATATCTATAAGAGGTGAATTAAGATATACTACAGAGCGACATGCCCAAATACTAAATAATTGATACCAGCTTTCAGTTACAAATCTATATGGTAAAATAATCGACTGGAAGGATTTTAATGTAACCGTTAAAACCTAAAACTAAGTCTGGCCAAATGAAACTCCAAGGTATTTGTACCTTACACCTCGTCCTGTACACCTAATGATACTTCAAAACGAATATAGCATAATATTTTTATAGCTTTATTATTCTGTCACTTACTTAAATCATAGACTACAAAATTCACAATTCACATAGTACCAACAAACCACAATAGATGGTGTCAGAGTCGCTTCAACAAATTAGTGTGTTTATTAAAGTTTTTAGTATTTTTAATTACTTCTAAAGATTAAGTTCGAAGAAGTTATAGCTAAGCAGTAATTTCCATTTTTTATTTGTGATATATTTGTCCTATGTTATAGAATAGAACTTTGTTTTGATCAAAATGAGTGACAAAGTGTATATTAAGTTGTTTCTCAATAAGAGTTCTTTGATTATTATTGTTACATCTATTTGAGGTGTAACAGTCGCACAAACCAAGATATATATTATGTTAACATGTGTCGTGCCTACCTTGCACGTCCAACAATCAACAAACGAACAGATTACAATTAAAGTAAACAAAAACATTCCACTTTCAATTCAGTTACGACAGGTCACAAAATTACATGTGTAAATCAACTAGTTACATTTAAAAAGATGAGTTTGCATTCAATGCATTGGAAATGGACGTATTTACTTAAGAGTCGAGACACGTTTACTGATGCTGTTACTATTCGAATTGCATAATTTGACATCGATGCGGATACTTGAAACGAATTGCTGGTGAATATAAAGTTTGTTCAATTGAAAGTTAAACTTGAGTCCAGAAATGCGTTTGTGAGAGTTCTTAATCACCATTCAATGAGGCATAATAGTTTACTCTCACCTTATATTTGATTGATGAAGTCGTTATTTTGAGAAAATCCATATTTAGATATTAGCGTAGACGTTACTTCGCACTTCCGCTTGGAATTTATTAGCCGCATGTCGCTTCTTACTGTAACAGTAAACGTTTGTGTCATAACAAAAAATAATTAGAAGGTGTTGTTGATCGGCATTTGAAGCCGACGTTAACAGATGGTTGAACCTGCCGTTGATTGACACTGTTGTGTAACTTGCAAATGAAAAGAAATATAAGATGTAGAAAATAAAATAATTAATTAAAAAAATCCTGGAAATTTACGTGTAATGTCTCACCTTACATATATATATAAAAATATATATATTTGTATGTTTATGTACATGAACTGTCATGGAATCTACAAAAATTCCATGCACAAAATATGTCCCACGGGTACACTTCGTAGAGGTTTTAATCTGGTCTTTATTAATTTTAGTTGACTGATGAGGATGATAAGGACTTATGTGAGTTTAGGTCTATTTCACGTAACACATTAATTATGATTAGAGGTATTTATTCAGAACTTACAATATTTATGCAGTCAACTTTTTTACTTAATATATTATACGAGAAGAAAATTACTGTGTGATAGGAAACGATAATTGTGTGCGATGGAATCACTACTTAAATATACTAAGGCTGAGTTGCACCCAAATGTCGGTTATAGTAATAGTTAAAGTTAACTATAACAATGACAAGAGCCAGTAACAGATACATTTACCAGAACTAGTTGCACCATGAAACGTTTTGTAATAGTTAAAGTTATTAGGGTTACAACGTAAATAAAGCAATTAGTCCTAAAATCGAAGAGGATAACATTTTTTACTTGGCATGTCTTTGTTGTATCCCGCGCTAGATGGTCATTACACGCAAAAAAACAATGTGTTATAATTACTATCCTTTGTTTTTTACTTCGTATCTCTTTCTGTGAAGTTGTATATTAGATATTTAAATATTGATTTATTTATATCAATGGTTAATTCGGAGAAAAGCAATACAAGTGTGTTATATATTTTATTACATGATTATTATATATTATTTTATTCTATGATGCATATTACATTTTAGTAACGTGTAAACAGAACAGTGTTTTCTTCATAGTTGGCGGTCTTAATAAATGCTTTAAGTGCAAAGTTAATTTTTAAGTAAATTTTTTAGCCAGCCGGAATCTGTTCAATAATATTTCTTAACCCCATTTATCGAATCGATCAACTTTAGGAAGATAGATTTTCCTCTTCCTAAGACGCAAATATCTTCATATTATCTATTATTTCTGTTCATCGGAAGAACTATTTTGAGTTTCTTACAGGATTTCGTGCAGTAACTACATAATATTTTAAAGTAACTCTACTATACTGATAAGAAGTTCAAAAATTGACAATAACAATAACGTTAATCGGCCAACATCGACCGGTAATTTACTACACACTACACTACTTTACTACACTTACACTTTAATATTACCAATATGTTATAAACTATACTAAGGTACCAACTAAAGAACCGTATATACGAACTATAAGTTAGCAATAAATATTTATATCTATTCTTATATTTAGCAATTTATGAATTTTATACTCTTACTTCTATCGTTCTAAGCTTCTCCTGTCTCGTTCATAATTTAGTTACGGTGTTTTTCTTATTTTGTAATACTGTTGTATCAGAGTAATCCACACTTGATCTCGCAATTGCATCTCACTTACGTTTTACGAGACATACGTTGTCGAATTCATTGTAGTACGGCGCTTTGGCTTCACGTCGCAGCAATTCCGGCACTTCGGTTGCTCATAATTTTTCCACTGTTGTCACTTACCGTTCCTCCACAATGGCGACACCTGTCTACCTGTTCTTTATAATACTTACTTTCTTTTGTTTTGTCACGTATCGTTATAAACTAGTGTATGTCCATGATCGGCATTACAATGACGTTTGGCAAAGGATCATAGAATCCATCTCGCAGTTATTTTCGAATTACACTATCTTTACTATTACAAACAATGTAATCAAATTGTAATGATCCGATATTAAAATGCACAGCCTGAATTTATTTCTCATTTATATAATATTCAAATACATGTCACATTGCTTTCTTATTTATACAGGAGACTCCTCAATTCCAAAACATAATAAGAAATCAAATGAAAAACATCTGCTTTTACATAACCACCTAATTAGCATGACATTTAAATACGTTACGCGTTAATAAAATTATAAGGTACATTTTCCTTTAGCAAGTGCGTTATTAACTACTTGAATGATCGTTAGAAAAATTTGACCTTGATTTTGCCACGTGGGATCCAACTTTCTACGTTCATTGTTTGATTATGATTCACTTTTTATTGATAACACTCATTTATACGTCTACTAAACTATAAGGTATTAACCGTCATTTATATAATTACTTAAGATTTATAAAAGTTTTTCATAATAAAGAGACGATACACAGAAAAATTCTTGAAGAAAAAATTCACTACATAAGTGAGTACAATAATGTTTGACAAGCATAAACAATGAAATATCCGTTGTTACCCTGGTTTTTATGGTTTTGAAATGAAACTTATTTGAAATTTTGATCTGCAACCTTTTTGTGTGACGAAAAATGGTGGGTGAATACATTGTCGGGTAGAGAGTTAAAAACGCCGGTTTTCGTCCGATTACCGAATCACCGAAGTTAAGCAACGTAGGGCGACGTCAGTATTTGGATGCATGACCGCTTGGGAACACCACGTCACGTTAGGTTTTTATTATATTTTTTAGAAATAAAAAGTTTCCCTTATGTCGTATATTTTTGCGACACACTTGTTTTTTATCATGCGATAATTCAATTAGTATAGTGCCCCTAAACATTTATTAAACTCACTAAATTTTTATTTTTTAATTGAGGGTCCATAGCTGGTAAAATTTCTCGGACCATAAAGAACATTATCATGGCACCCAATGGGATTTACTATATGTAATCTCTCTGGAATCAACTATTTTTAATTCCCCAGTTAATTCCCTATAAGTTTATAATAAATCTTTTCCCGATGCTCGTCACATAAATAAAGAACTCCCTGTACAACATTAATACGCCTAAACTTTACGACTCACTATTCTAAGCTGTGCGTTTCTGTCAGTCCTTCTTAAGTTCATTATCCTATGCGAGGTTATAACTAAACAAAATTTTGTTTCTCTGTATACACATGACACGCATTGACACTTACTCTATAAAAGAGTTTTATGACACGATGATGACAGAGGAATCCTTCATAAATGATTTTTTTTAGAACATATTACATTATTATTTCAATTGTTGAATTTGTAATATACATTGATAATTCAAACAGTGTAAAAACGTATCAAGTTCGTAGAATTAATAAATCCTCGTACCTTGTAAGCAGCATTCCTGAATACAACTACGATTACTACTACAACAAAATTCCATATGAAAGTATGAGACAGGTTACGAGCCATCCAATTAAGAGAATAACGGGCCCAAATATCAGAAGAAAACTAAGCACAAAATGCAATAGAAATAATACATCAACTTCTGTAACAGTCGAAAATAAACGAAATTTAACAAAGCCTCATATTTCAGCTGCTGAGATAAACAAAGCAAGAGATAATTATTTTCGTAATTATTTTTCAACGATAAAGACATTTAAAACGAATTCTTGTTTAGAATCTAATATTAATGCAGTAAAAACAGGTAAATTCAATATATCTTTAATTCAGTATCATGAAAATGTTCAAAAGGCAAGAAAATTAGCTGTATTACTGATGGAAGGAATTAAATATCAAAATGTATACGATAAGAATGGAAACATAACTAAAACGATTAGAAGGAAAAAACACTCCAGGAAACACAAAAGGTAAAATAATAAATAAAGTTAGATATTTTACTATATATATCTTTATTATTCAATATTATCAGCTCAATTAATTAATCTGGTTTTTTAAACAGATGATGTAAAACCGTATAGAAAAATGTAACTGTAATTTAATAAAATGACACATTTGGTTTAAACTGTATGTTGAAGAATATTGTATTACAGTAACAATGATTAATAAATAATTATTTACTTATTATCTGTTGTTTTAGTAAATAATTGGGCTCTGTAAATAAACCATTAGGAATACAGATAATAAGAAATAGACCTCTAACTATACTATATAGATATTATACAGGACTATTATCATTAAACCAAAGAAATTATATTCCCATTAATAAATAGGAAAAAAAATTTATAGTTCAATTTAAAATATATAAATCGAAGTCCTTTATAAGTAGCTTGGATCAATTATGTATCACAAAAACTTACTACTTAAGCTACGAAGAAGAACATGTATAACTAGTAGTGCAAAAATGTTCTGTAGGACTAAATACCGATGACGATGGACAATTATATTCATACTGTAAATATGTCCCATTGCTTGCTAACACGCAGAAATAATAAATCTTACACGTGGTATCTGTAGTGTTTGCAAATCTTCCAGCCGAAGTACAAGTAAACGAAGCCGTGTTTGACGATGTTGTACATGTATAATTTGCATCGCAAAGAGTTGTATTCGGATCGAAGTACGTATCATCAGGGCATGTGTAAATGGTCTCTATAAAGGTACTGTTAATTTCAACGCATTCGATATATGTACTACAATTCGTTGAATCTGGATCAGCAACGTAACCGTCTTCTGTACATACAGATGTTGTATCTGTCGAGTTTGATGTTGTTACATTACAAACGTAGCTCGAAGAAGTGGTACACATTGCTGTATTCGGGTTGAATACGGATGTTGTTGGGCAAACATAATTATAAGACAAATAGGTGCCAGTGGCACTGTCGTAAACACAAAGTGTATAATTTTTGCATGTTGTATCATCATGGTCGACAAATCTACCAACGCCCGTTTCTGTACAATTGACTGTAGCGTGAACCTGCGATGCTACTGCAAGTATCTGAAGAATAGATAGTTTATATATAAAAGTAACAATAAAAATTATTTGCTTACAAAATTCGTTTTTAAATTTTATTGTTTTCGCATAAATATTCGGAGATATATTCGGACTTAGCAATAGAATGGAGAGAAAGATAGTCGCAATTTGATACGAGTCAGAACCCTACGTCTTGATACGTTGCATGAGCATGATATAATAAGGTCACATAGATTCGTCGGTCACGATTTAGGTGCAAGTCAGAGAGTCGTGATAATTTCAAAGTCCGTTAAGTTCTTTGAGATTAATGATCACGTACTTTATAAAAATATCAAACAGTTTGATAGCAGACTACTTGTCCATCAGGCCCAAAAGATCAAATGGACTAAATGCAGTTGGGCATTACATAAATGTAAAAACTTTAAATAGACTAGATTCCAACTGTATTAAAGGAAGATAATAAATATTGATATAGAAGACATTATAATTGCTACTGGTATATACGTATATGTACATACTACCATTTTCAATCACATATTCTGAATGAAAGCAAACGTTAGCAAATGAAACAAAATAGACAGTTTAGTCAATTTCATTTAAAAAATAAACGTCCCATGTTTTTGGGTTGCAATTACATTGAATAATATGTATTATGTCAGATTCTATATTATGATTTCATAGACATGGAAAAAGAAATAAAACTTACTAAAAGTACAACGGTTGTCGTCTTATGCTCCATTTTTGTTCTCCTAATAACATTATGTGAATATCCAGCATATATACTAGCACAACAAGGAAAATATCAAACGGTTTTATCCCAAATAATCATGCTAATCTTTGTTAATTGTTCTTAGTTATCACCATTTATGTTATAATCATAAACTGCATTAAGATAAGTTGTAGATTATACATAATCATCATAATATTTTACTTAATAAGGCTTTGGTACCGTTAACCTGTAAACACCATTCATATATTAAGAAATAAGTAAATATAAGAGTCAAAATTTAAGCATTCAAATTTTTAATTTAAGACGCAGCATTTTGGCAATGTCTTGTTCGTATGATGCCAAAATATTAAATGATCTAACAGTGCTATGCTATCCCCTGATATAAAGTCCTTAAAAGTATCTATATACATATAATGAGAATACAGTACTTTTAAGGCACAATCACGTATTTACTAGTGTCCTTAATAGTAAAACTAAAAATTGTGAATTATGACCGTAACTAAGAATTTATTGGAATACAAAAACAGTGACGTAACTATAACGTCTAAGGCCCGTGGCAAATTCATTGGATGTGGCCCTGGTAAAAATCGTAACGCTGTAATAAAATTATAATAAACCACTGAAATAGTTACTTCTGAACTGGTAGCCTTGGGCTGGGGCGAGAGCACGTGACATTTTTCTACCACTGCCACCCTATAGTTACGTCACTGTACAAAAACTATCTATGTAGTGAGTATATTATCAATTCGTTAAAACACAAAAAATACAAAACACTGCGTTATTTCATGTACACATATGTATTTAAATGTACCAATAGTACCCGTGGCTTCGTATTCGTTTAAAATGATTATCATTTGTTATTAATACAATTTGTGTGAATAAATAATTAAGTTGTAGCAAAATGGATATTGTGTTAATACTCTCCGCATTTAAATATCGCACACGCAGCAATTTTAAGACGATGCGTTTTGTGTTTCTCATATCATTTGTCGTCTTACGTAGAAACAGAGACTTTGTTGTGGTTAAAAATGGTACGGCGATGTTTTATTCAGTTATTCCTTAATGTACAGGATGCGTAGTGTCCACCTTGTAACATGCATAAACAAATTACAAGTAAAGCTAGCGAAAAACAGCTCAACAGATATGACAGATCGTTCCCGTGAAAGTTAAAACACCAAGAGCACTCGTGAACGAAGTCGCGGAAATCAATTAGTTACTCACTAGACGATGAGGTTGATTCTAATACAATGGGAATGAACATACATATTTAAGAGTTAACGTATTTACGTTTACAGATGCTGTTACTATTCGAATTCTAATATTTGACATCGACGCAGGTAGGTACTCGAAGCGAATTGCTGTTAAAAATAGTCTGTGCCAAATTAAAAGTTCATTTTTGTAAATCCACGATCAATAAGCTTCTGTCTGGTTCATTAGTTATAGGATTTAAGTCCTTAGGAAATAGTATGATATCGTTCGCGAATCGAAAATTGATCATATGTACCCCATACATACAAAGAATTGTACATAGATTATATTTAAAATCTAATTACCGTTTTATTTTATATATAGTTTATACTATTGTTGTGCCCAATGGACTTCTAGATTACATATTGAACTAAGTTATGGAATGAGTTTTTAAATCCTTTTTGAATGCTAACATACACTTGATATGTATGATAAAATAAATACAGCTTGAAATTTCGTATTCCTGAACACTAGAACCGTCGCTTTAAACTATGCCATTTTACAAATCAAATCTATCAATCAGATATTCGGTGACAATTCAAACAGTGCATAAATGTATCAAGTTTGTAGAATTCGTAGAATTACATACCTTACAACAAGGATTCTTAAACAAAACTACAATAATATTCCATCTGAAGATTTGACATAGCTCGCGAGTTATTCAATTATGAAAATATCTGGTTCTCGTGTCAATATAAAAACTAAGTGCAAAAAGGAATAGAATCTCAACAAGTTTCGTAATTATTGAAAATAAATTAGATTTAACTAAGCATCTCATTTCACCTGCTGAAATAAACAAAACCAATTACTTGCAAAATTATTTTTCATAAATAAAAACGCCTAGAACGATTTCTCATTTAGAACTACATATCAATGTAATAAAAACGGATACATTTAACAATTTATTAATCCAGTATTACGGAAACGTTTATAAAGGCAAGTAAATTATCGATAATACTAACGGAAGAAGTGTAGTATCAAAATTAATTTAATAACAAAGGAAACCTAAATCAAATGAATAAAAGGAAAAGCGTGCAAGGAAATAAAAGAGGAGTAAATAATAAACTAGATAAATAAATTTGCTATATACGTCTTTATTATTTCGTATTTCCATCTCAATTAATTATTCTAGTATTCCCTTTAGAGAACCCGAAAGATGTAAAACCGAATTATGAAGTCTAATTAAGAAATAGCACACAATTTTATAGATATTCTGCTGAGGAACTTAAAATTAATCTATATTTATTATTTTGCTACTAAATAATTGAGATCTATAAATAAGCCGTCGGAAATACAAATAATAATAAATAAAAGTTACCTATATAATTCAATCAAGTGAATACCATTAACATATAGGCTTATCCACCGTGCTGTTTTCCCAGAACTTGTACCACTTTTGAAATGACCTGAGGTGTCTGGAATAGTATTCTCAGCTTATTTGTTATTATTGTTGTTCTGTATATTTATTTGTGTATTTATTTGATTTGGATAAATACTTACATTAAAAAAAAACCTACCTACGTTGAAATACTTTTAACGTATTTTTATGATTGATATTGCTTTTGAAAACACGGAAGAAAGACCTCTTTTTTCGTAATCAACTAGATGTTCATTAAATGTTGCGTTCTGTTTTTAAATAGCAGTGCTTTAGTATTTAACATCTACAAATCTTATTTTTCTAAACTTGGGAGTCGCAAGCCTGTTTTATCATTAACAATTTAAAAGTTTTACTTCAAATATATGCATTCGAATCCTTTGAAAGTAGCCAGGGTCAGTAACGTATCACAAAATTTCTTTAGACATCCCAAGTTCTAATGCTAGGAAGAGGAACACGTATAACTGGTAGTGCAGAGTTTTTCTGTAGGACTAAACACCGATGTCGACGGACAAGTATATCCATATTCTAAATATGTCCCATTGCTTGCTAATACGCAGTAATAATAAGTCTTACAAGTGGTATCCGTAGAGTTTGCATATCTTCCCGCCGAAGTACAAGAAAACGTGGTCGTGGTTGACGATGAACTCGAATTGGTTGTACAGGTATAATTTGATTCACAAATAGTTGTATTAGGATCAAAGTACGTATCATCAGGGCATGTGTAAGTGGTCTCTATAAAGGTACTGTTAATTTCGACGCATTCGATGTACGTAGTACAATTTGTTGAATCTGGATCAGCAATATAACCGTCTTCTGTACATACAGATGTTGTATTTGTCGTGTTTGTTGTTGTAACGTTACAAACGTAGTTCGTAGAAGCGGTGCACTTAGATTCGTCCGGGTCGAACACAGATGTCGATGGACAAACGTAATTGTAAGACAGATAGGAGCTCGTGGAGCTGTCGTAAACACAAAGTGTATAATTTTTGCATGTCGTATCATCATCGTTGGCAAATCTACCAGCGCCTGTTGCTGTGCAGTTGACCGCAGCATGAACTTGCCATGCTACCGAAAGAATCTGAAAATTCAAATAGATAAGAATAAATACTATCTACTTGTAAAATAAAAAATTTCGTCTATGGCGATGCCATAAGATTTCTGAATATCTACATATATGCCGATTTAGTGGTTTGACCGGTAGAATATCAATCCGATGTCCGCAGGTTGAAACGAAACGAATGTTGAAACGAATTTTTTGTCGGAATGCGCATACATTTACTAATTTAAACTTGTAACACTATCGGCTGACGGTGAAGGTAAATGTCATGAGGAAACCTGAACATGACAAATATTCTAATAGCCCACCATATGTGGGAAAATATAAAACTGTGGATTTCGCAGAGTTTCAAATCACCAATACATCGTGGACTGGCATGGTGATTATACCCATATCTTCCTTCGGGAAAAGGCCTATAGCCTTGCAGTGGATGTTTATAGGCTGATGATGATGATTACTAGCTGATTCCGGTTCGCTTCGTTGAGCATTAAAAACTGGTAAAGAGTTAATCGAAACCAAAAAATACGTAGCATAGAACCATGTACGACAAATTCCGCTTCGGATGACCATAGTCTTATGGTAATACGTACTGTACTTTTAACATGATTGCGTGATTCATTATATATTATATTCGTTTATATATTCAATTAATCGTCACGAAGTACTGTAAAAAAAATAGTGTGTATTTGAACTCGGTGAATATTTACACAACATCTATTTTTTTAACTCAATAATTTACTAGAAGAAATATTAATAGAAAAATCACTACATATTATAAAATAAAGTAGTCCGCCGCGTCTCTTTGTCTGTCTGTATGTTCGCAATGAACACGTAAACTACTGAACGGATTGTAATGCGTTCGTCAACGATAGATAGGGTAATACATTAGGAAGGTTCAGGTATATAATTTGTCAAGGTTTTGTATAAATTGGTTGAAATATAATGATAATTGTTGGAAGTGTTGAAAAAAGTCAAGCCGCTTGGGAGCTTTCATCAAAAACGCTGCCTAATTCTTTTGAGATATAATAAAACAGTGCATCGTGAGATATTCCTCTTTTATAGAGCTACAAAAAAATCTGCAATGACATAGACCTAACTTTTAAGGATAGCTTACTATACCCATCGATCTTCTAAAAACATAGTCACATACAATGAGGTAATTGGAAGGCTAGACTGATACACAGTATTAATCCTTATAAAATTGAATACATTAGTTACCTTAAGCATTTCATGCACATAAGTATATATTTTTTATTATCAGGGCAGGACAACGTCCTCCGGGCCTGCTAGTTAATAATAAATACGATATGGGCCGCGGGCACAGGTAGTATTAATGTGAAAAAAGACATGAATCGAAATCTAGCAGAATAAGATTTCGTAATCCTAACTAATAATGGAATTAGGAATGTGAGTTTATGTGTCTGTTTGTTTGTTACGCTTACAAGTCTTTACTCTTCAACCGATCGGCATGACGTTTTGAATAGACACCCTCAGGAGTACAAAAATAAGTGCTATTTCCAGAGGAATAGGTCAAATCTACAACAACGTGAGCGAATCCGCCGGTAAAAGCTAATTACGTTACAAGGATGTTATAATCTAAAAACAAAAGAAACAAGATAATTAAATCTGTTTTCTTTTTCTGTTAAATTTCACCAAAAATCATTTTCAATCTCAAATTAAATTTACCGACCGATATAGAACTTCCATATGAATACAAAATCACGCGTTCTGAAATACTCCAAACGTTGGCAAATTATATTAAATAGGAAATTTAATATTATTTTACAAATAAACGGCCCATTGTGCTTGATTCCAATTTCCCTGAATAATATATTTGCCATCATATTATATCAGATTCCAGGTTATTATTATTATAAAATAAAAGTAGAAATAAAACTTACGAGAAGAACCACGATCGTCGTCTTATGATCCATTTTTGTTATCTTCATAAACATTTGCGATTATCCAGCATATATACTGTTACTTATTACCAAGAAAATATCAAACGTTATACCCCAAATAATCGGACTAATCTTTGCTAATTGGTCTCAGTTATCACCATTGATGTTGTAACCATAAAACGTAAAAAGACAAATTCTACATCATGTGTCTAATAATCATTGTACTTAAAAAGACTTTGTACCGGTATTCGTGAAACATGTTTCCACTTAAATCAATTACATAAATACAGACCTCGGCAGTCGTGGTGTTCTTGTGGTTTGACCGGTGGAATATCTATCCGATGTCAGTAGGTTCGGACCCCGGCATTTACCAACGAATGTTTCGGAAATCGCGTACATTTATACATACAACTTTAGAATAAATCAACGCCAATTTTAGAATCCTATAATAACATTTTAACTTTGTTTTGTATTAAACTCTTGACTGTATTATGGGAGTTTTTGGCGAGAACTTAGTCTGTCATGTAGTGGTTTTTATATTTTATTCATAATCTTGTGTTATTAGACTTGCCTATATTTTGTAATATTGGTGGTGTTTTACGTAATATAGTTCGGTTATTATGCACAAGTGAAGTGGATGGGAAATAATAGCACGGAGCATGCATTCTGAGATGCCACCAAGGCTCCATGAAAAGTTCTAACAAGGAAACCACCATCTTGTTAGAACATTATAATTATCGCAAGACACTTACTTGGCAAAATGTTGTTACTTGATGCTGGCTAGTGCACAAACCGTGACGGAGCCAAAAAAAATAAAGAAGAAGAAGACTGTATTATGCGCAAGCCCGAATTTAAAGCTATATTCAGAACGGCCAAAAAGGTTGACGAGGACTGTAAATATTTACTGTCTATGTCTTTACAGAGTATTATCAAGTAACTAATATCAGCGAATTATCCCAGGAGTATATTTTATGTGAATAGAGAAAAAATGAAAAGCAAAAATATACTTCGCTTACAAAATTTATATGTAAACAAGATTATCCGTTTAGTTCCCTTTTCCTGGGCATGCACACCACATGGCCTGCCCCACATCAGACATCGCCCAACGCGTAGTGCTTATATAAAATCGTACTTTTTAAAAACTTGAAATTAAGTTAACCTAATATTTTTTAGAAAAGGCCTAATTGTCTAAGAAGTAAAATTTTAGAAGAAATGAACGAAATTTATCCAGTAGTTTTAGTGTGATGTACGCACAACAACAGACAAGATATAGACATATAAGAACACACTTTTCCATAGAAACTAAGGAGTAGTTTTATAATTTAACAGGGGTAACTTAAATTCGCTAAAAAGTTAATAGAAAATTACAAATGAAAAAAACAACAGCCAAATCTATATAAAACACCAATTTCTCATAAAAACAAGCAACATTTTCAAGAGAACAAAGTCACGAGTACCAGTTAGCAATTAATAATTAATTTTATTTTTGCAAACGATCTATACCAATGTTCTCGAATGTTCTTGTCAGTGACGTAATAAATGACTGTATGTCGTAGTATTAATTGAATGATGTTTTCACTGCGAATTAGCTTAAGATTAACGTTTCAGGGTAATATGGGTTTATCCTATCGCGCAATAATATTTATCATGTAATAGGTAATCATAATATCGCAATTCCTTCACATTCGCATCATTATAATAGTCACAGTCTAAGTAACTCGTGAATGTTTTGGGTCTACGGTGTTTTGGATTAAAACCCTTAAAGAGTTTACACTTTCAACTGGTATCCATCTGCCCTATCAGCCGTATCTCGCAGGTTATTGATTTATTTCTTAATGGTATATATTATTAATATTATAAATATCTATTTGAAAATATTATGGGGTAGTGTCAACGTTAAACTACGTCAGCTGTATGAACATTGGAAACCGTTGGTCCAAAATCAAAATATAGTCTTGTTTATATTTCATAAGTTTAATCATAATCTCACCTGATGTTAAACAACAATGTGGCCTAAGGTGATAAAACATTAAGCTTAAAGGAAATTGGTTCTCTATTACAGGTTCTGGAAAACCCGTATAGGTTTTCAAAGGCAGAACTTCAACTTGAGAAAAATAGCTCGCCGGGCATTAGAGCATAGTCTTGGGCTGTCATGTCTGCTGTTAACCGTCCACGTGATTCTCAGCTACGATGCAGCTGAAGATAATAAAGAACCAGTAAACATCTCAACAGGCGGTCTAATCGTTTTAACACACGACTAAGGTGATAATTTAAACTTTTAAGGACTGCTGATTATTCCCTAAAGCCACAATATCAGCTTCACTTTCCAGAAATCCATAGTAATTAGTTTATTTGATATTATTTCGCTACTTCCATCAAGATTTCATTGATGGATGTTAATTTTTTTTCATCCTGAAAGTAATAAAGAGAAAGTACTCACTTTTTGTGAACCCTTCACACTGTTTTAAACAACGACGGTGACGACATTCTTTATTATAATGTTAACAGCTATTTTCGAGAATATATGTTACCGTTCTGCTATTTTTTATCATGGACGTTGACCAAATGTATAAGCAATTAGAAGAAAGATTTTTTTCTTCGACCTGACTAACGCTATGTCATTAATGAAGGCGTGACTTTGTGTAACTCTATCATTAAAAATTAGGGTGGACGTTACTTCGCACTTCCGTTTGGAAAATTTGAAGCGGAAGTCCGAAGTTACATTCATCCTGATTAACACTATTGGCCTTACGGGCCTTCACAGTTTCACTGGACTAAAATTACAAGAAAGGAAGTATATATAATATAGCTATATTGAAACTGAGATACTGAGATTTTATATTATACTTGCAGGACGTAGAATAGTTATATTATATGATGTGCACAGGTATAAAGCTTTGAGATTTACGTCCATATACTGATTTTAATACATACATACAATATGTCAATAAGTCGCTATATAATTTACTTGTCCTAGGGGTAGGTATCAAAATACCTTCGTGAATATTAGCATTATTATTACCTGAATTTTTTTTTTCGCACTGACTGCACTGTTGATTCGGAGGCCTCTACAGATTCACTTGACTACGATTCACCTGACTTAAGTTTGTCAACACGGATACGTGATATTTCAAATGCGACTTTTGACACAGTGGTACAAAAACTGTACAAATACCATAGTGCGTCATCTATTGGCATATATTTTAAACAGTCGGTTTTAATTGTTGTTGTTGGCATGTTCTTCTAATATTCATATTTTAAGAACCATCTAGTCCATCCAGACTTTAACTATTTTTTAAAGAATGTTTTAACATTACACAGGAATCTGTTCGCGTAATGAGAGCTTCTATGTGAAAAAAATATTATAGGTTTCTTACATATTTTTAAATATTTAATGTTATAAAAAAAGTAATCACATTTAATTACATGATATAAAAACTCATTTACAAAGAACCTCGTTTACAAACTGACGCACCGAGAATGTGTCATAGTTTGCAATAGTTCATTTCCGTGTAGAAAATATATTAAGCGGCGTCTACAACAATCTTATGCGACAAAATTTGTTATTATTGTAGACGCAGTTTAAGACAATGCCACAATTACTAATGCTAGAAGACAAAAAAGATTAATCTCTAATATACAAACATTATTACAGGGAAGTCAGGAACAAGGATTTTGATGTCGCTGTTAAATCAGCAATACTATAAAACCGCGACATGGGCATGAAAATTGTGATAATTTAGAAAAGTCACGTGCGATAATTGTTGTCTTAATTAATTATTGGTGATGTGATTGTTTCTCCTAAATAATGTCATAAGGTTTTATATTAAGTAGTAATATCATAAAATGTATAAAACGCGAAAATATTTTTATATATCAATATTTACAATCCAACCAGAGATAATGTCATGTAAAATGTGTACAAAATGAAATATTGAAAATGCCGCGTTGAATACCGTTAGTCAATAGTTATTTTTATAATTTACTAGTAGCCGCCTGCGACTTTGTACGCGTTAACTTAATTATTAAAAATAATATTAGAACGAAATACAATACAACCATTAGCCTCGAGGTAGTTTTCTATCAGTGAAACAATTTTAAGATTCGAATCGGTAGGTAGTTCCAAAGATCGCGAAGTTTTTCTTTCTCTTCGTAATAATAGTAAGACTAAGCCGGATCCTTGTAATATACTAGCCTTTGTTCGCCGTTTCACTTGCATTAATGTAGATTTGAAGTGACCCTCGGGAACAATACTGTTTTTCTGGTTAAACGGTATACTATAATCTTTTCTGTACCCATGACGTATATGAAAAATTTCATAACGTTCAGTTAAGTAGTTATGGCGTGAAAATGTAACGAACGAACAAACTTACTTTCGCATTTATAATACTAACTAGGTTATGCAAGTAAAATGTAAAGCGAAACAAAGAGAAAACAATTATATAAATACATACAATATAGCTAGCTCACTTTGTACACATTTTAGAGTAAAAGTAAATACCCCAGTTATTTTTTTCGTCCAGAAACGATATAACTATCTAATAACAAAATTATAATAACATAAAAGTGATATGATTTCAAAGAATCTAGGTAATGTTATGCAGTTAAGATATATTTAAACAATATTATCACCTTTATCTTGAATACATTTAGTGAAGCGCCTCGTTCGATACATTTTTTTTAACATAAAATGTTCAAATAAATCATTTTCTTTACAAAATAAAATATGTACTCATTTCATTTCGACCTTTCAAATCTATAAATATACTAAAATTATAATATAAGCATATCATTAATAAACAATTCACACCAAGTTTTTCTATGTACTCTCTCTATGTATTGTATATACTCATGTAATCTATAATACATGTAATAAATATAAGCGAAATACCACTGACAGGCTCATCACGATATCTCCGAAACTATATTGCCGATTGATCTGAATTTCACTAAAGTTATACTCCTTTTGCGACTCAGGAAAAACATATTTTAGTTAAAACCTATCCTAAATACATTTTTCAGTTACAATTACATATTCTCCTACAGACACCGACAGTCCCTGACATTATTAGGCAACCGTTGTAGCCATTAATATTACACCCGTTACCATAATAAAAAGTTTATTATGTGTCCTTTGAATTGGTAAGCTCTTCAAAATTTCAGTTTACGTCACTTTTGTTCGATTTGCTTGTTTGTAATCTATACATAAAATAAAAATGAAGTGCCTGTGTGTAATATCAAAATTACAACTTTTTTCTGTTTGAATAAGAAAGTGTATGCGCTAGTTATAGCTATATATATATAAATATATAAAATATAAAATTTCACTGCAATTTCACTGACCCATTGCTGAAATTACAAAGTAGTTGTTAACCGCAACTTTGCCCGCAATGGAATATCCGAAAAGGCTCATCTAATTTTTACGGGACTTTGACTGGCAGATAACTAACCTCTTAAGGAGTAACTTAAGCTATTTTATTTTAGACTAATCGTTCCTGGCGACTTCAACCGCAGTGGAATATCCAAATTGGTTGTACCGATTTTCACGCAACTTTTACGGGCACATAGCTGAACATATGAGGAGTAACTTAAATGATTTTATTGTTATCGATTGTTATTGATTATGTTACCTGAGAATTTAGTCATTTATAGACCGATTTATTTATTTTTATTGGAAAGATGATACTTTCAGGTGCCTTCCAACTTAATTTCACAAGATACATGAGGGAAGTCCTCAAAATGAAATAGGAAAAGTAAAGGGTTGAAATATTGTTGGGTTTAAGACAATCCAAGGCTGGGTAAGTCCTACCTGATTATGGTAACTGGTGTATTTTTCAAAATTGAATTAGTTTTAATTTCATCCGTGCCATCTCGATGGTTAAAAATCGTCTACTATGCTGATTTCACATGCGTTTCTTTCACGCACGTCGGTTCTCTGCAATGAACTTCCAGCATCAACAGAAACGAGCCTACTCTTTACTCAGAGGCCAGTAACCCATTTACCCTTCGTGTCGCAGGTGTATGGACACCACCATGGGGACGGTGGTGATTATTTACGATGGTACCTGATAAGGTGACCCGTCTTTTCATTTGCCTCCAATCGCATAAAAACAAATATTTTTTGCAGCGGACTTATTTTTTATTAATATTTTATACTGTCACATAGATATCGATGAGTTTTCTCATCATTAATAACACTAACCGTGTCACGCAATGAGGACTATTTCAGTTTCCGCTACTATCTCTTCTGTATTACGTACTAAACACTTCTATATTTACGCAGAAAATACTACGTCCCCGTAGACTCGAGTGCTTCTGAGAAACTTTATTATATCTATTTCTTTTTTGTTTTGTATAAAATATAATGCGAGCTTAATGAGTATTGTGATGATTGTTAAAATGCAACGATTCTTTGTATTGTTTCTTATTATGGTAAGTTTAAAAACATATTGTGTGAATACACTTATTAATTTTATATAATACTATTATTTCGTAATATAAACATATCGTACTTTCGTATAATTATTTTGTTGATAGTTTAATGCGAGTACTTATACCAGGATTCAAATATTATACAGAGTTATATTGAAAGTAGAAGGCCCCATCACAATTTTAAAATTATTTTATTTTATTATTAATATCTAATAACACTACTCCTACTCAAACAACAATGAACGGGTTACGTCAAACTCTTACCCTACTAAAACTCTTTGCGAAGCTGTAGTCTGACCATAGAAACGTGTTGTACATATATTATGCACATATTCAACAATGTGGCACTATCACAGGCACAGTTTAAATCGCACTTCCGTCTTAGGCCTATGCCATATTGACATAGGTGACAGAGTAGGCTAAATGTATCACATACAAACATGAGATAAGAAGCCTTTCCGGGCTTTGTAGATTCGTCAGCCGCGATAGTCTCCCTCCCATTATTCGCCAACTCTTTCACGAACATAGCATATATATAGGCAATGTGAGGGTTGAATCACGGTGACAAGCGAGTGATCGGTGCTAATTTTAAGTTAATTATGTCTCAATATTTTTCTGTATCATACGAATGATCGTCGTTCTTGCATAAAAGAATTTTAAAAAGACAAAATCTTTGTATGTACCCTTGTTAATTAAGCAAAGAACGATAGCCAATGAGTGCACGTCAAACTCTGGATGGTATACTAGATTCCGCAGAATGTCAATAAAAATGGGCTAGGTTTAGTCCTCGAAGTATATCTTACTTGATATTAATCGTTTGCGATGACACAAATATATAGTATATACAGTTTATAAAGTAGTATGCGTTTTAAGCTGATTTATTTGTTTGTGATTTTCTGACCTCGATTAGGAAAAAATATATTTCAAGGGTTGATTCATTCTAGTTGTTTTTATTGTAATTTTAGGCTTTTACTTTATCTAATACTTTCTTCTATTTAATATACACTGTATTCGTCTATATCACAAGTCGATTAAAACAGATAAACGATTATTTTTTATTATATTATTGAATTCAATTATGTGACCGTTAAACAAATAAATAAATACATTTTAAAAGTCCCTACGCTTCTACTGTATCCGAATGAAAAGCTATGAAAAACTTTAGCATAAGGAGCAGAAAGTTCTCTCATTTGGATCATCATAAAGAATTATTATATGACCTAGTAAGCTGCAGATCGGTAATTAGTGTGGCGCCGCTTATCTATAGGTCACCTTTCATATGCCGCCCATAACAATGTCGCCCTTGGTGACATTAATATTGATGACCTCACTCTTTCATAACAACCGTTACATGACGTCATCTAAGATTACGTCGAACTTGTTTAAACGGCTCTCTCATCTATATCGATACACTTTCTCCTACTTATATCCATGTATAAAAACCGATGTGAGCGTGTTCGTAATTCACCAATTACGATGATTTTTTATTTATACTCGCGCGATAAATAGCTATTGTTGTTTCCGGTTGGTGACATTATTGTGGAGATCTAGAAATATATATTTTTTTTCATTATCGACAAAATTTTTATATATTTATTTTGGATCTATGCCAAAAACTAGATATTATACCACTTTTCAGCTTCACAGCATTACCTAATATTTTTTTTATATTCATGACTTATTAAAATCTAACGCAAAATAATGTCTATCTGCCGCATGTGCTAGTACTTGTTATAATTTATTAGCAACAAAAGCGTATTAACATTTTTTGTTATCTGCATTTGGAAAACATTCATAGTGAATGTACAATACGAGTATATGTCGCATCTATAAAACTCTAATGACCAAGAATAAGGACACCAAAGGCTATTATCGGATTTCCCTTTCGAGTTGGCCAAATAACACACGCTGTGTTTACACTTCTTAATTATTTACCAATTCCCTAACAAACTATTTATAAACTAGCTTTTATTTAACACCAACATGAACATTCCTATATAATTATCTGTATTATCACTGATAAATGCTAATCATTTAATTACAGGGATTATGTAATGGTGTCAGCAAGGCAACTGAGTGTATATCACAAGGCAGGTACCCAAACAACGACGCTGAAAACTGTAGAGGATACACGATATGCCTCATAGGAGGCATTAACAATTTCATCCACTACAAACTGACTTGCCCAGCCGGGTTCGTTTATAGCCATTTAGAACAGCAGTGTACAAACGCTACGAGATATAAGTGCTGGGAATCCTATAACTGCACAAAATTGGGAAATTTCGTTAATACCAACTCTGAAGAATGTACGTCATATGTCGCCTGTGTTGAAGGAATAGATGGTTTATGTACTGCAAGACTGATTAATTGTCCCGGAGATACAATTTTCAATCCGAATATACAACGATGCGTAAACGAGACAGAATACGACTGTTCCACAAAACGGATCGACGTTTTAGAATTGGCTAGCATAGACAATAATTTGTATGAATTTTCTGCTAATGTAACAATTAATAGTGCCGTTTGTTTATGTACCAAATATGTAACTTTGTTATCTTTGGTTGTTTTTAATTATAGTTTATTATAACCGACAATTGTTTTGATATATCTTTACCTTAAAATAGTGCATGAAGAAAGAACAAACTAAATTGATAATGATGCAATTTTACTTCCAAGTACTTAAAATCTCAGAGCTGATTAGATAAATAAACCCGTGATAAGAGCCTAACGAATAAAAACATATAATGTATCAACTTCTTATAAAAACCTTACACCATTTATTAAATATAAATAATATGTATATATATTCTCCATATTTAACTACCGGCCAGAAGACTGCAGGCTATTCAGGGATACTTGTACCACTGGTATTTTAAAATATGTAGCCTCATGAATTACAATGGCCTACAGTCATTTTGGTGACTGGGATTTTAAACCAAATTTTAAGTATATCTTATATGGTTATATAAGAAATGGTACTGATTTTTTTTGTATTAGTTCAGAAGAGGACAAGAAACAAACAATTTTTACAAAAATATCAATTTATTTTCTCTGTCGTCGTTACGTGTTGGTAGATACAATCTTCTTGTTTTTCGCTAGAATGCCCTGCATTATGACGAAAGTGATCTATATAACTATGGAGGTAGTGCACTTTTATGCTCATATGTAGTCTGGTGGAACTGTAGAGGCCTTACGAAACCAACAAGGTAAGTCACTTCGAAAAAATTATGTTCATATTATAGCTAACATTTTCGAAGTTAAGCAACATTTCCTCAACTAGTTCCATATAGTTTTCAGCCTTGTAATCTTCGAGGATTTTTTTTATAACCGCTATAAAAGATTTCCACGTAAGTAGTTCCACATCAGTCATAAATGCCTCAAAATTATTGGTGTCTATAATTAATAAACGTATTTGAAGTCCTCAAAAACACCTCGTTTTCATATCTCAATAGTTTTTTTTTTTTTTAATTCACTATATTGGTCATAGATAAATAACAGTGGTCATAATAATTTTTTTGTTCACGCCAAATCATAGGCACTCCAAGCTTCAAAGACGTACGTGTCCCTTTCTCCCATTGACACAAATGTTCAATGTATATTTTGCATACACTGTGAGGCACTCACACTTTATAAAAACAACTGAATCATAGTGTCTGTAACCGATTTTCTCTGATTTTTCAATATATATTTATCACAAACATAACAAAACATATAAGGATCGTTAGTACTGGCCATAAAGAAATTATAAGTTAATGTTTGGTTTTATTGTAAGAATAGTTGTTTTTAAAAAAGATATATAAAAATCCAAAATAGGAGTAGTAGGTAAACCAGAGCTGATGTGTTACAATGACATATATCAATATATTATGCATTGCCTTCATTATCGACCACTGATATGAATAAAGCTGCACAAAATATGTTTACTTTGTAAACCTCTGTTATTTTTTCTTTTTTATATATAAAATAATAGAGGTCTGCCGTTGTGCACGCATCACAATAAAACTACTGAATAAATTTCCATATATTCTTTTCATTGTACTGTTAACCCCTGGACTGTCAGAAATCATAAAGGTTTAATTTCCGTACAAACGACTTTAGACCTCATGAGACACAGGTCAACAGACTGTTAGCAGCATAAGCTTAAAAAAACACCTGATTTATTACAAAACTTTGAAAATTAACAATTGATGTATTGTAAAATTATAATTTTTATGTAAAATATACTTTTCATTCGTACAAACTTTTTTTACTTAACCGTGAATTTTACAATGTACGATGTCGTCAAATAAAAAAACTTAAAAACATAATCCGCTATTTTGAGATTTGGGACTTAAAAAATCAGACGAGGGGTTAAAGTTATTCTTTTTAAGGGGTTATGTTAATTATTTGGTTAACTTGGTTCTTATTTAAAAAAAACAATAATCACGATAGCTTCATATAACATACAGTTATTGGAGTTTTATTAGCACTACACGTACTGTGCAATGTGTATTTGCTTATCGCAGAGAAGTAGAAAAAACGATGCATGTCGTGCATATATTTTTCCTCTATACATAAAATATATTGTGAAGACAATAAACGCCGTAGACGAAGTCATGGTTATCAACTAGTCCACAGTATGAATTCGAAAGTTTGAGAGTGGAGTCTGTCAATTTATTAGCCAATCATGTAACACATAAGTAGCTATATTTATAATTTGAATGCACTTAAATACTTTTTTTTCTATAGTAACCAACATATTCGTTTTTAATAATCCTCCAACCCGCATAAAATAGGCGTCATGTGTATGTGCTCTAAGGTCACAAAAGATTGAGGATCACCGAGTCATTTCA
The DNA here is from genome assembly GCA_035772565.1 of Antheraea assamensis. Taxonomy (NCBI): domain Eukaryota; kingdom Metazoa; phylum Arthropoda; class Insecta; order Lepidoptera; family Saturniidae; genus Antheraea; species Antheraea assamensis. Next base: position 2,453,721 of record JAQQSE010000042.1, read on the forward strand.
ACAATTAGCCTTTACAATACTACGTGAATACAAATGTAATCTACACGCAGGAGTACGGTTGTTTTTAGCGTTTTAGCTACAAAAAAGGACATAGAGTACCTACTTTTTATCTATAAAAAATATACCTACTGTTCCCGAAGAAGAAATCAAATCGCGACTAACGCGCACGAAACCATGACCATAAGCTAAGAATATAGGTAATTATGAGTACAACAGTAAAAGAAAAGAATAGGCAAACTCAAGTTATATAAAATAGATATAGAATTAAAAGTTAATTATTTAAATAATTAATTATTAAAGTTAAAAGTACAGATTATCAATCAAACCCAAAGGCAGCATATATGTTGAGAGAGGGAAGCTCTCCAGCTTCGAATAAATTCAAAGCTTAAATAGTTACATAGTGAAAGAGATAACGCCTGTTTATTTATAAGATCAACTGATCCAATTCTAAAAATTCACTAACAAGAAATTACATTGTTCTTGACCAACACAGACTATTTCATTATAAAATTAAAACTCACGTTGTAATTAACGGGTTCGTATTCAGTAAAAAATTTCTATTGTGGTACAGAACCAGGAAACTAACAAGACTTGCTACGAAACTATAATGGCTGAATTGTACCGTTTTCGGAAATCGCACCGGACGATGTAGATTCAAAACCTTGCAATGAGCCTCATTTTTCTCTATAGGAAAATAACTAGGACTAGTATCAAGATGAAAGAAAACCTGTTTTATAAAGCACCTGATGTATTGATCCGACAATTACACTTAAGAGCCAGTTTTTTTATATTATAGGGGGCAAACGAACACCGCTGATGCATAGACACTAGCAACACCAGAGGAGTCGCAAGTGCGTTGCTGGCCTTTTTCAGCAGTTTCAAAACGTTCGTTTCTTAACGGTTTGTAACTCGTAATGGTTTGAAAACACCGCCGCTGGTAGTCCATTCCACAACGTCAAAATTCGAGGCAGAAATTGATCTTGGAAACCTCACCGTAGAAGATCTCCACTCGTCGAGGTGGTGGGAATGAAATTTCAGTTTCAGGCGGGTTGTACGATAGTGGAATGCAGCGGCAACAACTCTTCGGAACACTCACCATGGTAGATGCGATAAAGGACGCAAAGAGACGCGATATCCCTACGCAATGCCATTGAGTCGAGCCGAGTTGTGTCTAGATATAGTGTGCCACCATTTTGGACCGCATTCTCACTTAATATCAGTTGAAATTGTAGTTAGACATTGAAACTTATACAAAAATAATAAAAAGCTACAATTGTCATTACATAAAGAACTACAAAGACCATTAACAATAAACATTTCGTTTAATAGGAATATTACCAAGCGTAGGTAAGAAACACTCTGAACCAGCGATACGAAAGAAATCGAAAAAGGCTTACAATCATACACGAAGTATCGTTCCACCCTAGTAAGAACACAGGTTGACTATAATTATATAATAAAAAAAAAACATTTTGAAAATAAATAGTTTATTAAAGGAAAAAAAAACTGAATGTTCGCATACTTATTCATATTCAATTTTAAGCCATCTTAAAGCCTCAAAAAACATATATGTGTACATACTTACCATCTACACACAAAAGCTAAATTGAAGTTGTTTATTCCGGCCAATGTGTGAACCACTTAAACCGATTTTGTAGAAATAATTTTTGGCAGATACATGTAACGTTTTGGGCATTATCTATAGTCTACATAAATCATACGTTTTATCATTGGTGCTAAGCAGTAATAAACAGAGGTAACTTAAAATCCTAGACCATTTTAGATACCTAATTCCTATATTTTCACAAGAATGAAGTCGCGGATACCAGCTAATAACGAAATAAAATAATGTGATAAATTTACATTAGTTTCCTATAGCTATTAGGTAGTTGTACACGTGTAATTTGTTGTGCACTTTGCACTATTAGGATTGAATAATGACGTTGTGGGGCAGGCGTAGTTGTAAGCCAAATAAGTACTATTTGAAACTACGTAGACGCATAGTGTATAGTTCTTGCAGGTGGTATCATTGGGAAAAGCGTAACGACCAGCTCCAGTGGACGTGCAGTTTGCTTGACTATACACGCACCAAAACATACAAGTAACCTGAAAAGAAACATTCTATCAGACAGAACATTTAAAAGACATTTTTACTGTTAAAGTAATTAATACACGTTTAGTAATAATACAAAAAGTATGTATATTTCTGTCTCATTCTTTGCCGCCTTCATCCTACACATTTTTGTATTTGTGTGTCTTACCTGTCGTTTTCCCGTTGCATCCGGTTTGAAAACACAACGAATCTAAAGAAGTTCCACTTCAAAAAAAAAAACTAACTTGTCGATTGGATCAAAGAACATTTAGTTCCGAATTTCGATCTACCTAATTGTTTCAAGGAGTTTACCGTAACCGAATATATAAATCTGTTTTCAAAAGGTATAACATACTGCAATATAAATTACTATTATCTTTTATCATTTCATTGAAAATAGGATCTTTCCCTATTGTTGCTTAACAGTATAATAAAATAATAATGATGGTTTGTAAAGAAATATAACATTTTATCAAAACGCTTTAATATTACATAGGCATTCAAATAATTAAAAAGGTAACATTAAAAACTTACTAATACTGTGCCGATTAATACACGATGCTTAGTTTCCATTTTAAGGCTCTAAGGTTCTGTATCTTATAGTACGAATAAATGAATAAGAGAATTTTCCACAAAATGTTACCTTTTATACTATCAAAGGCATTACTCAGTCACTCATATTTTACGGTTTCATCTTATTGTCTCATCCTATCAGAGGATGTTAAACAATTAATACGACACTTTTAATTACGTTTACTTAATATTTCATTAGCGACCTTAATTATAGGTACGAATATAGACAATTATTCACAATAAATTTATTCCATTTATTACGATAGAAAATATAGTATTTATAGCAACAGAAGAAAGTTTGTATTTCTTTTTATATTAAGGTTTAAAGTTAATTACAGTTTTTTCTAACTTTCTTATTATAATCCATCAAGCCCTATATTTTGATCTATTATAGTCATTAGACGTTATATCGGTAGAAAAGTATAGCTTAGAAAACTTACTTTTATACAAAAATATATATGTAGTAAAGTGTTTTTCTCAGGGACGTAGTTTGCTCTTTATTAAACTTACCAATCATACACGACCCCCGATCTCTAGAGGCTTTGACGGCGGTGTAAGCAAAAATTCATAACATGTTACCAACAATCTCAAATTCTTATTAATAAGGCATTCATAAATAAGGAAAATAACGAATATTTGTACGTTCTTGTGACTCCTAGGTCACACATCATGGAAAACGTCATTTAATTCGGCAGTACAATTACTCAAAAGGATATGTAATACTGAGCCCTTTGCAATTCGAATGAAGTTTTTGAAGTGTAACTTCTTATGGGAGGGCTCTGAAATTCTGATCGGCAACTTTATTGTGTGACGAAAAGTGGTGGCCGTAAAATCGAAAATTCGTAAAGAATATCGCAAACGCTGGTTCTCGTCTGATCACGGAAGTTAAACGTCATCGAGCGCGGTCAATATGTAGATTGGTGACAGCCTGGGAACACCGCGTGACGTTGGCTTTTTGTTGTATTATTTCCACTTCTGTCGTGTGTCTTTACCAGCCACCCTAATATTTTTTCCTCTGTTAGTAACCTTAGAACTTCGTTATTTATAAACCGATATGGAAAATTATTTTTTTATTGGATAGATTTCGTAGATACAATACGGAACTCTTCCAAATCCAGTAGGAAATGTATAGTAATTGAGATATCCCTAGGTTTATGACAATCCATGACTAGATAAATACTTAACTATGATAATGGATGTTCTGGTGTATTTTTTTTAAATTGATTTATTTTTCATTAAGGTTTTATACTTATTTACGTATATAGATCAATGTGACACACGCGGTGTATCTGTGTGATCTTAAATTAAGCGAATGTGTTTACTAAGCTTAAAGTGTTATGTAGCACTAAAGTAGATAATCTTGTCATAAAAAAAATTGACTATATCCTAACAGCCAGATTAATTCATAACTCAGATAAGTTAATGATAACCAAATTAGAATCACTTTACAATCAGCGAATATGCCCTAGTTTTGCAAAAATAGGATTATGTAATAATAGTAAATATACGAAAGATGCGGGGTAAAACAAAATCATTCATTTCGCGAAAACATCTTGGAAGTGTTACATATATTTCTACATTAAAACAGCATTATCTACGCGAGCTACTGTGTGTAGTGGAGAAGAGATCTGAAACTGCCACCACCTATAATTGGCACTTCTCAAGAAAAGTGAAAAAATCCTATGAATGAAATTTATTGTACATAATCTTCTTAAAGTTCAAAATAAATTTAATCAAGGAGTCATCGCACTGATCACGATAACATTTTTATGGAAAAATGGAAATGCTTGCATTGATATTCTGCAGTGACACTTATGTACTGTCACAGTTATATATGAATAACTAATGGGCGTAAGCGACTTTTTTTTCGAAATTGACTTTGTCGCAGTTTCAAGTAGCCTGGCTGAAGGTCATCTTCATTCCATTTACAGAATTACAAAATTATGAAGTTTTTTTTTTCTTAAGATTTTCGAATACGGGATTTGGCGTAACCCCGCGGGTCTGGTAGTTCTATATAAAGCAATTCCATGGGGCTGGCTATGGAAGAACCGAGTTTTGTGGTGCTTCGGGGGTTACACTCAAAATTTATAGAAGTGCCACCATCATCCGCGAGCCTAGTGTGTAGATCAAGGTGTAATCATAATATATTTAGAAAAGTGTTGTTATCTTATCAATGTATGTAAGCCTAGGATAAGTTTATTGACAATAAATATTTATTATTATTATCTATTGGTTATACAGAAAACCTAATGATTTGCGGGAACTCGTGGTGGCGAGTTTTCGCCGACTTTCTTAAATCTTGCACCTTCGAAGCAATTGACTATAGAGAAGAAAACAAACAAACCTCAGAAAAATGTTTCATTTCATTCCGCCACTACATCATGAATTTTGTTATAATCTATTGAAGTGAACTTCCAACTCTGCGAGACGACTTCTTCGCAGAAGGAAGCCACAACATTCCAATTAGATCCGGTGCAGATACGAACCGAAGTACTCATGTCCGGTCAACACCTGCGCCATTATGCGCTGCGCATTTCGGAGCGCATGGACATTGGTAGGCGGCCATCGATCGCACTACCTCTAGGTATAATTGGCGGCAGCTGGTACCCGGCACCCCCTTATTGGAGAGGAGTCGTCCGAGTGCCACCTCTGTCATGGCTATGTGCGATCCGTGCCCCTTAAAGTGAGGCTCGAATCGCTAGCGTCCGTCCAGAATGAGGCCCAGATATTTCGTCTATCTACAGTTATGTGGGCCCCAGGTGGTAGCCGTCGTGGAGGCATATGAATCATTAGGGCCTCAGTATTTTCGAGGGCCACCCTGAGGCCCAGTCTTCTGACAAGTAATGACCGCCCCCGACATTTCTTAACTTCGGTGATCAGGCGAATATAAAAAATCCGACTACGATTTTATTGTGCCAGAAACGATCCACTGTATTGATTCGATGATTAGTTTAAATCATTGATTCTCAAAGTGGTCCAGGTGGACCCCTAGAGTCACGTTGGCGTGACAAAGAAATGGAGATGCACAATTAGTTAACGGAGGTCTATGAAAATTGCTCTATTTTCGATAGTGCGAAGAACTAACACTGTTGTACTTCATATTGAACCTGCAGGGAGTCCACTGGAACCAGTAAAATTTTGAAAGGGGTCTATGAGAAAAAAAGGTTTGGGAACCTCTGGTTTAAATTTAAAAAAGGATTTTTTATTGTCTACAAACCGATTTCCAATTAATCGATCTCTAATCGCCAATCCTACCTACCTTCAGCTGTCATTATGAACTTGTGAAGTCTAATGTCACTTGAAGTAAATTTGAGGTTGTTTTAAAAAACACTTTTTACATTTAGATCATAAATACAAATATTTTAATTTAATGGTGTAAAAGTAAGAATTAAAAAAGCAAAACAAACGTTTTTTATTATGTATTCTGGCATTACTGTATCACGGTACGTTCAAAATATATCAATTTGAGTATATAAACAAAGTATAATATACTGAGTTAAATGGTCTTATAAACATAATTGTTTCACATTAAACAATATAAATTCACAGGCATTGGCCACGATTCGCATGTCTGTGTCGCTCACTTTCCACGTTAGAGGGTCAGAAACTTCCTCAGAGCAGTATTTCAAATGATGGCATAACACCACCGCCGCGCATACCTCGAGGACCTACTGACATCCTACAGGCCTTATCAGCTACTGTAGGACCAGATCCAACAGCTGCTCATTTTAAGTAATTATTACATATTATTAATTAGGTATTATACTCCTATAGATAATTATTTATAAAAAATATATATTTCAGGTATCATGATGATCCATACCTCATTCCCTTGTCTAATTATCGCAAACGGGCTTATGCACTGTCCGCTGAAGCAGGGCGTAAAGCAGCTGCCTGGGTAAGAAACGAACATGCAGAATGGTTCACAACACGAGAATGGGATCCTCCTGAAAAGAAAAAGACACCATACTACAATGCTGACCCATTTATTGATGCATATACACCTAAACCTATTTATAATGATGAAAGTAAGGTAAGCAAGATTAACATAATTTCAGAAGCAAATTGTTGCCTAAAGTATCTTTCTTGTGAAAATTATTTTGTTATTTGAGATGTATGTATTTTATATGTATTACTTGTAGCTTTCTTTTATTTTTTAAATTGTAAGTTTATCATTACTAATGTAACCTCTGTATACCAATATTAGGTTATCTATATTCAATTTTATGATTACTGCTTATCTATATAGAAAAGCATATTTTTATGTATCATCGATAATACTCTAAAAAGTTCTTTGTCTGCCAGTTAAAAAGCTCTTATGAAAAAGGTCAGTTTAGCTATTTTAGAGATTAGCAACAACACACAACAGGTATACCATTTTGGAGCAACAGTAGCCTAGTTGAAGGCATGTTTGCGCATTGTATCGAGTAATGTAGTTATGAATCCTTGCAACAGAGACAGAGATTTTGGTAAAAGAAAATAGTGTGATACAAGCACAGTATAGTGGTTGGGCTTTTTCTAAGCCCACCTGACTAGCTACCACTATCGAGTTGAAAATATGTCTCCAGGCACCTGTTGGTGTGGTTCGGTCACTGCGCTTGAGAACAAGTCCTATATATTTAGTGTATTTACCATCTTAGACCACATCTCTTCATTTAACATCAAATGAGATTATGGTCAAACACTAAAACCTTTACAAATTATTTAAAAAAAATTAGTTAATATGTACTAAGTAAAAGAAGACAAATTATTGAAATTGTTTATAATAAAAATAATTAATATTTACTTAAAGGCAATGAATTAACTTTCTAGCATATATATTTTTTTTCATTGTGATTTGTTACTATGTATACTGTTATAAAAAAAATACTTTAAAACTATAAAATATGGGAAATGTTTAAAAATATTTTATACTCTTTAAGGTAACAGAGGAAGATTTACAATATACAATTCAAAATGCATTTCTAGAGGATTCCATTAAAGTGTTCCAGTTATTGGGTGGATCGGATGGAGTAAGTGATGAATTGAAGCATCAGCTTCTACAGTTGCTATGTTTTTACAATGAAAAGGAGCCGGAGTCTTTGGAATGGCTGGAAGAGAAATGGTTTTCTGCTAATAGTCGTGACAGACAAGCTGCTACCTGGAAGTAAATATATAAAAATATATTCAAGTTTGATCATTCAAAGTAGTACCAGAATACAATCAGCTACTTTATTAAAAGATTACAAAACAATTATCTCCTTACAATTGTAGGATATTTTTTATAGGACATTATGGGATATATAGATTTGTTCCATATTCTTTTTACTACATTTTTGTCTTAGTTATTCTAACTTATTAAAATGTAATTATGTTATAGCTTAAAAGCACCAAGTTGATATGTTGTGTTAAGAAATGTATAAATATCATGCATAGTTATTTTCATTTCAACATGAATTAAAACATAGTAAGAACGTTTATCAAACTATAGTACTGCTAATAACTATATGGTGTTAGTTTCGAGTTCATGTTATAGCTCATATAAGTTTGAAGAAATGGCTCATTGGTAGTGTGACTGAAGACTACTTTGGTTGATGAGCACTGAGTTGAAGCTCTTGGTTAGGGAAATCGTCATAATGAAATCATAGCATGGTAGTACGTGGTTTTCTAATGCCCACATGGATATCTACCATCTTTAAGATTAAAATCTGTTACTAAGCAGATGCAGGTGTGTTCTAACAGCTGTACTTGAGAACCAGTTCTATAGGCTTAATATATTATACCTTTAGCTACATATCACTTACTATCAAATGAGACTGATTATCCATGAAAACTTATAAAATAAAAAAAAAAAAATTATCACAGACTGGGTGCATTAGCAGATAGTATTTTCACGTCGATGGAACTAAAAACACCGGAGGCTTACTGTGCTATTATTCAAGGCATGGCCAAATATTACCAGGTAAGAACATCAATTATTGTACTAAATAAATTTGATTTCTTTTTTATCGCTAAATTTCTTCTTTAAAACATATTGATAACGTTATTTTATATAACCAAATGCCGACTTTTTTAATGACTCATTAGTCACTTAGTCTTTTGACTGCCCATATATTGATTTAGATCAATTTAATTTATGAATGTTGCTTATTAGAAATTAGCTTTTGCTCGTTTTAAGGTAGTTTAATCTATCTCTGGAAGCAGTACTTTCTATCTGAATGAATTGTCCTTTTATGTACACCTGACAACAATGAGTATGCAAAATTTAGTTAAGGCAGAGAAAGCATAACAAACAAACTAACATTGAGTTTGTTACGCTTTCTCTACCTTAATTAAATTTTGGATACACGTTGTTGTCAGTGGTATAAAAAAGGACAAACCTTTTATCCGGAAGAAAGTACTGCGCCCAGGGGATGAAAAAATGTATTGATACAGTCTACATCAACCCGACAAATGTAGCGGGCTAAAACTAGTTGTACATATTACTTAGACCTTTTTCCCACAGACCACTTTGCAAATTTAGCTGGTTCCAGTGGGCCACCAACAGCTACATTTCAACCATATTCCCCAAACTAGACAAAAAATGTGAAGATTAGATCTAACTATGGAGATTTGTGTTGCGGCTGAAAAAGTGAGAATTGGTTGGTTAATTGACTAACTGATTGTGCTGTCAGTGGCTGTTAAAAAAATAAAATTGACCAATCGAAAAAGTGTGTCCATCCAACTTTACTTTTTTGACATCTACTCACAACACAAGGAACCAATCAATTCTCACTTATTTCATTTAGAAAACTCCCCATTCGGAGTCGTAAAAATAAAAAGAAAAATAGTATATTTTGTTGTTTCGAATTTATTCAAATTTGTAATTGTTACACTATTAATTATTAATGTTAATATATTATATTGTAATATGATAGTAGTCGTAATATAATTAATATTAACATTAATAACGTAATGTAACTTCTATAAGAAAGCAGATAAATTTTCGTGCCCCACACTTAGGAATTGTGAACCCCCATATTTTTGTCACACCAACCCCCGTCGAGTCGCCGATCGACCCCTGGTGGTCCTACTGGACCTAACTAACTAACCTAACTAAGGACATAGATGAACCAACATTGCTAAAAATGAAATATTTCATCGAATAACATTTAAGCTGGAAAAAATCTACAATAAGCATTAATATTTACAGGCCGAAAGAGCACATGCACTAAGTCAAGAGGCATTAGAAAAAGGGATTCCACTTTCAACAGGTGTATATAACTCACTGTTAGGCTGTATTGGTTTCCTGCGTGAAGGCACAGCATTACGTACAGAAGCTCTGAAAACCATGTTGATGCAGATGCAAGAACAGGTATGTCAGTTTTATTGTATTGAAATAATTATTTTGTATAAAATTATAAAGTATCAATTTTTTTTAAATGTAATTCTCCAAAAAATATTGTCTTCAATTTGAACTTATTCTCTTTTAATGCTATTGAACTGATTTGTATGTGTAATTTAAAAAAAACACTGTTTCTTTTTTTTCACAACTCTAATACTGTGAAATAAAAAGAATATATTTTGAAATATACAGGTTTTGTGTAAGAGAGAAACAATTATAACTGTTCATTTTTTATCTGTATTAGTTTAAATTAAATGAATGTAACTAACAAAATAATATAATTTTCATGTCAAAAAACCTTCTACATTTTTATAATCTGTAGAAATAAGTAGCGACAAACAATTAATAAAGAATACTATCTAGGGCACCAACATATTTTTACATTAAAGCTTATTTTTGTTATGATGTTAAGCTTATAAAAAAATATCGAGTTAGGAATCTTTCTATGCCTTTCAAAACCTCAATATTTATTTAGTTTTTAGTGCACACTTTCATAAAAGCATATGTTTTTAATTTTTTTCACCTGTATATCGTTGTTAACGTGTAAAGTTCTTTGATATTGATTTATAATTTATTTTTGCTTTAGGGTCTTTCACCAAATAATGAAACTCTGACCGCCTGCCTCAGGTCTATCTCTGCTTGGGGTAGTGGAAAAATTCTGCAACAATTGGCTTTACAAATGATTGCAGAATTTAGACAGTTGGGCATACAACCTGGGCTGTCTGCTTATTACTACTTATTATGTCTATTTTGCAAAGAAAGTGAGTATTAGTGGTTTTTTTTTTCGAACTGACCTACACTGTTAGCCTGGCAATGCCCCTACAGTTCCACCGGACTACACAAGTATTAGTGGCAAATAATAACATAGATAGATATAGGATTTTAATAAGACAACAGCAGTAAGTTTATTATAATTGATTAATAATAGAGAATATTGTTTATCTTATATGGATGCTGGGTGGTAGGACGTGATAATTACTTCCTAATGGGTTCACGATTACCATATGTATAATATGTCATATGTCTAAAATGTCATATGTATAATAATTCCCAATGGTGAACCGTTTTTTTGCACTATTTTAGGTATATGGTGGTAGTCTAAATCAACTTTAAATCTCTTGTTGATATTTTTCCTTGAATTTCAAAAAAATTTACATGACACCGGCAAAATTCTGGAAGAGACTATAGAATAAAATAAAAAAAGTATAATAATAATAATATGGCACTCGCCGACGAAATATATAAGAGATTCAACCAAACATAACCTTTTGACATTAAAACTTACTAAAACATGATCCTTCAATTTATTGTCCAATAAACTTGTATGTGTTTTAGGACTTTATTTTAGACTCTACCAATTACCTTAGACTTTAAAACATTTGTAGTTATTTTCGATATTTTATAATCACAGTGATAAAACGTAGCTTATATTAGTTTTTATAGGTATATATTAAATTATTAAGAAAAACACGGAATTCCTAAATCTGGTTCTCTTATTATTCACGAAGTTCCACATGTTAAATTATTCGAATTGCCCGTTTTTATGATATAATTATGATATTTGTTGTTCGCCACAGTAAAATACAGAAATACATTAAGGTTTAGAAGTAAGCGATATAGTTTAACTTAACATTGGCAATATTTAGTATTTATAATATTATATACAATATTAAGTATTTTATATTGAGTAAACTGCCAATGCAGCAGACCTTAATATTCTGATCTGTGTTTTAATTTATAATTTATTACCAAGTGTGATACCAAAAAGCTCAGTAACTAAGCCCACTAAATTCCCTTCAACCTTGGTCCTACAATCAACATATTAAAATTGAACAAAATCATATATCGCTTATTAAAATTCGATTATTGGTTTGTAAGGCACAAAATACTAAAGAAAAAGCATATCATTTATATGGGAAATAGAAATTTTCAGTATGCATGACCTCTACATATCAATATTAACAGCTGCGGATTTAACTGATTTTTTGTACTGCTCTGAACATATTTCGGTGCAAGTTTTAAGAAAAAAAAAACATTTTCTTTTTATCAGTCTAGTAAATATAGGTATTATTTAATATATTTAAAAATGATGTTAGAAAATAGCACCAATGGCAGGAAAGTTAAGGAGTAATAGGTTAGCATGGTATGGGCATGTCATGAGAAGAGATGAAAGTCATGTAATTAGAGAAGTTTTAAGTATAAAGGTGAGCCGGTATAGGAGTCTAAGAAGACCGGAGACAGATTGGATGGATTGTGTGAAATATGTTTATAAAAGGTGTAGATACGGAGATGACATTTGAGAGGGGAGAGTGGAAGAGGAAAATATGTTGTGCTGAACTTACTTAGATGTTCTAAGGATAAGAAGATATTTAATATATTTCTGATTTATTTACAGGAGGCCCTCGAGTTGATATACTTACTCCGATACTGAATGATTTAGAAAGCAGAGAACGTTTAGATGCTATAGAAGCTACAGATACACACTTTTTCATCACTGCTATGGGTGTGTGCAGTGATCATTTACAGGTTTGTTTAGATATTTTAAATGTAAATTAGTAGTATTATTGCACAATAATAGTGAAAAGTGAAGTACATATATATTCATATATCTAAAGCAGAAGTTCCCAAACTTTTTTTCATAGAGCCCTTTCTAAATTTTACTGGTTCCGGTGGACCCCTGCAGGTTCAATAGTACAATATGGAGTCAAGCCAACATTGTTAGTTCTTCACACTATCGAAAATAGACCAATTTTCATAGACCCCCCCGCATACTTATCGTGCACCCCCATTTCTTTGTCACGCCAACGTAGATCCCCATCAAGCCTCTCGTGGACCACTTTGGGTATCATTGATCTAGAGCATCAACCTCAAAGTAACGTTATTTTTTATGAATTACTATTTAACATTCAAATATAGATAAGAAAGATACGCTAAATGTGGTATAAGCTATCTCCAAAAAATCCACAATATTTTTACCCTGTAAAATGGCAGCTCTTAATTTTAATACTAAGTAGTGATTCATCGCCATTTTCCATTTCCTACTTGATTAATATGGCAACATTTTTTTTTTTTACTTTTGGGATTTTGTAACTGCTGAACGGCTTATCAAACCCGTAAGATCTCTGGCCATATTCTTATAGGAGATAAAGTAGTTTAGTATGCTACAAACAATGCTATATTAAACGTCCTGTTATCATATTATTAACGAGAACGTTTGTGATGATAGATGGATATTCCTTACTCTTTCACGCAAAAACTACTTACAGTAATATAGTTCGTACATCATAATAATGCACTGGATTTGATTTATAAATATATTGTTTAAATTGGCCAAGGTATAACGATAAAGGTCACGTAAGTTTGAAAAAACGCTACAATCTAAGAGGTATCTGAGCGTGCGTTGCATATCAAATCAAAATCAAATCAAAAATACTTTATTCAATTTAGGCCTTAAGAAGGCTCTTATGAACGTCAAAACTACCACCGGTTCGGAATACATCCCAGTCATCGAGAAGAACCGGCAAGAAACTCAATCGGGCTTATCCTTTAAGCATATACTTATATATTTCAAATTCATTATACAGTACAATCGATTTTAGTGGATGCACAGAGAGGAGTCAATTCCAGACATCACCGTCGTTCACATATACTGTTAAAGTTACATGAAGATAATATATTGTATAGTGTCATTTTTAAGATACAAAGGTAAACAAACTCGCGAGTGGGTACTAGTATAAAATAGAAATTAATTATCGCTGTTATAAAAATATACACATAACACACACAAACATACGGGCGCGCGCACGCACGTATGCACGCAAGCGCACTCACAACCGAAACCCATACAGGTACTTACACATAACCATGGGTTTTTAAATCTCTCGATTAGATATTATGTAATAATCTATATGTACTAATAAGAAGTTTTATTTCAGGACATAAACATGGCAGAAAGGTTACACGCTCTTTTAATGAAAGGTGACAATTACAAGTTAGTGGGGGACGCGTTTAAAGAGAGCATTTACTATAGACATTTAGTTACCGTTGCTTGCAGGTATGTTTAATTACGAATATTCTTTACTAGCAATTTGCGGCAGCTTCACTTTTTTTTTATATTATAGGGGGCAAACGAACAGGTGGGTCACCTGATGGTAAGTGATCACCGCCGTCCATAGACACTAGCGACACCAGGGGAGTCGCAAGTGTGTTGCCGCCCTTTTAAATATGTGGGCCTCCGGCACTCTCACTAACCGAACGAAACGCAACAGTGCAACCACTGTTACTTCACGTCGGTTTTCTGCGAGAGGGTGGTACTACCCCGGGCGAGCCGACCCATTCATGCTGAAACCAGTAATAGCTTCAGCGTAGCTCTACCACCTACAGTAATAGCTTATATATATAGCTCTATATGTAATCAGTACTTTATTTGTTTCTAAATCTCTTCTCCGAAAAACAAGATTATGTTAAAAAAAACGGTCGAACGAAGGTTGTCCGCCCAGCTTCTTTATCTAAATGTGACACTTACGATCTCTGTGTGATATCAAATTAAAATCATGGGTTTGCTGGTAATGGTTATGTCATAGCGGAGATAAACTTTTTTAAGAACCTTAAAACTGCAGTCGACACAGAATCTTGTCTTTATTAAAAAATCTTTTGTAATGCTTGTATGAGACACAAGTCAAAATTGTAAATTAAGGCCTCCTTAGAACATAAAATTTCCTCAAAATCTTTGAGATTATGTCATAAAATTCTTAAAATACAAGTGTAATATTGTCTTCATATTTTATTTTTACTTGGGTAAATACAATGAATATACTATTTATATATTAATAAACCGATATTCATGTTTATATTCATAATGTCTTTCACAGACACGCTTCTTTTGAAAGAACAACTCAATTGTTGGACGCATTGGTGCCTAATGTCTACGTACCAGAGCCTTCCGTAATGGATGAGGTACGAAATTTGATTTACCACTAGTTGATAAGGCGACATCGGCTGTGTTGTCTATTATTTACAGAAGAAAAACATAAAAAAATTGAAAACAAATATAAACTTTGTTTACAAAATTTCTTTGTGAATCTTGTAACCCTTCGTTTATCCCTCTCCTGTGCATACGCACTACACCGCTTGCTCCATTTTTCCACGCAAGGAAACACGTTGCTAATTCGCTAAACAGCATTGTTGTATGTCTTTCCCACAGGTAGCTGTGAAATTAGCTAATATTAATGTAGCTTGAATTACCTGAATTAGATTCGAGTGATATGTAACTTTACCTGTGATTTATCATTGTTATATAACCAGTGATTTGTGAATCATAAACGTAACCAACTTCATTCTCGGCCTTATTGCATCGATTTTATTTTTTCATTTGCTGAGGGACTTGCAGGTCGCCATAACAGCAACGACTGTCAATAGATTTGTAAATTATTATTGGCTGCCTTGAACCAATAAGCACGCACCTAAAGCTGGATACAGCCAATAGCATACGCGCTATGGATAACCTTCTACACTGTAGAAAGGGTCGTGACGGAAAAATGTTACACTTTTTGCGCCCAGGCCCCAAGCGCCAAGTACGTGCGATAAGGAACTTCGTTCCAAAAAAATGGCGTGAACTACACATACTACTTATGCTATTACGTCTTTACTTAATGCCTTATGTTATTACAGATAATAAGAACTCTAGAAGTGGCCGGTGCTGGGGATCGACTAGCTCAAGCGTGGTCTCAGTTAGTTATCTTCGGACACGCTAGTCGAGTAAAACTTGTCGAGAAACTACTCGAGGCGATGTGCAACTGCTACCAATACCAAGGTAAATCCATATAACTACCAAGAGCTCACGACTACATCCGCTTTAAGTTACAATATAACAATAAAACATAACCTAGCGCCACCTACTGCGGAATTATAGCAAAGCGAGCTACAAAAAAATGTGTGCAGTCAAAGGACCCCGTCAAAAACGAAGTACCTTACGCTTCTTGTTCAACTCTGAATGCAATTTTATATGTAGAAGATTGTTTTTATTTTTAAGTTTTCGTCATGTAAGGAAAAAGCGGTATGAACCTCTCTCTCTCTCTTTCTGTGTGATTTGTATATTTTCATTTACTATCGATTTTTCAATCCAGCTAACGTAAATAAGTAATCAAATTAAAAAGTTTCATTTAATACCTTAAGAAAAATATTCATTCATTAAAAATTACATATACATTTGTAAATTATATAAAAATGATAAATAAAATAACAAATGAATCATGGATTTTGATACTTGTATGCACACACCCTTGTACACAATAAAAAGGAACGGACAGAAAAAGAAAGTTGAGTGGAGAGAGAGAGAGACAGAGGAACATAACAGTTGTATCCTTACGTGACGATTTATATTAGTCAACTCCTACAACAAGCCGCGTTAACAAACACACCTACATTGGAAATTTGTAATTTAAGTTTAAAACATGTGGCAACCTTTGACATTGGCGAATTACCAAAAATGTCATAATAACAAATAGAATTATATTGACTTTTTAATTACTTTAATTAACTGAAGGTATTCCATAGGTTTATTTAAATATACATTGTTTCATGTGACAAATATTAAAAGATAGAATTTAATTGTTTATTACAATCTATGTATATTCTTACAGACGAGGAAGTGAAAGGCAAAATGCGTGCAACCGCAGCGGATATTTTGAAGTTTGATGAAATTACTGAAGAAAAAGAGGAAGTTAAAGACCTCAGAACTCCAGTAGCAAAGAAGTGAGTACACAAAAATGATATTACATTTATAGACATTATCTCTAAAGATACTTATAAAATATTAGCAGTGCCCTCGACTTCGTCTGCGTTGTTTATTATCTTAATAATATATTGGATGTACAGAACTAAAGACATCAAAAAAAAATTGTTTTCTGCAGAGTAGCTAAAAGGCCGCAACGCACTTGCGACTCCCCTGGTGTTGCTAGTGTCTATGGACGGCGGTGATCACTTACCATAAGGTGACCCACGTGTTCGTTTGCCCCCTATAAAATAAAAAAAATAAAAATAAAAAAATGCTACAATTTTATACCTAGATTTATATATTTTTAATTTTTTGCTAGGTTTTTACTTCCTTTTTTTTAATAAGGACAATCAACATTTTAAGATATACCAATTGGTTGTCTGTAAAGTCGGTTTACGGCCGATAATTTTATGTGACAACGTGATAAGAAAACATTGATGAATAATTGCATACTTTTTGCCGCAATTGTTGTAGTAATAAACCAATGGAAACCACACTAACTTTTCACTTCACTTTATAAACAGTTTACAAAACAGTTCACCTGTAGGTTGTGTGCTGCGGTCGTCTCTCTACTACTCGGACGCATCATTCGATGTAGTGGAAGTGATATAGACGCGTCACAAGCCAAACCCTTAGGCCGATTGCGCCTCTCTATTGCTTGTTCTGCGCTCTCGCTTGCACACTCGTCTCAGGTGGAACGTGACAATGATTCATGCTTTTTCGTGCGTGCAGCCAGCGTTCATCGATTTATCACATCAAAAATTAATAACAAAATTGTAGTTTGTATACATAATTTCTTTAGTATTTTATAGTATCAAAGTCTTGGTTTTTTCAAACTTTAATAACATTATATTAAATTAAGATATCACGAGAGTTTCCGAACATCACGCAACAATTACCGGATAAATTTGTAAATAAATACATGGTACTTATAAAATATATATTGCAATATTTATTATCAAATTATTAAAACTTTTATAAAATTAACGGTTTTTATAAGCACTACGCCTTCAACAGTGTGTTTACTTGCCATGGAGAAGTTCAGCGACTGATGTGGCGCGTATACGCCAGGAAGGTAAAGTAAACGAGTAATATTGTTTCCAAAGAAAATTTATGTGCCAAGTATATTTTTTCCTCTGTACGAAACGTATATTGTTAAGATAATAAGCAATAAATGAATATATTTAAATACCAGATTATCAGCGACGGCTGTGACGAATATAATAGAGTTGTGTTCGGATGTGAACGACAAAACCGATCCGATATGGGAGAGTGTGGAGGTCGCGATGCAGCGGCTCAGGAGGGAGGAGGCGACGGGCGTTCCCGCGCGACCGCTAGTCTTGTCTGAAGTCGCACAAAAAGCAGCCGCAGTCGGGAAACAAGGCATAGCTGCCGTAAGTACTTTTTCATATGAAGTGTAGAGGTGAGGAGAACCTACTCATATAGGGAACATGTTGAAAAGGTGTCCATCACTATATACTAAACAACAATTCTAAAACTCTCCAAAATTGTGCTAGCATAAGAAAAGGGTATGGTTAGTCCGATGTAATTTTGTATTGAAAAAGTCTCTATCTATAAGCATTAAATAACAGTTCCAAAACATTCCAAAATGGTACTAACATAAGCAAAGGGTATGGGTTAGTCCGATGTAATTTTGTATCGAAAAAATGACCATCTCTAAATACTAAGCAACGGTTTCAAAACACTCCAAAATAACGTTAGCGTAGGCAAAGGGTGTGGTTAACCCGAAATAATTTTATATGTATAGCTTAAAATAACTGCTGTGAGAAAACTTCGAGAATGTTAAAATTTTTGTTAATGTTATATAATAACATTTAGTAATTTTAGAGTGTGTAATGTTATAAAATAATTGAAATAATGAACCCTGTTGCTACTGTAGCGCCACCATGATTTAGTACATTTTGACGGCCACAATTTCATACATTCTCCTTACCTCTACATATCATACTTTTTCACATTCGCATTGGTGTATATTTTGATATACGACGTGAAAATGTCATTGTAGCTTTTAAAGTTTGCCAGTTTAAATCTTGCCAGTCAAGTTTGACGAGAATAAGATTGAGTTGCCAATGGACATTCACACCTGTAAGTTGGAGTGTTAAGGGTTAATTGTGGTCTGTCCTTATTTTAGGCATAAGTTTTTCCTTACTATCTTTGGGTAATGTTAATTATTCTTTTCTGATTTTAAGCCTCCTCTGTTAGATTTTATCGTTGCCGCTTAGCTCCTATGTTAATGCGTTAAGATAGATAGTATAAATAATACTCTAGATAGTACTCTGTACTCTGATTAAAGACTCGTTAAAATAGATCCAGTTGTTTCGATGATTAATCAGGATAAACATCGGACAGTTTACTTTATTTATATGTATACATTACATCGGTTCTCAAGTATTTTTGGCGACAGAGCCCTATTCTATCATTATATAGTTATCGGAATCTCTGATAAATTATTTTTTATATTGGAATGGAGATCTCAATAATCCAGTTTAGTTGTGGCTTAGTCAATTCACGGAAGCAGCTGATTTCTCTTCTTAACATTAACTGAATGAACTGCATAAGTGTAGGAGACCATGCTCTTTGAAATAAACCACGAATTAAGTTATTTGTAATTTTCTTCTCTCGAATACAAAGCGGTCTCTTTGTGTCTTATATCTCAAATATGTCATCTTAGAAAAAAAAAGAATAAATCATACACTCTTTCTGCTACGACCCATTGTAGAGAAAGAGAGAGGTGCAGTTAAAAGTGACGGTGTACATCGTTACAAAATAAAGCCCACAGTAGATAGTCAAACTCGGGGAAACCGACGTAGCGTTTTTAAAAACATACAAAATAAAATTACGAACTAACTTTTAATTTGACTTGTTACATAAGCGATTCACTTAAGACTAACTTTTATTGATTAAATGTAGACTATGATATGTCGTCATACATCATCCGATGGCCGGTGTGTGGTTGAGCGGCGACATATCGTCAGCATAACAATACTGTTATTATATTCCCAGGAATATAGGGCGGTCGGATGATGCTGGCGGTGTAACTAGATAATAAATAATAACAAGATTCTGAATTAACACTGTATTTGTTTTTTATAGGTTTTAGTGTTCGTTCATACTTTTATCTGATATTAAACGACGATGTGGTCTAAGATAGTAAACGCACTAGATATACAGGGGGACTGGTTCTCATGTGCAGCTGCCGAAACTCGTATGGTACATAAGCACGGTGACAGATTTTCAACTTGGGTGTTAGCTAGCCAGATGGGCTTAGAAAATCCCTACCACTATTTATATCTTATACCATACTATAGACTAACTTACCATATCATCACGATGTTTTCCTTCACTGAGGGTTCCGGCTCATTCGGAAAGATTCGAACCTATTTAACCACAGAGCAACCATCATATTAGGGAACGTACCCATACTACTTACCCCAATGTTTCACAATTTGGTTAGCCCTCTCCTTGGTAACAATCCCTAGTAAATGTGAAGGCCTTCCCCCCTCCTCTATTTTTCATGTAGTCATTCATAAATAAGGTTTTCCCTCACCTCCCTATAACCAAACGTGGTAATTTCATGACCTCTTTCCCACCCCCCTGAACAGGTCAAGTAGTATGGGTATGTTCTCTTAAATGTGAACTGTATTTAGTCGTATTCCCGTTTAGGCTGCCGTGACTTATCTAGCTGAATGCGGTTTCGAGGAGGCGATGACTGCAAGTATACAGGTCCTCAGTGTGCTGCTGAATAGGACCAAAGAGGAAGTGCAAACACTTCTCCAAGAGCCCCAAATTAATCTTGCGAGCACGCTGCAACCGGCCGTGTTGGCTGTCGCAGACGCTTATCATTTGTAAGTATATAATGACTTGTGGTAATGCAGTGGTCGAAATTCGACGATAATTCTTATTTTTTTTAAGAATCTACATTGCATTGTATGTTTTTTTAGTGGGATTTTAGTCTGTCATGTAGTGGATTTTATATTTTATTCATAATCTTATGTTATTTGACTCTACATTTTGTAATATTGGTGGTGTTTTTTACGTAATATAGCTCGATTATTGTGCAAAAGTGAATTCATCACCGTAATCATTAGCTAGTAAGAATCCCACTGCAGAATTTATGCTCCTTGGTATTATTTCCCATCCACTTAGTCCCAATAAGTCGTAGTGGTCTTGTGGTTTAATCGGTGGAATACAAAAGCAGATTCAAACCCTGGTATGTATCAAGGAATTTTTGGGAATTCACGTACATTTACTAATTTAAATTTATAATAATATTGGCTGACGGGGAAGGAAAACATCATGAGGTATATGAACCTGAGAATTGATTTTGTAGTGCCACCGCATGTGGAAAAATATAGGAATGTGGATTTGTCAGAGTTTGAAATCGCCAATACGTCGTTGGTTCGCATCATAATTGTGCCCATAGCTTCCTTTGGGAAGAGGTATAAGTCTCTACAGTGGGTTTTTTTATAAGCTTATGTGACGATAATTTCTTATTTTAGTGAGGTTATTTAAATATATTCTAAATACCTATTTTGCAATTAACAGGGCAAAAACTGGAACTCCTATTAAAGAATCCACAGAGTCATCGACTACCTCGGAGAGTGACAGCGAATCAACTTCCGATGAAGAGTAATCATCAGGGAATATATAATTTAGATATTTAAAACGAATAAAATGCATTTAGATCTATACTATTAAAGGTTTCATTTATATCTTTAGTCGTCTTTATCTTTCTATAATAAAAAAATATAGTTTTATGAAACAACGATGCAAGTGAAACTTTTTTCAGATCGTAGACATTTAACTGAAAATTTTGGGAATATTATTCTTTTTAGGGTTTTAAAATCGCGTTTTTAATATTTTAATAAACTAAGCACAATATTTATTTAAATCATAGAATGATTTTGAATTGGGCCATGAGCACTGCCATGTTGGCCTTGACGGGCCTGCTGAGCGCCTTTCAGTTTACCGCTATTCCGCGGCCGGATGTAATGCGACATGCGATGGGTGGACGAAAAAATTTAAGGCGATATAAAAAAGTTTCACTTTAATAGTAATTTCAATAAGAGATATTTCGAATTACATATATCACGCTAATACAAGTTTATAGTTAAAGGTGTTAAAGGGATCTTTATAGGTAGCCGGGTATCACACAGTAAGTAACTTAAGCTTAATTACTATTACAAAAAGGTAAATTTAGTTTATAGAAAACAAACTGCAGTAAGTACTTCTGATCTGATTCTAGAAAGATCTTTCAGTAATAAAAAATTATGTTCTGGTAAATTAAAAATATACTCTATGCATAAATATTATTCGTTACCGTCCCTAACCCTAATGCCTAGATATCTCTTGATTGCTCACGATATCTGTACTGTCAATATAGTTTGAATCCAGCACCTACGAACATTTCAAAAATATAATAAAAAGTGTCCTTTAATACAGAGATAAAAGGTAATGCGACAAATATATTTTCAGAACGAATATCAGTAATTTTGACGCTCATGATTATCTTGTCAAAGTTGAAATTTAATCAAGTTTGAATTGGTTTATATTCAAAATCTTACAGCTAAAAATCCATCGAATTTTCTGAATTATTAAATTAAGAAAGACGACAACACAATTATTTAAATATGGAGTATCGAGTAATTTACTAACAGACTTGCATTCCACTTGATTTTAAATGGTAGCTATCTATAACTGGTTAGTCATAGTCGTACTACTCCTGAGGGCAGAGCTGTAACGCCTCGTATGTATGCCAGTGCATCAGTCAACTACGCCTTACAAACCGAAACACAACAATGAGAGCACTGCTGGTGTGTCTACAAGTTTTACCACTCTCTACAACGATAATTATACTCGTAGTAATATATAGCTCCAAAGCTTAGACACGTATACCGAAAGAAATATTAAAAGCAAAACGGTTATGGAAAAAACTTGAAACAGACAAAGAAACAAGCTAAATTACACAATGTTGAGAAACATGGCGTCACTGCACTATTACAGTTTACTTCTACGAATAATTACGTCCAAATGGCATCTGACTTGAGAATAACCTAAAGAAACAATACGTCAAAGAATGCCAAATAAAACAAGCATAAGTAAATAGCTAGTGCCTTAAATGGCAATAAGTAACGTTAGTTAGACGTCTATTGATTTACTAATATTTGCTTTTATTACAATCGCCTTACCCAAAACAAAATTTATTACATGTATGTACAGATGTCCAAGTTAATTTACCGTTAAACGTCAGAAAGTATATAGAATGTGTAACGTTGTGCCAATATGAACTCATTTCTCTATATTGTGTTGGGGAGGTGTTAAAAATGATAATTACTTTCGAGTTGAGGTCTAAGGAAAGCTTGCGTCCATCCGTTAGTTGTGCTTAGTTCGTCTTCTTGTAGCCTTGACTTTGTGAAATTGAAAATGACATCGAGCATTCGATTATTTCTCATTTTCTCCATATTAGTAGAGGTAAGTACTTGTTAAATATTATATAAGGCATTGTTTATGATAAATAATTAGGTAAATGCTTTACCTAATAAGATAATTATCTAAAATTATTTTGCATTAAGACCTTTCTTTCTTTCTCATTACTGGCAACCCGACAATAAAAACTTTACGTAAAAAAATTAAAGTTTATGTCGTAAATATTTTTTTTCCGAACTGACCTACACTGTTGGCTTCGTAAGGCCTCTATAGTTCCATCTGACTACAGCGTCGTAAATAAATTTTGATCATTAGGTACTTAACATTTAATGACTCCTAGATTATATTTAACGTTTTTAAAAGTCGGTGAGGAGCAGGTGTCGTATCAACTATCTATCAGCTCAATAGTAGGACTTACGACCACTGCGCTACGAGGCATATCAATAATTATAAGTTTAAATGTCAATAATTATATGTCTGTCATAATAATCATGTCATCATGTGAAATTATTCATCTTTTGTTGCGTACAATTGAATCAGTGCTTTGTTTGATATCTTCTTCATTCTTTGGATTCGTGCCCTTCAAAAAACTTTGTAACCACAGAATTACTGATAGTCAGAAGGTGCTAAGTCCGAGGAATATGGTTCTATCATCGTAGCATTTCTTCCTTGTTGAAATTCATATAAAGTATAGTGGTGTAAATTGAACTATATCAGTAGTCATAGACACACTATCCCTTCACACTTAAGACTAACTTGAATCAACTTTGTTTTAGTTAATTTGCCCGTCACTGTGTTCACATTAAGCAATAAAAATAGTGAACCGAACATGTGCTTACGTGTCGAAAATTGATGTCATAAAAACAGACAGAACTTTCCGGTAGGCCTAATAAAATTACAAATTTTAATTTAATATTGAACATAACAAATGCCTGCCTAACTGTTTACATTTATCACAAAAAAAAGCACCAGAAAAGATGTTTAATCTACTAACAACTAGCTAAACATTTATGACACAACGAATACTTATATAACTATACAAATAGTATTTAAAAATAACTCGTATCAGAACTGCATAATATTTACTCTTCTGATTGCGATACCTGTTTGTTCTTGCAAAATGATATCATGTGAATTACCTCAGTTTTTATCATGGAAAACTACAAGCTATATTTTTTTATTGTTAAAGTTTTTTTTTAACAAAATTAAACCGTTTTTTTTTCAGTTAATGGCGAACTTAAATATCGTCGTTGGAGCCAAAGTGAAGCATTTTGCATGTGGTCCTTACGGATTTATTTGCGAACCAAACAATAAAGTAAGGATCTGTGAGGGGGAAAACATATTTGGACCTTCATTCCTTTGTCCACCAAACACAATTTGTAATGAAGACTCCAGCAACGTTTGCGAGAATTCACTCAATTACATAGATTCAACACTCACCAGAGCGATACGTTGCCATAGAAGCGAAAGAATCGCAGATCCGAGCGTGCCAGGATGTAAAGGTTATATTCTATGTATTCCTAATAGAAATCGTTTCCAAGGTATTAGATTCAAATGTTCTGGAAACACTATTTTCAACGGCTACAGTAGAACATGTGCGACTCCTGATAAATACCAATGTCCGCTACCATCCACGACGCCGAGTCCATCCGAGTTATTCAGTGAAACTCGAAACATTGATTCTAACCATAATAAAATCGGAATGACGAACTACCATTCGGCCGACCACAAATTAAGACCGATAGAATGTAAAAATTATAAATTCTCCGTTACCCAAGACACTATTCCTGCTCGTGCAACTTACTTTTGCCCTTCGAAACCGCTGAGAGGTGAATCATCAGTATGGTGTACAATATTCTCAAATCATTTTTGCATCACATTGGAACGAGATCAAGAAGACCAATTTATACATGAAAGTGGGATAGCTTACAGAAAACCACGAATGTAATAATTACAATGTTCAATTTATGTAAAGGTCGCAAGCCCAGCGGACGTTGCTCTGCCCTGATAATAAAAAATATACACTTATGTGCATGTAATGCTTAAGGTAACTAATGTATTTTATTTGATAAGGATTAATACTGTATCCGTCTACATAGTCTTCCTTATTATATGTGGCAATTTTTAGAAGATAAATGGATATAGTAAGCTATCCTAAAAAGATAGGTATATGCCATTGTAGACATTTTTGTAGGTCTATAAAAGAGGAATATCTCACTATGCATTATTTTGTTATATCTCAAAGGGCAGCGTTTTCGACGAACGCTAACGGGCGGCTCGACTTTTTCAATTTTTTCAACTATTATCATTATATTTCAACCAATTTACAAAAAAACCTTGACAAATTATATTTCTAAACATTCCCTGTGAATTACTCTTATCTGTTTTTCGTGTACAATTACTAATTTTATATTGGTAAGATTATCAGGGGACGGTGAGGGAAAACATCGTGAGGAAACCTGAACCTGAGAAATGTTCTTGTAGCAACACCGTTGGTGAATTACAATCCGTTCAGTAGTTTTTGAGTTTATTGCGAATCTAGTCTATCTAGACAAACAGATAGACGCGGCGGACGACTTTGTTTTATAATATGTAGTGATTACCAACAGGTATACGCGATATCATTCTAGTGTAGTCTTCTAATATAGTAATTTGAATATTTAACCTTTATAAGACTTATATCGATTATACCTATTATACCTATTGTTAAAATTTACTATTACTACTTCTTGGACTCCAATGGAAAATTGTAATAACATGTCGCCTAAATTATACTCTAAAAAATCCTCTGTGCCTGTAAAAGTGTCTTTAAAATTAGTTCAGCCTCTTAGTTTAGCCTAAATAAGCAAAATACACTTCAATTATATATATATAAAATTTATACAACAGCCATATTTACAAAGATTAATTTTGTCATTTATCTAAGTTAGAAATAGATGTAGGTACTTGAAAGAGGTCGCATAAGGATTTGCCATTGAAATAAGGTTGTAAAGTATTTTAATATCATTTTATTAATGTCCTTAAAATAAATGTGTTACAAATATAACAAAAAAAAACTGTACTTATAAGATACATGTTTAGTATTAAAAAAGTTTTGTTTTTTTTTTAATTTTTAAATTGGTATTAAATTATATACCTACAGATTTAAGAATATTTATAGTGAAATTGCTTAGGACGTATACACTTGCGATAAGAAATATTAATGAATCCTATCGTGTTCGATCTTTCTTTAAATCATTATTTTCCTAGAATAATTGACGTCCAGCAAGCTATAACGACTGGACTGTCGTTTCTAAAGCGTACATTATTAAATAAATACTCGTAACGAAGGAAATGTTACATTAAAAATACGCCATACATTAAGTAGATCATCGCCGTCTACAAAATATTATATTAGATTGTTTAAATACGCGTTACAAAATCGACATTATTACAAAGCATTAAGGTACTTGTATACAAATTATGTTATGTTCTAACGTACAATTAATCACTACGTCCTACCAACATTTGAATCATCCTAATTCCTAGGGCGTACTAGGTTTTACTGTAATAAATACAAATCTATGTTTATACCTTACTCATTATCTAAATACCACTTATAACTAAATTCATATTCTTTCGTCGAATGAAAAGATAACAGAAAACGAATTGCGCCAAGCAGAATAAGTGAAAAATCTTCAAAAAAGTAATAAAAAAAAAAATATTGGTAATTTTTTTACACAACAAGACTAGTATTATAAACATTGAACGTACAATTATATACTGTATAGATTTTCAAAATAATATCACATTTTACTTAAAATTTTATATTTTTCATGGAAATAATAATTATACAAAAAAAATTATGTTAAATAAAAATGAGTCCATGTCACATTAATACATTATGTATCATTAATACTCTATACTGTCATCGTCGATGCATTTTTTCTTTTCACTATCAAAAGTTTTATCGTCATCGCAAAATTTCTTCTTAACTTTATATCCGAATCTCTTGTTTTTAGAACATACATAGTACTGCCTGCGATTATTTGGGTCAGCAAATTTTCCTTCTTTTTTACACTGAAATCCTATACTCTCCGATCTCGATACGTCGGATGAACTTGATTTAGTTGCACTTTGATCACTTTGCGTATTAGAATTTTCACTAACCGATGACGAAGATCGAGAAATTTCTTCTACTTTGTGACTACAATGTAGAGATGTTTTATTTAAATAGTAACCATCCTGACACTGTAGTTTAAGTCGAAGAAATGTATCTGCATCTCCTTTAACGCATATGTAGTAAATATTATTTTGTAATGTGTCACTAAACCTTCCTTCAGACGTGCAATGGAATTCATTATTTCGTAAACAGTGTGTAAGATTACTTGTACATTGTTTTCTAAACCTACTGAAAACGGTATTAACTGGGCACATTCCAACAATCGGTTGCTCCCTCCCAATACATATGTAAAATTTTCTACAGTCTATATCATCGGTGTATCTACCACGAGATCGATGCTGGCAGCTAAATGACGTTTGTTGATCATCATTATGGTGGAGTATATCGTTAACATTATCTATGTGCCCAATGTTACTTTGTCTTTCTATGTGTATAACTGATTCGTTGTGTATTTGATTATTGTTATTTCTATTATGAATCCGAATACTCGAATCCACTGTTTCATAACTTTCATTATGTCTTTGAGAAACATATTTCTCAGTAGATGGTACCAGTAAAGACATAGTCGTACTAAAATTTTCTTTTTCGTAAACAGTGATATTTGTATGATCTTTGGTTGTTAAAAAGTTTTTGGGACGATGGATTTCATCTAAAATTGACGCTGTATTATTAATAACAGCAGTTCGATTATCTTTTACCATTTTATCGTAGGATGTAAACTTATCTCTTCTAGTAGTTATTGGTTGACTTGAAACAATTGAATCATTATGAGAAACTTCGAATACATTACTTTCCTTTGAAGGAGATAGGCTTCTATTCCGCATAGTCTCTATCCCGTCGAATGTCACAGTCGGAGCATATTTTTCTTGTTTTATATCACGTGTATTGTTGATTTTTATCTCGTTAGTATTTACAGTATGTATCATATTGTTTTGTTTATAGTCGGGCAATATTTTCACTACTTCACGATTGTTTTGAGTACCAAATACATCAGGAGTTCGATTCACACTATTAATTAAAAATTCTGGATTGTTTGCAGTCGTAAGTGAATCATCAGTTGTCACAAAATTCTCATAAGTGCTAGGTACTACATTTAATGCAGATACTGAATTCACGGTTGCAGTAACATGCTCAGTTGCTGAAGAGACCATTGTTTTTGGGATAGCGTCTGTCTTATAAATGATTTCATGCACGCTTGCATTTTGTGTCCTTATTTTGTTCGACCCTTCAAAACTTGCAAGTATACTCGAAGTAGTTGCTTCTATATTAATTGGTATTATGTCACTATTATTTTGCTTACCGATGTTTATGGTAGATAAAGTTTTAGAAGTGACACCCATTCCGCTACCTACAGTAACAGGCTCAGTTATTATGGAAAGCATTGATTCTGTGATAGCGTCTGCCGTATTAACGATTTCATGTACGCCTGAGTTTTGTGTTCTTATTTTGTTCGACCCATCAAAACTTGTAAGTATACGCGAAGTAGTTGCTTCTATATTATTTGGTATTAGGCCACTATTATTTTGCATACCGATGTTTGTGGTAGATAAAGTTTTGGAAGTGACGCCCATTCCGCTACCTACAGTGACAGGCTCACTTGCTGAGAAAGACATTGTTTCTGGGATAGCGTCTGCCTTATTATCGATTTTATTTACGCCTGTGTTTTGTGTTGGTATCTTGTCCGACCCATCAAAACTTGTAAGTATACTGGAAGTAGTTGCTTCTATATTATTTGGTATTATATCACTATGATTTTGCCTACCGATGTCTGTGGTAGATAAAGTTTTAGGAGCGACATCCACTGCGCGACTTACAATGTCAGGCTCAGTTGCTGAGAAAGACATTGTTTCTGGGATAGCGTCTGCCTTATTATCGATTTTATTTACGTCTGTGTTTTGTGTTGGTATCTTCTCCGACCCATCAAAACTTGTAAGTATACTCGAAGTAGTCGCTTCTATATTATTTGGTATTATGTCACTATTATTTTGCTTACTGATGTTTGTGGTAGATAAAGTTTTAGAAGTGACACCTATTCCGCTACCTACAGTAACAGGCTCAGTTATTATGGAAAGCATTGATTCTGTGATAGCGTCTGCCGTATTAAAGCTTTCATGTACGCCTGAGTTTTGTGTTCTTATTTTGTTCGACCCATCAAAACTTGTAAGTATACTTGAAGTAGTTGCTACTATATTATTTGGTATTATGTCACTAGAATTTTGCCTTCCGATGTCTGTGGTAGATAAAGTTTTAGAAGTAACATCCATTCCGCTACTTACACTGACATGCTCCGTTGCTGAAGAGGCTATCATTTTTGGGGTAGCGTCTGCCTCAACAATGATTTCATTTACGCTTGTGGCTTGTGTTGGTATCTTGTTAGATCCATAAAAACTTGTAACGATATTCGATGTTGTTTCTACTATATTATTTGGTATTATGTCACTATGATTTTGCTTATCGATATCTGTGGTAGACAAAACTTTAGGAGTGGCATCCACTGCGCTACTTACAATGGCAGGCTCAGTTGCTGAGGAAGCCATTGTTTCTGAGTTAGCATCTGCCATATTAACAATTTCATTTACGCTTGCGTTTTGTGCTTTTATCTTGGTCGATCCATTAAAACTTGTAAAAATACTTGAAGTAGTCCCTACTGTACTATTTGCAATTATGTCGTTATGATTATGCTCACCGATGTCTGTAGTAAATAAAGTTTTAGGGGTGATATCCACTGAGCTTCTTACAATGACAGGCTTAGTTGCTGAGGAAGACATTGTTTCTGGGATAGCGTCTGCCTTATTATCGATTTCATTTACGCCTGTGTTTTGTGCTGATATCTTGTTCAACCCATCAAAACTTGTAACACTACTCGTAGTAGTTACTACTAAATTATTTGGTATTATGTCACTATGATCTTGCTTACCGATGTTTGTGGTAGATAAAGTTTTAGAAGTAACATCCATTCCGCTACTTACAGTGACATGCTCCGTTGCTGAAATGGTCATTATGTTTGGGGTAGCGTCTGCCTCAACAACGATTTCATTTACGCTTGCGGTTTGTGTTGGTATCTTGTTAGATCCATAAAGACTTGTAACGATACTCGATGTTGTTTCTACTATATTATTTGGTATTATGTCACTATGTTTTTGCTCACTGATGTCTGTAGTAGATAAAATTTTAGGAGTGACATCCACTGCGCTACTTACAATGGCAGGCTCAGTTGCTGAGGAAGCCATTTTTTCTGAGTTATCATCTGCCATATTAACAATTTCATTTACGCTTGCGTTTTGTGTTGTTATCTTGGTCGATCCATCAAAACTTGTAAAAATACTTGAAGGAGTCCCTACTGTATTATTTGCAATTATATCGTTATGATTATGCTCACCGATGTCTGTAGTAAATAAAGTTTTAGGAGAGACATCTATTGAGCCACTTACAATTACAGGTTCAGTTGCTGAGGAAGCCATTGTTTCTGGGATAGCGTCTGCCTTATTAACGGTTTCATTTACACCTGAGTTTTGTGTTCTTCCTTTTTTCGACCCATCAAAACTTGTAACACTACTCGTAGTAGTTGCTACTATATTATTTGGTATTATGTCACTATAATTTTGCTTACCGATGTCTGTAGTAGATAAAGTTTTAAAAGTAGCATCCATTCCGCTACTTACAGTGACATGCTCCGTTGCTGAAGTGGTCATTATGTTTGGGGTAGCGTCTGCCTCAACAACGATTTCATTTACGCTTGCGGTTTGTGTTGGTATCTTGTTAGATCCATAAAGACTTGTAACGATACTCGATGTTGTTTCTACTATATTATTTGGTATTATGTCACTATGTTTTTGCTCACCGATGTCTGTAGTAGATAAAATTGTAGGAGTGACATCCACTGCGCTACTTACAATGGCAGGCTCAGTTGCTGAGGAAGCCATTTTTTCTGAGTTATCATCTGCCATATTAACAATTTCATTTACGCTTGCGTTTTGTGTTGTTATCTTGGTCGATCCATCAAAACTTGTAAAAATACTTGAAGTAGTCCCTACTGTATTATTTGCAATTATATCGTTATGATTATTCTCACCGATGTCTGTAGTAAATAAAGTTTTAGGAGAGACATCTATTGAGCCACTTACAATTACAGGTTCAGTTGCTGAGGAAGCCATTGTTTCTGGGATAGCGTCTGCCTTATTAACGGTTTCATTTACACCTGAGTTTTGTGTTCTTCCTTTTTTCGACCCATCAAAACTTGTAACACTACTCGTAGTAGTTGCTACTATATTATTTGGTATTATGTCACTATAATTTTGCTTACCGATGTCTGTGGTAGATAAAGTTTTAGAAGTAACATCCATTCCGCTACTTACAGTGACATGCTCCGTTGCTGAAGTGGTCATTATGTTTGGGGTAGCGTCTGCCTCAACAACGATTTCATTTACGCTTGCGGTTTGTGT
The DNA here is from genome assembly GCA_035772565.1 of Antheraea assamensis. Classification (NCBI taxonomy): domain Eukaryota; kingdom Metazoa; phylum Arthropoda; class Insecta; order Lepidoptera; family Saturniidae; genus Antheraea; species Antheraea assamensis. Next base: position 2,485,575 of record JAQQSE010000042.1, read on the forward strand.
TGGTATCTTGTTAGATCCATAAAGACTTGTAACGATACTCGATGTTGTTTCTACTATATTATTTGGTATTATGTCACTATGTTTTTGCTCACTGATGTCTGTAGTAGATAAAATTTTAGGAGTGACATCCACTGCGCTACTTACAATGGCAGGCTCAGTTGCTGAGGAAGCCATATTTTCTGAGTTATCATCTGCCATATTAACACTTTCATTTACGCTTGCGTTTTGTGTTGTTATCTTGGTCGATCCATCAAAACTTATAAAAATACTTGAAGGAGTCCCTACTGTATTATTTGCAATTATATCGTTATGATTATGCTCACCGATGTCTGTAGTAAATAAAGTTTTAGGAGAGCCATCTATTGAGCCACTTACAATTACAGGTTCAGTTGCTGAGGAAGCCATTGTTTCTGGGATAGCGTCTACCTTATTAACGGTTTCATTTACACCTGAGTTTTGTGTTCTTCCTTTTTTCGACCCATCAAAACTTGTAACACTACTCGTAGTAGTTGCTACTATATTATTTGGTATTATGTCACTATAATTTTGCTTACCGATGTCTGTAGTAGATAAAGTTTTAAAAGTAGCATCCATTCCGCTACTTACAGTGACATGCTCCGTTGCTGAAGTGGTCATTATGTTTGGGGTAGCGTCTGCCTCAACAACGATTTCATTTACGCTTGCGGTTTGTGTTGGTATCTTGTTAGATCCATAAAGACTTGTAACGATACTCGATGTTGTTTCTACTATATTATTTGGTATTATGTCACTATGTTTTTGCTCACCGATGTCTGTAGTAGATAAAATTGTAGGAGTGACATCCACTGCGCTACTTACAATGGCAGGCTCAGTTGCTGAGGAAGCCATTGTTTCTGAGTTATCATCTGCCATATTAACAATTTCATTTACGCTTGCGTTTTGTGTTGTTATCTTGGTCGATCCATCAAAACTTGTAAAAATACTTGAAGTAGTCCCTACTGTATTATTTGCAATTATATCGTTATGATTATGCTCACCGATGTCTGTAGTAAATAAAGTTTTAGGAGAGACATCTATTGAGCCACTTACAATTACAGGTTCAGTTGCTGAGGAAGCCATTGTTTCTGGGATAGCGTCTGCCTTATTAACGGTTTCATTTACACCTGAGTTTTGTGTTCTTCCTTTTTTCGACCCATCAAAACTTGTAACACTACTCGTAGTAGTTGCTACTATATTATTTGGTATTATGTCACTATAATTTTGCTTACCGATGTCTGTGGTAGATAAAGTTTTAGAAGTAACATCCATTCCGCTACTTACAGTGACATGCTCCGTTGCTGAAGTGGCCATTATGTTTGGGGTAGCGTCTGCCTCAACAACGATTTTATTTACGCTTGCGGTTTGTGTTGGTATCTTGTTAGATCCATAAAGACTTGTAACGATACTCGATGTTGTTTCTACTATATTATTTGGTATTATGTCACTATGGTTTTGCTCACCGATGTCTGTAGTCGATAAAATTTTAGGAGTGGCATCCACTGCGCTACTTACAATTGCAGGCTCAGTTGCTGAGGAAGCCATTGTTTCTGAGTTAGCATCTGCCATATTAACAATTTCATTTACGCTTGCGTTTTGTGTTGTTATCTTGGTCGATCCATCAAAACTTGTAAAAATACTTGAAGTAGTCCCTACTGTATTATTTGCAATTATATCGTTATGATTATGCTCACCGATGTCTGTAGTAAATAAAGTTTTAGGAGAGACATCTATTGAGCCACTTACAATTACAGGTTCAGTTGCTGAGGAAGCCATTGTTTCTGGGATAGCGTCTGCCTTATTAACGGTTTCATTTACACCTGAGTTTTGTGTTCTTCCTTTTTTCGACCCCTCAAAACTTGTAACACTACTCGTAGTAGTTGCTACTATATTATTTGGTATTATGTCACTATAATTTTGCTTACCGATGTCTGTGGTAGATAAAGTTTTAGAAGTAATATCCATTCCGCTACTTACAGTGACATGCTCCGTTGCTGAAGTGGCCATTATGTTTGGGGTAGCGTCTGCCTCAACAACGATTTCATTTACGCTTGCGGTTTGTGTTGGTATCTTGTTAGATCCATAAAGACTTGTAACGATACTCGATGTTGTTTCTACTATATTATTTGGTATTATGTCACTATGTTTTTGCTCACCGATGTCTGTAGTAGATAAAATTTTAGGAGTGGCATCCACTGCGCTACTTACAATGGCAGGCTCAGTTGCTGAGGAAGCCATTGTTTCTGAGTTAGCATCTGCCATATTAACAATTTCATTTACGCTTGCGTTTTGTGTTGTTATCTTGGTCGATCCATCAAAACTTGTAAAAATACTTGAAGTAGTCCCTACTGTATTATTTGCAATTATATCGTTATGATTATGCTCACCGATGTCTGTAGTAAATAAAGTTTTAGGAGAGACATCTATTGAGCCACTTACAATTACAGGTTCAGTTGCTGAGGAAGCCATTGTTTCTGGGATAGCGTCTGCCTTGTTAACGATTTCATTTACGCTTGCGGTTTGTGTTGGTATCTTATTAGATCCATAAAAACTTGTAACGATACTCGATGTTACTTCTACTATATTATTTGGTATTATGTGACTATGATTTTCCTTATCAACATCTGTGGTGGACAAAACTTTAGAAGTGACATCCACTGCGCTATTTATTGTTAGGGGCTCAGTTGCTGAGGAAGCAATTGTTTCAGGAGTAGTGTTTGCCTTATCAACGATTTCATTTACGCTTGCGTTTTGTGTTGGTATCTTAGTCAATCCATCAAAACTTGTAGCAATACTCAAAGTAGTTGCTACTATATTATTTGGAATTTTGCCACTATGATTTTGCCTACCGATGTCTGTCGTAGATAAAGTTTTAGGAGTGGCGTCCACTGCGCTACTTACAATAACAGGCTCAGTTTCTGAGAAAGCTATTGTTTCTGGGATAGCGACTATCTTATTAAGGATTCCATTTACGCTTGCGTTTTGTGTTGGTATCTTGTTCAACCCATTAAAACTTGTAAAAATACTCGAAGTAGTGCTTCCTGTATTATTTGGAATTATTTCACTATGATTTTGTTTACCGATGTCCGAGGTAAATAAAGTTTTAGACGTGATATGCACTCCGCTACTTATAGTGACAGACTCAGTAGCTGAGGAAACCACTGTTTCTGGGGTAGCGGCTGCCGTGTTAACGATTTCATTTACGCTTGCGGTTTGTGTTGGTATCTCATTCGACCGATCAGAACTCCTAACGATATTCGAAGTAGTGGTTGCTATATTATTTGGTATTATGTCGGAGTCATTTTGCTTAATTATATTTCTCGGGTAGAGAGTTTTAAAAGAAGCATCAATTCCGCTCCTTACATTTGCCGGTTTAGTTACTGAAGAAAGCGTGGTCTCTGTAGTAATGTCTACGATTTCATGTGTGCTTGAGCTTTGTAGGGATATACTGTAGTTTGTCACATTGGAATTTGACGAAGCATTTGTTACGACATTACTTATTATTACTTTAGGATTTTGCTTTATAACATCTGTGGTAAAAATAATTTCAGAAGTGACATCCATTCCTCTTCTTACGGAACTTGTTTCAGTTACTGACAAAACCGTAGAATTTGTGGAAGGATTTACTCCGCTACTTAAGGCAGGTATTTCAGTTACTGAGGAAGTCGTAGTCAGTGGGGTAACGTCTGACATGTTGGCGAGTTTATTTACACTTGAGTTTTGTATTGGTATCTGTTTGTATGTGTCATCAGAACTTGGAACAATATTCGTAACCGTTGTTGCTGTATTCAGTATTATGTCAGAGTGTTTTTTTTTTAATAAATCTGTTGTGTACATAGATTTAGATATGCTATCTATTCCAATGCTTACGGAAGCAGGTTCAGTTAGCAAAGAAAATATTGTTTCTGTAGTAGTATCTGATATGGCAGTAAATTCATTTATGATTAAGCTTTCTGTTAATGTTTCATTAGTTGTTACGGCAGGTCTTATAATAACTTGTGAATAAGCTGTTTCAGGTTTTGTTGTTATGTGTGAATTTTGCTTAACATCGTCCGTACTGTTCAAAGTTTTAGGAGTTATATCCATTCCCCTGTTTACAGGAGTTGTTTCAGTTACTGACCAAACTATTGTTTCTGTAATGTTAGCCACTTCATCTACGTGTGAGTTCTGTATTGGTATCTTGTTACTTGTCATATCATAATTTGTACTATTATTCAATCCAGTTGTCTTCATATTAGGGTATATTTTCTTAATTTCATCTGTCGTAAACATTTTTAAAGCATTGACAGCCATTTCACTGTTAACGGAAATTGAGTCAGTTACGAATGACACCATTGTTTCTGTAGTACCGTCTATCGTAGTAGCCATTACAGGTGTGCTTGAGATTTCCTTTGGTTTCTTAATGTTTGTCATATCAACACTTGTATTTATATTCGAAACAGTTATTGTCGTGCTTTTCGGTATTATATCAGATTTGTTGTGCTTAAACTCTGTTGGAAATAAACTTTTGGAAGTGACATCATTTCCATTACTTACAGAAGCTATCTTAGGTACTGAAGAAACCATCATCTCTGTGGTAACGTCTGCTACAAAGGTAACTTCACTCACTGTTGGGTTGTTTGTTGGTTTATTATTATTTGTAACAATATTCGAAGTAGTTACCTCTAAATTTTGCGGACTTGAATCCGAATAATTTTGCTTAATGACATTCTTCTTTAACAATGTTTTAGAAGTGACATCCATACCATCGCTTACAGAAATTGTTTCAGGTACTGTAAAAATATTCATTTCCGTGGTAGCATCTACCGTACTAAATGGATCATTTATCTTTGAGATTTGTTTTGGTAAATTGTATTGTACATAAGTGGTTACAATATTAGAAGGAGTTGTTAGTACTGTCTTTGGTGATAAGGAAAATCGATGACGCAGATTATGATCTGTTGTAGGTAGAGATTCTATAATAGCATCCATTGTACTACTTATGGAAATTACCTCACTAGTTGTAGGTACAAATGTTTCTCTTGTAACTTCTGATTTGGTAATTAGTTCATTTGTGTCTGAATTGACTGTGTTTAAACCATGGTTGATCGTAGTAGAACTATGAGTAGTATGTGGTGAATGTAGTATTGTAGTGGTTAATAATTCCGAATGTTCTGTAGTCAGATCTGTTGACAATACTGGTGTAGAACTGAAATTTTTCTTGATTATTGGTGCTATTTCGGGCAGACTAGAATTTACTATTTCGGCCATATTACTTGTATTAGTATTTAAGGAGCCCAATGTAGCACTTGGTACATATTCTGTCACATATACTCTAGTCGTAGACCGTTCATTAGTTTCGTTATTAAAATAGCCTATATTTCCTTGTATAGTGTATTTGCCAGTTTTATTGTCAGTAGATTTAAAAATAACTGAGCCAATAGACTGAAAAAATGATTGACCATTCAATGAGGTTTCTGTCTCTCGGTTTGGAGTTATGATCGATGAGGAACTATTTTCATTTAACATAAATTTGTTTTCGCCGTATGTTGTCGTCAATTGAGGTGTTACTGTTGTTGCAATAATGTCCCTTGATGTTTTAACATTTAAAGTAAACGCAGCTTCAGTCGTATTAACAACGGTATTCATAGCCTTTTCAGAAGTGGCCGTGGAGCTCACTGTGTTGATATAATTGAGTGTTTTATTTTCCAACACATTTTGCGGAGAATCAGTTTTACCAGAAATATTATGCGGTAATATGGTGGCAGTAGCTCGTGTCGTTGATACTAACTGTTTAAGTGTAGGCAATGGAGTAGTTATACGTGGAAATTCACATTCAAATCGATTGTTTGAATGGCATTCAGTCGTAGGTGGACAAGGTATAACAAAGTCGTCTATTGTACTCGACAGACCACCACCTAAATCTACACATATCATAAAATGTGTCGAATTAATGCAGTGAAAAGCCTTTCCGTTGCAATTAACATTGATTGATACAGCTACTGGTAATGTCACCACAACCTAAAAGTAAATATTGACATTATTCATTTATTTATTTTAAATAGTGCCACGTCAGAAATATAATATTCTTAAGTAGTCATAACAGACGTAGGTGTTGACATTAATTATGTTTCCAGTCACAATTGATTACAGCATTCTTATAGCTTAAAGAATTTTCTTATAAACCAATACACATTAATGAATATAATTAAGCTACAATAATTAGTACACTAAATATATATGACTAAGAAAAAAATATAAATAAAAAAGACCAACGAGGCCGAAGAGGGAAACATATTGTATACTTTGAACTTTAAAAAAATTACGATGCTACTGAAGTGTAAACTTTCTTTTTAAATTAGAACAGCGAATTAGCAAATACGTCTATGATGTGTGATCTTTTTAAAATTGACGTCATAGTTTGGGAAATATAATGTCGTAGAGACTGGATATATAGGTAACGTAACCTGAAAGGTACATTAATTATAAATTGTTACAAAAGTTCTGGATTGTCTACATAGTTATTCTGAAACCTAATTACTGAAACGATATATCTTAATTTCTAATATAAGACTTATTTAGTTTTAGTCAAATTCATAACACAAATAAATTCAATAATTCATATCGTATTCCACTTATAAATATATGTAGCTAGATTTAATCAAATCAATATGAATGTAAATACAATAATGCTGCATCGTAAGTACAAGCATCAAATACTTTTAGTATATATTCGATCAAAATACTTTTATCAATATCAAAATCTAAACAATTACTTCCATGTAAAAGCCTTGGATGTCTCTGCGACGCCCTATTTCTATAAAACACTTATCTAATAACTTACTATTCTTTGTACTTTAGTCCGGTGAATCTGTAGAAGCCCCAGGGTTAACAGAGTAGGTCAGTTCGAAGAAATAAACTATGCTTTGTAAAATTTAAATCACTAATCAAAATTTTTCGAGAAAGGCTCGTCGTTATAAACAAACACACATTTAACCAAATATTAACTATATTATTCTATTAAAGATAAAAGGGACTTTACCAAAACTAGAAATCCATGAATGTTGTTGAATTTTTGCTTCTTAAAACCCATTGCTACATTTTAAACACAAAGTTTATAAATCTATCTTCAAAATTGTCTAAGCAGAATGAGTCTTCGGTCGTTTCGGAGTATAATTTCGAGTGCTTGTCGTTGTAGTTCTCAGGAGAATGCTTGAATCGTTGATAAGTTATCCGGTATGAATGATGATATTATAAAGCACTGTTAGCATAACCACGACTCATTTACATTACACACATTAGATTAGGTCGACATTAAACAAATAGAGTTGACACCTTGTTTCCGCCGATTTCAAGTCTGCTTCGTTTAATGACTTTGTTTGATTTGCGTTCATGACAAAATTTCATAATTACATATCGCAATATCATTTCATATTGTTTTTCGATCACTAATAGTGTATCTATGTATTACACTATGTACACTAATAGTATATACTATGAGTATTTGGTACAAGATCCGAAGATCGCTCGCCTCTACAAAATATACATGATTTTTGTGATTAACAGTCACATACATCATCGACTAGTGAGGTTTTCCGATTCTATAATGAAGTTACATTTTTGTACTGAAAAATTAACCTAATAGTTTTATTTTATGTTGCTCGTTTAGCTGACCTCAAGCTGCAATTCTATCGTGGTCTAACAGCGTGTTTTGATAACTCGGCTGGCAAGTCAACAAGCTGTAGGTTTGTAGGTAGTAGAGCTAAGCTGAAGATATTACTGGTTTCAGCATGAATGGGTCAGCTCGCCTGGGGTAGTACCACCCTCTCACAGAAAACCGAAGTGAAGTAACAGTAGTTGCACTGTTGCGTTTCGTTCGGCTAGCGAGAGCGCCGGAGGCCCACATATTTAAAAGGCCGGCAACGCACTTGCGACTCCCCTGGTGTTGCTAGTGTCTATGGACGGCGGTGGTTACTTACCATCAGGTGACCCACCTGTTCGTTTGCCCCCTATAATATATAAAAAAAGCTCTTACTTTCTACCATTTATTTAATATATAATAAAAGCCTTCTAATAATACAACGATATTTAATTTCAAATAAGACGATAGCCAAAATCACGACACAAAATTATTTTATATAATTTACAAATTAATTGTAATTAAGCTTTACAATAATATATTTTTTTTAAGAAAAGGAAAAATAATGCCAGTGAATCTTCTGAATCAGATTCGCAGGAAGAAATCGTTATAGCTACGACAGACCTGAAACCCAGAGCCTGTGGATGTGCAATTTTCGGATACATCGTAAACAAGCGCGTCATTTGAATCCTTACCACCTGTTATCGAAGAGTCAAATATCAACGTTTGATATCCATAAGAAGTTAGGAAGTTGACTACAAAATAATCCCAACGAGGGTTGATCTCAAGCAAGCGGCTGATCCTAAAAATTAAGCCAAATCATACATCACAACATGACGAACATGTTGTGCCTACCCTCTTTAGGTGGGATAAGGTTAAGAAGACGATGATGATGAATCCGGTAGCCAAATGGCTACATAAATAAATAAACAATGATATAATTTCAACAAAATTATGCTTTCATCTATTTGCTGATTTCCTAAGAAACATTCATATCTCCTTATGTTTTTATGTAGATTACAGTCTACTTGTCTCTGTGCTTGAGACGTTTCAGTATGCATTTAGTGCTTTAAAAAGATTAGATATCCAAATTGAATTATTCTTATAATACGAAAATTCCTAAGGTACATAGTTGTGTGTGAATAAGTCAATACTTCATATTATTGTCCAATAACATATATAGATTAAACAAAACTCATACGAATTTACGAAACTTTCTCTAGTATAATTTCACAACAAATTTGTATTCAGTCCGGATTTTATCTAATTTTTTATCTATATTTGCCAAACATTTGGATCATGTTTTATGTACTTAGTGCATTTTTTAAGTATTTGTATTACGTCTTTGTTTCTTACAACGTAGTTGCTTGTATAAGACTAATGATATATTTGCCTCCAGGTTGCACTCCGAATACAATCAATGAATAAAATTCGCGTGCTTAATAATTATAAGTTTCAATAGTATTATCGACCGATGATGAAGAAATATATCATTGATCCAAAACGACGGTGGCATAGGCAGGGACGTGAAAAATAGAATATATGCAGGGTGGATGAATTGGCGAAAGGTGTCTGGGGTAGTTTGTGACTCACGAATGCCGTTGAAACTCAAGGGGAAAGTGTATAAGACTATAATCAGACGAGTCGTGTTATATGGATCCGAGTGCTGGGCTACGAAAGAGACGGATGAGAAAAGATTACATGTAGCAGAAATGCGAATGTTAAGATGGATGTGTGGTACAACTAGAATGGATAAAATTAAGAATGAGTATATCAGAGGAAGTTTGAAAAGAGGAAGACCGAACAAAGTGTGTATGGATTTTGTGAAAAATGATATGTATATAAAAGGTGTGAATACTGAGATGACATTTGACAGGGGAGAGTGGAAAAGGAAAACATGTTGTGCCGACCCTACTTAAATGGGCTAAGGGTAAGATGATGATGATGAAGAAATATATCAGAACGAAACCTGAACGTTGTTGAGATGTTCACGCAGTTCCAACACCTATTGGAGATAATTGATGAAATACTATGTGTTAGTATGCTAATTATACTCCTGGAGAGGAAACCCTTATGTAGCAATAAAATTAAGTTAGTACCTATATATAGAGAACAAACTTATTTCATGAATGAAATATCAAAGCACGACCATCCATGTTTTTAGGTGATAGTGTTAGGTTTCAAAACAAAATTCCAAACGACATTACCGATTTGCCGGATAGTAAGTTAAAACATCATGTTAAGCAGGTTTTAATATCTAAAGACTATTGTTATAGAGTAAAACAATATGTAAACGATGGTGACCTCTGGAAATGACCAGCCCTCTTTGTACATCCACCAGAAACGAATGTAACTATATATGTTCTTAAAACTATGTGTTATATTAGGTATGTTTGATGAAAAGATAAACCAGATCGAGTTTCTTGCCGGTTCTTCTCGAAGACTAGGTTGATTTCCGAACCTGTGGTGCCTTTGACGTTCATCAGCGCCTTATTAGGGCCTAAACTGGATAAAGTTTTTTTTATCTTGTTTTTGGCACAAACGACTAGGATTAGGGACATGGGAATTTGCAAACAAGTTACACCGTATATTACCTACACTGTAGGTGAGCACTAAGAAAGGATATTTGGAAATTCAACCCATAAGGAAGTGAAATTAGGATTGAAGTTCATATGAGAATCTGTAATTTTTCCATCAGTAAACTATTATTTTATATCGATAAAATAATGAGTCGTAAATAATTACTGCATAGGACATGCGTGCGAAGTCACGGGAAATTGCTAGTTATTGTATAATTGACAAAATTAAGAATTAAGATTAGTTTATACTATTATTTAAAAAAAAATTATTTGTACGTTCGACTTGACTATATTTGCTGGTGACTAATTAACAAGGATTTTACCGCAATAAAATAATATCACATGATAACAGATAATGAACTGACATCAATAATATGATACGTTCTTGGAAGAGGTAAGTGATGAATAAGCAAATATTTATTTTTCTTAAAGCAGTTGGGAATATTGGAATACTGAGTTTTGTCCTTGAAAAATTATCATTTTTAAAATTACATTATAATATACCTGCCTACTTGATACCATGCAAAGTGATTAGATTTATACATGTATGTATAAGTAAAGTAAATAGTAAAAAGTCGTGGTGGTCTACTAGTTTGATCGGTGGATTATCGATTTTATGTCGGCAGGTTCGAACCCCGGCACGTACCAACGAATTTTGTAGGAAATTCGCGTACATTTACTAATATTAATTGGTAACACTATCGGCTGACGGTGAAGGAAAACGTCGTAAGGAAACCTGAAACTGACAAATTTTCTTATAGTACCAACGTATGGGGGAAAATATAGAACTATGGATTTCTCGGAGTATTGAAATCACCAATAGTGGTGGGCTGGCGAGGTGAATATGCCCATACCTTCTTTCGGGAAGAGGCAGTGGGTCTCTTACAGGCTGATGATAATGAAGTATAATACACGCTATCTACATTTTTGAAATAACTTTTTTACATATTTGTTATCCTAGTTTTCAAATACTTATTAAGTTTTTAGCTTTTCTACTATTATAAGTTAACTAGCAGGCACGGCGGACGTTGTCCTGCCTTGATAATAAAAAAATATGTACTTATGTACATGAAATGCTTAAGGTAACTAATGTATTTAATTTGATAAGGATTAATACTGTATCTGTCTAAATAGCCTTCCAATTACCTCATTATATGTGACCATTTTAATAGATAGGCGGGTATAGTAAGCTATGCTTAAATAGAATAGGTATATGCCATCGCAGACTTTTTTGCAGATGTATAAAAGAGAAATATCTCACTATGCATTGTTTTGTTATATCTCAAAGAGATTAAGCAGCTTTTTCGACGAAAGCTCCCAGGCGGCTTGACTTTTTCCAATCCCTTCAACAATTATCATTATATTTCAATCAATTTACACAAAACTTTGACATATTATATACCTAAACCTTTCTCGTGAATTACTCTATCTATTGGTGAAGGTCGCATTACAATCCGTTCAGTAGTTTTTGAGTTTATCGCGAACATACAGACAGACAGACGCGGCGGAAGACTATGTTTTATAATATGTAGTGATTACTGTACATTATTTGTATGTATATCATTTTAAAGGGCACTTTGAAGTAATGACAACTGAGACGATCTTGAGTGGAAGTGAATGGAGCGTTGAGATGAGTGAAGTCTACCTCTATATTAAACTCGTCTCTCTATGTGTGAAAGTATTCATATTGACAAGGCATTGCTGATACTCGACAGAATAACAACAAAACTCAAAATGAAATTCTTTTACAACGCATATATAAACATCAGTAAATTTTCTTATGCCCATCTGGCTAGTTACCACACTCATCTTGATTGGCGGTCGCCAAGCACCTGTAGGTGTGATCAAAATCTTGGACTACATCGTCAATTAACATCAGACGAGAACAATCTCTCTCTCCTCTCCTCACTCACTCTCACTCAAGCTTCATCTTAGATCCAGTCCCCTTTATACTGCATAAAGACAAGGACAATGAAATCACTTAAATAATTCGAGCAAGTCGTGTGTAATATTTCTAGTTTGTCACGCAACTGCCGATCACTCTGATTTGAAGTTAGATTTATGGAGATGACGATTTTTTTGTCATTCTTACTCTACACAATTATCTCCTGAATCATATTCGTTAATAACGTAACGGTTTGAAAACAAAATCGCAGACTATTTTGCTAATAACCATTTTTTGTAGACTTATTTTACTGTTATCCTAGTAACTTCTTGTAATGTACGAAAACATATACTAAATCTGGGCTAGATAATAAACCCATAACTAAAAAACAAACCTGGAAATCAGTTCGGTTATTTTCGAATTAGAAATATTCTAACGGAGATACAAACTAACAGACAAACAGAGAGTTATTATTGCCTTTTAGAATTCGTAAGGGTGGAAGAATATATATACTATACATATCAAATTTAAGAATGTTTCTATTATTTAAGCGATATGTTCTATTAAAGGATTTTGGTAGTCACTTTAAGAAGACTTTATTTGGTTTTAAACTGGCCATAGAATGCACCTAAAATATGAAAATTGGTTCAGTGATTTGAGAATTATAAGGACACTTTAAACGATGATGTCACAGTTGGTAGAGTATACAGACAAAGTCGAAGGATGTAGGTTCGAATCCTAGCAACTGAGACGGAGCTTTCGGTGTAGGAAAACATTGTGATGAAACTACAGCATGGTGGTAGGGCTTTTTCTAAGTCCGCCTGGCTAGCTACCACTCTCTAGTTGAAAATTTGTCGGTGCACCTGTTGGTGTGTTCCGGCAGCTGCACTTGAGAGCCAGTCTTCGTCTAAATTTAGCGTGACTGCCATTTTAGACCACATCATCATTTAACATCAGAAGAATTTGTGGTCATACGTTAACCTATAAAGTATAAAATTAAAAAAATTTGAAGAACATCAAAAACAGAGAGAGAGAGAGGACGTTGCCTTTCATAATACGTAAGTATTAGATAATAAATTCTTGTTACTTTTTCCACGGTTCTAAATATTTTATATAGATTAGTCCAAACTTCGACAAGTTCTCGAGTACCTTGGAGATACAGCACAATCAGATTTACGACAAGGGCTTATGATAAAATGACATTGGTTTAATATAAAATAATAATTTACTCAGCATATATTACAAATTCTTATCTAGATAATGTACAATTATCGTAACTATACACGATGTATAAGTATATAACAATATATAAGTCATAATAGAGATGTTTACCAAAATATTCCACAGAACTTTAAAACAATAAACGTCTACCGAGTCTCATTGATCTCACTTTAGTAAGGTACACTGAAACTGCTGCTATTATTAGCCAAATGGCTGAAATGACTAACAATATAGTACCAAGAATGAATAAAGAATATTGTAAACCTCCTTCTTCATCTAAAATAAATGATATTCCCACAATAAAGATGGCAAATAACGTAGCTGATAGGGTTTCTAATGTACTATGAATTTTTGGCCACTTCCTAGCACCAACATAGTCTTGAACTGCAGGCTCCCAGCATGAAGATACCGCACCGTAACCAAATCCAGCTACGATGCAACCGATAGAGAAGGTATCATGATTATAGGCTTCGGCTAATACTGTAAATGATTAAAAAAAACCAAATGAAACACAACATTTAGGATAATTATAAGATTTTAGAAACGAAAATAACTTACAAAAGCAAGCAGCTGTTGAGATTGTTATACCTAATAACGCAACATATTTGTAATTTCTCTTTGGCGTTTGAGCTAACCAAGGTGTGCTTAACAAAAAACAAATCCATGTAAATCCAAATAAGGACATCAAAAAATTTGTGTCACTCGTTGAAATGTTTGGTTTCATTAATGTACCCATAGTTGGTAATAAAACTAAAGTTATTCCAGTTAAGCTAAGTTTGGCAAAAGCAAGTAGCAATGAAGGGTAAAATCTCCCACAAGACAATGACCTAGTCAAAGGTTTTATAAATGTATCATTGATACTGTACATAAAATAAAGCAGCCTTCTTCGAATTCTATAAACTCTATATGATGGCATCCATAATTTCCTTCTCATACTGGCATAAGCAGACTGACAACGAAAACTAAATGAGTTAAATATTTTCTCTCTTTGTACATCTGTAACCGGGGAAATGTTGTCATATGTAACCTCGACTTCGGAATACTCTTTTATTTCACCATTTTCACTATGATGAGAGTCTTTTCTTATTTGATTTGTTATACAATCATCTAAATTGTCGCCTAGGGTACTCAGTCTTTTGATAGCAAAGCTTAGTCCCTTCTTATTCTTGTTTAAATCTCTGTCGGACAAGCAGTGTTCATCTTCCTCTTCCTCATTCTCCTCTGGTATTTCTGGTAATATTTCAACTCCAAATATATTTCTTCTTTTTTCTTCTGGGCTAGGTGGTGGAGTGATAGTTGTATTGTCATTATCATAACAAACATCTTCATCGTTAGCATCAACTTCCCGATACAAATTGTCGTCCGATGGACTTTTCCAACATTTTTTACTCAAATCATGCAGCTGCAATTCAGTTGTATAATAATTATTATCTAGGCCTTCGTTGCTAAATATTGCATACGTTTTAGCTAGATCAGAATATCTAGAAAAGGATACAGGTCTTCTAATGGTATCATCGACTCTTAGAAGCAAGATCGCTGGTAACGACTGGAGTATTATTGCGGCATATATAATAAACGAATGTGAATATCCATAATGTTCTATAACTGCAGTCATTAAATGGGGGAATAGAGACTGCCCAATCGCCTGACCAGCGAAACATAATCCTCGAATTAGCCCAAGACGTGAATCATATGTATCAAAAATTACTGCATCAACTTGAGCAGATATCAGAGATGACCCAAACCCTGAAAAATAAATATGATATTTTAAATGATGCTGACGTAATCTAACATACAATATATGTAGGAGAGATTACTATTAACCTACGTCCGTAGTATTGACTCTAACTAATTAATGACTGGCTACTATTTATCCGTTCCGAAATACTATTGGCTGGAGATATATAGCAAAAACTGACAATATAGCAAGCAAACCATACATCTTGAACAACTTTAAGATTGAAGATGCTTCGCTTGATGAGGGGAGGCAGCTAATTGTGTACCCTTTTGCCTCCATATAAGGACGGAGCCGACGGCCATCTTCTGTCGGGCTGACCGCTGGGGCGGCATGGTGATAGTATAGCACGATCTCATGCCGCCCCAACTAAAACGGCGGCCGAAACACC
This sequence comes from Antheraea assamensis, assembly GCA_035772565.1. Classification (NCBI taxonomy): domain Eukaryota; kingdom Metazoa; phylum Arthropoda; class Insecta; order Lepidoptera; family Saturniidae; genus Antheraea; species Antheraea assamensis. The sequence goes on from JAQQSE010000042.1 coordinate 2,501,019, forward strand.
ATGGGGTTTTAGTGAGTATGACTCTCACACTACCCGCTCTCTCTCCGGGAAGGGTTGCGTCCGTGAGGGTTTCCCTACGTTATTAAAGAAAACGTGAGATAAGGGTAAAAAAGATGATGATGGAAGTATCAGCTGTTCATAAGTATCTTGATTATTATTAGCTGTCTATTGTTGCTGGACGGCTTAAAAGGCGGCCGATGACTAGGCACTAGGCATTCTCGCTTGAATCGTTTGAACGGTCATATCTACGGATAATTAGTGACTATATTCAGTTTTGCAACCTCCTTAATTGACTGATTAAACCATAAAGAAGACATCATTATTGATAACGCCATACATATTATACATTACATATTACATATTATGCATTACATATTATATATTCGTCTCCTAGTCTTCTTCCCGTCATACGAGTATATCTTATCATTTTAATGGCAAAATGTAAATACATATAGCAGTAATACTAACCTCCCATTACTCCATAAATTAATGGCTGTATAGAATAGGGCACGAGCGCGCAGATGAGCAGGGATGTAACGACAATCATAAGGCCTATAGTGGCCATCACCCGGTACCCCACTCGCCCACCCCAAGAATCTGCAGCTTCCCTGCACCAACATTCTGAAATCAGCGATAGAAAAATTAATTTTATTCAATCAAAGACATAAGTTGCTATGGCTTATAAAAATCAGAATTCCTTCAGTTTATTTTAGTCAAACTGGTTTAAATTTGAGTTTTGTAAGAATTATAATATTTATAGAATAGAAACACGAGTCAAAGGTAATAATAATATATTTATCTACAACTATACACTCTCCATTGTGTGATAAAAGAATGGGTGCCTGTATCACTGTGTACATGCGCGCACACATTTAGTAAACAATACATTTGAAAACAAATGTCACACAGCAAATTAGCACTCATTAAGGACTTAAGTAATACGTTGACGTTGACGATTATAAATTACACAAACTTACGTGTAAGACCGTATGTTAAAATGTACAATGTGGGCGCAGTAATACCGAGCCATAACGGAACCTCGTGGTCCGCTAATTGTTGCAAGAAGATCCCATAGGTAAACACCAAACTGGGCAAACAGACCTGAATATAAAAAAACGAAACATTATTTGTTACATTTATCGGCCTATAAGCGTATTATGTGCTGGCGGAATTTTAATAACATTATTAGATATTCTATATGACTATGTATATCTGTACCTTTAAATATATATATAGTTCTTCTGTACGTGTATATGTGTCTGAACACCTCCTAATCGGCTAGACATATTTCGATGATATTTTTCGTGTGTTTAATTGGGTCCTTGTATAGTTTAAATTCATAAGTGGTACTGGTAGGTGGTGTTGCTATCTGATTCGAGGATTTGTTGTTTATTCACAGGGCAGGAGAACGTCTGCCGGGTTCGCTAGTATATTATAAAACAAAATCCCTTTTGTGTTTTTACGTTCCATTACTTGTTCTAAAGTACACAACGCATTTTGATACGTATTTTATTATTGCTTAGATACTTATTTTAAAAGGATAAGGAAGTTTTCACTTTAAGCAGTATACAATGAAGTTTTTGCGTATATAAGAAACACTGTACATTGTTTTTTATCTCATTCCCTCGTACGTAAATGTACGCTTTTTCGTTTCCTCGAGTTTCAAATCATTATGTTAACCCTTAAATGAATATTGTTGCAAATTGTCTACATTCCACTTCCACTTAAGTTTATTCAAAACCCTAAATGTATGCATTCCGAAAGTATGTTAAAATCTTAGAAAATACCTTACGTGTGAAAGAAAAAGTTTATTTAACATTTGGCGGGTAATTTATATGTTTTTTGTTGTTGTTTTAAAATTAGTTTCAAATTTCAAGATAAAATCATGCATTTAAGGGTTAAAATTGAAATTGAAATAATTATACAAGTATTATTCAATTTACTTAAAAACTAGACACGAAATACAACCATTCTGAGGAGAAGGTAAATTAAGAATATATTTATATAGGCCATTCCAGGCCAAATCGTCCACTTCTGTTTGATTTTTCTGGACCTTTTGTATCTTTTTCTACGCTATGGAAAATAAATTTCAGAATTTTTTCATTATTTTTTACCCAACCAAACAAAAAATGCGTTTTTTTTTTGAAATAGCCATAACTTTTTTTTTATTTACTTATAGGGATGTTTTTAATATGTGTAATTAAATATACTTTGTAGAATAAGATTTCAAAAAAGGATTCATCATTATTATTTTTTATTTCGAAAAAAAGAGAAATGTTCGGGATGATCGTCATATATGATTTTTGTTTTCGTTAAAAACTCATGTTTTCAGCAAATTCCCTTAAATTTTAAGCGACATTTTTTTCTTCACATATTTATTTTCTGCTGAAAAAAATATTCAATCAAATTTCCTTTTTAAAATTAATTGCCTTAAAATTTTCAAAGCTTCTGGGTTTGTCGAAAATGTACCAAACTTATTTTTTTTTCTTTTTTATTCGTTTTTGGATGTAATTTCGGAAAAAAATATTGAGTGTTCTTTCTATTCTTATCTAACTTTTACAACAACTATAATTTTTTTCCCCTCATTATCATTTATGTTGTTGTTTTTACTTTTCAGATTACATTTTAGAAAAATCGAAAGGGGTCGGAGTCTAAAATGGTGGATTTAGCGTAGAATGCTCCATATATAAGCAATAAATAAATATAGAATAACTTTATCTTTCAGGAAACTATTTAAATAGTTTCTTACTATATCAGTCACTCTTATAATTATATCTTTATAATGAAGTATTTCATTTTCATGGAACGGAAACATCGGGTAAGTTATCTTCATTATGAATATGTTTAGTACATAACAAGGAATAAATTAAAAAATATTCACAAATAAAAGACGAGTAAGAACATAGTGTAATTTTTTTATTTTGTTATAATTCAGGGCTGGTTTAAATTTCCATTCACTACCACCTATTAAAAGTTTTAATTTAAAACATATTGAAGTCATTTAAACCTATACTATAATATTAAGATATTTTCTAATTAATCATTTCAATTATTCTCGTTTCATTTCATTAATCCAATACAAAGTTAAACTAAGCGTCCAACAGGCACGCCTAGTTGAACACGTTGTCTTATTTTTTAGTTTAAAAGTCGAGACAATACGAATACTTTCCGTTCGGTCTCAATAAATTACTATAGTTTCTATATTATACTTTATCAAAAGTATTCATGCGATTCGGGCTTAATTAAACTCGATAAATTTGGTCACCGCTAACCTTATAACGTGATTCATACCTAGTGCATGACTTCAAAACGGATGCATCTATTTGGATAAAAGAAAATGTTGTGTGTAATTGTCAGGACAAGGTTTGTATAAATGAAAATGTTTGAATATCGTACGAAAATTGTAAAATTTGGCTTAAAAAGGGTTAAAAATTAGTGAGTGAGTGAGTGAGACAAAACATAGTAAAATGATCTTCAAAAATACTGACAGATTGATGTTCAGTTGCCATTTTATTTTATTCCATGGTCGTACTGTATAGGAAAAACTTAGTCTTTTTTTGAACTGACTGACGTTATTGGCCTGATGGTCCTTCACAGATTCACCGGATTAAAAGATTTCATTTTGTACGTTAATAGTCTCGTAAAACTCAAGTTAAAATAAATATGTGAGTAATTCACACACGGTACTAATGAAACTTTGCACAATAGCAAAACATTTATATAAACGATACACGTGAATAATAACACCACGCTGCTCATAACGCCTATTCCGAAAGCTTTGTAATAGGCAGACGCATACACACGTACAACGCTCGGACCAGACCTAGTATTGGGTAGAGCAATATGTAATAAGAAGACTGCAAATATAAAAAATACTGTATAATGTATTCTATTTTATTCTTTCTTATGTTCAATCCTATCTGTCTCTTTTTAAAGTCAATTTATTGTTTCATCGACTTTCAAATTACGACTGGCCTACGTTTTCACGTAAACAAAGAAAAGTATTAAACTATCGATTTTCGCCTTCATGAAATATTATCGTTGCTTTCCTCACTTAATTACGTAGTCTGAATATTGAATAATCCATCAAGTTGATCAAGAGCCTGCAAGCATTGATTTTATTATCATGACAAACGAGCGCGCGTGATAGAAATAATTCTATTTATATACAAACAGTGAAATAAGGAAGGATATATCAAAATACATATATATTACATTTTATCTTGTAATATTTCTGTAAAATTCCTATTAATCGTAATGATACGTACCTTTTAATATTTTATTTGAATAATCCTCAAATAATTACATTTTATAAAGCTATAATACTTTGTATTAACTCTGGCAAAAAAACAGAACAATGAACATTAAAAAAAAATATCATGACAATATTTTATTTTTAAGTTACCATTCTGCTATGTACGGAACAAATAAATAAAATACAAAAAGCCAAATAATTATATAATATTCTAGTTACATAATCTAAAGAATCTATTATCCTTTGTTTTAAGAAATAGTATAATTTTATAGGCTTCTTAGTGTTGTTTATTTTGTTGACAATGGAATTATAAAATTTGCTTTGTTTTTTAACGTACTGTCACGCTTTAAATAGTTTATTAAAGTATCATCCTGATATCATAATTACCGAATCTTGTAAATTACATACATATATGCAATATGCATCAACTAAGACGTTGGACACGCTTGGCTACCATAAAAGAAAACAAACAATGGTTTTGTTGTCATCGTTCACCTGTTTAACTATAACGTTCCTCACATGTTTGTGTCGTCGTCATCGTATGACGTCACCGTCGCGTCGCTTGATAAGATTTCATGAACGTTCATTTCACAACAATCTAACAAATCATCTCACGTAACCTTTGATAAAGATTAATAATTACATTATCTAATAATGTAATTTATTTAACTCACAAATCACAGTAACTGTATGAAAAGAGGAAAATGTATAAGTAAAATAAATAATATTTTACCGCGTATTATTAACACATTCTAAGATATACGAACGTTTAGAAAAAGCACAGACAGCAGCAGAGGCCACCGCCACGAAACACCCTGCATTTGTTCAATTTCCATCTAGTTTTCTTTCTTCCTGCATTTTCTTATACACGTCATTTTCTACTTGTATAAATTACTATCTACTTTTAATACTTTTTTAACACTATACAATATATTTCACAAGATATTTATCATTATTGCAGCACTAATTTAAAATTATTACAGCAAAATCGAATTGTTATTTATTTTAGTAACTAGTGGACGTAAGAGAGCATATCGTCGTATTGACAGAACTCTATACATGAGCCGTGTTATCAATAGGCCCCAGTACGTAGGTTACTTTGTCTTATCTTATCGTCTCAGAGAAAGAACTCAATATTAGCTACTAATTATGATTATGTTTAGGTCTGGCTGATTTACAAAATCGTTATACCCTGTCTTATGAACTTAATTTAAGAGATAAAATATAGGTTGTTTTATTAATGTAATAAAAAGTTAAGAGCTATATGGAAATAAAATAACTTCGTTATTACCGATTTAATCAATTCCGCTTATCTTTTATTGGCAAAATGCAACGCCTACCGTGTCTATCGAATTAGCTCTTTGTAAAAAGATCATATCTACTGGATTAGCTAATTTTTATATATTTTTTGTAAGGTATTTAATTTTTTACTGTAACAAGGATCTTATTTTCACTTGGGTATAATCATCTTTGTTGTTGGCCTGTATATTATTTACCATTACAGACAAGTAACTACTTCAAATATGTTGAAGTAGTATTTTAAAAATAATGGTGATTTTATGAAATCACGATACAAGTGAAACTTTTTTTCGGATAGTAGAATTTTAAAAACTGAGCTCAATATTTATTTAAATCATTGAATAATTTTGAATACAACTATGGGCGCCACCATATTGGCCTTGGCTGCACTGCCGAGAGCCCTTCACTTTTCCCGTACTCTGCGGCTGTATGTAATGCAACATGCGATAAATGCACGAATAAAATTGGGACGATGTAAAGAAAGTTTCACTTTAAAAACCTTTTTAACTATCATTATTATGTATAATAACGATTTTATGGAAATATTTTGACTGATATCTCGCTCATTATCATGTGTGTCCATATTTTGATTAATAAAGACCAAATTTCTTATGCGGTAATTACAATATAAGTGCACTGCACACATTAACCAACTGTCCCGCATGAGACTCGTCGTGAACTTGTCGTGATGATTGGCGCCGATCTCTCGTTCTTGCCTATGTTTCAATCCACGGATGAGAACACTCATGCCAGTTCGTCGCCACACTCTCCAAGCAAGTTATTTTCGCGAAATGGGAAAAGAAAATAGAAACAGAGAGCAGAACACTGCGCTACCCTCCTTAAGTCAACTTGTACTCGTACGACCTTCGAGGTTCGTTGGAGGTTATTTGATTTCCTTTGACCGCAGCAAGCAGTCACACCTACTGAAGCTGTGGAGGTATGCGTAAATTATTCCCGAGTCCCAGCAACAACTGCGAAACGAACATCCATAGGGTTTTAGGTAATAAGACGTCGTACCCCACTCATCTCTGCCCGGCGAAGAGTGGGTATCCTTTACAAGATTTCTTCACATAAAAAAGGACACAATATCCTTACCCTGGGTGCCGTCATGAATAAACATAAGTAATATGTTCAAACAATACAAGTAGGGGCCTACACTATATTACTTTTCATATCCCCTCCTCAGCTCCGTTCCATATTAAGTCCCTGGTTAGGCGCTTATCTATCCTCCTCTTTTGTTTCCCGACCTTTTTACGGACATACTCGACTATAAAAAAACAATAACAAGTAGAAATCGGCTAATAAAGAGTTGGAATAGATAAATACTTGAATTACTCTTGGTGCATCTATGCGTCAACGGCTAAAGCAACCGTCAATAGAATGGACCAAGTATGACCAATGCGTAGTATAGGACGTAAAGAAGGATAAAAGCACGGATAATTGTCACTAAATTTTCTCAACTTAAATTGTAAAGTAAGCCCAACAAATAAACCTTTACAACTTAATTTAAAACCAATAATCCATTGTAATAATCAAAGATATAACATTGTCGACAGGTATAATAACATATTTTTCCTATTTATGTAGAGGTCTTGAAAACTTATTAAGCACTTGATTTTACTAGTTCGTTTTTATTTTTTCGTATATAAACAAGGTTTTTTTTAATATTCAACGACTTCACGTGGATGTTTAAGTTACATTGCTTTTTGTTTTGCATTCAATTTTTAAACAACAACACTTTTTAACACATAATAGTGTCATAGCAACTTCATAGCTCTAACCACAGAGTACATTACTAAATCTAACCTCTATGGCTATAAATAGCCACATCATATTTAGTGTTAAACTGGTAGTCCGGTGAAACTGTAAAAGGTTTGCCAGGTTAACAGTGTAGTCAGTTAAAAAACTAAACATTTTTGTTAAACTGTAACTTACAATCAGAGACATAATGCTGATAATGGGCCGATCTCTTAGTACTACTATTTTTTATTTTTACGAGCACACAAAAGAGCGGAGAAGTAGACTATTATTACGTTTTATAGCGATGGCTGTAACCGATAACGGTTAGGAGCAGATGATCATTATATTCGTCTCTGAGTAGTGATTTGTGGCACAGACCCAGGAGTAATATTATTCTGTGCACAGACCTAATAGACTTACCGAGGTGTACTGACAGCACTGACAGCAGGTACATCATAAATAGACAATTAAAATAAATACATATAAGGTCATTACAAGTGCAGGAGATTTCTATACGAATGCCTTTATAGATAGACTTCACTATTGTTATATCTAAGTTGCATATTAAAATGGTAATGGTAGATAAAGATTTATTTCAACAATATTCCAATTCTATCAAAAAATTTAAAAAGGAGTGTATAGATGCAGGCTTAAGCGAAGAAGAATTTAAGAAATTATACTATGAATCTCTAACATCGATAGAAATAAATGAACACACAAAAATTCCGAGAACTCAAACCTCAAGGTTTTTCAGAAGATTTAAATTAATATTAGGATTATTATGTATTATTTTAATCACCTTGTGGTACCATAAATTAATTTATAGAAGTATAGTCTGCAATTTACAAGAGTATATTTATCCTGGATTAAGGACATTGAGAAAATTATCAATACCAATTATATCGATGTTTCCAGCGTTAACCGGTTAGTATTTACGTAATACTTAAAGATTTTTCCCAATTCTTCTCATAAGAAACAGTTTGTAAAGTAAAAATTATTGGTACTTAAACTGTGTATAGTTTTAACAAGTTTTCAAGTTTATACAATAATTATTAATTTATATTTTTAGGACAATAGATTGGAACTTATTTTGTTTTAAGAGATTCTCAATCATCTTATTTATTTATTTTTCAGATTATTACCAAGAAACATGTTTGATTCAAAACCCATTTTTCACTGTAGCGGACATGGATTGTTGGCCATGCAGTACAATTAATAATATTAGGGAAGTGACAGATCCAAAGTCAGTCTCTGCTCAACAAAATGCACCATTTATATATGAGGTCTAAAGTATTTCTAATTTATTGCAATAAAGTATACATACAAGTTGTAGACCCAATGGTACCCATACTTAGAAATAGCTGTTTGACATGGTTTCAAGGTTCAGGTATACTTTACATGGCCTGTGCATGTCGGTGTGATGTAGTTGAGTTCATACACCCTTCTCATTAATATATATATAAATATATGCAGATGGTTTTTATGACATACCTACATATATCACTATTGCAAGTATTACACCTGGTGTAAGTAAGGTGGTTGCAATCAAGTCAAACACAAGTACATACCACTTAGCGGAATACATCAATTATATTTAAAATACAGTTAAGGCATCATAATTTAATTAAACAAGTTAATTACCATAAGTGAACTGATTACAAAAGTAAAAACAAACCTACCACAAGTTACAACACTATATTAATAATTCTTGAAATATTCCAGACTGATCAACAACCAATCAATTTGGAAACATTGAAAATGATGTTTATGAAAAATAGAAACATATTTAATAAAGAAGTCCCAAAAATATTAGTGAACAACAAATATTATATATATCCAGATGATATGTTTAATAAGCATATAAATATAGAGAAAAATCTTTATATATGGTAAGGTACATAAAAGTGTTCATTGCACCTTAGTCCCAAAATACCATTTAGGTTACAAACTTACATACATTTTTAATGTATAAATTCTTAAAATATATTTTTTTTAATCAAATTTCACAAAAACCTATGTCTCTAATATTAATTGTAATAAAAAAACCTATAATAAATAAAAACTTAAATGTTACAGGAAATTCAACAATATGAATGAAGCAATAATATTACGCCAAATAATTCCAAGACCTAAGGTTGTCCCTAAATTCGGTCAAAGCACAGAAAGATTTCTAATAATAGATTCGGCACAGAACGCATTCAAAATACCAGACACAGAATGTAGCTTTTCATTTATATTGTCGCTGAGAGGAACAAGAACGATTGATTTGATTCCTGCCGAAGAATGTAAACATCAGTGCAAGTCTTTGAGAGTAGATCTAAAAGAAACTTATTTATGTAAGCATATTTTGTTATAGCTATTCAATTTATCTTGGAATATTTTGGCTCCACGAATATTGCTCTTCTACGGAGAGTGTCATCTATTTAATTGTGGCATAAACAATATTTTGATGATTGTTATATACCAATCTCAATTATATTTAATTGCATAATAACATGTTCATCCTGAAAAGTTATTTAAATGATTTCGATTTAAATAAACTAACACCGCTTGATTTGAGATAATCATGTTTTATTTCAGTATGGTATAACTGGTGGTACTGGCGTCCAAAAATTCAGCCTTCGTCAGGAAATTCTACTTTTATAGCACATGTCGGATCATATTGCTAATTAACAGTAATACTAATAAGAAGAACTATGGAATGTACAATACACCTATTTATATTAATAAATAAATTGAACTAAAAATGACTAAGTAAATACTTTAATCAAACTTTTCTCTAAGTTTGTCCTTGAGGAACACTGGTACTAATGATACCAATGCAAAGACACTAAGAACAGTTATAGACGTCCATGACCATGCATCATTTGTAGATGTCAGTGTGTGAAGTGTTTGTCCGGCTTGAATTGCTACAAATGATGGTGGAGCCACACCTATAAGAATATCACATATTAAAACTTCCAATACTTTTATAAACGAAATAACATTCAGCCCTTGTTATTATTGATATCAGGTAAACTCACCTAATTAGAACATAAAATGATGACAGAAACTAAATATTAAATTTAAAGTGGCAATCCTATATGCTTAAAGAAAAATCATTTGCCGAATGTAAGAGCATCAATTCAGGACGACAGCACGTAATTTGCTAATTTTTTTAGTGCGTTTATAACTGTCAGAGCAAGGTTGATATGAAACAAAATGTTCAATAAATCTTACAGAAAAGTTAAAAATATTGATATAAAAAATAAGAGAGAGAAGACAGTAGAAACATCTTCAATAAAATTGATAAATCTTTATACTAAAGGATCGATAGGCCGTGCTTTCCAGTCCCTCGCGCAGTGTTATTGTAAAAGGAAGATTTCATTTAATTTTTATCATTAGTACACCCATGTAAAGCCAGGGGGAGCAGCTAGTTCAGAATACAATGGTCACAAACAGCCTTAACAAAGCAGCAACCATTCTGTCTATATGTGCAATGTGAAAATGTTCCAAGTATATGTAGAGATCTTATTCTCTATTACGGCAGTGGCATAACCTGACTTTCTATTTTAAGTCAGCACTAAGCCTTTTCTATTATCTATTCTTGAAATATGCAATTAATGGGTGAATAAGTTCTCCCTTAAAATTACTCAATACAATGTATTAAAATAATTATTCTAAATGGACAATTTTGTTCAGCTTACCAATAAATGTTCCCAATGCAAATGGCACTAAAGGTACACCAATGACAGGTGCAGACATATTAATAAACCAGTTTGGTAAAAAAGGTGTCACCCTCAAAAATATTATGTAGTTGAGCAAGTTATTTTTATGTTTCTCTACTGCCACTGACCATTGTGCTGCTTTCTCAGGGAAAAATTTCTTCACAAGCTTCTTTCCAAGTAGATTTGATATAAAGAAACATAAACTTGCACCTATCGCCGAACAGCAACATACTAAAATTAAAGCTAAATAAAATGGAAAGAGAAATCCTGAAAGAATACTTAGAAATATGGAGCCCGGAATTGCAAAAGTTTGCAAACTGTGAAATCAGTTAAGGTCTTTATTATTTAATATTAGTACATTAATAAATGGGGCCTATAAAATTCATAACTAACCATACTAAGTTATGTCTCCCCAGTAATATACGAGCTCCCATATGCACACCATCGAGCACATTGTTAGTTTTACATCTATACATACACAAAAGCATTCTTCACTGACCAATTCTTCACACTGTAGTTGTTAAACTTTAGATCATAACCATGACACATAAAACTATTTATATATACATAAAAATAAATTATGGTATGTCTAAGACCAATAAACGTCATATATGTGTGTGTGACCATTCATCTTGAAAATTAGCACATATATGTTTTACTAACAATTCATATATACTTTACAGTAAATGGTGCTGTAACACATTACTATGTGACCTACAACCAATTGCCAAAATTTAAATACATAATTATTTGAACATTTACAAAATATATTGATTATGCTATAAGTCAAGTATATCTTGCCACAAATAATAATAAAGGTATGTGAAACAATAGCCAATTATTTTTAAAATACTGTACATATTATCTATACTGGTATGGATTGCCCATTGCATTTACTGATTTAATATAATATGGCCCTTCACAATGTTTAAATTTAAAAATACATTCAACAAGTGTCTATCCAATTTATACATAAACAATTTATATAGCCTCTATGCTGTTATTTTAAAGGATACAAAATATAAACTAAGAAAACTCCAAATAACACTTCCAAAAAATATTTGTCTTTATATCGGTCCAAAACAAGACCTAATTGTTTAGCATCTTCAAGGTCCCACGGCAAATGTAAATGCTGTTTCTCTGCTCTGTAACAATATAACAATTAACATAAAATTAATCGCTTATTTATAACAAATATAAAGCAAAAAATTGTGAGCCGTCCTAAATCCATAATTATCAAAATATTTCAAATATTAATACTACTAATGAAATTTCATATTTAATGAAAAACTGTAAAAGAACTGACAACAATGTTCAATGGAAATTACAATTCTACCTTACATTCTGGTTTTACAGTTTTTTTGCCGTTCTAGGTGTGGCAATGAATGTTTGTCTTACTAAGGTCACAGTAATTGTTTAATATTTAATTAGCCACATAAATATATTAAAGTAAAGAATTACAATCATCAAATTAATTTAGTCATGAATATATATATGATATGTAATTGTAATTAAATGTATTAAATAACGGTTTATATAAAGTATTTACTGACCTTTTTAACTTTACAATATTAATACCTATTATATCTTACACTAAATAAGTTGTCTTTATTTTTCAACTTATTTAAAAAAAATGTATTTTTGTGTGTAGTGTATTTAAAAAAAAGCAATTTAAATCAGTAAAACAAAACCAAACATCACAAAAAAAGGGGCTTGTTTGAGTGATATTAAGTAATACTTACTCTTCTAAATCGGGAAATTGTTTATATAGAAGACCCAAACATAAGAGTGAACTAGTGAATATTATAACAACTAGAATTAATGCCCTTGATGTTGATATACTTGTGGTAGAGGTCATGTCACTTGTATTCATATCTGAAAGAGAAACATTTATATATGGAATTACTATGACAGTGATAATTTTTTTTAGAATTGTGTTGAATAAATAATATACTATTTATGGTTTTAATTAAACTATTATTAAATCTAAAGAAGTAATTCCAAATAAAGATTTTGAATGTTTGCTTTCTAATAATGCTTACAGCCTGAAAAGAGCTAATAAAATTTGGTATAGAAGTTGATTATGTCTTTTATTTACAACAAAGAACATTTGTTTTTTACTAAAGTTATATTTATACTCAAACAAAGAAATAATAAATATAAATACATAGATGAAATATATTATATTTCCTTCTACTGTTATGATTTCTTACTACAATAGCCTACTTCAAGATGAAAAAGGAAGTACTTGGTATAGGATAAAATAATCCAATGCAATCAATTCTGATGTTTCGTATTCTAGGTCTAATAAAAGTTCGGTAAGGGACTGGAACTGTGGAGGAAATAGAAGGATCTTGGACGTCATTTATATGAGATCGTCTTCCCCTGTGACGAGTAGTGCTCATTTTTGTACCTTTGTGTTGTCTGAATATAAAAAAATACATCTTTTTTTAAACTATAGTCAGCAAATATAAATGGTTTCGTAATTATTACTTACTTCACAAATAAAATAACAATAGACCTTGATGATCACAACCAATTTGTTAATTCATATTTATTCAATAGTGAACACAAAATTAAACTCCTGCACGAGTACAAAAATAATGATTGTCAATCGTGCCTTAGAATTACATGTCAATTTGATATATATTTATAAATTTTGATAGGGAAGTGGAGCCATCAGTGGTCTCGAATGTCAAATTACAATTCTGTAGTTGAAATCTAAGCATAATCGATACCTTTATACATCATTTTGATATACGAAAAGTAATCAGATATTAATTAAAAGTTATTTTAAAATGTATATTAATTGCGAAAGAACAATAATACCTAAAAAGTTAAATACAGTAAAAGAACAGCATACAACTAAAAATAATATTAAAATAATATCTATTCATTATCCTAGCTTTTTTAACAATCAAAATATCTATTAAGAAAATATATTCATAGTAATCATTTAAAATTTGTTGCTTATCCATGGGGTATTTTCACGGAAGAAAGAGTCTTTATTTTCATATAAGGAGAAATACCGAAAAATTGTAAGTTCGATACGACTAACGCACTAAAATTAAGAACTTTTTAAATAATATCATAATTCAATCTTAAAATGTTGATTGATTTTAGAATTTTATAGATCCGTATCTCGATTAATAACAATTGAGTAAAGTGAAATGATCCTATTTTTTTTAAATTACTTAAATCCTTTGGAGCTCATTTTGTCGATATAATTTATTATAATTAAATAGATAGGCATAAACGGTCACAATTATTTTATAGGTATAAATTTAATATTTATAGACTAATGTTCACACTGTACGACTCGTCTGTATTGTGACATTTCACTCAACAATAGTTCTTATACAATTATATATTAATTATTAGTTTTTTAGGTCCCTTCATCCTAATTAGTAGTTTGTTATTGTGCTCCTTTATTACTAGAGCATATTAATCTACAAGAAAACGTACAAAATAAATGACCCTACGTTGTAATATCACTATACTGTAACTTTGATCGAGCTACTTCAGTCACTGATTAAAACTACTAAATATATTTCGACTGGAACTCGAACTATTGTTATCTTTACAATTCTACATCTACGTAATATAATTAACGAACACTGGCAAATCTTTTTGCGATACTAAACGAATAAAATACTCTGTAAATAAACATTTTAAGATTTGCTAGTGTTCGTTAATTATATTACGTAGATGTAGAATTGTAAAGATAGTTCCAGTCGAAATTATTTTTTGAAAATATATTTAAGCCGGTCAAACCGTATAGTTTAATAAACCATTATAAAAATATTGAGGCTTCTAAAAATTTACTTTAGGTACTATTCTTACAAAAACATAAGTACTGTAATCAAACATTGTCAAATGAAGTGCATCCGAAGTTAATACAATAATTAAATTTAAAAGTTTAGAATGTTATTGACCCAATCTATCGGACATAATACATTATTTATTTTAATATAATACGTTGATATAAATTAGTATTACTTATATATTTTGCCTATTCAATAAAATATCAAAAACCACTTACAGTGTAGAGTACACACAAACGATTTATTTATATTTTTAGCTAGACAAATAATTATTGACTCATTTATATATTTACAATCAAAACGGAGTCGGTTTTAGGTTAGATAGCCAATTAATGTTTTGTATTAAAAAATACTGCCTTTATGATTCCCTTTGAATAGTGTATAAAATATTTTTTTATAACTTTATGACATCTAACCACGGAATAAAGAAAGAAGCATCTAACCAATACTGCATGAGTGTTACGTCTCACCTTGTTATAATATGTTACCGAATAGTTTGCACGAGTCGTAGGATTTACTCTCATCATTTTCCCCAAACGCGTCAAAAGAAGTATAACTGCAAAAAAATCCTGCCAAACATTATAAATCTGAGGATGTAATAAACTTTGATAGATTGCATTATTATACGAGCATTATTAAGATAGTAAAATAATTTTCTTATAAAAATAATTATCTTCTTTAGGTCAAGAGATAACCAAGAGACACTTTAGTAACGAAAAAAAAAATGGTAACGCCTGAGAAAAGAGACGGTCATTAATAATAAAAAAAAATCATAAACTTTAATGAAAACCAACGTCTTTAGATTATAGTCAAAGACTTAATGCCTACAAATAAGAATTAAATTGTCATCTGATGTTAGTTTTATAAAAATCTAGGTAGGTACCTAATTTTTAATTTCTCCTTATGGATAAAACAAAACCAGCCTTATTTCTTCTCGAACGTGATTTCTTTGAATTGGTAATACATTCTATGACTTCTTTATATAATAACCGGTGTTAGCAAAGTTACATAAGCGATATCTTTATGTCCAACTGCAAGCTTGCAGTATTTTCATCTAAAATCGTAAAAACACAACCTTTACCTCTTCGTCTTCCTCGATATCATCTGCAATTGTTTTACATGAATAGGTAGAAACTTTATTTCAAGATTCATCTACATACAGTTTGACCTCACTAACCTCACCTCACCTCACCAACCTCAATCTTTGAATCTTTGGCATAAATTTAAGATGATTCTTCTTCTGAAGGAGACCCGTATATTTCCTTATATACTTTTGTGTCTGTCGATTGTCTCTTTCAATTCTTTAGAAATTTTAATCAACAGTACATCGTCATCAGAAGTCGTTCAATCTAAGTTCGTAAGTATCCCATTACATTATTGCGCATTGGAAAGAGCACCATTAGTAGCTTATTTTCTAGTCCTAAGTGATATGCTTAATATTGTTGTGTTAACTCGTCTTATATGGCATGACACAAAGCATCGTATACCTTCGGATTAAAGCATTAACAAAATCCCATTTTGCCATCACAATTTGTTTCACAAAATCAGCCCAATTCCCTTTATTTCTATTATTCCATAACAATCTGAAAATACTTGATAAACTTTTAGAGTACCAATTAGTAGGTATTTCTGCGGAAGAAGTTTTTCTTGGTTTTTAATGTCTTTTTAGTCAATGGATGCTAATTAATTTTGTTGGCCTTTTTCATTTTCTCATAAAATTGAAAGACGTTAACGATGTCTTTCCCTTCAGCCACAATTCCATCAGTCGAGCCCTTTTCACGACCATCTTCAAAAAATGTCCATGTCGTGTTATAAAACTGGTAATCAAATAATTAAATAAAAATTATATTTTTGACAGTATCGTGTGCTTGATCCATCAGAGAAAAAGTGGATTGTGTCAATATAAAGAAAAGAAGACCTTATCTACTTTAATATTGGGTCTAAATAACTCCAAATTGTAGATGGTTGGTGATTTCTTGACGCAGAAACGGTACAAAAGGAGTTAACTTGATGTAATGAAATTCTTTGCCTAGATCCTCCGAAGAGATGTCATTGACTCTCTTCGCTATATTTGCAATTATAATTATTGGTGAAGTCAACTGTCACATTACACTCATTTGGCCGAATATGCTCTATATATTGTCGGAAAATCCTAAACTGAGACTCTATATCAAAGACGTGTCTTTTAAATACTGGCAAATTATTCTTGAATCGATTTAAAACTTTTGAGCTTCTTTCTTTCAAATATTCTTTGCCACTTTTTATGACTGTTATAATTTTTTCTTCTTTTTCAAGTTTCTCCTCTACTCTCCTGACACACTCTGTCCATTTGACAATACCATTGGTCTTATCAGTTTTATTGTTTTTTTTATTGGTGCAATGTTCGCATGACCCGTACATGCATTCCTTTGAATTCACTCTGTAGACTGTTAATATGCTGAGGCCATCAGTTTGAATTATACATTGGTTTTTAAGACTTTTTGCTTTATAAGTCAAATTTATATGTGTTTTACACAAGCAAGTATACCTAGCATAGATATAATAATGTTTGTTTTTTGTGAAATATAAATATACGCACTAATATGGTTTTCTTTCTTGAAAATTTTATACAATGATTTCATAGATTCTAATCTTTTTTTTGGTTTAATTCCATTCTTTGTAACGGTCTCCCTTTTCCCAGCTGTAACACGTGAAATGTCGTCTCTAACAAAGCAATTCTTGATTGCCTTTTTCAGTTTAGTCGTGTAATTGAAAGACCAGTTGGATTTTAGAACTTCGACAGGACCTAAATTTTCCACCAGTAGCGTTTTCTTTATCCTTGAGTCTCATGCTTCAGCTGATGAAAAAAAATGTTTAATAAAATTAGTACAAACAGTGGTCTCGTTCTCGTTCTCTTTTGAATTTTGTAGTCTTGAAAGTTTTATTAATAGCTTAAATAAATGATGATGTGGTCTAAGATGATAGCCACGCTAAACCTAGAGGGAGGGAGACTGGCTCTTAAGTGCAGCTGTCGGAACACACCAACAGGTGCTTGGGGAGAGATTTTCAACTTGAGGATGGTAGCTAGCCAGGCGGACTTAGAAAAAGCCCTACCACCATACTATGGTTTCATCACGATGTTTTCCTTCACCGAAAGCTCCAACTCAGTTGCTGGGATTCTCATTTGCTAACTTTACTTTCTTCATATCTTTCATTTCGTTGTACCTTTCTATTGTAGTAAGCTCTTTTACCAATCGTTTTGTCTTATGATACCTTTTTCAGTGCTTTTTCTTGGCCTCTTCATATTTTTCCGGGGTACACTCAAGTCTTTTTCGATATCATCTTTGCCTTTCAGCAGCAATAAGAGGCATAATTTTGAAACACCAAATCTGGAAAAGTAAAAAAAAACACCTTAACAGTAGTTCAGAGGGGGATATGGTTAATTAAAAAATACCAATATTTGAAGTAGCTTAATATTTATCTTTGAAAGAAACTATAAATATTTTTTAAACGAGATTCGCTTCGGAATTTCAATGATGTTACCAGTATCGCTGTAAAAAAATATAGAATTATATCAATTCAATTTGACTGTATATTGCGTTAGCAGTAATTTTATGAATTCTCAAATTAGACACGTTAGAGCAAAATTACTTCAATTTTTATTGATAACATCGATCAAGTGATTTTCGAGGTAATGCAGAAAACCAGGAATAAACACACGCACACCTCTTGAGACCTCATGTCAAGCTGGCGGCTAATCGGAGCGATATTGATCAAATCGGACTATGAGTACAATGTAACAGACATGTGATCTAGTATTGCTTATGCATATACAGCGCTATCTCTTTTTTAAATATGTCAGTCAAATGGTAACGCAGTTAATATGAATAGTTTTTAATCAGTGCTCGGGATGAACAAACAAATATTTATTTAAAATAAATGTATTAATAAAATTGTTTTATATTATTTTTATTTTAAACAAAAGTGTGACTGATTTTGGATCTAAATAAAACGTATAAGAACAGGTTCTCATACACATTATCAAAGTTATTGCAAAAAAAACTAACAATAGCTGTCAGGGACACGATTTATTCTTGTAAAGTGCATTTTTCATCAACTGCGTTACCATGACAACTGCTTTGTGATTAAATTAAAATATTTGATATGATAATGAGAACACTATTGTTATAGCTTAAGAGATATTTTTCTACTACATTGTTTCTAAGGACATGAAAAGGAGTGCCTAAAAACTTAATCCACCAATTTGTCTATATGGTATTAGCTGCGCCCACGGCTCTTCATGCGTTATCATTATTAATTATAGCCTATGTGTAGTTATTTTCGTATACTTATAATCCATATTACTCTAAAGTTTCGTTAAGATTAAAATACATCAAATTTTACACAAAAGTTTCAAGTTTCAGTATATACATATATATTATTATTTATAGGTTAGGGTAGAAACGTTAACTTTTATTAATAAAAAAAAGACTACCAATCGGTGATATGTTACGTTCGTATAGTTGCGACACTTTGTTTATAAAGTACCTACATAAAAGTGTTTTGATGGTTATAATCCAAATGCATAATAATAATATTTCCAATGTAATAAAAAAAACAACGTACAACGCTATTTATTGTATTGCTAGTATTCAGCTACAGGATTAATTGAATAGCGAATAAGTGTCCTGCGTGGGAGTAGGAGGGATAAGCGTCCAAAAAACAGTTCGATGCGATTTGAACGTAACTCCCGCGCTCTGGGGCCAGTGCTCCGTTCCAAGCGCGACGCAGTGTTCTCTGAGCAGCAAACATCGCGTTACGTCGCGACTACAATAATCACACATTAAAAACTGTTTTGTGTTTTTAAAATACAAATAAGATTAGTTCGCGTATTGATGGATTCAACAACGAATATATTAATTTATACGTATAATAAATCATACGGTACAACTGAGTTTAATACCGGTGAAAGTGAGCTTTCTAATAAATATAATTATTGAGATGTGGTCGTTAGTGGATACGTAGGCTGCATACATGAAGTTAAGGAGCAAGGTAATTATTTTTACATTTCTCATTATATTACATTTACTCGATGCTATATTCAAACAATAAAAATATAGTTCCTATTAAGATATTTATGTAAGATGACTCGAAATTTTGGTTTTATTTATATAGAAAAAGCATATTATAGGTGCAATATTCTAGGAATCTATAAAGGAATTTAAATTAAAAAACTAACTTAAAAAAATTACTCTTAAAAACAAATCAGAACATCCTTGATTATAGCCATAGTCATTGTACATTTCCTATTCGATTTTGAGCAGTTCCCGGACTTATCTTCAAAGTCCAAGGTTCTAGGCTAATGAAATTAAAATCGGATAACCTGAAAAATATCACCTTTCCAATAAAAATTCATAGCTTCTAAATAAGTTTATAAATGATTAAATTTTTATACAACAAATATAAAAAAATACAAATGAATAAAGAACCTCTATTTTGATGTCGGTGACAAATATACCATTTTTATTACACTTAAAGTAATTCAATAACATAATAATTATGTATTGTTATTTCCTGGAAATAAATATACAAAAACAAAGGCCATACGGTCCTAAGCGTAGTGAATCGGCCCAGAAAGATATTTAAACTATACTTAGGAGATAAATAGGGACTAATAGGATATTAAGAACTTAGAAACTTAAGATCTCTAATTTAATCGGTTTTCTTATTTTTGTTATTATCTTATTATATGAATAAGCTTAAATAGCACAACGGTAGCATATTTGGACACTACGATCGATTCCTTTAATGAGCCTGGTCTTTGGGTGAAGGAAAATATTGTGACCAAAACCACAGCATGGTGGTAGGGCTTTGGTTACCGTTTGGCAACATCTCATAATGAAAGTTGAAAGTCTGTTTCTCGAATACTTATAGCTATAGACTGCGGCCACATCAAGCCTTTGAAATTATAGTTCAAGCATAGTCAATTATAGTATAACGTTTAAATACACCCGATCTGTTTACATACTATTACAATTTGTAATTATTCCTTCAAATCCTAAGTTAATGTTATAATATCTAGAAATAATATTGCCATTAGTAAAATAATATTCCTATACATTATTCATGTACCTATTACTTTTCGCTAATAAAATCATAGAAACTGAGAATAATTCCGAAGTTTTCGATCAATGATTTGTCTGTATATTGTGCCGTAGTTGGTATACACAATTGTATACACATCAATCATTAATAATTGCTCAAAGGATTGATTGTTAATGGCCTAATGGTACAGCTAATTTGTGGCAAAAGTCACGCCAAACTTAGCTAATTAAGTAATTCGCGAAATGAAATGCCCAAAGTTCATGCTTAAGTTAAAGATCTCTTTCCAACTACTTATCGATTTGTTCCGATACTTCCACTTACAAGAACGAGTAGTATAGTATTATTTTATCTTCAATCTGTCATCGTGCCACGCAAAAATTATATAAAGTTTATTAAATTTAAAGACTACTAGTGTTAAAGATCCTACTGAAATAACCTTTTTTCTTCAAGATTATTACAACATATTATCACAGTTCAATTCAAACAAAATGTAAAGCAACCCAGATTTTATCGCCATTATTTTTAAAGAAAGAAAATTAAACAAGTATATTTTTCGCAACAACACACACTATATTAAACAACGAAATAATTTACAAAGAATACAAGAGTACTAACAAATCAAAATATTCAAATCGAAGAACAAAGTAATGGCCCGCGTACCGCTGCGTAGCACCACTGTCCAGATAGCGCAAAACTCAACCAGTTGCAGATTGCAAGTGACCCAATCGCTAATCTTTATATAGTTGCAGCCGAGCTTGTTTATACAAAATAATAAATTATTTAATGTGTCATGAGCGTTATAACGAATTACAAATCGGTTATGCAAGAAAAATAAATTTATAGTTACAGTAATAAATACATATAAAGTAAAATATAATATAAAAATATAATAAATGCATTCAACAAATAAGCAAGACATAAAAATGAAATAAAAGAAAAGAGAAACAAATAACCAACACGTCCAAAGTATAGTTTTTAAAGCACTCATGAGAATCATTTTTTTCCGAATTTAATTTCAAAAAGAAATAGCTACCTACTTTATGAGTTTATCTCCGATTAATACAATCCTAAAGATTCATTAATATTCTACATAGCACAGATGCCTTGGGTTTTTATACAAGGAACACAAATGTTTATAAATTTTCACAACAAAAATTCTTGTTATTTTAGACTTCAAACCGCGGCGATTTCAGTTATGTTTATTTACTTTTAAAGAAGTGAACAGAAGAAAAGAGTGCGTATTTAAGATATAATTATTTTCAAAGGTAATGCGAGGAGATATACGCCAACTGTGGTTGCTGGTCGCTACGCTGGCACTCGGATCTGCGTGGGGAAGCGAAGTTTGCAAACGGGGCCAAAGTTGGTGGGACCGGCATCTCGAATTGTGCATCCCTTGCACGAAATGCGACCCCGAACGTCGTCTTGCTGTCAAATACCCCTGCGAAATACACAGGGATACGATCTGCCAGTCTTTGTACGAGGTCAGAATTTGGCCGTTTAACATACCGCGACGATCACGGAAAGACAATGAAACTAGTGGGAATTCCAGTGATTACGAATACTACGAATATGTGGACTACGATAGTGAAGTGACCGAGCGTAATGATGACGTAGGGACGTGGGACATGCAGACGACCAGTCTGACACTGGCCGCGAGTGGCTGTGTTGTGTTCTTCCTCGTGGTGATAATATTGTCGTTGTATCATGCGAAGCAGTGGAAGGTTCTAAAGAGCGTGCTAACGTCAGGTCAGTACTAAATACCAATAAGGTATCTACTTGCATAACATAATAAAAGTGAACACTGAATTACTCACCAGCATAAAAATTACATAAAGTAAATCGTTTTCTTTTAGAACAAAGTTCCTTAACGCGGCAGGTGTTGACTGGTAGAAATCGTCACGTAAGGAAAAAGAGTTATACTCCTCTCTCTTTTTCTGTCTTTTTCTATTGTATACGAATGTGTATGTGTGCAAATATCGAAATTCGAGCAACGAGCATCGTACGCTGCCTGTTGTATAACCTTAATACCGAAACCGTGACAATTTCATTAAAACTTATATGCAATTTGTTATTCTAGCTTTTATTTAGTATTTTCACTAGTTAATATCCGATTGCTAATAAATAAATATTTTCCATATAATATTAAACGATTTTTTTTTATTTGATTCCTTACTTTATGTTATTTGCATTGAAAAAATGGTAAAAAATAAAATATACAAATTACACAGAGAGAGAGAGCAGATATACAATAAACAATCTAAATCTGCATATCTAATTACACTTCAAGTTGAATAAATAGCTGCTTCCTGAGGGAGTATCCTGACCGCATATAGGTATACGCAATGTAAGTTTTCTGGCATTTGATCAGAAATTCACCTGATGTTAAATGACAAAGTCAAGCCACAGTTTCACATGGTGACACGTTGAATCTAAAAACTGGCTCTTAATTGCAGCTGTCAGAACACACCTATAGGGGCTTGATAATTTTCAGGTAGTAGCCAACTAGTCAGGTATTAGAAAGACCCCTACCACCACGACAGTGTATGTATAAAATTGCCGATTAATAAAATACCTTTTTAAGTTTGGAATTTATTACACCTAAGTAGGTTCGGCACAACATGTTTTCCTTTTCCACTCTCCCCTATTAGATGTCATCTCAGTATTCACATTTTATACACTAACTAACCATTCCTTTTTAGGTTTTCCTCTATTCCTGTATCTGTCCACCTTCATACTCAACACTTTTTTAGTTACATGACTGTCATCTCTTCTCAAAATATAGCCGTACCACCATACTAACCTATTACGCCTCAACATTTCTGTCACTGGTGGTATTTTCAAACTTCCTCTGATACGCTTATTCTGCATTCACGAAAATGTATTTAACTACCTACCTACCCGGATTTCATTACTTGCGTTAAAATTGATAACAAATTCAAGTCGGTATCCGAAACAAATTACCCGTAACGGACAGTATAAAAAATTTAAATCGCTTACAAGAATCCAGAAGCTAATAAATTCAAGATTCGCACTTCGTAAACATGTTCGAGCGAGCATAAATTATCTACATTTTTATTTATTCACGACAAGCTATCCGATCGCACGACCTCCAAATAGTGCCGCATGTCGTTTTATTATCCAAACATGGATGACGCTCCGGGAATAATAACGTATGGGTACTATAGAACGCATAACGTGGGTAGTCTACTTTAAAATGCTATTTACTTTGGGTAGTAAAAACTGTTCGTTACTACGTGCCTCGTACAATAGACCACCGTGAACAATGTTTTTTTTTTAATACAACACATGGCCAATTAACAACATTATTGACCTATTTCGTCTAGCAATCAGTATAAATTACACAGGCGGTGAGAATAATTACGAAGTGTTAAAAGAGAACTTCGAGTAAATCGAAGTGTATGGTTGTTTGATAAATCTCAGTATAGGACCAGACTATTCGAGAGCGGTGAGCACACTTGCCAGACTATAATAAACAAGACGGGTTTGTTTGAACATATGTGCTACTAATTTTGACCTGCCTAGCGGACTGCGAGCTTAACAATAGCTAACGGTTTTTACGTTGTATTCGTCTCGACATGAAATTTATATAATGTACGTGTAGAGCTTATTCAATACTTTCTCTATTAAAGTCAAATATATTATAAATACTATGATTCATTTCTTATTAAATATGTACACGAATACATACTTTGATATAGTGTAAATATTATAAATAAATGTTCACAATATATATATATATATATATATATTATATCACCAGCGTAATGCAATATATTTATTTTATACATACCTGCTGCTCATTATAACAACATCTAATAATGTATTATTCCTATTGATGTTGATTATTCGTTTTATGTTATATTAAAATCAACGGTTGGTATCAATCACAAGTACGAAAAAGTAGGCATTATAGAACATTCAAAAGGTGCGAAAGGGAGAGCACTTCATGTTACTCACATTAAAAGTCTCCTGATATGTACGAACTAAAAATATTCATTTCTTTATGGGAAAGGAGTCTCGTTTGAGCAGCGGCCGAGTGCGCACGCGCCCGCTCGCAGCTCTGACGGTCCGTTAAGTTCGGCAACTCGCGCGCAGTTGTCGGATATTTTCGTGTGTGTCCGGAAGTTTAGTGTGTTCGAGCGGCTACTGTCGATCGTACGCTCTTTTCAGAGCGACGGTGTACCTCCATTAGTACACCATTTAAACCGCACTTTTCGGTGCGAAGCCGTGCACACTGTTTGCAGTGCGTCGAGTCGCCGTGCTACGCGTCGTGCCTCGTGCTGCGCTTCGAGAGTCGTGCAGCGCGTCGTGTGCCGTGCAGAGCGTCGTTCTTCGCGCCGCGCCGTGTGCAGTTTTGAAGAGAAGATTCGCGTTCGCGTCGCGTCGCGTTTTCCCTTTGGCCCGGACACGGATTGTCCGTTAGATTTGAATTAGGCGCACCCCCCTGCCCCTCAGGCAGGGAGGTTAGTCATGTCTACCCCCGCGACCCCGCGTGCCCATCCGGCCCTTCCGGCCGTTGATGATACCGTCCACCTCGAAGAACTGTTGCGCTTCCACATGTTCGTCGAAAAGGAAGACCCGAATCTCGTCACGGAATACAATAGACTCCGGAAAGTCTACGCGCGCAACCCTCCCGGTAAGATACCGCGTTGTTTCTCCGCGAACCCTTTCGCGAATCTCCCGGACGACCCGTTCACGAGGTACTCGGAATTCGATTCCGATGACGACTCTGACATGGACTACGATACAGTCCCCGCGACCGCGCCCGCGACCGTGCCTGCGCCCGCGACCGTGCCTGCGCCTGCGCCCGCGACCGTGCCTGCGCCCGCGACCACGCCCGCCGATGACGACGGTTTCACAACCGTCACGCGCCGCGGTAAACGCCCACGCGCCGCGATTCAGACCGATAGCGACTCTGCTGCGGGACGTCCGACCCCAAAGCAGCCCAATATAGGTGGCGCTCGGGTGCCCCGAGCCTCTCCCACGCCCTCTGCCGCGAATTCGGCTCGAGCCTCGGCTGCGGAACCCGCGGTCGCGGCCAAGAAGCCACGCCTACCGCCTCCCGTCACCTTCCGTGACAAAGCTCGATGGGTAGAGATTTCTGAAGACCTTAAGTCGAAGGAAATCGTCTACAAGTCTGCCGTCAACACTGTTGCCGGCATTTCTATTCGTGTCTCGACCCCCGATGAGCATCGCGAGCTCACCAAATACTTCAGGGAGCGTAAGCTCCCTTTCTTCACCCACGCGCTCGAGGAAGAGCGCCGCCTCCGTGTCGTCATTCGGGGAGTTCCCTCTGAGCTCACCGAATACGACATCTGCGATTGCCTGAACGGTCAGGACTTCCCAGTCCGGAGCGTGCAGCGCATGCGCCACCCCCGTACGAAGGCCCCCTTCAACCTGGTGTTGGTCACTCTGGACCGCTCCTTGGAAGGCAAGGCTATTTTCAGCCTCAACTCAGTTTGCGGCCTGTCCCCTGTCTACGTCGAGCTTCCTCGCAAGTCCCAGGTACCCTCGCAGTGTCACAACTGCCAGGTGTACGGTCATTCCGCCCGACACTGCCACCTGCGTCCCAGGTGTGTCAAGTGTCTCGGGGATCATTCCACTAAGGAGTGCCCCCGCACTCCCGAATCCGTCGAGCCGCCGAGCTGCGTCCTCTGCGAGCAAACGGGTCATACCGCGAACTATCGCGGGTGTCCCCGTGCGCCTCGCTCGACCTATCACCGTCGCGGCGGTCGTGCGACCCGGTCCAGGGCGCACGGCCCGCCGACTCGGACGAATCGGCCTCCGCCTCCGTCCATACAAAGCCAGAAGGCTTTCCCCGAACTGCCGGGCACCTCCAGTGCGCCGGCAGCATCCGCCACTCCGCCGAGCGCGCTCTCCTGGCGCGTAAGGCCTTCCCCACCAGCTCCCTCGGCTCCTAAAGCCAAGCCCCAGCCCCCAAAGGCTCTGTCCACTCCTGCGCCACCTATCGCGGTTTCAGCTTCGACCTCCGGTATAGACTGGATAGCTCGCTTACTCTTGGTACACGATGTACAAGAGATAATCGCATTTAACGCGTTAGTTAATAGTACGTCTGAGCTCGGGCTCTTAAACGCTATCTCCGCTTTCCCGGCCGTCGCGACCACGGTACAGCAATTAACCCGCGCCGCGCATAAATAAATTCGCGTAAATCAAAATATCAGATCGAACCCGCGTGTTCATACATAATAGACCGATATATTAGGATTTGTTACGTAATTATTTAGTTAAATCGGCACCGTGCCGTTATACTTTATTTTTTAGCTCGATTCCCTCTCAAAAGATGCGTGTTTGCGCCCACGCCCGCGACTCTCTCTGCTCACGCCTCCGTGAGCGGGGGGTGAAGATTCGATCCCGCACACTCGTCGCGATTTTTCTTGTAACAGCTCGAGCCTAGGTAGTCCCTCGTTGTGGAGCCCTCGAGTATGTTACTCGCGCGAATACAGTGATTTACACATGTTCTACACTTACACGATCACCCCACACTCTTGCACATCTAGGCACTCAGTGGTGGGCTGTTTTTTTGCCCTTTTCGGACTGAAATAGGTCACGTAACACAGTAGTCAGATACCAAATACACATATACATTCGTGAAACATGCATGGTCACACATGCATTTTTCACGAATTCATATATGAGTATTGTATGGATAGATAGCTTAGCTAGCTTAGTTAGTTCGGGAATCCGGCGACAGCTCAAGCCGAGGTGCACCGAGTGCCCTTGAGATGTTTCGCCTAAAAACAATCGGGTGAGTGCCCTAAGCGCTCCCCTTAGTAGTCCGGTGGAACTGTGAAGGCGGAATAAGCCGGCAGTGTAGGTCAGTTCGAAAAAAAAAAAAAAAAAAAAAAAAAAAAAAAAAAAAAAAAATTTCTTTATGGTGTCACCATTAAGAAATTGCAATACGATACAGTACAGCAAATTTCTCGGCAGCATAATAATTGGCAACAGTTTACCCGTATAACAATAATGATTGCAAAATAACGCAACGCATAATTTACTTTTTATAAACAGCAGTTGTTGCCATCTATAATGGCTAGTTTCCTATACCGATTACGATTATTATTATCCATATAAATTAATCTCTACTATATTATTTACAGATGTTCAAGATTTAACAGCGAAATTAAAACTAATGGAATCCGGTGGCGAGCGCTCAATCCAGCCCGTCGTATCTACAGATCATCACCTCTACTGCAACGTTCATATCGGCAAAGAAGCTTTGCTTGGTATGTACAAATGTGTTATAATTTACATCTTTCTTTGTCGAGTTTTAAACATGATCGTTTGTCATGTATTGTTTTTTCTTAATTTATAAAGTTTTGTATTGGTGGCATATTACGTAATATAATAGGATAATTGGACACACCCAACTGGATTTCAACTAATAACACAGAAAATTAATTCCGAAAAGTCACAAAAACTGAAAAAAGGACGCAACCAAGTTTATTAAAACACTGAAGTCTATAAAACGCAATGGTTTTATTATACGAAATAATTAGACACTTGGCACTGGCATTCATGGTGTTTAAATGAAGGTTAGTTGCTAAAATAAATAAGAAAATCCTTTGTCTATAATATTATCTACCTTGATGTAGCGTAAACTTACGCATAACAGACCGTCATAACTATATTTCAGTCGTTAAACTTTCTAATTTCGGCGTCATAATACTTACAGTTAACTAAGAGAATAAAAGCTCATCCAAAAAAGGAATATTTACAGGAACGTAACTCTAATTAACGTTCAGGTTGGGACGCCGCCGAGGAACCTCGAAACAGTTTCTCTGGCGCCAAGCCAGTTAACTTTTAAAATAATGTGTCGCGTGGGCGTTTGTTACGCATACGCCTGTCTGCACAACAAACGCAACTTATTTACCTTCCATATAAACATCCTCGACGAGGTCACATTCGCGCTTTCCCGAGGAAGTTTTTTTGTTTTGTTATAAATTTCTGCAATGCATCGGCTTTTTATATTCATAAATCAATTATTAATATAGCGAACATCGCTTCGAAAATCTTGATGTTCGTAATTTTCTAGAAAATTTTTAATTTTTATTAGAATAAGGATTATTAAATATTATATTTTAAAATTTTTGAAATATTATTATTAGAATGAAAGGAACGAGATCTAAATATGATACCACAATTATTTATATATTTTTGAGCTTTTTATTTAAAAAAAACTATTGAAACTCCAAACCAAATGGTTTATTTTTTTTTCGAATTCACTACAGTGTTGGCTTGACAGGATTCTACAGCTTTACCGGACTGCACTCCGTATTTGAAATTTAACATTGCATTATATTGCAATGTCTCAATTTGACATGTTTCAATATTCTTCTACAATTTGGAATAACAACAGGCCATCTGTTGATAGTTTAGTGAACTATTTTACTTAGGTTCTATTTTTACTATGACATTACTTTAACTATGAAACATCCTCATCAATGGAATCTTTAATTAAAGCATTTTTATGCATAATGTTCTCAATATCGCATTGAAAAAATTCCACTATATATTTGTAAGTATTCATTGTGTTTGTTCAGAATATTTAATTTAAACGTTTTCCTTACTTTATTTCATACTGAAAGAATTGATACATTAGAAATAGTAGGAAGTGTCCAAATTAGCAAATGAGGCGTCTTCTTGAGGCCTTACAAAATTACAACATTAGTTTACTAACATTCTAATTAAATGCAATTGTAAGTTCGATTATATCGTAAGTACAAGTGTAACGCCGTATATTCCATCCTTTGAATGCCATCAATACTGATTGTTATACAGCGTGACGCGTCACCTTGTAACTTCAATCGATTTTCTAATAAGGCTCCTCGGCCAGAGATGCATTACCGTCGATGTGATCGAGGTCGCAGGATGCCATCACGCGCACGGACTCTATGTCGATCAAATTTTAATGGATTAGCTGGTACTATTAGTTATTCTATATGTAGTAGTGAAACGGCGATAGCGGGCAATTGTGTTGCAACTGTCTCAAGGGACACTTTCGAAATTACGAAAGGAAACTAATAAGGGCACCAGTTACTAAAATATATAGGAACTAGTGACCGTCTGCGACTTCGTACTCATTCATTATATGTTAATAACAATAAGTTATGGACTATAATTATTACTTTCTTTACTATTTTACTAAGTTACTTTAATAATTCTTCATACAAACATGCAAACTTTAGATATTCATAATAATAGTATACATCTAACAAATTACAATAATTGATAATAATAGTCCTAAAATGAGAAACACAAATCATAAAAAACATCGGCGATAATAACACACTATTGCAAGTCTAGATTGTTACACTTTAAATTTTTTTATGAATTATTGCAGATTTAGTTACCAGTGCCACTGTGACATTTATACAACAAATAAATATATATATATATATATACTAGCTGTTGCCCGCAGCTCCGCATGCGTTTTTTTATAATTGTGAATTACTTCTTATAAGATCAGCTATCTGTTAGTGAAAGTTCCGTGAAAAATGGTTCAAACGTTTTGGAGATAGTACTGCAAACAAAGCCATGGGTAATAGCTAGTCTAAAAAAAAAGGTTTAATTACTTTTTATAACGTTAGCTACCTGTCAGTGAAAGTTCCATGAAAATAGGTCCAATCGTTTTGGAGATAGTACTACAGACAAAGCCAGCTAGTCTAAAATAAAGTAGCCTATGTCACCCGCTGTAATTTTTCTATCCGTCAGTGAAATTTCTGTCAAAATCGGTCTAGCCGTTTCGGAGATTACCCGGAACATACAGACAGACAGACAAAAATTTTAAAAATTATATTTTTGTTATCAGTATCATGTATACATTCATATCCAATCAGTAAAAAGTCGTTATTTTGATATTACAACAGACACTCCAATTTTATTTATTTTATTTCCAATTTTATTAATATAAAATTTGGACTTAATCCAACTGGTGCGTTCCACATGGATAAAGTCTAAATCTTATATGTATGCTTCGAACACATTGCACCAAAATGTGGTGCATATCGTCAATGAGACCGCAAATCTGGCATACTGGAGATGGCACTTCACGCATCATAAAAGCGAACCCTTCTAATGAAGTGTGTCCTGATTATATTCTCATTCCAGTTATAGTTATACGATTAATGTTAGTATCGTTGATCTAATATGGCTTTAAATGTTGTAGTTGTATCGTTATGTACCAAATTCCGTTTGTCCTATAGCTTTTATCAAAGCACTCATGCTAGAAATGGGTATACCAGTATTTTTTTATTATTTCACCGCATATATCAAAATGAATAGGTAATCATTGAATTAGAGTACACCGCAAAATAAACTAGATATTTTGGTTTCCCAATCAAGTGGTTGCTTTAAACTAGTGTAAGCTATTGGTATTCCTCGAAAGGCGAGATACATCGACCGACACGTTGAATAGTACTTTTTGATTCTAATGAAATTAATAGAAGGTTCGAACGATAAAGCATCCGAAAACACTACTAACTCAGTATTATACATCATAAAAACATTTTCTTTCATTAATTTTAAATTTTCATTTAAAAATTTGACTGCAATTTATGGATTTTTTGTTTTCCATAACTTTTCTAAGCTTAGTACGAAGTTAAAGTTTGCAAAAAAAAAAACATATATATAACTGTGATGATAGAGGCAGAAGTATTTTGGTAAGCAGGTAAAAGACCCAATCATACTATAAGTAAGCAAGCACGTGTGTTCATTAGAGGTTATTTGTAATGCAAGTTCGTCGCCGAGACATCGACCGCCGGTGCTTCCGCCCCGCAGGGCTTTACTGGAGCCGACTGGAAGGTCCCCACTTCCTGCTCGTACAGATTTTTGACAATAAATTATAATCAACAATAAGTAAATAACCCTTCAATAGATCATTTATGAGGCCCTTGAACTGATCTTTTATTTACTAATTACATTTCTCCAACATACGAAATATTTCAGTTAAAAGCTTAACATCTTTTGCAAATACCGATAATTATTGCAATTAATTAATTAATGCAAAAGTTATTTTTACCTTATAATTTTACTTTTACTCATATATTATGAATTCTGAAGTATTGTTGATAATTATTATAGGTTATCAATTTTGTATACACCATGTCATTTCATTAAAATTGGTTGAGAATAAATAAAAATTGGTCTCTTTTAATTAATTAATCTTTTTACAATCACTAAAGGGTATTCTTGATAATTTTTGTATCATATCAATTTGCAAATATACTTCCCGTGTACAAATTTTAGACAATTTTATTAGGAAGTAAGCCATTTTTGAGTTCAATTCAAACACACATACACAAAAAAATGTTAGTCTTACATGTAATCAAATGTTCTTTAAAATTTGTGTCTATCACAAAATTTGGACAAAATATATATATACAGACAGTAGTACAGGTTTATTAATATACACATAAACTGTGTAAGACGAAAAACATATTTCTTTCGAAAATCCCTGTTTTATGCCAATTAGATTTATAAATAATGAATACTATGTTGTTAAAACATTTCTCACTGTTCGTTACGTGTCTTTCAATGAATTCGTTTCCTCACTTCAGATAAACACAAATTATATAAATAAATATGTACACTATAGTATTCTACATATATGTAGAATTGGAAAAGAATTGCATTCTAATAATTAGTTTAGTAAAATACGCTGCGTTGTGTTGTTTACATGAACGAGCCTTGTGCATTGAACTCGATACTTATTATTCTACGGGACAAAGCAAGTCGTGGGATAAAGAATCAGTCGGTTGGTTCACGGACTGTCGGACTTATAATCAATTTCGGTTTATAGTCACGTTTAAAAAAATATAAAGGTGGTTTTTATGCAGCATGACCGTGAACATTTTGCACCGAGAACCGTCAAAACGATAAAAACTAAAATGTGCTATGGTGTTTTTGCTTGTAATTTATTATACAGAGACTCTATTATTTCAGTAGCGTTCTATTCATAATAAATTGTTATTAGAGAACTTAAATTATTCTGAAATAATAACGCTTCTATAATTTACATGTCTTAAGTAGAAGTAAAGGCCTAAGGAATCTTTTTGACCACCCTGAATATAAATACGCAGAACACAAATTTCGCTATAAATACATATTATACGTATAATATCGAGACAATGCAAGGATAAATAATTGCCAATTTTAAATTCCTATAATAATATTTTAACTTTCTTTTGTGTTAAACTCTTGACTGTATTATACGCGTTTCGTTCGGTTAGTGAGAGCGCCGGAGGCCCACATATATTAAAAGGCCGGCAACGCACTTGCGACTCCCCTGGTGTTGCTAGTCTCTATGGATGGCGGTGATCACTTACCATCAGGTGACCCACCTGTTCGTTTGCCCCTATATAATTTAAAAAAAAAGAAACAAAAATACGCGCAAGCCCGAACTTTTGACGAGGACTGTAAACCATAACGCAACATGCAAAATATCTGTATCAGTAATTTCGGTTGTTTTTTACACAAATTATCCTTTAGACCGTGGTTGTTTTCCTTCATATGACTACCAATATGGTTCAGAGATCGCAATACAAATATTTCTAAGTCATAAAAAAGGGTATATTTTTATCTCAAAATATAATGCGGTCCAGATCATGGTATAAATGTACAGTCAAATTATGATGAAAACTAATTTAAGATCCTGTGTCTTAACATTTAGTAA
This sequence comes from Antheraea assamensis, assembly GCA_035772565.1. NCBI lineage: Eukaryota > Metazoa > Arthropoda > Insecta > Lepidoptera > Saturniidae > Antheraea > Antheraea assamensis. Next base: position 2,534,640 of record JAQQSE010000042.1, read on the forward strand.
AAATTTGTACTGCAACAAAATATAGATTTATTAACGTTAGATCTTAAAGTAGATCTAGATTTAGCTCAAAATTTTAGATTTACAATGAAATTAATGTAATAATTTACTATTGGACAAACATAGTAAATTCTAGAAGCAACCCAACACTCCACTTTGGTTGAATTATATCTAGTTTTAAGGTTTTTTACCGGTAAAAAATATATAGAATGCCATTCTTATTATGTGCTTATTAGGTACAATTATAAGTATTACGTAACTTATGTACAATTAAAGTGATAAAATATATACACAATTAGAAACAGTTTAAACAAATTTTTAAAACCGCGTCACGTCCTTTGTGTCGTGCTTAAATATTCTCGTTACAATACTCGCTTTACACAATTCGTGTTAAATTCATAATAAACACAAATGTATTTAATAGAGAAATGTTTTAAATTAAATTATCAATAAGACATAATTTGTCTTTTTATGTTTTATACAAAAAAAACTGTAAAATATAGATATCTTCATATTATTGTCAAAATTATCACGTCTATGGTGAATTAATCGAAGTAAGTATAGATGACTATTCTGTTTTTTTTAAGCAATTTTGCCATGATTTTACAAAATTGTGTAAAAATGTGAATATATTTTAAAAGACAACACCGTCCAACAAAAATGTTCTTCTAAAGTTACATAGACTTACTTTGTTCGCCTAAAATCACAGAGACAAGACTCAATAAATTTTTGCAGGGTTTTTTTTAAATGTATCATCTGATTATTATAATTTATTTCTACATAAAAAAGAAGTTTGATGATTGTGGTATTCCATATTAATATAAGCTTTATACTGTTTCTCATTGAGCATATAATTGAAAAATAGTTATATATTAATTCATGATATTAATATATATATGTATATAATATCTATATGAAAAATAGTATATACGATATACTATTATATCGTATATAGATTAATTGAACAAGTTTTCTTCATGACGATTCTGTATATAACCACTCGTGTATGCAATATTATTAAGAAGTTGTAGGTATAATACCTATGTTGTTTTTGAACTTCGCTGTATGCTTTTATGATTCAAACTCTTTGCACGGATGAGAGGTTTGAAAATAAAACGTTTTGAAATTGGAATGGAAGCTTCGTTCAGTTTTTGTTATTTCACTATTTTATCTATATAAATAAAATTCAATTGCCGACTGTATGTAAGCGCATCACTTTAGAACAGCGGTACGGCTCCTATCTGGCTAACATTTTTTTTTGGGTTTGTAATTGTCAGGACAAGATTAATACGATTTTTTTATTTTAAAAAATCTTACCAAAAAGTGAAATATTTCAATTAAAAAAATCTCCGTATAAAAAGTGAGTGAGTGAAACAGAAAACAGCAAGGAGGTCAGTTGTTTAGTTGCTATTTTTTTAAATTACAACGTCGCATGAAGTCCGGTGAAGCTCTGAAGGCCCCTCGGGCTAATAGCATTGTCAGTTCGAAAAAAAAATCATACTGTAAAGGGATGATTTGGTATCATTAGTATACCGGTACGAATCCGGGGTGGGCATTTAGTCGTACTTTATTAACTGCACATTTTCGCTTATAATATGCATATTATCCTTTAACAATACTAATTTTAATTTGATTGTAAGTTTATCACTGAATAACCCATACGGTTACACAAATTCTGGTCAAGTTTGGCTTAGAAATCTAATACAGAATCGAAGCGAGGATGTATCAGCAGTAGTATATTTGAAATGATGCTGAAATGATAGTCGTGAATTAAGACAACGAAGTTCGAATCCTGCAATGAGGAGCTTTCGGTAAACGAAAACATCGTGATGAGAACATATAATAGATTGTGATCATGTGACTATTACTAATACCCACCTAGCTAGCCATCTTCATACCATATACCATCATCATATACCATCTTCAAGGTAAAAAAAATTGTCTATAGGTATGTTCCGGCAGTTGGGCTTGTAAGTCAGTTCCTTGTAGATTTAACATCTCTATGTCTCAGGCCACATTATCATTTAATATCAGACTAGATTGTGTTCGAAGGGGCAACAAAAAAATTCATTCGCTCAGTAAAACGAGCGGAAAGCTCTAAAAATATAGCTATTTTAAACTAGACTGTACAACGAAACGACAATTTCCTACCTAAGGGAAAGACGAATAGACTGTCAGCTATAAATACATAATAAAATCCGTCATAAAAAGTAATAGAGAGCAGAGATATAATTATAAACGGATGTAGTAAATACCTAAAAATGAGCGTGACGGCAGCGCTTGGTGGAACACGGCCCCATTTCTCTCAGCGCCAGGAAACACCCGAAAAGCTTCCTTTCACACGATGTTTGCGCAGTCAATAATAGATTCCATTCGATTTGATTTATCGATCCCAATATGAGAGCGTTGTAAAAGCAAGTTATGACGCGCGAGTTATTTAAGAATTTAGTTTGTTTATAACTCTTGTTACTAACATATTTATTTATCAAACTTACTAGATATCAAATCTATATGTATAAATAGGTGAAGTTAGAACAGTTTATCAAACTACCTTACTTACCTAGTGGTAAGTTATAGTAGAAAAGATAGCATAAAATCCCGAAGTAAGAAATGGATAGAATGAAAAAATATTTAAGTGCGTCAACTTTCACGGTAACCCGTCAAACATTATTTGAGAATATATATTGAGATATACCAACAATAATCGATTCAAAAAGAAAACAAATTGTTCGGATAATGTACCAAAAAAATATCAACAACTACAGAACCAACTTTGAACGATTCCAAGTTACCACATAAGAACAATAAAATCAAAGTCGTTCAAGCGGTTTGGAAGAAGAATTACGAACAAATGAAAATTGATGTGTGCAGCTACTTGAATACGGCGAATGTTTACACAATATCCATTGTACTATAAATCAGTATAACGAATAATAATACTAAAAAAGAAAAATAGATATAATAAATAAATATAATGAAAATGTAGTTCTTTCGATGCTCAATAACATGTAAACTATAGAACGTATCGGCATAAAACTGTAACCATTAGATGTGGAATTTGTTAGAACTTTTCGTAGTGGGGCTTGGATTCGATTCACCCCGTGCCGTTTTTTATCGTTCAACAAAGCCGAGGGGAGTAACTTAGTAATTATTATAAAAGGAGAAAGTTTTTTAAGATGGATAAATGTATGTTACGCTTTCACGTAAAACGGAGCGGATTTTGTTCAAAATTTACAATTTTAAATTGCACTGCAATTGCGCTATTGTCCCTTCTGGTTACAATACTTTTATAATAGGCTAGAATTCGAAATCTGCTATTCATGTTCATTTCATTCATCAAAAGATCATTCACATTTAGTTTAGCTGCTTTAACGTTAACGCTGGCGGGTATTGCCACTAAACATAACTTATTTAACCTCATACCGAGATTAACTGTTACAAATATAATTTCTATAGGAAATCCACCGCGAACATAAACTACATTAATATAAAATTTTCTAAATAAAATTCTTTTACATTTGATATATCTTTAATTTTTTTTTTAAGTAGGTAGATTAAGCATAGTTTAATATTATTGTTTTGCAAGAAATAAATGGCTTTAAATAAATAAATAAATATCTTTAATAATCGTCATAATTTAAAATGTCGTGGCAACCCTAAAGGTTTGACGAGTTTGATACTGACAGTAACTCAATTTTTTTTTCTGTTCTTTTCTTATGCAAATTTGTGTTACTCCTTTTCTAGTTTTCTCGAGTTCGATATTTTTAACAATCCACTATATTTTCACTTAAATAAACGAGTAAAATGAATTTTAATTACAAAAAAATGTCGAATTCGATCACTATCCACAATAATGGCTGCCATCATGACGGAACGTTCATTTGATTGGTTGAGTTCGACGTATGGGATTTTATTATAAGTGTCTGTAAGGATTTATTCGATTTTGAAGCAAAACGAAATATTTTTCGAAAGTTGTCGATGTAAATTAAATACGTGGATATATTTGACACTGAAAAATAGCAGAATGTTCAGTTTTTTTTGTTGATATACAAAATTCATTTTTTATATATGATGGATTTACTGGCGTTTGATATTTATAAACTTACATATGACGTCATCATTTGTAAAGATACAATCGCAGACGCAATAAAACTGCATCGAAATCAAACCTGTTTTTGACCACTTCGTTCACATTATAAGATATAATGTAATAACAAAAAAATGTAAAACCTATATTACCTTCGGGGAGCTTTTTATAAATGACTTTTTTTTATAATCGGACTAGTACTTCCATAGATAACCTACAAACACGGAAACATAATTATATTTGTGACGTCATAAGAGTTTAGGTCTATCTACTTAAGAACACTGCAACTTCCAGTGTTTATATAATATTTCCATGACAATTGTCCGATCGTATAGTATAGAAACAGTGGAGACTTATTGTCTCGCTATCGTGTATTGAATTGCAAATTTGCGAGGCAATTTCCTTTCCTTTCGGGTCTCCGGAAGTGTCCGCGAGCCCTGTATGGTGCTATCCTTTATAATGCAAAGAGTACCGCAGAGTCAATAACATAACAATTTATATACATTCGTAAACTGGTCATAAATTGTATATTATATAATTTTAATAGCCTATCACGGTTATTCAAAGGTGTATGCTCAATAAGAACGGAGCGATTAATTCCTTTGACCTTTGTAAAACTTTGTATTTTTACGCTTTATTTGTTGTTGTATCAATAATAATAATGAATCTTTTAAATCGCACAATTTATTCTTTAGCCCTGAATTAGTGTTGACTTGTTAATACATAGACAAGAAATGGCTTAGAGTAGAATGCTGATCCAACGTTCCACGGTGCGAAGCAAATAGCATATCGCTAATTCAAAATTCGAATACCTTTATTAATTTCAGTGTAACTAGCAACCGTCTGCGTCTTCGTTCACATTAAATTGCAATATAAAACTCGATAAGAATAAAATATAACTTCACGAGTGAACAGCAAGAAACCTTTTCTATAAAAAAAGATGTTTGGTTAAAATTTGAGTACCACTTTATATTTTCATAACATACGGTATGCTACTATCGCTTCTAAATAGCATATTCAGATAAAATATAAGCACCAAAAGGTTGAGGCGAGTCTTTGCTTTGCCTATTTTTGAGGTCTAAATGACACTTACATCATCAATATTTAGTCATCGTTTCCTAAAAAAAACTCATAAGAAATTAGCAGAAATTTTATAAAAATTACGTTAATACTTACGTAAACCTGGGGCAAGGAGAGGTGAGATCTTTGCTTTCTTTTGCTGACAAGGGACAGGAATGAGCAAATGAATACGATTCTGTTTATGTTATAATTAAAATGCCCGTAAGGTACACGCTACAAAAGCTAAGGCTATGGTTATGATAGGTCACGGTTCGTACATAATTTAAAGATATGAAGCCGAAATTTACCTAACCATTTCGCTTTGCTAATGCCTAATACATAATTAGGAGTCGGAACACTGAAAAGACATACTCTTATAGATTTCAACGATAAGCGCCTTGACCAAGGTAGAGGTCGCTCTCAGTATTGTTGATATCATGTTCAATTATTCTTTAACTAGCTGCCCGCCCCGGCTTCGCACGGTGTACTAACAAATTTTATTTAAATAAATATATAGATTTTATAGTCACAAAAGGTTTTTCATTTGTTCAATTGACATATATATCAAATAAAATAAATTAACACATTTCGGCGAGTCTGCGTAACGATGACATTCTGGAGTCGTATTTTACCATTATTAGGCTTTATGAAAAAGCTTAATGTTATGTCGACAATAGTCTAAAATTTCTACCTTATATTAATATCTCGGTTTAGCCTGGAAATACCAATAGACAGACACATCAATCGTATTTATGTTTATAGATATAACAATACACTAAACACAGAAAACATCTACGTATCGTATATCTTTAGCTACGTTGTTATTAAAGCAGACTTAATTCATTATAGGTAGTGAACCGTCACAATCCATATTAGTTCTCTGTACACGTACTTAATAACAAGATCACTGTATACCTAACAATAGTGGTGGGAGGAAGCCATGGTCAGTTTAATAAAACCGTAAAATAGCCGCGGCAGCAGCCCGTAGCACTAACGTGTGTAATACGTATCCACTTATAGTTGAGCAAATAACAAAGATGTTTAGAAATTTGCATATTAGTAATTTAGCTTCACTCAGGAATAAATGAACAATTGTGTTGTTGAGTTATTATTATCTAAGACGTAGGTATTTAATGAACGGTGAAAAGTATTCGTAATTATGCTCAAACCATAATAAATAAGCTCTAAAGTAAAACGAATATACCGGAATAAAAATAAAACCCATAAATAATTAACCAACAAAGATACATGAAAACCAAACCGTTATCTCAGAAGTACGTACGTTATAATCTACACCCTTATTGAGCTAAAGACTAATATCTCATCGGCAAGTGATTTATTATGTTTATGCATCGCGTCTTTAAAACGTTGTTCGTTCGCGAATAAGATTTAAATTATTAGTCTCCCGTAACAGACGGAGCCGAGTTGGCGAGCGTTTGAAGGTTAAAACAAAGTTGAAATGGAATATCAGCGAACTGTTTTAGTTGGTTGCTTCCTGGAAACGTTGAACGAAGCAGACGTTTCTCGCATGCTCCCTATTACTCGCCAACGTTAGACTGTGTTTATATAAAATCCAGTAACTTGTAAACTATGTACGTTCTATAAATACATCGGTTTACAAACGTTGCAATGGGAATAAATTAACGAATTTTTATTTAAAACTAACAACCGTCCGCGACCTCGTTCGCTTTGATATTTAATTACAATAAAACATGGCATATGTCTCTCGGGAAATTGTAGTTTTCTATTGACGAAATAATTTTTAAATTCGTATCAAAATGTTATCTCTTTCAAACATAGAAATTTAACCTCATTATAAGGATATTACAAAAATAGAGTATTTACACATAAACATTGAAGGACTGAAAGTAAACTTTTAATATCCAGTTTATTAATAAACTTCTCCTCGCATAATATTGGCAGCTGCGAATCATTTAGAATGCTATGCGCAAGCCGGCACACACGCCGTAAATTCAGATATGGTTGCTACAAACCGCAATTAGCATGGGCTCTTTTATACACATAGGAATTTTTTTATTACAAACGGCGAGCTACACAAGAGTGTTCGCGGTTACAGTTTTTGTTTCCATATTCATTAACGAAAGATTTTACCTTTTCAGATTCGACAACAGTTAGAAAAGGGATGGGCAACGTGTACACGCAAGAAAAACACCAATCGTGAAAACCGCCGCCGTATAAACTTTTTATGAGTCTACAGTACAAATAATTTAATAACTATTTTCTATGTTATTATGACCTCGCACATCAAGGATAGATTGAGGACAAGAAATTATATTTAAATAAAATTATTGAAAACGGAGATCTTGATTTTTTTTATCTGTACATGTAAATAAAATTGAACAGTTTGAAAGTATTAATGAAGTATTCATATTAGTATAAGTAAGTATATAAATATTCATATAAATATTGAACTTTTCAGTTTGTACACTGATGCTTAATGCCACAAGGCATTTTCTTCCAGTTAACCAGCGGTATTATGGGAAAAAAAATTTTTCGAACTGACTACACTGTTGGCTTGTTAGGGCCGCTACATTTTCACCGGACTACTAAGGGGAGCGCTTAGGGCACTCACCCGATTTTATAGGCAACCAGCACAAGGCCGAACGATGCGCCTCGGCTTGAACTGTTACCGAGGAAAAAATATAAGTTAGAACTTCATACACTTCATTGTCAAATTTAAGAGCAATAGTCTATATAATAGATACACCCCTGCCATAAAATGTGAGAGAAAAAAACTTGTACAGACAGAAAACGTATACATTTATTGTATACCAATAATGTATTGTGCGAGCAAATCGCGACAGCATGTCTCCGCGACGCGACGTGTCGTGTCGTACCAACTACTGTGTTTCCCGAGTATAATGTAGTATCTATGTCATTCTATATTGTGTTCTCCAAATAGATTTGACCGTAACGCGGCTAGAACGTGTCTACACTAATTACTTTAGACAAACGAATCTTTATTGAACTCATGAAAAAGGTTTGTATTTGATGACAGATGACTATACTGATATTGTTTTAGGTACATATTTTCTGTGTGAAGTAAAAAATGAAGTTTAAACACGTATTGAAAATTCAGTAGCTAAGGAATTGTTTTGTTCGATCATACTTACTTATAATTTTGACATTTCCTATAATTAATCTTGTAAAATACACTATGCATGGTGGAAGTTACGATAGTTCAGTGGTAGCATTCGCGGAGACAGTGATAGGTTCGAATATCAGATGTATGCCGGAGCCCTCATGAAGGAAACCATCGTGAATAAACTATGGTATGGTGCTAGAACTATGTCTCAACCACCACATTCAAGTTGAAAGTCTATCATCAGCGAGAACCTATAGGTTTGTTCCGGAGGCTGCACTTGAGAGCCAATCCTCTAAGGTTTAGCATGTTTACAATATTAAGCCACATGGTTATTTAACATCAGGTGATATTGTGATCTAACTCTAGAACCTATAAAGATAAAAACATATATTATGCTCTTCTAATGCATGTTCAAAAAACGTAATAGGTACCTACATTTCAAATAATGCCGAAGTGATAGTTTTCGAAGGAGTGGTATTAAACCCATTATTTCTACCCTGTTCTGTTATTTATTTATGTCCATCTATTTTAAAATAAGAATCGATTTTCCACAGATGTAAACTATTCCACCATTTTGACTCGTAATCTTTTAATAAGAAAGCATTTTCAGGAAAAATATAACAACAACGCAGAAAGTAAAGCAATTATAAAATAACTGTATGTATTTAATTATATTTGGCGTACACAGTTATTATATCGTAGAACTTACATTTATATAACTTCACACTCATCGAAGTGGTCTAGAAACAGCTAATGAATCTTCAAAATAATTGGAATATGTCTATGATCATAGAATTACAAAGATTAATTCCGGTGTCACGACTTGACCACTTAATTAAGCATCTTCGATCACATTTTTGCTTGGGAAAGATTTTAGTCTAGACGATAAAAAAAACTTCAATTTTAACACAAACGATAAAAAAAGAGAGTTTTTGGCGGTATCTGAATCTATCATGTGGAGGATTTTATAATCTTGTGTTATTTGACTCTATATTTTGTAATATTGGTTGTATTTAACGTAATATAGTTCGGTAATTGTGTACAAGTGAAATTAACGGGAAATAATACCGTATCGCATGGATTCAGAAATGCCACAAAAACTCCCTGGAAAGTTGTAATAAAGGGGGCGCACCATCTTATTAGAACATTGAAATAATCACAAGCCACGTGTGATATTATTACCTACTCGACTATGTCAGTAATAATCAAGATTGGTTCTCAAAAAAAATACAGTGACGAATAAAACCGACAAAATGTTTTCATACTAGGTCCCGTTACACTATAATGTACACATAATTTTCCCAAGCAACTTTTACCTTTTTAACGTTGAAATTTTTAAAAAGTGCAACAATACCTTTTCGTAACAAGTATGTAAAGCCGTGTACACAAATAAAACAAAGAACATATTTGTACAAATACTATATTACCGGTAAACTACATAATAGATACATTATTCCTTTTACAAAAAATATATCAATATATTAAAACTACAGTATAAACTACTTCCCAATGTTAAAACGTGCCTAAAATCTCAAATAATAATTTACTAACAAATTGAAACACCCTAAACTGGTACAAGGGAATATATCTGTATGTGTGTACAAATGTCTTTAGTAAAATGTTTTCTATCTAAAAAAATTGTTCCTAAAGTATTGATTAATCAATATCGTCATTGAAACTCTTCTCGAGGTAGATTGTCGTTCACTACAGTGTTGTAACCAACTTCGAAATAAAAGTTGTGTCAAATGAATACAGTTAATATTTGTCCATGAAACAAATGTATCACAATATCAAGACAAACAGTCCTAAGAAAAACCACACAGTTAATTGAGTGGCATTTTATATGAAAAAGGGTTTATTTAAATGAGTTCTATAAAATTAAAACAGCCAAAGAAAAGATGACCTAATATTTGAAATTAGAAAAAAAAATACAACTTTTAAATTTACCTAACAATAATCATGGTGAATACTTTACTGTCATACTTGTGTGAATTTAAAACTATACAAGTCGACAAAATTAACAAAGAAAGAAATCCACGAAATTAACAAAAAAAAAACTGTGTTGCAATATATTCATGTCATTTTTTACCACCTTCCTATACTTTGCCATCATTGATTTTATGCGACTCATTAAATTGAGCAAATGAAAATATAATTATACAATATTATCTCAGAATATTATAATTCAAAACTAAAATATGTTATCCAGATGTTTTGCTGTGAAAATACTCATTAATAATTCATATAATGGATGTAAATACAACAAAAATATGGTCCTTCATTAATGTATAAAAACATATTCAAATTAACATCGTGCAGTTATAAGCAAAAAAAAATCACATACATTTCAAAGATATTTTATTTCCATTGGAAAGTGTTCATTCTAAAATTATCATAACAACCCACACAATAATTCAAATTCCACAAACTTATATTATTAGGATTTATATTAATAAAACAAATGCAACAAATTGTATTAAAATATAAATTATCAACTAGTGTACCTTCCCGTCTCCGTTACTCAACTGTCTGCCTCGATTTTGAAGTCATACAACGAACGCAAATCATGCGCACATTTTTTTACTAATATATATACTACATAAATGGGAATTCACATTTCTTCACCCATATATTAACCTTAGTCTTGTACTTACTTTAACTAAGTTGGAGTTTTTTTGAAAAATATATTAGTTGCTATCAAAATCTCCATTCATTCGGACATCATACAAGCCTTTAGCATCCGACTGACAATGACAAAGCTGATCCAGAAGTGATTGTCATAATAGAAGTAATAGTGAGGAACATCCCCTTGATTTTTAATTACGTCAGCTTGTAATAGTGGTTCTGAAATTATCACACCAAAGTCTATCGCGTATGACTTGTGACTGGCAACACTTTAAGATATTATAGTCCTTGTGTTACCTCAATAAATGAGAGATCGCGATCTCGTACAAACATGGAGGCATTTGTCGAATAAATATAACAGAATAATTATACTAGCTAGTTCGTGTAGTGTCTGACGGTGGACGTGAGCTGTTGTTGGCGGGCGCCGGTGCCTGGTATTTCGGCACAGGGAACATCGGCCGCGCCTCTATTAACGAGACACCGTCAAATCTGTAATAATAAGATATTTGAATGTTAGTGCAACTTTGATAAATAATAACAAGCGATATAACAATTATTTTGGACTCGTAATCCAAATCTTTTATTACAATATATAAATAAAGTTATAGAGGTCTACCGTAGTGTGCGCATCGCAAAAGCTACTCTACAGGTTTCGTTTTTTTTTTAGCTTTGGTTTTATTAGTAAGACAACATGGTCTTAGTCGCCTAAAAGAGAAAAGGATCACGAAATTTTAATTTAGTAAAAAGTTATTAACAAGGTAAATTATCTTTCAAACAATTAAAACAAGGAGTAGTCCTAGGTAAATAAACTCGACGAAATATTATCCTGCAAATAACTTTCGGAATTATGTAGAAATTTTGATTATGTAAACATTATTTTAAGTCTTATTACTGATGATAAACGGTGGTTGAAGCTAGGATACACCTACAGCCATGTCAATAATGTAGTGCCACTGAGGTTTTTTAAACAAAAATTCGTACAGTACATTTCCTATATAACCACAAATTCTTATTGAAGAGAGGTTCGTAATTAAAACATGAATATAACTACAATATTAGTTTTTATCAAGCAGATTTCATTTCTGAGTTGGGAATTAAATTTATACACGCAATCATGTAATGTTCAAACACTATAAATTGCATTATTAAATAGCTAAAAGAACAAAAATAAATGAAGACTATTTTTTTTTAGAGTAAAAAAATCAAATTTGTAGAAAAGACGACGTAACTCAGCAATGAACTCCTCTTCTACAAGAATAAACTTTTGGGCCCCTTTGTTTAAGCTCTGTCATTTTGAGTGGAAGTGGTACAAAAGCTGGTGAACAATAATAAATTAATGCATTTCAAAAGAGTACATTTCGAAACTACTTTGATACTTTGTAGATATGTAGTGGATATACACATTCCTAACTTATAACTAAATGCGAATGTGAGTTTGTTAATTCCTCACGCCATAAAATTTAGCAAAAACCTTATCAGAGACACAAAAAAAGACATAGGATACTTTTCAACTCGAAAAATAGACTGTTCCCGAAGGATATGTCAAACGTAGATTAACACGAGCAGATCGCAGGTAAAAGCTAGTCAATAATGATATTATACTTACTTGTTACTCTTATACTTATCGGGTATAGCTTGATAAGGCTGTAGTGTCGCATGTGAATGGGTGCGAGATAATTCACGCAGGCAGGGCTCTAAATCGGTGAAAGTGTATCCGGAACAGGTCGACATCGCTGCAGGCCAAGCTGTTGTTGTGCAATGTGAGCTGACCCAGGTTGATTCGTCTAAGGTTTCCCGGGATACCACCGATTCGTCATGACAACGTTCACATAGCAGGCAATGGCGAGCAGTGGCCAGTGCGGACGCCGCAATAGTCGATGGTTTGTACTGGAGGTAAGGATCCGCCTCTAATAGGCTTAGCTCAGCAATATACTAAAACAAACAAAATTGCATTGAATATAGCGAACTTCGGGTTTACTTACTCGCATTATACAGTCAAAATTTTAAGTATCCAGTCGACAAACACAAAATCCATATTTGAGTTCGTGAGACACACATGCTGGTACACAGGTATGCTTCACTAATTCGTATATGTATGATTAGCTTAGCTAGCTAGCTAGATATATTCGCGTTATTGCATCCAAGGCAACAGCCCAAGCTGAGCTTCGATAACTTTGGTGCCCTTAGGCATGTTGTAAGCGTAAGCGCTCCCTCCGTTAGACTGGTGAAGCAGTGAAATCCCATCAGGCCAACAGCATATAGTCAGTTCGAAATAGAAAATAATTAAAGCATATAAAAAAATATTTAATAGAAAACAAAGTTAAAATATTATTATAGGAATCTAAAATTAGTATTTATTTATCCTTAAGTCAACTCGATGTTACAGATTCAATATGTATTTATACTCAAATTTGTGTTATGCGCATCTATATTCAGAGCGGTCAAAAAGTTTGACAAGGACTGTATATAATATTAACCACCAGGGCACTGCGTTTTTGTTTTTCGCAAAATCAAGTGATCTATAAAATTACATAGAAGCATAGACGCAGAAGCACACTGGATAAAAATCCACACAGGAATTAAATGATGTCGGCTCACGTGAAACATCGCGCACTGCTAAATAAAATCGCAAATGATCGTTAGTAATAATACTCGAAAATGTGTGAAGAAACATCGTCGCTACATGTTAACACATAACAGGGAAGTGGTTTAAATTCTATAGTCTATAATTGTTATCAAATGGTTTTATGGTAATTCTAAAATTATCAAAATATTTTTATATACCTACATGAATATTTTTTTTCTAATAACTTTACAGGTCTGAGTACTTACTATTAACCGATTTCCGCTACTGCTTATGTATATTTTTATATGCATATAAATGAATATAATATAATATAACAGAGTCGCTTTTCCTATTTGTTTGTGTGTTAGTTCTCCTAAACTACGCAACGGATTTTTATACGGTTTTCATTATCACTTAGAGAACTACTTCAGGAAGGTTTACATGTATAATACGTATATATTATACCTATATAAAGTACAAATAGTTGCGTGTAAAGTCGGTTTTATTTTACGTACGCTATAATTTTACGTGATAACGTCATAAGAAAACATTGATGAAAAATTGTATACTTTTATAAATTGAATTGAATTATTATCATTGAACTACCGATGGAGGCGAAGAGAGATAGGTGCGTCACAAGCCGAACACTTAGGTCGATCGCGCCTCTCTATCGCTTGTTCCGCGATCTCCCTTGCACGCTTGGCTAATGTAGAACGTGACAAAGAGTCATGCTTTTTTCCTGCGTGCCTCCGGCGTTCATCGATTTATAAGACGTTATCACGTCAAAAATACGACGCACTTCAATGAAGTCGTAAGAAGGAATTTTTGGGTGCTCACATCGGTAACGTCGACTAAACCGTATGACACATCAAAATAATGTAGAATGAAATTGTTAATCTAAAAAGTGCCTACAGAAAAAGGGACCTCATATCTATATGTCTATACTTATAAGGATAACCCTCAGTTATCATTTTGATCTTTTACATATTATAAAAAAAATAATACATATAATTTGACATGACATGTCATATTCATTGGATTTATTTTTCTATTATAATTTTAATATTTTATATTTTGTAATGGTTTATTGTATGTAAGTTTGATTTATTCGATAATGAATATACCGAAAGATACCAACTATTTTATCCTTGAACAAAAACCAGTGAGTAATAACCCGAAAAGTGCTGAGCACTTCTGACCTTTTGATATTATGTGCTCCAGGCAAAAATGATAATTGCTTGGAGGAATCAATTAACATAATCATCTCTTTGGCCCACATCATTGTAGTAAATGAAGAGAAATCAATAGTCACATATTTTCCCTATATATAGTGGTACTACAGAAATAATCTCAAGGAGGGTTGATGTCAGGTAAGCGGCCGATCGTAAAAATTAAGCCAAATCATACATCACCAAATGAGAAACATGTTATACCGACCCTACGTAGGTGGGATAAGGTTAAGAAGACTTATTATAAAAAAATTGTTACGTTATTTGCGACAAAATTTTGAAAAAAGTAGTATTACTTCTCATACAATTAAATACTTTAGTTATGTTGGGCATTGAATGTAGATCGAAACCTTTACTTATTGCATATCGTTTAAATGAATATCTTAGAAAGGTATTACAGATTTAAAATTACGTGCAACAAAAAAAAAGTTGTGCAAACATTCTTAGATATATTCTATGATTTTATGATCTATAAACATCAAAACGCCACATTAGTATGCTACATCCATGTGAAGTCGAATTGCTAGTTGCATTACAAAATATTAACTTGTTTTATACACAAACAAATATTAGACAATCATATTATATATAATCAAGTCAAAAATACTTTATTCAGTTTAGGCCCTCGGATGCCGCTTATGAACGTCAAAGCTACCACAGGTTCGAAAAACAACCCAGTCATCGA
Organism: Antheraea assamensis; assembly: GCA_035772565.1. Classification (NCBI taxonomy): domain Eukaryota; kingdom Metazoa; phylum Arthropoda; class Insecta; order Lepidoptera; family Saturniidae; genus Antheraea; species Antheraea assamensis. Next base: position 2,549,994 of record JAQQSE010000042.1, read on the forward strand.
GAATAACCGGCATGAAACTCAATCGGGTTTATATTTTCATCATATAATATAAGAAATATTTTTATGAACATATATAGTTATAGAAATGGCTAGTTACACTCGTTTTTGGTGGATGCACAAAACCGGGCGTCATTTCCAATCGTCACCATCGTTCAATATACTATATAATAGTCAATAAATTAAATAATAGAGATCTGCGGTTGTGCGCGCATTACTCAAATCTACTGGATACATTTCGATATTTTTATTTTTTATTTTTTATTTTACACCTTAGACAACATGGTACTAATATAAAAAAAATATAACGATAGCTACATTTAATATACAGTTATAAGAAACTAGTATTATAGTAAGCAATACACGTACAGCGATTTGTGTTTTCTTGTCGTGGAGAAATGGGGTAAGCGGTCTGGTTCTTAAGTTTTTTCCTTTACTCATAAATATTATTGTTAAAATAACAAACAACGAAGACGAAGTCGCGGGTATCAACTAGTATAGATATAAAATTTGTAGAGAAATTACAAAAATCAAAATAAAATCTTATACATTTTTAATATAATAAATAAAAAAAAATAATTAAATACTCACTGCGGCTAAGTGGAATATTTTCTTTGAAAGTCCATTGGATATGCAATAGTGTGATAAGAAGGCGAGCGATGTTGGAGTCGACAGGTCAAACGACAGCACCTTCAGGATAAGATGTTCCATGCGGAGAACTTCACGCTTAGTGTAAGTGTCGTCTGTTATATACACAAACTCGGATACTTCAGGTGGGTACACCTCCTCGTATTTCCTAAGTATAAATTGAATTTACTTGTCATTATGGTACTATCATATATAAACTAACAAAATTGGCATACACTTTTGAGTACAGTTTGTTTTATAATTATTTTATACCAAAAATAGAACAAACGCATTATCTAATTTCTATAACAATAAAACACCTATAACCATCTTACCTGAAGTTAGCTTCCTATCAATAAAACAATTTTCAGAATCTGATACATTATTCAAACAACCTTTAACTCTTTAGAATATTTGCTAAGAAACATTAAACTATTATCATTATTTTTGTTAAAACTTGATACCAAAAGATTAAATTAAAAATATTAATTTGAATGTTATACATTTTATAATGGTAATATGCTAAACCTAGACCATTGGCTCTCAAATGCGGAAACGCCAAAGTGCTTGATGACAGTTTTAAAACTTGAGGGTGGTACGTTTCTATGCAGGTAGGCATTAGGAAATCTCTACCAACATACTATAGTTTCCGTAAAGCTCCAGCTGACTTCTACATTTGAATCTGTGAGAACACGCCACCAATAAGCCATCATCGCTTCAATATTCATGTTACACAAGGTCTTAATATATTAATACAATGATTTTATATAAGATACAAATATAGATATGTGGTATATAAATTTAAAATTGAATAAAAATGAGAAAATCTATTTCAATGTATGTAAACAATGACCTGTTTGGCTAATTTGTTGCGTTTGCTTTGCAATTGTCATGACAAGATTACTATGAAAGAAAATATTTGAAAAATCGTAAAAAAAAAATGGGTTAACTAATCTCCATATAAACAGGGAGTCAGTGAGACAGAAGACTATTTTTTTAAAATTTTATAGTCTATGGCCCCTATGAAAACTTTCCACAATTCTGCCAGTGTAATTTTATCCTATCGAATGAAAGAAATCAACAAGAGAAGGAGATCTTAAAAAATATTGACAGTTTGACGTTTAGCTGTTCAGATGTTTATTATTTAATTGCATCCTTTGTATAGACGTGTACTATAATTAAAGTTTGACTTTATTCAAAGAAATGAATTCACCTATAAGACTAATTAAAGGGAGAGGGCGAGCATGAGATATTTCATGCAAGTGAGTCTAACTATATATGTCAATATCTGTCCTACTGTGTGTATTGTCATTAACAATTTTTTTGTTTTCGATATGATTATTTATCAATTAGGATTTAAATTTAAGTTTTTTCAGCTATGGTTAAAAATTATCTTTTTTAATATACTTGTTACTTGGATTATCACACCCATTACATGACAAGCCCTGAATTGACGATAAGCACCACAGGTGCCAAATAGAAAAAAACTACATAGACATAATGTAAAGGGAAATTTTGGTCTATTTTCTTCATTACTATACCTGTGGGAAACAGGGTGAAGTAGATAATATATTAATAAATATCAAATAAAGTCATGGTAATTTTATTGACGCAAATCCGTTTACTTACGCAGCAATATATGTAGCAGCAGTTCCGACAAGCTGCAGTTTAGTTCGGACCACACTCATATAGGACAGAAACCTGTCTACATATGATACAGCTAGATGTAATGTTTCACTTTGTTGCTGATATTCATCACAAACTTCTACTAGCCAATCTACCAAGATTGAACGCATTACATATGTTATATCTGGCTGTTTCCTCATGTATCGTGGGTTTGCTCTATTTTTCACCTGAGGCATACAATAATAATGTCTTCATTATTTGTTTCATAAGACTATTTCAAAGTTTATATGAAGGCACATGGCAAACTCATGAGATAAAGCCCTCCTTTAATATAAAGAAAGATATAGATTGAAGTGTTTTTTTGTCCTATCTAGAGTCAGAGGCTTCTTAAGACCAGACACCTAGCATTTTAACTATCCTACCACTTTATTATTACACAATTGATTCTAGCACTTTCTTTATACTTAAAATATAATAACATGAGTTTATGACTTTATTGGTAGCTGCCTAAAGGAAAATGTGTAAACAATTATTCTATAATTGAGGTTCTAATCAAAGAACTTGTGTTTTAGGATATTATATATGCTAATTTATTTCAACTATAGAAATAGTTTACATTATTCATATACTAAGCATCCAAATTCTTACATAAATAAGACAAATTTAAAAAAAATATATACATACCTCAATTTCTCTCATGTACTCATAAATGTCTTGACGATATTCCACAACATGGAAAAACATCTCTCTGTCAGTTTGTGCTATAGTGGTATCCTCCTCATCCACATCATCAAAAATACCACTTCCATTTTTTGATATAGACATAGATAAAATGCTAGAATCAACCACTGACATTGGTGATTCAACAACATCTTTCTTATCTTGCAATGGCAGTCTATCAATTAAAATAAAACCATGTATAATAATACTGAAAAACTAGTCTACCTCATTCCATTTTTATGGTTTATATTCCACTAATTGTATATTATAAAATTTAACACATCAAGGTTGATCAACTGGGTTATTCAAGATCTTGTTTTCAAAGTTAGAAAACATTTGAAAGTAATAATAAAAATGTAGCAAAACTTATTTTCTTCTAGCTTTTTAGAGAGAATCTCTACACAAGAACTATAACTATATAAACTATAACTTTAGTAGTTAAAAGTATACCATAATCCAACACCAATCTCTACATTACTTGGAATTACCTTCACTGGATTTCAAAATCATTAGCAAATACACCCAATGAAGTATTAACGAAGATAATATAAAAATAAAGCATATCTACGCTGTAGGATAAAATAATAGGTTATGCCTGAATTTGAATGATAAAGACAAAACAACTAGTGTCTCATTTAAAATTATATTTAGGCATGAATCTCATGAGATCATATAACACCATCAAAGTATAAAAAATGACATTTAAACTTATTTATGAAATGGGAAATGTTTGACATTGTAAAGTGACCTTTACAAGTATATCAGTACAATAAATATTATCATTTATACATATTGTATTACCTTCTTCTTCTTACCCTTATCCCATCTAAGTAGGTTCTGCACATGTTTTCCTTTTCCCCTCTGCCCTGTCAGATGTCATATCAGTATTCACATCTTTTATACAAATATCAATTTTCACACAATCCATCCATACCTTTTTCAGTCTTCCTTTACTTCCCATATATGTCTACATTCAGACTCAAAACTTTTCTAAGAACATTGTATACATATACAATATGTTTTTTTTAAACATACTGCTTCACACTTGACCTCAGTCATACCTAATGGAAAGTAAGGACAAGGCCTACGATGTAATGTGTTTATCGAGTAATACCATGTATACTCTTCTTTTGAAGACTGTTATATTATATACTTCAGAAAAACAGATGCAGACAGAGAATTCTCTTCTTTTGCAGTTTGCATAATAAATGATGAAGCAAAGTGCTTCATGCAGATTAATGGAATATAAACTGTGAATGGATGGACGCCCGTAAGGAGTCATTTAATCCTGAGAAATTGGTACTCAAGAGACGCACAAAACCTAGTGTTCAAATGGTAGTCTAATGTGATGTACTGGTGTCTATGTATTTATGAAGTTTATAGTACTAAATATAATCGACTATGTTTATATATTACTGATTTGGGCAAAATGGCACAAAATTGTGTAACTTAGTTTTAACTTGTGTCAATGACACAGGATTTATTTCCTAGTGAAGAGATCTACAAATTTCAAAATTTAAATTCTGTAAATAACAATTACTTGTTTATTTTTTATTGTATTTTGAGTCATGGTATAATAACAATACTATCTAATTACACTACAAAATCAAATACTCATAATAAGTACCAAAAAAAACTTTAAATTTGGTACTAAAATTACAAGTCATGATGAACTGGTCTTAGGTATAAATTAAATGAATTTAGTTCAGTTTTAGTTCAACTCTGTCCACTTTTATAATAACATTTATCACTATAATCAATATTGGCTGTAAATGTTTACAATCAAGGTCTCTGCAAACAGTGAAAACGAAACAAAGTTATCATGCAATCTGCCACCACTTTTTAAGAGGTAAAATACAGGTTTATATGGTTTGTACATTTTTGAACTACATATAAATAACCTTACCAATTACTTACTTTGGATGAACTTCTTTTTGGACATCTGTTTTTTTCTCAGCCAATGTCTGTTTTTCAGCTTGCTCACAAAGTGCCCTAACATTGTTCGCAGCATCTACAAAAAAGTTGTTATCCTTCCTGTTGTCCTTAGCAACAAAGGGTTTGAATGCAGGTTCACGTTTCTTCACCTCTACTTCCGATGGTTTATCTTCATATACCTTAAAGTCGCGAAATTGCGCAACCGGTGGGACGATGTTCTTCTCGTTCTTGATCTGGCGCATTGATCTGTTCTCATCTTGAACTTTGCACGTTCCATTTGTTAGACCGGGCTAAAAGCAATTAGCATAAAATGAAACAAACTGTTCACAACAAATGCACGCTTACCTTCCTACGCTTACGCCGAATATGATACGTACGAGCTTGGCATTCCGATTCTGGTTGCATGCAAATTGGCTAAGATCACCAAGGGCACGCCGCTGGTTAGCAGAAAATATGTCAGTATTATCCTTGCGTAATCCTAAAGCAGCATTTTCTTGATCTACATGAATCCTAAAAGCCATTGCCACCGCGTCTTCCGTAAACACAAACCGTAATTTCACTTGAACGCGTGCCACGCGAGTATATTGATGGCTAGCGAACAGGAAGTATGGATTATAATTCAAATCAAACGCATATTTTAACTAAGTAATGAGAGTAGATTGAAAAATTCTAACAAATTAATCTAATCCACCCCCAAAACACAAAAGTAGCATCAACGGACAACATACATTTTAGTAGTTTCAGCTGTTGCAGTTTACGGTACTCTATTGTCTGTGGTAATTTAAATTTTACCCAATAAACACGTTACAATTATCTATGGTCGAATTGTATGAATATTTAAGTTTCTTGTCTATTTTTGACCGTTTCCTTTATATAATAAAAATAATTATGATAACTGTAAACACAGATTACTTTATCAAATTTACAATTACTCGATTATGATTAATAATACACTGAAATTGCAATAAAATAAGTAATAGGTATAAAAGCACACCCATGTAAAAAAATACGTTTCATATTTATTTTGCTTTTTTAGGGGAATGATAATGAAGACAAAAATATAATTATAGCCATTTTTTTTAATGTGTACTAACGGTTTCTGACATATTGGGTATTGACTTTCTAAGACATATCTAAAATTAAAGTTTTTTGTGCTGGTCTATTTGTTTTTTTTTAATTACACATATGTTTATTTTTCGTTTGTTTCTGTACGATAAAAGTACAATTCCTACCATTTGCCGGTTTTATTTATTTGTATTTGCGATAGTACACGTGATAGGTATAGGGGCATGGTATCCCATAAAAAGTATCGGTATTTTACTGTGGAGTAGTATCGTACTCAATAGGTGCTTATTAAAGTATGCTTTGAGTAATATTTATGAGTGATGTTATCGAAGAAGTGTCAATACATTCAGGATGCTAACGAAATAGAGCAAAACTTTATTTCAATTATATCCTATCTTCTGATTTCTGAAGAGAGTATAAAGCAGATGTAAAGCTACCGCCGTATCGATGATACGGGGGCCTGATTTGTATAAATTCTTAAATTTTTCCCACAATTTCAACAATATATTGTAGTCCGGTGAATAAATATGTATAGGCCTCCGGGTCAACAATGTAGTCAGTTCGAAAAAAAAACCACATATTCTGAATAAATAAATCATGAAAATATGACGAGATAGTGATTGTAGATCGTAATGATTCCTAACTCAAATGTCGTGGAATACACTATTTAATCAACGGTAACAACAAGTTATACTTCGCCCCCAGAAATTCTGATACGGGGAACTATAACACTACTATAAACATTACGGTTTAAAAGGCGGAATTTGACATAAACCTACGGAAATAATGGTAAATCTTCTAGTATCAATACTGAAGTAGAGAGTAGAAGAAGTAAAAGATTATAAAAAAGATGTGTGTGCGATTCACACACGATAGAAGTGAAACTTTAGTAAATCGACAATAGAATGAGATGAATATATATAACAAGGGTAGGATAAATACATAGTTTATTTGCTTTAAAATGAAAGTATTTTGATTAATTTTAAAAGATATGGTATGTATATTTCTGTCTCATTCTTTGCCGGCTTCATCCTACACATTTTTGTATTTGTGTCTCTTACCTGTCGTTTTTCCGTTGCATCCGGTTTGAAATCACAACGATTCTGAAGAAGTTTCACTTCAAAAACAAAAATACTATTAACGTACCTGGAATATGAAAACTATAGAACTATGTTGTTAACGTGATGTGATAGGCGCAATTTAACTACGTATATTGAACCATTCGTATTTTCGAGACGCGAAGAATGCTTGAGCAACTGAGAATTCGAATGAAATGGTATCTAACATATTTTGAAAAAAAAATCTGTCAGTACTATCTTCAAGTAATTTCTTCACCCATACCTTTTTCTACAGTCGACTGTAACGCCAATCAAGTTTTGGCTTATAAATTGAGACACACAGATAAATACACTTTACAATATGAATAAATGTAAAGGTTAAATATTTATTCTAAATCCCTTATCTTTCTTATAATTTTATAAATGTTTGGTATTGCAGACCATTTTTGGTGCGCTTCGAGTATTTATTACTTTTGTACAAATTTCTGCTGGTAACTGATATTTTAAAAATCACACCTGCATCAGTTATTCTTTGTACCAATCGATTTTATTTTAATATTAATATTCTGTTCTATATAGGTACCATAGTAATCTCCTTTACTCTCCGCTAGGAGTAATATCATTCTGTGCCTTTACACCTCTAGAGGTACTATTATGCTGTGGTATAGTAGTTCTGTGTTTGTGGACGTGCATAAATAAATGTGTTTATTCATATCATAAATTTTGAATTAAAATATGAATACGTTAATATTATTATTGTATGTATATATAAGTTCTTCTTGTAATTTGTGTTTTGCTATAAGGATGTATAAAAAAGATGACATAGTAAAACTCAGGTGAGTATATGTAGCTTTTAAGAAAATATTTTTTTTTTTAACATAATGATAAAAAAAAATCTCTTTTTTTAATATTACAGAGAGGAAGTTAGAGATATGTTCCAACATGCATACGACAGTTACTTGCGGTATGCATACCCTTACGACGAGCTTCGTCCCTTATCTTGTGATGGTGTTGATACTTGGGGAAGTTATTCTCTTACACTCATTGATGCATTGGACACATTAGCTATCATGGGAAACTACACAGAGTTTAACAGAGTTGTAGATATTGTGTTACAAAAGAAGAACTTTGATGCTGATATCAATGTATCAGTATTTGAAACAAATATTAGAATTATTGGAGGTCTGTTGAGTGCTCATCTTTTGTCACATAAGTAAGTTTTTATAATACTATGAAATAAACACTTAGGTGCTAAGATTTGCTCAGTTTTAATTCCAACATAGTCACTTCTGATAATGACTAACAAATTGAAAAAAGTCAAATTAAAAATATGAATCTACTTATCATGTCTGGTTTTTGGATGAATAATATTTACTAGAAAGCTATACTATACTAAAATCAGTCCCAAATATCTACATAAATACTAGGGTTATTCAATATTTTCATTTACAGAGAATAATACAACTGAATTTACTGCCCATTAAAAAAATAGCTACTAAGGAAAAATACTAATATCCCAAAATTCGCCATCATCGTCACACCACTCTCATATTATTTTTAAATTGCCATGACTTAAAAAATGTTTTTTTTAATATCCAAGAATTGGTTTTCTGTTCCCATACATTAATAACACAGCTGCACTGGCTTTTATACTTAAAATTAGTGTAACAGTCTTGTTAAGGTTTCTGATAGCATGTTCTTTTCAAATGCCAAAAAGTTCATCTTCTGTAGTTAAATGTACAGGAAATTGCTTAAAGCTCTACACTGTAACTTGTAGCAAGCATGTTTAATAGGGTTTCAGTTGGGTAAATATGTAGGGTAACCTAAATGGCAGCTGATTCCAATTATGCTGTTTATGACCCTTCTAGTTTATTATAAAAAAGCTGAAACTCCTGCATTTTGACTCTGTAAAGATGATCACAGGCTCAAAAACCTCTGGTGTTTTTATACAGTAATGCTACCTCTTACCTCTAGACCATGATTGTCTTTCTTTATTGAGAGAGGACATCTTGCATAATTAAATCATTCTTAAAAAGAACCAATGCTACTTGTCCCATAACAAGTGTTGTTGTGTGTAATATAATGATGTAATAGGAAGTTATGAAATTTTAAGAAAAGTCACAATAACTGGTTTGTCACCATTGGCGGTAGAGACCCAGTCGAATATAATTATTATGTCCTATTACCATACAAGAACTTTATTTATTACAACAAAGAAATTGTTCAATATTCTATTTTTTTACATTTATAATATTAATAAAAAAGATTGAAAGAAGTCTTAGTGATTAGTTCTAGAGATTTCTGTCTAAATCATTTGTGTAAAAAGGGAAAGATTTTTTATAATGTAGAACTATTGTGATATTTACAGGACAGGCATGAAACTAGAACCAGGATGGCCTTGCAATGGTCCATTGCTCCGGCTAGCCGAAGATGTTGCACAAAGATTAATAGCTGCATTTGACACAACTACTGGTATGCCATATGGTACTATTAATTTGAGGTCTGGTGTACCACCAGGCGAGACTAGTGTTACCTGCACGGCTGGAGTTGGAACTTTTATAATTGAGTTTGGAACATTGAGTCGCCTTACTGGAGATCCTCTCTATGAAGAAGTAAGAAATTTTGTTATTTTGTGAGGTTTATTATACTTTATTTTTCAGAATTACTAATATGTATATTTCACTTTTTGCATGCTTGGGCTAGCATTATGGATATTGTTTTTCATACTACTATGATTGATGTGGTTTTTGTATGACCAAATACTAAATGCTAAATTATATTTAGTCAGGTATAGTATGTATCTTAACTTTCTACTAAAAGGCTCACAAAAACTAAGGAATTCAATCAGTACTATTCTTTATATGAGTACAAGATCATAGCATGATAGTAGGGCATTATATAGTCCGCATCGGACTAACTATGACCATAGCATTTATATACATGGGGGTATGCATGGGGTTTTTCCTAAGTCCGCCTGGCTAGATACCACCCTCAAGTTGAAAATCTGTCACCAAACATCTGTTGGTGTGTTCCGGCAGCTGAACTTGAGAATCAGTCTCCATCTAGGTTTAGCTTGACTACCAACTTAGACCACATCATCATTTAACATCAAATGAGTTTGTGGTGAAATACTAGCCTATAAAGTATAAAAAAAAAGAAAAAACATAATCAAGTAAGAAATCTATCATCTAACACCTATAGGTATATTCTGCCAGACCTGTTGATACCACTTTGTCATTTAATTAAAGCATACAAATAATATAGTTGTATCTAAGATTCTTACCTTTTTATTTAAATTGTTAATTGGGAAAAAATTGATATTAAAAAGGAATGTACGATTATCATACTAGGTAGCTTACAATGCACTGAAAGCTCTGTACCACCATAAATCGCCTATCGGGCTACTTGGAAACCATATAGATGTTATGACAGGCCGTTGGACTGCTCAGGATGCTGGCATTGGTGGTGGAGTGGACTCATATTATGAATATTTAGTTAAAGGTTTGTTCACTATTATGTATAATGGGGGGCAGGGGTGCTCAACTGACGAACGCGATCGACTGTTCGATCTTGTAATTTTCATCATACTTTTAACAGTAAATTTTTTTAATTACTAAATAGTTTTTTATTTGCTTTTTTTTTCAAATTATTTTAAAAATATTAATTACAGTGAATTTCTTTTCACGATATCTATCTATGTAATTCTACATACAAATTATTAGCCGTACGTATCTTAAATGTTTGAGTATTTTATTTTCTCAACAAAAATTTTTTTTTTTTTGTTAATATTTCTTAAGTAGACGTTACTTTTCACTTCCGCTAGAAATTATTGGCTGTTGCCACGTCTCATGGCAACAAAAAATCTTTGTTTGTTGTCCACCTGAAAATCTGAAACTAATCATAAAAAGAGGGCAATATTAATAGCTAGAACAACAATAAAGAAGGTTGAACCCGCGATGGGTTGAAAGCTTGAACCTCGTGTCAATTGACGACAGGTTCAACCGTCCGCCAACGACATGATCAACCGTCAACGAACGACGAATCAACCCTTTAGGATGTTTCAGTTACTAACATTTCGGTATTTTTGTTATTAGTTTCTTTTTTCTTAGATTTAACTTTTTCATGTACACGTAACGTTCACTTAAGGAATTAATGATAGAAGTCCACAAAGTAACGCCGTCAATAGTTACATTGAAATTTATTTTAATTATTTTGAAAATAATTTGATCATACGACCTTTTCATATACTCTGGTTGCAGAACGAATTATTTTTAACGTTATTTCATTTTTGGAACGAAATTATGGAATAGCATTTATTTGGTAGTTCTATTAATTTAAAAAAATGATGTTAATTTAATTTCATTGTATAAATCTTCTTTTAATAACATCGTATTTCATATGATGCATTTCTGGCGAAGGTTGACTTTTTTATAATATATTGTGTTTTTAGGTGCAATACTGTTGGACAGGCCTGAGCTGATGTCGATGTTTATAGAAGCTCGTTATGCAATCGAGAAATACTTAAAAAAAGATGACTGGTTTGTGTGGGCGACAATGCTGCGAGGTCACGTATCTCTACCCGTGTTCCAGTCACTGGAATCGTATTGGCCTGGATTATTAAGCCTTATTGGTAAAAAGAAAGTTAATATTATGTCGTGTTTCTAGATAATAGAGTAAATATATTAAAATATTGTTGTGAATTTACTAAATAAATACTTAGGGTTATTTTTATATAAAGAAAAATGTTTATATAAATAATGTGCTGTAATATTTGAATATCAGTGTGAATCAGGCAATCGATGTTTAAAATGATGATTTTTTATGTGAAATATTTAGTAGCGTCGTTGGGCGTACAATCATATTATATATTACTTGTATTATACATGGCGTTACAATCACATTTGTTTTAACGCCATCTATCCATCCGTCCATTCTTCATTTTACGTTATTAACTGTACATGCTCTAAATGTTTGATATTTATTATTGTATAAATAAATTTGCTTTTGATTTTATATCTAGGGCTAATTTAAGGATTATATTAAATTTAAGTAAATACTTTATATTCTTTAAATATTTTCCTGTGCACGAAAATTTCACTGAATTATAAATATGAGTAGTCGAAATTTGACCATGTTACGGAGTACAAACATTTTATCTAGACGTCTTAATATATCGAAATTATTATCTGTATTTTATAAATATTGTAAATCGTGAAGTATGAGGAACAAAGATATAAAGTAAAAAAAATGTATTTCCAAATTTTTCCTTGATGACACGAAAAGCTCGTCAATATCTACCAAATAAAACAAAATAAATAAAATTAGTTGAGAAACTGTTTTTTAAACGTAACAGTTTTTTAGGTAATAGTGTCAGGATCTATAATAAAATTCCAAAGCCCATTACCGATTTGCCGGATTTTGGGTACAAGCACCATGTTGAGCGGATTTTAATACTGTAAAGACTAGTATAGGGTGGACGAATATGTGAACGATGGTGATGTCTGGAAATGACGTCCCTCTCTTGTTACATCTGCCAAAAACAAATCTAAAATGCCGGTTCATCTCGATGAGTGGGTTGTTTTCTGTACCAGTGGGAGTTTTGAATTTCATAGGCGCCTTATCGGGCCTAAGTTGCGTAGAATATTTTTGATTTTTTTACGTGATAACTTCTTATAAATCGATGAACGCTGGCTGCACGCACGAAAAAGCATGGCTCATTATCATGTTCCGCCTAAGCCGAGCATGAAAACAAGAGCGCGCAACAAGCGATAGAGAGGTATCATCGGCCTAAGCGTTCGTTTTATGACGCATCTATCTCTCTTCCATTCCATCGGCAATTCAATTCAATTCATCAAAGTACGTAATTTTTCATCAATATTTTCTTATGACGTTATCACGTAAAATTATCGTCTGTAAACCGACTTTACAGACAACCAATTTTTTTATTTTAATTTTGTTTTGTCACTGCTCATTTATACGTAGCCAATTCCATTACCAGGTGACAATGATTCAGCGATGCGTATAATCCACAATTACCACAGTGTATGGAAACAGTATGGTTTCACACCGGAAGTGTACAACCTGGGCACCGGTGAAGCCTCCTCGTCCCGGGAAAGTTACCCGCTGCGTCCGGAGCTTATTGAATCGATCATGTACTTGTACAGGACAACGAGAGATCCGATATTACTGCAAATGGGTGAAGATATTCTGAGAAGTATACAACACAGCGCCAGGACACAATGTGGTTATGCTACAGTGAGTTATCACTTAGAATAATTCAATAAATTGTTCAAGGAAATCAGTGATCTTTTAAAAAATATGTAGTATAATATTTATTGTTTCTATGTTTTTATAAAACTTTCTTCTTAATATGTTGCTCATTCTCTTCATTGCGAATGAAAGAGGTCTTATTAAATTACATTTATGCTATATAAAATATCATATGAATATATATTTTTAATAATACCTTCAGTTGTATATTTAAACCACAGTAAACAGCGCATGTGAAATAATTTAACAAGGCGAAAACTTATGAATTAAAATGTGTTCTACTATTTCAATGTAATTGTTGGACAGACGTTTGAAAAAGCGCACTTACTTCCATATTAATGATATATGTTTGGTGGATCATATGTACCTTATTTTTGAATAATCTCATTATATCGCTTTTCTTTCTCTGTTTCTGCTTCTTTTTGTCGGTCTGGCTAAATATCTATGGTCAGTAATATGGATAACTATAGGCGCTTGGCCATAATTATTCAATTTGAAAAACTGAAATCTTGAAGCAATGATGATTCAATGGTTAGTGTTCGGACGCCGTATCGATTAACGTAGGTTCGACTCCTTGCAAATGAACCGGCGCACTTAATAAAGGGAAACATCGTGAAGAAACCATTGTATGGTGGTACAGGGCTTTTTTTGAGCTCATCTGGTTAGCTACCACCTTTGAGTTATAAATCTGTTACTAAGCACCTATAAGTTATGGCAGCTGCATATGAGAACTTGTCCTTCTCTAGGTTTATAGGTTTATCGTGTTTATCGTCTAAGACCATATCGCCATTTAACATCAGGTAAGGTTATGGTCAAAACCTTTAAATTATTGAAAAAATATTTTGAGGTGACCACCCGACGGGCATTAGAAAAACCTTTCCAACAATTTCAATGTCGACTTCAATCATCGATGCATCCAGAAGGATTATGGCGTGTAATAAGAGAATAAAGAGATACATGTCCCTTTGATATCTCCAGATAAAAGATGTTCGCGATCATCGAAAAGAGGATCGCATGGAGTCGTTCTTCCTCGCTGAAACCACAAAATACCTGTACTTATTGTTTGATCCGGACAATTTTATTCATAATCCTGGAGTTCATGGGACCGTAATAAACACCCCCAACGGCGAATGTATTGTCGATCTCGGTGGATATATTTTCAACACCGAGGCGCACCCAATTGATCCAAATATGTTGTATTGTTGTCACGAAGCAAGACAAGGGTAAGTTGTATCAGATCATTGTACTGGGGGTTCATTTTTAAATAATAAAAATATATCTACTTAATCTGATCAGGAGCCACTCAAGGGTCTTTGATTTGCTTATTTTTAATGAACAAATTGAGGGGGGATATGGATGTGTAGGTCTGAAATGTGAGACGCGCGGTCTTATCCACTGGGCTATCATCGCGTCGTCCCAACAGCGAACCACTATAGGTTTATTCTTCTAAATACAATCATTCCCTTATTTTGTTAACTGCTGCACATGAATCAATAAGGAAACCAGATCAGAATAAAAAATACTTATGTATACGTAAGCATGGAAGGAGGGTGTGGTTAAGAGCATTACATTATTTTGCTGGCGAGAGTGAGATGACGGTCAGTTATTACAAAACCTGTATTTACGTAATACGGGCCCTCATAAGTGGCAAAGGTTTTACAATACGTTTTCAAAAGATGTTTGTAATGATTGTGTATAACTGTAGGACTGTAGAAAGCATTGCATGTAGATATTGCAGTACATTATAATATAATGGTTTCTTTAAGTGTGCATTTTGTAATAAATCTCTGGCATTCTCTAACAGTAGTGTGTAAAAAAAATAGTTTTAATTAATAAGAATGGATTTAATAAAAAAATACTAAATACTCAAATTGAAGGTGGTACGTAGAATCTACATAAAATGTGTACAATCTAGAATGCCAATCTCTTCATAACAGGTTAAACGAGGGATTCTACTTGTGTGATGTTTTATTGATACAGGGGTTATTAATGACTGGTCACATAAAAGAAAAATACTGTTGAAAGTAATCAGTTGATATTATTGTAATTGAAACATTAATAAAAAAAAAGTTTTTATTATCTTTGTGCATCAATTATGTTTTTTGCAAAAGTGAAAATTGATTGAATTTTTACCTCTTATATGTATTAAAGACATGTTAATTTTTATGCCGCAGGATAAACATAAGTGAAGTGCATAGGATATATCAAATCCTTGAAGAGGAAGACAGTATCAAATTCATGTCTTTAATCGAAGGTACTTCTAAGAAGACTACTACGGAAAAAACAACTCAGATGCCTGAAAATGAAATACAAGTAGATAGAAATGATAATATTGTTGGAGAGCTTAAAGAAATTGATAAATTTTTTATTGCAAATCAAGAAATGATAAAAACAGAATCAAAGGCTGCGTATGTTAACATAGATGGTACTGAGAGAGAAACAGTTAAAACTGAATCTAACTTAAGTGAATTAGTTAAAGAACGTGTATCTGATTACTATGAGGTTGCATTAAACACTGATTCTAATATAGATACACAACAAGAGAAAGAAAATTCTGAGACTTCTGAAGCAAGCATAGAAGTTGATGAAATAATTGTGTCACAGAAAGCAATAGATTTAGAAAAATTGCAACCGCCAAGTGTAACAAAGGCTAAAGAGGCATTCAAAATGTTACCAAAAGTTATACAAGATTTTTTGAATAGCGATTGGAAAAGCAAACCGAAATGCGAACCACAACGCTTTTTAGAAAGGATACGAAGGGAAAAGAGATACCCGGATCATCCTGATGTGGGTAGATATGAATTGTTATTGACACCGGCTCCGTCATTTTTACAGAGAATATCGTTGGCGGGTGAATTTTTGAGTAGAAAACATTTGGAACTGTGATATAAATGAATGAAGTGTTAAAGTGTTAAAATATTTAATTTGTGTAAGTTGAAGATGTAAATAATATAATTTATTTATGTTATAATTGTTTCATTTAATTATAGATAATATTTTTCAAGAAATAATACCCAAAAATATCAACTGTATAAAAATGCACCAGAACGTCCATGACCATAGTTAGGTAACTTACCTAGTCTTGGATTGTCATAAACCTACCAATATCCTCTAATAGTATATATTTCCTATTTATTTTTAGGAGTTTGCTGTTGTATCTTCAACATCTAAGGTCCAACGCTAATGATATTGCAATTAACAATATTAATAGAGGTGAATCTATTAAAAGTAATGGGCTGATATTAACAATAGAGCGTACAAATATGTCACATACTTAACATTTAATGGTTGGGACATATGCGTAATAGTTTTTTTTTATTATTTCACACGGATCAGACCGTAAAATTATTTTGGAAATATTAAACTTTAAAATTATTTACTAAAGGAATAAAATATATTCATTCGGTTCGTCACATTCGATTTTTAGACAACTATGTGTTACGAGAACGAACAGACTGGTTTTCCTCATGAAATTTAAAACACTTTCGAGTAAAGGTAATGTACGGGGAGCTTCACATATTTTTGCCAACCGTTAGTGGGTCGGTCATATGACAGAGCAATTTACAACGAGTCCACGTGCGGCCCTCGGCTATAAGTAAGGGTAATTATTAATGCAACAATTAATAATGAAATGAATTATTTCTACGCAATGGATTTTTTAAATTAACGGCTTAATCGCCTGCGTGTATATAACGTGTAACAAATTGTTACTGAGATACAAAATTAACAATAGTTTAAATTAATTTATATACTTCCCTAGATTTAGAAATAGGGTCAGATAACTAGGAATTATATAAACTAATGTGCAACTTCTATTTTCGTTTCCTACACATTCTGCCAAGGCGAGGTGCACGTCGTTGATAAGCCCGCAATTCTGGCAGATTGGAGATAACACTTTACGCATCATAAAGGCGAACTTTTTGCATGAAATGTGTGCTGAAAGTAACCTCGCTCAAATCTCTCAAATATTCTGCTCTTTACTTTATTCGTACACTATTGGCATTGACAAAGATCAGCCGGTGATAACGCAACCTTAGAATAAGTTATATTACAAACAACAAAAAGATATGTAAAGGAGACCACTTCATGTAGCTCATGTTGAAAGTTACAATACGGATTTCGAATGTTTATATCGTTATAGTGTAATTATTGTATTATATAATAAGATACAAATCAGGAAAATACTCAACAGTGTAATAATCGATAACACTAAAAAAACAGTTGTTTACAAATAACAGAACAATATAATTTCATTTATATTAAAATTCATCTTTTTTATATTACTTATAAATAAAATTATACAGGTCTCGTTTTTACTTTTACTTAACCTTATCTAGGATTTTTTTATCACTATAACTTAATTCTATACAAAGTTATTATAGTTTTTTAAAAGAAACCACGATTTTTATAAGCACCACGCGTTCAGAGTTGTGTTTTCATAATGTGCAGAAATGGGGAATTTATTGATATATGGAGAACCGTTATTGGCATATATAGTCAGTCGCTGGTTATGTATGGATGCAGTAAAGCATATTTATGAACCGCACTGGGAATTAAAACATTAGGCATAGCTAGCACCACATAATTTGCCTCACTTCTCTACGGCAAGAAAATATACATCTGTGAACACGTAGTATTTATAAAAATCGAAGTTTCTTAAAACTTGAATACCTTTATATTAAATGAAGGAATCATTTAAGAGCCAGAAAGGCATTTCAAGTTTCTATTTTGATTTTTTTTTTCTATTCCTATCTTTTGTAAGACGTGTTGTATAGATGACAGAGGCATGTTCTTATTAAACAAACCTTCGATAAAAATAAATGGAGAAAATAAGATATAATGCTATATTTTTAATTAAGGACCAAATGTCTAAGAAATGAAGCTAAAAAATATTTTTGCATTATGCGCGTACTACTGCAGATCCATATAATTTCCTGTAAATAAATAATGTAGAAAAGTATAGTTTCTAAATTATATGTTAAGTAGGAGGAATTATGAAACTTGTGGTTTGTAGAACGAAAGAAGTAATGACGCGTACGTATCTTCCAAGGCTTATTTTCTTAGTTTTTATAGATTTGTCTATTGCTTAAAATTTTAGAAGAATAAGTTGTCGCTCGTCATTTAGACAGGATCATGTTCAGTAACAGAATGTAAACATAAATTTTAGTGATGTAAAATTGGAAAATAAATTATATAAAAATGACTAGTTATTCCTTGGTCGTGGATAACCGGTCAACAGTTCGCCAGTACAAGTTGGACAGTAGCGTACTTGAGGCGAATGGCTCGATATTTAACCACATGTCTGTTTTATCATGACCGAAGTGAAAACTTCTGCATCTGAAGAAAATACGTTGTCTTCCAAAGGATACAAGTTACTTAAATATTTAGGCGAAGGTGCTTACGCTAAGGTATTTGTAAATCTTATATTGCGAGGAAAACTTACAGCGAACAAAAGTAATTTATATGAATAAAATGTTGGAGTTGTTTGTTTGTTGTGAATCAAACGATGTTCGAGTTTATTTATATATACATAAAATTTTGTCGCATATGTTATTGTAATATAACATGTATGAGAATACTGTTTTTTACATAAAATATATACCTAACCCGCAATAATATTACCTAAAAATTAAAACAATGGGATTTACTGGACCGTTATTTGTTCTGTTTAAAAGGGTAATCATTATTTGGAGGAAGGTAAATAATAATACAGTTTAAACTCTTAAATGACTGTTTCATTATACGCAGGTATTTCTCGCAGAATATTCAACGAAAGACGATTCCCATAAAAATTCACTTGCGTGCAAGATCATTGAAACTTCAAAAGCCCCAAAAGATTTTGTTGTGAAATTTTTACCACGTGAAATAGACGTACTGATACGTTTAAACCATCCTCACATCATTCATGTGCACAGTATATTTCAAAGAAAAACGAAATACTACATTTTTATGAGATTCACTGAAAATGGAGATCTTCTCGGCTATATATTGAAGAACGGTTGCGTGTCGGAAAATCAATCGCGAGTGTGGATGAGGCAGCTAGCGCTTGGACTACAGTATCTACACGAGTTAGAAATTACACACAGGGATATTAAGTGTGAAAACGTGCTGTTGACAGCTAATTTCAACGTAAAAATTTCCGATTTCGGCTTCTCACGTTTGTGCGTGGATGAAGAAGATCAGCCGATCTTGAGTGAGACCTATTGTGGGTCCATGTCCTACGCAGCACCGGAGATCCTCCGCGGTAAACCATACCTGCCTAAGCCCACAGATCTTTGGTCATTGGGTATAGTTTTGTTTGTAATGCTGAATAAATCCATGCCATTTGATGACACGCGCATGCGTAAATTATATGAGCAACAGATGGGAAAGAAATATAGGTTTAGATCGCGTGTCGCTAGTATTTTGTCGCTAGAGTGCAAAAGTGTTGTGAAACATCTTCTGGAACCTGACCCTGGATTACGTTACACGGCTACCCATATCCTTAATTCCGAGTGGATTGCTATGGACAGTAGGTTAACTAGTAAGTTTTTATTTATATAGTATACGTTAATTAGACAGAATAACTAAAAGTTTATACATAATGTATTTTCAAAAATAATAGTGGTTAAAAAACCAACTAAAATTCTTTTTTTTTAAGTTTCAATATCACTTAGGTTTCTTTATCAAGTATTGTATATTAGTAGAGATAAGGATCGTAAAGTATAACGAATAGACACTAATAAAAACTTCGACTCGTTCTCGTTCGTGAACTGCTTCATTTTCGCCCCAATAGGTTTAACTTTAAGTATAATGATGTAAAGAGAATATTATAACTTATAATATTTATTATTAGATATATGTAGTTTTATTTCTAGGAACTCAGTTATTATAATATAAATGTGTCACAGCGCTAAATGCAGTAGAAGCTACGGCACTTAAAAGAGCTAAAGAAGAACGTCGCAGATTATCAGATTCTCATAGAAATCCACCCAAAAGACAAGGGGACATTCTAGAAGGATCTCAGCGCGAGTCTGATTTTAGGGTAAACTATGATCATATAAATATGTCTGATGTAAACTCTACTCAATTTACTAACACATTTGTATGAGTAATTTTAATCTGATTGCTTTTTTAGGCCAGTGAAATGTTAAAATCTCTAGCTCAAGTAGCATCAAAACAAAAGAAACTTGAATAGATGGAGGGCAAATCAAAGGTAAAATTATCATGACTTCAGTGTAAAAAAAATCGTTTAGGTGAATCTTTTTCTAACTCGAGTTTGATTACAGTTCCATCATCTTGAAGAAGAACTAAAGCTTACTGGATCAGAACAATTAACTCTTGCAACACGTGGATACAAGATGATAAAGAAAATTAATGAAGGATCTTATGCTAAGGTAAGAAAAATGAATATTTACGTGTTAAAAATAAAATTATAAACAACATATTTTTTTCTACCAGGTGTATCTTTCGGAGTACAAGAATTCTAGTAAAAAGGACAAGGTATCAGTTTTAGCATGTAAAGTTATAGACACTAACAGTGCACCAAAAGACTTTGTAAAGAAGTTCCTACCGAGGGAAATCGAAATGTTAATAAAACTAAGCCATCCACATCTCGTGCATACCCATAGTATATTTCAAAGGAGATATAAATATTTCATATTTATGCGTTACATGGAACACGGGGATTTGTTGGAATTTATACTCCAAAAGGGAGCAGTGCATGAAGATCAAGCCAGAATATGGACGCGCCAACTCGCACTCGCCATTCAGTATATGCACGAACTCGAAATAGCACATCGAGATATAAAATGCGAGAATGTCTTACTAACTGCTAATCAGAATGCAAAACTATCTGACTTCGGTTTCGCTCGTACATGTGTAGATAAGAAACTAAATGACATACACAGTGAGACATTTTGCGGGTCTCTCTCTTACACAGCACCGGAGATTTTGCAAGGTGCACCGTATTATCCCAAACCGACTGACGTTTGGTCGTTGGGTGTCGTTTTGTATGTTATGTTGAACAGGGCGATGCCTTTTGAAGACAAACACTTAAAACAATTACGTCACGCACAGATTACCAGAAATTGGAAATTCCGATCCCGCTACATTAATTCGCTTTCAGAAAATTGCAAACGCTTAATAACGTCTATGCTCGAACCGAATTGTCAGATTAGAATGAAAGTTGAACAAATAATTAATAGCGAATGGATTGCTATGGACTCTAGGTTATTAGGTATTGTATAATAATGATATCTAGTAAAACCATTTAGTGTAATTATTTTACATGTTAACGATAGTTCCATATTATAGAATGGACACCACAAGAAATTATAGCTTATAAGAAGGCTCGAGATGAGAAATGCAAGCTTAAAAAAAATCTTGATTTTGCAGAAGTTGCAAAGTCCGACAAAGATGTGTTTTTACCCAATACGTCTGTTGTAAAAAATGAATGTGATTCAGGTTCTGCGTCTTCTTGGTATGTTAATGCATCACGTACAATTGTTCTATTATATTATAGTAGTAAATAAATATGTGAAATCAGCAGTTTCCAGTATAATCTTAAGTTAACAACCACGACTATTAGGTAGGTACGATATGAATTAAAAATTACAGCGGCTATTCAACATATCTATATATTACTACTTCATAAATATTTCTGTACATTTAGTATTTTCTAGATATGTAGAATTCTGGTGTGCTTGTGCTGGTAATACTTCGGCTTTTAAACGGCCTCAAGGGTTTGATTAATTTAGTTTTATACTCACAGTATGATATAAATAGTTCTTGGATCCGGTAAATGGCGCTGTTGTCGAGATCTAGTTTTTTTGTAATTTTCCGTTTATTTTTTATTTATTATATTCAATAAATACATACTAATTAAAGTTCATATAGACTTATCAGTGTTTAAATAATAGTGATATTTAAATACGCGCAATATATACACTTAAAATAGTACGTACTTTTAAAAATGTAAATATTGGAATCATGCATTCATTGTCACCGACACGAGCGTGACGGTTCACTTTCGATCAGTGTTTAGTGCGCCTAAAGAAGTTTTCGCTTCAAAAAAACATATACCGTACACTATCCCGGCACCTATCAAAGTTTTTTTGTTTGCACGCCAATATGTATTAATACACATGTAATTTTCTGTGACTTCAGCCCGACGCGACGTTTCAAGAAAACCCGATAAAAACTTGTTAGTTTTTAAGTAATGCTAGTCCCAGCATCCACACGCGTTTTAAAACCATTGCTCAACGTTCTAGTGTCGCTTTAGAATGATTACAAAATCTAACTTTTCTCATAAAAACTTTATGAACACAGTTTTGCCCAAATAATATTGACCTGTTTGGATATAAACTTTTGACGCATACAATGAAATTGACAATTTTACATAAATTTCACACAGCATGAAGTGATAACGTAAATATGAGGATAACTAAATTGAAATAAAAGTTTGCTGCCAACCATTATGTTACCGACGAAAGTTAAAATGAAAGAATAATGTGAGGTGAAACAAAAGTAATGGGTGCGACGGGTAAACCAGATCTTAGCACAACACAATCAGACCTGTTTGTGTTGCAAGAAAAGGGGTTTTTGTTAGAAAAAATTATCGGGGAAGGATCTTATGCTAAGGTAAAGTAGATTACGCATTTAATTCAGTGTAGTAAAGGTGTTAATATCACAAATGCAACTAAATATAAATCTTCCAGGTTTACAAAGCGACGCACATGGTTGACGAGACTCGTCACACAGTAATGGCTTGCAAAGTGATAGACACCGCACAAGCTCCTAGAGATTACTTAAGTAAATTTCTACCTCGAGAACTAGATGTATTAATACGTATAAACCACCCTCATATAGTGAACGTGTCAAATATTTTCCAACGACGTGCTAAATATTTCATATTTTTACGTTTCGCCGAAAACGGTGATCTGCTTGATTTTTTGACACAAAACGGGGCCGTACCCGAAAACCAAAGTAGACTGTGGATGAGACAGATATTATCCGGAATCCATTACATACACTCCATGAATATAGCGCATAGGGATTTAAAGTGTGAAAACATATTAATAACGGCAAATTATAATGTGAAGATAACTGATTTCGGTTTCGCACGGAACGTCCGTCAACGTGATCGGGACGTTCTTAGCGAGACCTATTGTGGGTCACTGTCCTATGCAGCACCTGAAGTTTTAAAGGGAGTACCGTACTTGCCGAAGCTGGCCGATATGTGGTCTATAGGAGTTATTCTCTACACGATGTTGAATAAGGCTTTGCCTTTCAACGAGACATCCGTCAAAAAATTATATGAAAAACAGGTATTCAAATTTTTTTTAAATATATACCATTCTATTTTTTAAATTAATATATTTATTCTCGTGGAAAAGGATTTTTATTACATGAGAACTGTGTTTAATTGTAATTTTGTACTTATTACTTGAACTTTTTTTTTACTAGTAAGAACTAACCTAGACCGGTGTTACCCTACAGAGTGCATGCTTTATTTTTGGTAATATATTACGTCTTAATGTTAATTTCTTTACTTATCATTCTACGACATTTACTAGGAATAAGTTTATGCTTATTTGTTATTAACTTCTTTACTGAGTATGGAATTTTGATTTATATCTTTAATGTTATGTAATGCTTTTTCTTGTCGAAGCGATGACGGCTCAGTTGGTAGGGTAGTGTGTTCGGACATAGCGCCGAAATGACGTAGGTTCGAATCTTAGCCATCGAGTCAGAGCTTTCGGTGAAGGAAAACATCGTGGTGAAACCATAGGATGGTGATAGGGCTTTTTCTAAGCCCACCTGGCTAGCTACCACTCTCAAGTTGGAAATCTGTCACCAAACACCTGTTGGTGTGTTATGGCAGCTGCGCCTGAGAGCCAGTCTCCCTCTAGGTTTAGTGTCACCTGCCATC
The DNA here is from genome assembly GCA_035772565.1 of Antheraea assamensis. Classification (NCBI taxonomy): domain Eukaryota; kingdom Metazoa; phylum Arthropoda; class Insecta; order Lepidoptera; family Saturniidae; genus Antheraea; species Antheraea assamensis. Next base: position 2,574,204 of record JAQQSE010000042.1, read on the forward strand.
TTAGACCACGTCAGAGATTGTGGTCAAACGCTAACCTATAAAGTATGAAAAAAAATATATACAAAGAAACATATTCTGCGAGTTTGAATCACTAGAGCCAGACCAGTCAGTTTTGTCGAGTACACTTTCCATTTTATCTAACATGCTGCTACCCTTAGGAATATAGCAATTACGATATAAAGTGTAGGCCAGAAAGAACACTAAAGGAGAACTAAGTAAAAATGCTAGGGATAGTGGTTGCAGCAGGCAATAAATAAATAAACGTGAGTAAAACCGCAAGAAACAGTCAATAAATCATACAAAAAAATGTGTGTGTATACTTATGTATACGCTTTAGAAGTTATACTTCTTTGGCGTAACAAGATAAAAATCTTTTCAAAATTTTTATATTTCGTCTTATTCTACGTTTATAGAAAAAACGACACTAACAATAGAAAAAAGGTATTTAATACATACATACTTTTTTGAATAAGATGTTGACTATAGCTAACTTCGTGTGTCGGTTTTTCGTGACGGTGTGCGCGCGCATCGTACAAATTTATTCTGATCATTTTCCCTAACGCGTCAAGAGAAGTACAACTTCAGTATATTCTTAGAATGTATCATTGAACCCCTTTTTACGATCCTTAAGTAGATAAGTTGCGTATTAAATAGAAGAATTTGCAATTTAAAGAAGCTTTATGAAACAGGTGATGCGGAAATGGCGTTTCCGTACGACCGTAGTGAATCAGCTTTCGAACGAGTGTAAGCAACAAGTTACACAACTCATGGAGCCGGAGGCAAGGGCACGTCCCACTGCTGGTACCATATTCTCGGGGGCTTGGATAAGCATGGATCCTAGACTCACGAGTATGTTCATATTTAGTTTACTACATATCTTAAAATTATCTTTTAGCTCTATGTATATTGTAGTGTATAAAAAAACTATTGCTTCGATTCAAATTGTTCAGGATGCTGAAAAAGTGATTCTGGTAAAACGGTAACTCTTAATTTTAATATTAAAAGGTGCCGCATTGCGATTTTTCATCTCCCTTATAATTAATAACTTTTGCAACTTCTGAACGGCTTATCCGACCCGTAGGGTCAGAGTATATTCTTTTAGGAAATAGAATATGTCTACGACTTCAAATTTATTCAAGGTTAAAGTTGAACTTGCCCGAAACTTTGACGTTTATAGATAGGTGAAATCATTTCAATTGATGACTTCTTCTTAATCTTAGTGTTCGTATACAAAATGTGTTTTTAGAACTCACCTTTTTGGAAGAATCACTTTTAAAACAAGCACAAGAGGAATCGCTTAAAAAAGAAAAGGACGCACAAGAGGAAAGTGAAATAGAAAGAATTGCAGAATTACGTCGAAAAGGGCGTGGCAAAGGTAAATAACTCAAAAATACATGTGAAATGAACATATTATATTATATATTATGAAATTTATTATTTTTCTGTTCAATCACTACAACTTACCTTCTTAAGTATAAGCATAATTAAAAAAGTGTAATTATTTGAATATAGACTAGTTTTAGAATGCTTAAGCAAAACTCCTTGCCACTTGTAAATGTGGTATTGTAGCAACGCTTCAACGCATTTAGTTTGCATGTGGTGACGGTAAATGGTATGACGATCTCTCATGCCGTCATGCCCAGTTACGCACCTCCCGTGACTACCTTGTGTGTATACGCGCGTATACGATACACTTCCTTGCTTCTCTGTGTGAGATACGTACTGTTTATATCCGACTATAGTGTACTTGACACATTTTTAATTCTAAATTCTCATATTAAATTAAATATTTCACATCTGCCGATCTTCCCGTGACGGCCAATTATTTTTTTTTTAATATGCGTACTGGCAAGTGTTCACATTCACTAGAAACTTTTCTAAAGTATTTCAAAACATATTTAAAATTATTCGGATTACCTACTTTTTTTGCACCCCCCCCCCCCAGGCCTCCCAACTTTAAAGCCGTGCCCTGCGCATATAAGTAACTGACAATTGCTATATTTTTTTCAGAGGGTCTAAAAGTATTAAAAAGTGCCGACACAAACTACGTGAAATCTCAACAGTTATTCGAAAGCAAATAATAATCAACAACAATTGTGTTTATTCAATATTTATTTAACTTTTACATTTTTTAAGATTTTTAAGTTATTGTAAAAATGTTTTAATATATTATTGTACATTGTTTTTCGTTTTTAATGATAAGACAGGCTTACGAATTACACTCGTGCACCTTTTATTAAATCGAATTATAAAGCTATGGAAGACAGGGTTCTCATATAAAGGGACTCGTAAGAATTGGCACAATATGGTAATAGGAACGGGATTCTGAATTACACTAAATATTACATTAAAATGTTTTAAATTTGTAAAATATTTCAAAAAGGATTAAAAACAGAACAAATCCTCTAACAACAATTGATATATTGTGCGTATAAACTATGTAATGCTTTTATATTTACTATGGGAATTTAGAATCTAAATAAAGGCTGCCATCTTTATTATTTTAATTTGACGTTTAAATATCTAGAAGTAAAAAATGTCTATGGTTACACAATTTTTTTCTGTTCAGTTCGAATCGTTGACATTTGTATGTGAAAAAGTGATGTTGATTTCTGAAAAATAATAGTTAAATTTGCAATAAGTAGAAGGCTCTGTAAAAAAAAAATATATAGTTTTATTTGGATTTTAATTGTTGGCCGAATTACAAACTTATGTTTTCTTAATACTTGAAAGGTGTTCTGAAGATAGCAACCCTAAAGTACAAGGAAACGAGTTATGGTTTCTAAATTTGATTATATTTCGTTCGGAATCAGGGATTCCGGTATTAGCTGTCATAAATACTAACATCTCTATCTTTGATAGTTTTATAAGAAAAACACAATAATCGCTTAAAACTCGACTAAATAAATATGTATTATTTTATTATTATGATAGTTATATATTACGTTATCTACTCGAATAATCTTTTGTAGCAAATAATAATGAGACCAGACTAATATTGTCATCATTCAGTCGAATCCTAATAACCCAATGAACATATAACCTTAATTTGACATCATACACAAGTCATACATGTCACATTTATATATATATATATATATATATATGACACAAATACAATCTTGAATTAGGGTCATGTGTTAACCGGGAAACTACTTATAATTAAATTGCTCTAAGTACAGCGAGATGATATAAAAAACCTGTGATAGTATATTATGGCGATGTAAACACGTTGGAATGTCTATGGTTTGTTTTTTTTTCCCCTGGATCATTCGTAACACACAAAACATTGTACATGACAGAAATTTGAATACCATTTATGCAACTTCACATAAGATACACGTTTCATATTTAAATAAAATAATGTTTTATACATTTTAATATAAAATCTTATATGAATTCTATATTAATTTATTTTTGGCAGTTACAACACTCAATCGATAATCGTGACATAATAATAACATTATTTAATTTTTTTTTAACACATCATAATCCTTGAGACCTTCATAAACACATCATAGTTTTAGATTTAGCACCGATAATTAGATAAATTATTTTTTTAAATCAAAAAGTACGTAACGTAATTTCCTTACGATGGTTATTCATAGCTGCAATTATGAATATTATTAAAAGAGCAAGTATTATTTATAATAAATGTGTTAATGTGTCATCCGTGCGTTGTTGAATACACAGGTGATATCCTAGTAATACACGCGTGTGTATGTCGTGTGGTCGTTAGACTAATGCGCACGCGCATCGTCACGCGGGGGAGAGACAGCCGACGCGACGGCCACTGCCGCCACTAATTTTACCCTCATCGTCTGAAAACAAACAATTATAATCTCTAAGTATTAACATCCATCATAAATCGTGATCCATCAAACAACATCGATTACCACACAAACGTGCATGTACAACAAATTGGGTACCGCATAGTGGAAGGGATTTTGTTGTTACGCTTTTTTTTCGATTTGGTTAGTTAGTTTAGTCGAATTGTCAAATCCGATGTATATGTTTGAGTTCATGAGGTACACATGTGTGTCTCACCAACTCATATATAGTGCAGCTAGCATAACTTAGTCGGATTCACGATATTGCAATCAAGGTAACAGCCCAAGTCGAATTTCGGGCACTTTGGTGCCCTTGAGCTTACTGCCATACAGCTGAGTATAACACGATGTATCTGTAAAGGCTTGTGAGGCCAACTACGAATAGTAAGTACAATTCGAAATTTTAAACCGCCAATAATTGGTTTAGAAGGTTCTTGTCTAGAAGATGAAAAATCGTACATGAGTTGGGTAAATTTTGGGCGCCATTACATCGTGCGAGTTTTTAAAATTCTACGTATCAAAATATCTATTAAAACCATACCTACATATACTTAGTCTGGCCATAAATACTGTTACAATTAAAAATAAACAAAATATTACATTTTAATTTGGAATTGTCATTTTTATATGATTATTCATTGAGTTTTCGCATTTTAGCGCCAATACATTGTACAATATTTTGCGATATTAAAATAGAGTGGGGTGATAAAGAGAACCGAATCGCTGTGATTGCATTACACAAAGTAGGTATGGAGCCAAATTCAATTTTTAAAACTCTCCATATGCTTGGTATTAGTAAAATGTTTATGTACCGGGATATTAATAGGTACAATGAGACAGAAAATGAATGAAAATGATCTGACCGTTTACGTAGTGTTCGTATGAAAAAGGCGGTCAAGGCAGTAAGGGAAAGAATTCGAAGAAATCCTTTCCGAAAGCAAAACATTTTATCACGAGAGATGAAGATATTACCTAGAGTCATGTCGCGTATTTTAAAAGATGACTTAGGACTTGCAGCCTATAGGAGACGTACTGGTCATTTCTTAACTGATAATGTAAAAAAGAATAGGGTGGTAAAATCGAAACATCTACCGAAGCGGTAAAAATTTTGTTTACGGATGAGAACATTTTTACAATTAAGCAACATGTTAAGAAACAAAATGACCATATTTATGCTCAAAGCTCTAAGGAAGCTTCCCAATTAGTCGACAGAGTGCAACGTGGGCACTATCCGACTTCAGTGATGGTTTGGTGGGGTATTAGCTATGAAGAAGTGACTGAGCCATACTTTTGTGTCGTAGTCCGGTGGAACTGTAGAGGCCTTGCCAGGCTAGCAGTGTAGGTCAGTTCGAAAAAAAAAAACCATACTTTTGTGTAAAAGGTATCAAAACATTGGCACAAGTGTATCAAGATACCATTCTTGAGGAGGTAGTGAGGCCCCTTAACAACACCATGTTTAATAACCAAGAATGGTCCTTCCAGCAAGACTCGGCGCCTGGTCATAAAGCTCGGTCTACGCAGTCTTGGTTGGAAACGAACGTTTCGACCTTCATCAGAGCTGAAGACTGGCCGTCGTCTAGTCCTGATCTTAATCCGCTGGATTATGATTTATGGTCACTTTTAGAGAGTACGGCTTGCTCTTAACGCCATGGAGTCCCTAAAACAATCCGTACGATTGGCAGTGACGATTTTCCCATGGAAAGAGTGCGTGCTTCTATTGATAACTGGCCACAAAGTTCAAAAGACTGTATTGCAGCCAATGGAGACCACTTCGAATAAGATTTTTATATTTGAAATTGTTTTATATTTGTGTATTAAACTAACATACGGTAAAAGTAATAAATGTTATTTGCAATAGACATTTTTATTTTTTCTTTGTATCAGTATTTACGGCAAGACTAGGTATACCATAACATACTATTACGTATACCATATACAACATAAGTATGGTTTTAATAGATATTTTGAAACATATAATATTAAACACTTTCAATTAGACATTTTATTTTAAATACACACATTTTATAATACACTTCAATTAACATATGAAGTAACACTCTACACACTTTATTTATGGATTAATATTCCCACACCTGATCAAAGTAAAAAAAACCAACTTGTTACCAGATATATTGTTAAACCATAACCCATGGCAATTTATAAATACTTATGACACATAAGTGCAAATTAGCAAAAGTTATATACATATTTTTGAACAGATAATGTATGAAACTTTTATATTTACAATACGAAAATTAAAAAAGCATAGCGAGTGTATTATTTTTGCACATAAAAAAAAATTCCAAACATGTCTCAAAATACACAGAAAAATAATATTAAATTTGTTGTATGAAATAAAATATTTAAATGTATGTTTATATGCTGGATTAAGCGATGATGGATGTAGGTTCGAAACCTTGAGACGGAAGCGGAGATTATGGTGAAGGAAAAAAATCGTGATTCAACCACAACACGATGGTAGGACTGTTTCTAAGGCTCACCTGGTTAGCTACCATTCGTAAGTCCGGCAGTCTAGGTTTGATCATATTTACCATTTTAGACCATATCGTCATTTGGCATCGCTTGAGAATTTGATTAAACGCTAAAACAGTACAAAAAAATAGAAAATTCTCTGTTTCTTTTCTATATTGTTTAGCCTTTAAACCATAATCTCACAAGATATTAAATGATATGGTTTAAAACTTATCTTCGATCAGGCCAAGCTCTCAAGCACATCTAAACATTCTAAGCTTGAAGGTGGTATCTAACCGTCTTTGTTATTATATTACACCACATTAACTTAAGTAGCATTATGGTCAAACATTAAAACCTACGAAGTTAAAGAACAAAACTATATCAAGAACCCTTTACAAATATTGTAAATTCATTACAAACATTATTAGTACATTAAAGAATGAAACTCTTTCGTACTTATAACTGTCCTTTTTGAAGTTATTCTTCTTTTGGCGCATTAGGAAAAAATGACGAGAGTAAATTTATAAAGTTGTAAATTTGGTTTAATTTGTTCGTACAAATAAAAAAATAATGTAAATAGACATATTACATAAAAAATATTATTTTACAATACAAAGGTTTTGTAATAAATCAGATATTCTTTTAAGTCCGCCAACAGTTTGTTGACCTGTGCCTCATACATTCATATGTAAAGAACTTAAACCTTTATGGTTTTAGACAGTTCAGATGTTAAAGTGATTTATGATATGATAATGTGTATGTAAAGTGGTGTTAGAGATTAGTTTTGTTAGTAGAGGCGACTTACTGGCGATGTAGGTATGTCACCTGAGCAGTCGTCGTTCAACGGGCACACGAGCTCCCCGAGGTCCAACTCGTCTCTGCTCTTCTTCCGTTTTAGCAGGAACTGGTTCTTCTTTGGTACCTATCACATTATACAATCTAGTAATGGTCTGTCTAGTCGAAATTCAACCATGATTTATTAATTTTTCATGTATGACTGACTGGACGTATGGAATACTTTATTTCAGTTTTGAGTTTGTACACTGGCGAGCTTAATGCCACAAGGCATTTTCTTCCAGATAACCCAGCGGTATTGTTATTACACAAAAGTTTTATAGGCAGCGCAAATATAGTAATTATATATATATAATTATGAAATGAATACATGTTTTAATGTGAAAGAAAAAAAATATTGATAACATTAAATCTATTGAGAAACAGAGTAGGAAAAAGTACTAAACTGTTTTGTCTCTGCCTTTTTATATATTATGATATAACTAACTTAAATACTCGTTTGTGTGTATACCGATTATTCAAACACTCGGGTCAAACTTGTGCTCATAACTCATGACAGTTCTAATATGAAACATGCAGAATATTGCTGAACATAATTCTTACTAAATTTTAATTGACAGTCTATGTTTTTTATTACATTTCTAGAAAATCAATATATGAACCTCTCTGTTGGTCACACAACTACTTTCGTTTATCGTAATCGTCAATCAATAACACCATGCTCATGCATTTAAACGATGTTTCAAAACGTTGTATTACTTTAAATATACATAAATATAAAATACCTTAAAAAACATATGTGCAGTTCACACACGGTAGAAGTGAAGCTTTAAAAAATGTTAAAATATTCAACAATACACCAGGCTGGTTATGACAAGGTTTCGTAATACGCAGGCGCATAGTCACACCTACGACGCTCGGACCAGAGCAAGTGGGTGGAGACCGCGAAAATAAGCAACATTGTATAATGTATTATGTCTCATTCTCACGCACGTTAAACCCTACAGATGCTTTTTTTTTATGTAGCTTTTTCGTTTCTTCTAGTTTCAAAACACGAATGGAGTCTGTGGGATTACTCAAGTGTATGAATGAATATAGGTAAAATACCTTATACTTAGTAGTCGCAGTGAGAGGTTGATATCCGAGCGTCTGTTCTGCAGTTCGTTTCTGTTGAATCACATCTCGACCGAGTAAATCGTTGAATCTATAAAATTAGTATCAAAATTTCATTACAAACTTACAAAAACAAGTATCTATTTATCCACAAAATAGTTCACTGGCTAGAGGAAAATACTTCATTTCTTTACTGTATGAACTAAATAAAAAAGACGAAACATTATATCATTGTAAACAAAAATATGTTGTGAAAATAAGGAATACTATTTATTCTATATGATGGAAAATTTCGTAAGAATTGTCTGAAAAAGCTCACTTATGTCGATCATTTTTGTTCTTTTGATTTTAAACTTTATAATGTTATTTAATTCTCATGATTAATTTTCTCAAAGAAAAGAAACAGAAAGTTCAGAACTTTCTTAAGAGCAGTCACGAGATTAATGGTTTGTAATGCAAAATGTGCGACATGTTTACTGAGTTAGGTATTATACCTTACTAACTGTCTGAGACAAAATCTACCTTTGACAGTACGGACATGTAACGAAATGAAACGGCACTGAAAGACTGAATGTCAATCTGACAATTCTGTCAATATTTTTTTAAGTTCTATCTTCTGGATCGCTATCACTTTTTATATGGAGATTTTGAACCCATTTTTTTATTATACAAACCTTGTCCAGACAATTAAAAACACAATAAAAAAAGTACTAGCCAAATAAATGTAGTGTTCAAAAGTGATACGGTTACATACATTCGGCAATTGCGTTTTATTTATACATATATTTCTGGCACAGACGTTTCTAAAGTCACACTTTAGTTTTAGTATATCAAGATATAACACGCATAGAAGTGCTACATTATAAGATTTTTTTTTAAATCTTATTTTTGGCAACGAATCTTCTAGATTATTACTGCCAATGCCGAGTAGGTAATAGTTTTACAAGTGTTTTATAATAATTTCAATGTTTTGACAAGACGGTGACCAACTTTTTACAACTTTCCATGGAGATTTTATGGCATCACAGAATTCATGCTCCGTGGTATTATTCCCCATCTACTTCACTTGTACTCAATAACCGAACTATATTACGTAATAATACACCGCCAACAATATTACAAAATATAGAAACAAATAACAAGATTATGAATAAAATATAAAATCCACTACATAACAAGCTAAGATCCCACCAAAAACTCTATTATACGATCTTATTTACTATGTGTATGTGGTTCGCTGACCTCTGTGTGAGATGCCGTCGCAGTAAGGTCTTGTTAGCAGGAATGTTTAACAATGCGGCCAACAGCTCAGCCGTGAACCGAGGCTCCAGCAGCATCAGCCCGCCATGAACACCTTGCAAAATAACATCGCACGCAATTTTCAAAACAATGATTGCACAGTGGTTAGAGTATTCGAACACTGCGTCGATCGCCATATTATAGTGGTATGGTTTTCTCTAAGGCCGCCCGGTTAACTTTCACCCTTAAGTTGAAAATCTGCCGCCAAGCACCTGTTGGTGTGTTCCAGCACTTGCAGATGAGAGAGCCAGTCCCCTTAGTTTTAGCATATTAGAATCATGTATATGATACACGCATTTTAAAAACTGATCACAATATTTATTTAAATCATTGAATCATTTTGAACAGCGCCATGTCCGCTGCCATATTGGTCTTGGCTGCTTTGCCGAGCGCCTTTCACTTTACCTCTACTCCGCGGTCGGCTGTAATGCGACATGCGATAGAAGGGCGACAAAAATTGAGACGATGTAAAAAAATTGTAAGACGTCGCGGGACACTTAGCAGATGTGAAACATCGAAAATGATAACAATAAACATTCATTTTCATTAAATACAAAATATTTATTGTGACAACTCAATTCTTATCGCCACACCGTACACACTACTACATATATACTGTATATGTGGCAGCAAGTCTCCACGCCAGCAATTGGTTTTACGTGCAGCTATAGATGTTTCAAATCAAAAGTTTGACTTTAATAATAGATTACCGGCCCCGCGTAGATTGGGCGCGTATTCGGCCAGGTCGATCTCCTTCAGCCACTGCATCACTCGATGTGAGGACCAGCGAGCAAGCTCTGCCGCCGCTACCGTCTCCACCCGCTCTGGCTCCCCTCCCCCTCCCGCACCGCTTCCCCCACCACCGCCGCCACTGACACCCCCCTCCGCGTCACCGCCTTCCACCCCCTCGGGCTCGGTCTCCACGCCGCGACGGATCATCGTCTCTGGGTTGAACATGTTATCGCGCAACACTTGAATGCCTGTAAATATGTAACAAAAAACTTTAAGTCAATTCTAGTAACTAGATGACTTTATTTGACATCACAGACAGATCATATTACGGTCATAAAGAGATCATCACCATCATCATTCATAATAAAAAGTGCACTCAAAAAGTTTTCAATATGATGCATTCATCGCGTATCTTCCACCATTAGTTGGCTATTTATACCGCACGCCATAAAATGTAACTGAATCGACATCGTAGTAAACCTTTTTACCATTTTGTTAACCCATCATTTTTTTATTTAAATAAAAATAATCTTATTGAATTAAGTGTTCTGTCCAGCACAACTACTCTTACATTTACTTGAAACTGAACATGTAAACTTAACGTTCTCATGAGTTACACGGACGTTAGCGAGAACTATGCTGCTCACACAGCGTTTTCGTAAGGACGTATCGTAATCAAGTGTCCTGGGAACCGTGTAATTAAAATTGCACTTTTGTAGAATAATATTTATTGGATATATTGGTTTGTGTATAGTGCATAGTCTAAATGCCGTTAACCCTGGACTGCCTATAATCATAAAGGTCTAAGTTCAATACAAACGAATGTAAACCTTATGAGGCACAGGTCAATAGACTGTTAGCCGCATAAACTTAAAAATATACCTAATTTATATAAATTATGTATTGTAAAAATGTATGAACGTTTTTTTACTAAGTCATGAATTGATCAATGTACGATGTCGTGAAATTAAAAAAAGATTAAAAACATAATCCGCCATTTTGAGATCTGGATTCTTAAAAAAATCACCCGAGGGGTTAATAATTGAAATCGATAATATAAGTTACGAGTTGTGAAACCTCGTTTGATGGCTAGCGCGTGCAGCGCGTGCGAGACGCGGAGGTGCGCGTGCAGGTCGGCGTGCGCGAGCCGGTGTAGCACGCGCCCGTCCATCGCAGCCTCAGCGGCAGGAGCGCGCGCGCCACACACGCCCACGTCCTCCAACCACCGCAGTGCCCACGCCGTGTCCAGCCGTCCCGCCGCTGTCAGCAGCGCGTCGCCGTGACCGCCCTGCACACCACAAGCAAACAATACAACACCTAACCAAAGTAAATGATTAAAAAAAGATCATATTTATACTACAACAACAACATCGTGCGAGACCGTCCTACGGGGCGACGAGCATCGGCAGGACGAGGTACTCTATATGGTAACGGAGACGAGTGACGTAGTGGGGGTAAGGAAGGGAATACGACGTGGTACCTCTCCTCACCTAAACTTCAGAACTTAAAGAATTTAAACCGCAGACTGATCTCAACACACTAGAATCATAGTGAATTAGCAATAAAATGTCTCTTAATCTGAAGAAATGTCAATAAATGACATTTACAAATTAATTAAATTAATATATTAGTAATCTGTTCTGATGTACTAACCTGAAAAGAGTAACCATTATTCGGGATTTAGTTATAATTTTTAACTCCTCTTTGTCTTTCCAGCAACATGTTTATAAACTTGTACCGAGAACTAACAAAGTACTAGGATTTATTATACGAATATCACAACCATTTTACAATAACAGGTGTGTTATTTTGGTTTATTACACCTTAGTCCGAAACATTCTCAAATATCTTCTACAATATTTACACCTGTACCGCAGCTTCAGTTGATAACCAGTCACCCTATCGATTTAGAGTGTTTACCATCTTAAACTACATCATCATTTAACATCAGATGACATGACATCATTTAACATCAGAAGTATAAAAAATATTACTGATTATACAATAAACTAATTTAGAACAAACTTATACTAATGTTTATTGAAATAATTTTAGCACAATTATTCACGTCAATTATAAGAATGTGAAATGTGAATAGAAACGGACGATTTTCAAGTACTAACGAGTAAATCGGTGATGGCGAGTACGATTTTCTTTTTATGCATGGGATGTTTAATGGCGAGCTCCTTCTCGATGGCGTGATGTGAGGCGCTCGCGAGCACTCCCCGCGCGTCCGGAGATGCCCCGAGCCACGCACGCGCCGCGCCCACGTACACCTCCAGCCCCACGCTCTCGAGCCACCCGCACGTCGTTTCACAATCCCATTGCCGTACATCTGTCGTTTGCCTACAAATAATCCCCCACAGAAGCGGCAATGTATTGTTCATTTTAATTTGACTTCGACAACTGTATTAATTTACGCCATATTCAAGGCAACAGATTGGTTTTCTCAAGACCTTTCACAGCTAAGCTAGGAGCCGATAGATGACACTCAAACGTGGTCTAACAGTCCCATTGCCGTATATATGTTGTATGCCTACAAATAATACCCACAGAACCTAATATTTAGAATTCATTTTTATTGGGCTTTAACAACTTTACTAATTGAGGCTGTATTCAGACAACAATTTTTTTTTCTCAATATCGTTCCTAGCTACGCTAGTAGCCGATAAATAGCGCTCAAAAGTGGTCTAACAGTCTCACTGCCGTATATCTGAAGATTACCTACAAATAAACGTCATGGAAGACACGAATTTTAATCTTTCATTTTTATTTACTTTAACAACTGTATTAATGGAGACCGTATTCTCGCAATAGATTTATTTGCTCAAGATTCACAATTATATTACGAGTTAATAAAAAAAAAAAATGAACTGTAGTATAGTTAGTACCAAAAAACGGCTGCAGTCTTAACCAATCTTTCTGACCGCTTTGAATATATATCAGCAATCAGAAATTTAAGTATACATGCGTATTATATTATACAAACAATATCGTCACAACTAAACGATAAATCAAAATTCTTATAAGAAAATGTTAACTTTGTTTTCTATGAAACTCTCGACTGTTTTATGCGAAAGCCCAAACTTCAGGCTATATTTAGAGCGGCCAAGAAGATTAAGGAGGACTATAACTGAGGCCGTATTCACGCAACATTTATTTTATCAAGACCGCGTTTCACAACTAAGCTAGGAGTCGAAAGATGACGCTGTTGTAGTTATTTCACTTCACCTTTTTAATGGTAAAAAAAATACAATATTTCAAATCGACAGGTAGAGCTGCGTTCAAGTTAGTAAGCCTAGAAAGGCGCTTTCACATCAGAAAGGTTTTATTGATAAATATTATAGTTAATTCGAGTTTGTAATTGTATTCGCATTGCAAGCAAATAAGTTACACTAGAAATGCTATCTATTATTTACATAATAAAACCAACTATAGCTTGCCAGATTAGGAATATTAAAAGCGATTTAAAATCGATAAAATTGAAATGGTTTAAAAAATATTAACTAAAGTATTATAAATGTATTTCAATATAATTTATTACAGCAATACGAAGGATGAGCGGATAGATGGCGTTTAAAACAAATTTGACTGTCAAATAATGGCAAGTTTTGGGGAGATGTGACACGGCAATCGTGACAAGATTGTATCGCGACCACCATACACTAGGTGCAACAAAGGTATTGCATTTACTAACGATACTTGTCAGATAAGTCGGAAAATGTAGTGCCTTTTCAGAGCTTCCATGACGTGTGCTGCGTTATTAGTCAAACTTGCAAGAAAAAAATTATGCGACTAAATAGTTCCTTATAACCAAATGTATGAAAAAGTCCGCGACAACATACACCCATCTACTAAGCATAAATCGCAGTAACCATTTTAATCTAAAAAAAACCATCAAAGTAATTTCAAAAGACGATCAGCCGTGGCATTACGCGGGAACAGTTTACATACGTACTACCACTACGCCACTAGTTTTATTTATATATTAGGCAAATACCAGGGCATATGTAATGGTCGGTGTCGGGGCGTGGCTCGTAACGAGGAGCGCGCGAACTCGTCGCCCTCGAGTCGGACGCCTCCTCCTCCTCCCCCCGCGCCAGCTCCCCCTCCCGCACCAGCGCTCCCCAGCCGCGACCGCACCTCCCTCAGCGAGGGTGAAGGGCTGCCGCGCGGAATACTCTCGTCCTTCTCCGCTGTTCATTTTTCATTTAATGACTATTAAAATCAATCATTATTATACTCAAACACAGTAGCAACATATACCGGATGACTTAGCAAAGGCATCCTTCATAAAATACGTCACGAAAAATGTTATCCTATTAGACCGCCTCCGCCGACCTTCGTCACGTTATGTCACAGTTCCTGCACCAAAATCGTCGTCGTCCCCAAAGCAATATTGCATTACAAATCATAAATACACCCCGGACATGTACAAACATAAGTAAAAATGTTTATATATTATAAAATATGAAGGAATGAGTGTCTATCGTAACAAAAAAGAAAGAATAAAAAAAGAAGTAAAATTTGTAAAATTGTTTGATGAGCTAATCGATATTCCATATAAAATATTCGATATCGACATCATAATTTGCGACATCGTTTCAAAGTTCTCCACTGTAATTTATATAAATACTATTAAAATTAGTTATTGCATATCATATGCACGATTGTACCCTACATATGATTAAATAATTAACAATAATAGGACCGTTTCGATATATACACATACATTTTAACTTTACAGACTTCGGAAAAAAAATGTAAATTCACTAAAATAATCTCCTATTATGTGACATATAATCTGAATTATGCTGAATCGAGAAGAAGATTCGCTTTCAACTGCAACTGTCGCAACACGTGTATAGGTTTTTGGCGACAGATTTTCAACTTACGGGTATTAAAAAAAATGCTATAAGATCATGAAACGAATTGCGCATTCCAACATGGGTTTAAACAAGTCAAGATATAATAGTTTTATTTAAAAAAAAATCAAGATAGTATTTCAAAAACTAGAATACCAGCAAAGTAATAATGTATATGATAAGTAACAATACATACAAATCGAGACGATAAATATTTACAATGTCGGTGATTATTCATTAACTAAAAGGCAAAATCATGCAAAACATACTATATAATATATAGCTAGAGCTGAAGCGATTCGACCGCGACTGTATTTTGCGGTAGATGAAGTAAATAATACAATGGGAAATTCGCAACACATGCCAATATTTTATTTTCAAGCTTTAATGGGATATCAAACTATAGATGTAATTTTTTTTATTTGTCCACTTTCACACGCATGTGTGATACGCATACCTTCTAGAAAACTCTTACAATTTTTAATATATTTTTTCCATTGCCGCTTTTTTTATTACCCTCATATTTACATATATTACATCAATTTGCGTGTTTTTGGGTATATTCGGGAAGAAAACAAAAATCCCTTCTCCAGGTACCAGATTACTTGTATTCCGTACAGATAAGACAAACAGAGCTACTTAGTTACTTAGAATATTAAGTGTAGATTAAAATGATAGCTCATAACACTATTTTATTATCTGACTTTTTATTTATCACATTTGTATGGTTACCAAAGTGGTAATTCTGTACCAATCCTCTATACAAATAAATAAAATTGAAATGTCTATTTCTAATGTCAAAACAACAGCTTTTTACTAAGTGTATAATCACCTTATATCCCCAAAACTTTAAAATGTTTGTATGTCCGTCTGTTATTTCCTGTTAATCTACGAAACAGTTAGGCTGGCTTTGACGGGTCTTTAACTGGCAGATAGCTGATGTTATAATGAGTTGTATTTTGGAAAAAAAATTAGGTACCGCGAAAACATAATACTATAGAAGCAGTGTACGAATACTGCACGCGTCCAACGTGCATTTACACTGGACAAATATTTTTTACTAAATTCCAAGCGGACGATGTTATAGGTAGCAGCTACTATATAATAAAATTCTGTGTAACTTTAAAAAAAATATATGAATTAATGATTAATAAATAAAGCACTCGTAGGCTCAAGCCTAGCTAATTTGTATAGAGCAGATAACCCCTACAATGTCCAAAACCATAAAGGTTTAAGTTCCATACAAACGAATGTAGACCTTATGAGGCACAGGTCAACAGACTGTTGGCAGCATAAGCTTAAAAAACACCTGATTTATTACAAAACATTGAAAAATAACAAATTCTGTATTGAATTTTTTTTTTAATGTAAAACGTATTTTTAAATCATCCTTTCATTTGTACGAACATTTTTTTATTAAACCATGAAATTTACAATATACGATGTCGTGAAATGAAAAACATATCCGACATTTTTAGGTCTCAGTCTTAAAAAATCGGCCGAGAGGTTAAATTCATATATAATTTTCTTGTTTTTATTTTATATTCTAAACGAGTGATTTACATAGCTTATAAATGTACCTGTTCCACTGTGTAAATAAATAAATGATAAAATTCTGTGTAACTTATAAGAAATATGAATGAGACTATAAACTAG
This sequence comes from Antheraea assamensis, assembly GCA_035772565.1. Classification (NCBI taxonomy): domain Eukaryota; kingdom Metazoa; phylum Arthropoda; class Insecta; order Lepidoptera; family Saturniidae; genus Antheraea; species Antheraea assamensis. The sequence continues at coordinate 2,590,969 of JAQQSE010000042.1, forward strand.
CTAATATTTCTAGAGGGGTTAAAACGATGAATTCGGAAGGCAACATGCGCGTGAAAGCGGTTGAGCAGAGTTAAGAGGGAGAGCGCGGTTTGCGCATGCGCGTTGCGAAGCCCCAGAGACCTAAATTGGGCACGGAGTGTCCGCAGGCGCGCGCCACCACCATGTTGTTGTTCTGTTTGTTACCGAAGGCGACGCGCGCCTCTGACGTCACTATCGACGACCGCGGCAGCGACGAGTACATGTGCGTGTTGCGCTCGATCTGACGCCCGTAGTTCGCTGGTGGCGTCTACAATACAAAAAACGTTTCTCTACTTTACTAATTGCCGTTTGATAAATATTCAAAATCTTCTCGTACCTACATTAATACTGAGTGATAAGGGGCCATTCAAGTATTACGTAAGCACCAAAAGGGGGAGGGGGGAAGGTCTTTGCTTTGCTTATATTTGATTACATAAGTGATGGGAGATCTTGATGTGTAGGTCAGATATCTGATGCGCGCGGTCTTATCCACTGGACTATAATCGCCCTAGTAGCAAACTCCTATAAGTTAAATCATCTATAGATTATACATTTGTTATTTGTGAATCAATAAGGAAACCAGAATAGATTAAAAAATACTTATATAAATGTCTACGTAACCATGGGAAGGGGGTAAAAGAGCATTGCTTACTTTTGCTAACCAGGGGGAGGGAGCGGTTAGAAATTGCAAAAACTCTGCTTACGTAATACTTAAACGGCCCCTAATAGCGTGGAGCGAAGTAACTAAATTAGGCCTCAACACTGTCGCCAAATGATCGTCACACATTCCCTCTCTTAACATCAAAGTAAAGTAGGTACAACTATGGAAATTCTGCGCAAACGACAACTAGTCTTAAGAATAAAAATGTTAATTTAGTTATATTAGGCCCAACATTTCTTAGAAAAACGAGGTGGGTCGGATTCCATGGTTCTAGAAACTTGATGCGCTCTCCGCCTGCCACCACCACCCTCCCCCCTCCCCCCATCAAATTCACCGTTGGCTGGCAAAATTAGTAGAGGTTTTTCAGTGGGGTAATGATTAATTTTATATACTTACTAGATATTTACAAAATATCGAACTACGATGATAGCTAGAATGTAAAAAATGTGAATCACTGCCAAATTACAAAGTAAATGCTAAATTGGATGGCGGTGTACTAAACGAAAATACTTCTACAATACATTAACAGTTGACGAGTTGACACTTTGTTATTAATTATTTGTTATTAAAACTTATAATATTCGGGTGAATACTTTAAAAAATGAATCGTTAACGACTATCAACAATACAATGTTTAAAAGTTACAAATGAATAATACTAATAACACAAATTTAATTTAATGCTTGTGTGTAAAATGTTTAACCGATGCTTTTCAATAGGTAATTTTTTTTAGCGAAACAACGGGATATGTGTAATATAATGTAAGACATCTCACCCTGGGCGGTGCAGGCCTTGTTGTGGTGACGGCGCCGACGCTTGCTTCGGGAGGTGGAGATCGTTCCAAGAGGCCACGTTCAGCCGCACGTAGCCTCACCTCGCTTAACTTGGACAACAGTTCCAGCTTCTGGGTTTCTAGTGATGATCTCTGTAGCATTTCCTGGAGAGCGTGGATTTTTACAATTACTAATATTGCTATAAGCATGTAATAAGTTTCATTTCTAAAACAAATCGCATTATTATCTTTTACTCTTATTTCGTTACTGTTTTTTAATACTTATTTTTCTATATCTTCATATTTTGATCCTTAGCTCGTGATAGAATTTTTATGGTAGAAATGGCTTGAATTGAATATCAGATACTCGTATGTTAATTAAGCTACCAACTTTATTTGGTAAAAAGTTGAAAGAAAATTGGTAACTCCGTTTGGCAAAGAAAAGCAAGTGATAGGAGAAATTGGAAACAGCTGGAAGAGGCCTATGTGTCAAGTGACATGTTGACCACTAAAGCGGGAAATCTGATCAGTTAAACCTATGTAATTAAAAAAAATGATAAAGTTGTACATATTCAGTATCAGCAATAAAGGGCTATAATAATAATAATAATATGTTAATGAACAGTTAAACTTTGCAATTATAATTTGACAGTGAAACGTTAACTGAAAATTAAAAAATTCAATCGCAGATGATACTGATAAGCGATATTTATGAAAATTATATATTATTTATTATTGCTTATCAAAATATATCCTACAAGTATACATGAAAGGATTATTTTCAATCTAAATATACTTTTCGAATATTGACCTGTGCACTAAGACATGCTTGGAGTAGACAATGGTAAGAGGTTGAAAGTTAAAAGTCTGTCGCCAAGCACCTGTTGGTGTGTTACAGCAGTTGTACTTAACAGCCAATCTCCCTCTAGGTTTATAGCTTGACTACCATCTTAGACCACATCATCATTTAACATCAGATGAGATTGTGATCAAACGCTAACCTATACAGTAGCTAGAAAAAAATGTTGCTAATAAAAGATATAAATGTACTAGCTTTTGTATACGACTTTGGTCGCATTAATATACATTTTAACTAAATCACGGCAACAGTATTTTTTTCTGGATTAAGTACCCCCTATATACTTTTCTGTATCCCTGACAACGTGAATCGAAAATCTCATTTTTTATGGATCTACTAGCTAAGGAGTGGAAACACTAAAAACAAACAAACTCACTTTCGTCGTTTACAATATTAGTTAGCATTAAGATATAACAATACCTTTATTCGAATTAATCTAAAAAATGTATTTGCTCAGAGATTACAAAACTAAAAAAAAGGAACAGAAGCTCAAACTATAGAAAAATACCAACTGACTGAGTCGTATCAATATATTCAACATTCCTCTCTACCCACGTAAAAATGTAAACTATTTTTTTTTTTAATTTGGAATGAAAAACTGAATCTAACCAAATTCGATATTCCCGAAACTCGTTCAATACCAGTTTTCATGTTCACGTTCTGTTTCGTTGTCTATTCAGTCCTATATCTGGTGTTTATTAAAAAATCACATCTGGCATATAGGTAGTTGGGTGTACTCGCGGACGCTACACATTACACGCGCGAGTAAATAGACTACAGAATTAGAACATTTCAAACAATTTGTTTATTTCTCTTGACCATACCGGGGCCTGGGTATCTGTTTGAAGAGTTAAAGATACGAACCAATGGGCTTAGAAATCACTACCTTATGTTAACAATGACTACTATTAATATTTATATTAGATGGCATTAAGAAGGGCACAAGTAAAAAATATTTATTTGAAACATGCATCACATATTTATAAGTGCATACACTGAATATTTCAAAAGAGATAATTAAATATTGCATGGAATCAAAAAGGTATTTGTCTCAGCATGAGCCTTGTAAATGTTGCAGCGTTGCGTGCATTCGTACCTATTACAAATTATTTTCATTAGAATTTACTGTATGTTTAGTTTATATATGGCACGTTATAATACCAAAATTACAATTTATAGTTACTGCAGTCTGTCATCACTCACTTATAATCACTTATAAGTAGATAACACATAACTTTAATGTGCTAGGCTATTAATGGAATTTTCTGGAAATAATAAATTGATCTAAAAATATACATGAGTCTCATCATTCACTTCGGAGTAATCACACCATATGCCATAAATCGTCGAGCCGGCAGATAATACGTACGTAAAAGTATACCACATGTTGCGTGCATTACTTTTTTGTGTAATTCAAATGAGTACGCCTATAAACTCGTTGACGTCATACTTCTCCCAATACTTAGTTAAGAACTAAAAATGACATAGATAGAACAAAATTGCGTAGAAAAAAACAACGATACATATTTCTCAGATAATATAACGTTATAGAAGTGACGCTGAAGAATTAAAAATAGAAACCTGGCTAATATTATAAATACAAATTCGAGTTTATTTGTTACTCCTTCGCGACAGATCATTATGAAATTTTGCATACACGTTGTAAAAGATAGAGACAGAAAAGGATATATGGTACCTTTCATACAGAAAAGGGATACTATTTCTGTGGGATAGATTAAAATACATCAAAACAAGTGAAACCGCCGGGTTGGAAAGCTAGTCCTTAATAAAGAAGACAAACTTTTTACTTATATTATTGAAGAAGTTATTCAGCTGAGTATATTAATATGTAACACATAATTTTTTTCCCACGCCTTTATTGTTCAATCAATTTCATAATTAATTAAGTTCTCTCCCACACTTAAGACGAATCTAACAACACCTCATATGTAAAAATACATCAAACCGTGTGCGGTACAGAACATAAAAAAAATTGATAAATTAATATGAACACAAACAAAGAACACTTTTTTTATTTATAAAGATAAGGAACTAAACAAATACAATAGGAAATAAGTGAAAAATTGTGCAATAAGTAGATACTGTAATATTTTAATATTCATACAACTCAACTACGTTACAGCTATCGATTTCAATCATTATTACCATGATTCATGAATAAAATAAATTGAAAATTGTAAGGAACAACAAACAATTGATTCACGGCCCAATCTCGAATCATGTGCAGAGACATAATAGAGTTCACAATACCGCTCCGAATCTATAGTGTCTCACGTCATAACATAAATTATAATTAAGGCGTGGGGATTTCTTGTTGTTATATGGAAATCGGGTCAAGGACAATATACGGGGAAAGGCTAATTACGTTTTCAAGTGCGGTACCCAATACCAACTGACTCTTCGGATACTGTACCTTTACGTTATTTGAAAGGCATTTGAACTGTACTACGTTCAGCGGAGAAAGTGCGACACATTTCTCAATTTTTGAAATGGTAATAACAAAAAAAAATGTATTAATCTCCATTTTTTTATCATAGTAAAAAAGAAATTGATTAAAGTACGTGTTCATGATATGAGTGTTATTAGAAGTAAAACTAAATTAAATTGAATGGCGATTACTTAACATTAAATATAATTTCAGGACATTTTCAATAATTTGCAGCATCGACTAATTTCACGCTACGTATCACATTTTTTTATCTTTCCCATCACTAGTACGTTCGCTTCTCTTGTTAAATACGACAGGCAACGTTGGAGAGGCACGCGCAAGGAATGGCTCGGCCCACACTGATCATGATTATTCAATAACTACGTTCCGCCGGGATCTAGGCCGTACGGAATGTTGAAGACATTTCTAACCATTAAGCAGAGTATTAAAACTCTATGTAGCAATTGAATTTTACCAAATTACTTAATAATAGAAAATTATTTAATTGAAATTATCAACTGCTGAACGATGAATTGTTTACATCAAATGAAAGTGAAAATATCTATGATACCTTCTGTAATCTTTGGTCTGCATCATCAAGCTTTTGCCTGGTCTCGTGCAACGCGCGTTCTAAATCTGCCATCTTTTCGCTCTGAGCTGCAATTTGTTCTGATAAGACTTGCACCTGGAGCTGCAGACTCTCCTTGTCTGCTTCCAGACGACGTACACGGTCTTCAGCATCATTCTAAAAATAAAGTAAATACTCATTAATACAGAAATATTACGCTAAATATGAATAATATTATATAAAGTTGAAATATAACTCATAATAAAAGAAATGCGAGGCAAATAAAGCAATTATAGGCTAATATTACTAAATAAAAAATAAACGAAAACGAGTCCATGCAGTATCAGAACGTTTGAAGGTTTTCAGTCAATAATTAACCCGCGTGTACCTTGCTACTTCGCGTGTGAGTTTGTGGAAGCGAGGGATGCGAGGGCCAGGTGCGGTCGTGCATACAACAAGGCGGTGGAACAGGAGGTCCATGACACCAACACATGGGTGGCCACCAAGCCCCTTCGGGCCAACGAAAATGTTCATATGAATTCCATCGTCTCTGGAGCTCTGGTGGCGTGTCGTCATACCTAGGACGTCGAGGTCTTGGAGACGCACGAACACTCGACGGATGCTGGGGCGGTTTGCCAGACAACGATGACCTAGATTTTCGATCGCGTTCACTACGGTCTGAGGGTAATCGTCGACGCCTGTCCACACTCGCAGCTGAATAATCTTCTGTTCTCGCTTCCATTCGTTCAACTACATCTTCCTCCATACCTCCAGGTGGCATCCACTTAAAATCATCGTCGCGTCTGGTAGAGTTATCTAACCGTTTGCTAGGAGTCAAAGTCCGGTAATCGGCATCGCCACCTTGTGTTTCATATTCTCTCCCCTCAGAATCTTCGTCAGTCGAAGAGCTGGAGTCACTTTCAGATGAGTCCGGTTGAGCGCCTGCGATCGCGTTGTCGGACCATACCGTACATTTCACTGTTGTTTCATCGGGGCTGTCCGAGTCGCCGCCTGTGACGAGATAATCCATCAAGAGTACATCATAGGAAACGAAGCCTCATATGCGACACGCGATAACTCACCCATAGGCGAGTACATGTAGGAACGTACGGCGGGGTGCACGTAGCCCGCCGCTGCACGTTCCTGTTCCTCGTCAAAGGGTTCTGTTAAGTATTCACAGTCGGACATGAGGCTCTGCAGACGCGACACTGCGCGACAAACTCGCGGTACGAGTCACCTACGTGTTTCTAAATAAAGTTTGGCTATGTTCCAGTAGCTTATAACGTCAGTGTTTCGTCTGCGATTACGTACTCTCTTGTGGAGGCGGCTCCTCGCTGGACTGCACGGAAGCCGAGTCGCGTTCCGAAGCTTCCGATGCGGTAGATAGCGGTCGCTCGCTGCCACCGGACGCTCGTCTTAAACGTTCCTCGCAGAAAGTGTTTTCTATCAAAGGTTCCACATTTCTTATCTTCGCAGATGGAACACGCAATGTGATTGCCGTTCGTGACTTTTCCTCAGTAACAGTTCGGTTGTGTAATGCCGCTATGGTGGCCGCCACGAGTGAGCCCCCGCGGCCGGTCTCGCGCATGTTTTACTTCAAAATGAACGAGGATTACACACGAATAGGGCCGACGCCCGCGCCCGGAAATAGATCGTGCTGTAAGCGGCTACTGCTACATTCCGAACACCCTTTCCCACTTTGATCCGTTTTATTAGGTAAACCAAAAAATAGAACTCCATATGCATATTACTGTTTGTTAATAATACACTGAAGTTATAAAAATGAGTATTTTAAATGTATAAACAGCACACGAGTTGTTATTGTTACGATTTGCATCTTTCGTACATTTTATTTGATGAACCGAGAGTAACAAATTCGTTATTTACACATGTCGTAATTGTTTTACTACTGGTTAATAACATGATAGTAGCAAACGAATTTTTGTTATTGTTGTTACATTTGTTTACCAACCCACGCACTCACCGACCGCGACACCGGCTCCCAGTTCACGCCTTCGTATAACGAGCGACAGTGGTATCGTCCCCACTCGTAATAATATTCGTTACAATTTCTACCACAGTAATCAGCATCGCAGACTGGCCATGCATAAAGAGGTTCTGATTTTTGTACGTTCAGCTGTTCAGCCATATAATAAGGGTTGTAAGGTAATTGCGTCGGGTAAAAAACATCAACTGTCGTATCTAATAAGTCAAATGTGTTCGTTCCTCTGCATGGTTTTAAACAATCCATATCCTATCTTCAACTTGCCTGTTAGATGTACGTAAATTTAAAATAAATAATATGAATGTAAAAATTACACACGATCTACAAATGTTTCTTAGCTATACAAAATATATCAATGTATATATAAACATATGATTTATCCTCACAGCTAAATATTCTTAATAAATATATTTAAGTGAACACCCTCGTATCGGAAATAGAACGACAGCAGCTGTTCCGAACATTTAATGTCTATTTGAGAGGGTGGACAAGTTTTATAAAGTCTAAATATAATATCTACGTTTTCCCCTTGCCTTTAAGTCTTGTAAATATGTATAAAAAGTTTGGTCGATTATAAAAAAAAAACTGTACGGATTTAGTATCCAATTGATATGGGAACAGCTTTAATAATAAATATGTTTATATCGCATTAATGTAAATTTTTACGAGTGGGTTTTTTTTAAATAGTTTGTAGAGTTATTAGCGGTTGACCACATTTTCATCTGATGTTAAGCGACGATGTTACTTTAGATGGTATTACGATAAGCCTGGAGAGAAGGTTATAGCGGACTGGCGTGTTCGAATCCTTGTGACTGGCATCGTGATGAAACCATAGCATAGTGGTAGGACTTGGCTCCACCCACTTTTCACACAACTCGAAAATCTATTCCTAAGTACCTGTTGGTGTGTTCCGGTATTTGCGCTTGAGAGCTAATCCTCCTTATTTAGCGTGTTTACGATCTTAGACCGTTATTTAACATCAGATGAGACTGTGGTCAAACGCTAAAACGTATAAAAAAAAATCTATCTCTCCAGCTGCTAAAATACACCTACATATCTGCAATTTACTTGAGGATGGTAATCAATCCAGGTGGCCACTAGAAAATGCTTAACCACCATACTACGAGATCATTACGTTTTCCTCCACCGAAAGCCAAGGCTGATTGTAGGATTTGTACCTACCTCGATCGACAAGGTATCCGAATACGCTACCACTGTATCATGAACGCTTATGTACAAATAGCCGTAGTTTGATCGTACTTATACAAGATATCAACTAAACTAACGTTAATTTTCTACAGGTATCAACACGCTTATATTTACATTATTCTGGGATTTTGGGAAAATAATAATAATGAAAAAGTATTTCATGGTCTGCATATACATGCAATTATACATATTTATGTTAAGAAAGGATTTACTAACGAATGTTCCTCTTAGTTTCACCTGGGAACGTCAACCCACAAATATAATTAGTAACTTTGGCATCTTATTAATTTAAATTAGTTCGAGCTCATAATTAACTGGATAGTTGAAAATACAACGTAATTCTTAGATGAATAATGACGATTTTACAAAAACACAAACTGTACTAATAATTAGATATTATTATCTGTATTTCTTTATGACTTCTTTTCTAAATGGTAATAATTCTGTTGTATATCGTATAAATATAATCGACTGAGACGTACAAATCATGAAGTAAGACGAATAGAGTTCGAACGAACGAACAAACAGATACAAAAAAACACTATATATTTTCATTTTCTGCTGATGTTAACACTAAAAGTAGTCTATGGAAGAAATAAAGAAAATCTGTTAAGAAACAGAGGAGAAAAAGTACTGAACTTATTGATCGTAGGCTACTTTTACATAGATACAAAATGTGTCCGCTTTTTGATACCTGTTACTATTATAATTTAACGAATACCTATGTTATAGCACAATAGATATTCTCAAATTTTTCTACATATACCAATTTTCGAGGCGATCAGTTGTAGTGCAATGAACACTTAAATGTGCTAAATTTAATGGTGACTTCTCAAACAATGTTATGTACACATTTTATATATCAACATACATTTTTAGAACTATAGACATAATATAGTAGTTTTTATCAAAAATCACAGTTAAAACAATGAAAATGCATTACATGTTTATGTAGCTAGGTATGTGTGTAATACATTACGGTGTAAATCGTCGTCTACCGTCAACAAATGACAACCGACAAATAATAATTACTATAAAATGAAAGACTAAATTGGAAAAAACCAGAAAAAAATCTAATTCAAAGAAGTATTCGATTGAAAACCTTTTTGAAACTGCATACATGTATAAAAGATTAAGATATCTCAAGATATGTATATAACAGATTTTTTTTGTAATAAACCTCTTTGTTTTATTTAAATTTAAGTAAATATATATCATATGCATAATACATGCCATGATCGAATCAATAAATAATTAAGTAATTATAACTAAAACTTAACCTTATTACAAAGACGTAAAGTTTGTATACATAGGATAATCTCGAAAATGACTACTAGGATTCTGGAAAATCATTCAATAATAAAGAGTTAGGTTATCTTTAAAAACGTGAGCTGTATTTATTCACATGAAGAAGACATCGCGAGATGTCGCTAGTCTTTTTTTTTTTTTTTTTTTTTACGTGGGGAAATCCCTTATGGATACCCATCCTCCCGGGGGAGAGAATGGGTTATGTCCGACTCGCACGGACTAAAACCCCACGGTGTACCGGCCACCGCTTTACGTTGGGGCGGCATGGGACCGAACTGAGCTATCGCCATGCCGTCCCCAGCGGTCAGCCCGGCGAAAGATGGCCGCCGGGCTCCGTCCTTATAGGGAGGTAAGCTGGGTACACGACCAGCCACCTCCCCTCGTCCGCCGAACCTGTGCAATGAGGTGATGAGCCCCCCGGCCCATCACCTCAGGTCCGGCTACGGAGGTGGAAGAAGGTGGGCATATCGCCTCCTCCTTCCACCGGCCCTCCTTTGGCGGAGAGGGCCGCTCAGAGGATCCATCTCTCGGGCCCTCCCCGCCGCCTCCTTCTGCGAGATGACCTCCTCGCAGAAGGAGGCCATCGCCGTCCAGGCGTCTTCGCTGCCGAGCATGGCCGCAACCACGCTCGGCAGCGACAGATTTCCTCCTACCGCCGCAGTCAGAGTGCGACGCTGCACCTCCCACGCAGCACACTCGGACAAAGTGTGCTGCGCGGTGTCCTTCTCGGCGCCGCACTCGTGACATGCGGCGGTCGGCTCCCTGCGAGCGATCTGGTGCAGGTACCAGCCAAAACAGCCATGGCCAGTCAGTACCTGCACCAGTCGGAACGTCAAGGGAGCCCCATTTCCTGTCAAACCACTGCGGCAGGACCGGGCGGACGGCGTCCACCGTATATCGCCCATATCGCGCGTCCGCCAGATCCTGCCGCCACCACTCCATAGCAGCCTCCCTCCCCTCTCGCCTCTTTCCCTCTATCTCCCTGGGAGCCGGAGGCTCCCCCAAACGTTTCCTTGCCGCCGTGAACTCGTACACGGCGGCAAGAACCCCCGCCTCCAGCTCCCAAGGCAGGGAGCCGGCGAGCGTGAAGGCCGCCACCGAGGACACGGTGCGGTATCCTCTGATTGCCCTCAGTGCCACAATGCGCTGCGCAGCGCGCAACGCTCGCACATTATCGGCACCGAGGGCATCGGACCACACCGGGGCCCCGTAGACGGCCATCGCTCGCACGACTCCCATATAGAGTCGGCGGCACCCGGCACTTGGCCCCCCGATATTGGGGAGCAGTCGGCCGAGCGCCGCCGCCGTCCCTGCTATACGCGGCCCAAGCCCCTCGAAATGGGGCTCGAACCGCCAACGCCCGTCCAGGGTGAGACCCAGATATTTCATACGGGTCCTCACCCCGATACGGGCACCATCCACAATCAAATGGGCCCCAGGTGGTGGCCCCCGCCGAGGCCCGTGAAACAATAGAGCCTCGGTTTTATTGAGGGCCACCCTGAGACCCAATCTCCGGATGCGCCCGACCACGACAGTTGTGGCTGCCGTGGCCAGGCGCACCAAACTCTCCCATTCCTTGCCCCGGGCTACGACTAGGGTGTCATCCGCGTAGCATATAATGCGCGCTCCGCATGGGAGCGCGCCGCGGAGCACCCAGTCGTAGCCCAGGTTCCACAGGAGTGGGCCCAAGGCCGACCCCTGTGGAACTCCACACCCCGTCTCCCGCCGGAGGATGTCGCTAGTCTGACTCAACTGAAAGTAACATGGTATAAGAAAACACAAAGCAAAATAAAAAGTCCAGCCTGAAGTTGACAGGGAGTGACTGCTAGCGGCTGTGGAGACCGAATAGATTCCCAGACGGAACTTTTATTCTCATTTTATTCACTTCACCGAAGCGAACGATTCACTCAAACTAACTTATATAAATATAGTACTCCCTATACTAAGACTTAGTTATATACTGGAGGTATAATAGTATTCTAAACCAATTAACTAATTGTTAACAATTTTTAATCCTAACCTTAACATTATAAATGCGAAAATGAGTTTCTCTGTTTGTTTATTTTATTAAGCTTTTACACTTTAACTACTCAACCATACGCATTGTCATCGATACAGAAAAAGACATATTGCCTTACACCCAGAAAAAATTTACTATTTATCATAACTGTTGGGATAGAAATGGTACTAAATAAAAGTACTACTTTCTTTCCAACGACAAATAAAACTGTCTTTACATTTTACACAATTTTTATAGATCAGTGTTATACGTGAAAATCGTTCAAACTGAGAGTTCAAACGTAAGACAATTAACTAATCATTATTTATGATTATTCACTTCTCGTATACACAGATATTACGTTTTCCATATTTCTCATAATTACTTATAGGTATGTTTGTTAAACTTATGAAACCATTAAAATCGATAGTAAAAAATACTTACAGAATAAGATTTATTTAATTCTCCGAAATATTTAAACACCACAATGCACTCCGATGGAAATAATAAAAATTAAAAGCGCGCAGTTTCGACTCGCTTGACGACTGATTGTAGTGCGAACTGGATAGTAAAAATTAGTCACATCGCATTGTGACCACTTAAATAAACTATTACTGGGACCAGAATATGTATCGCTCGTCCCGTTAATATTTGTCGACGAGAGAAACTATTACGAAATTCGCATTACACCAATGACTCTACATTTTCGCTTCATTCTATATAAAAAATAATTTCATTTTCTATTCACTGGGTTATTGCAACACAAGCTTGTGTATTTTTTTTATTTCCTTAAACTTAACCACAATATAAGAAATATAGAGCTATATGATTATATAATATTATATATCCAATTTTATAAAAGGTACCTACCTGAAAGCGAAATTGGTGTTACAATTTTCCTTTGTATATGTGTTTGCTTGTCTTTTTTGGAGTTAACTCAAAAACGGCTTGACCTATATTTATGAATCTTTATACAAGGGAAGCTCATGTTATTCCTGAATTGATATGATACAAGAATTAATCAATAATCATTAAATGTGAAATTTTTTCTTGCATGTTCCAAATTATTCTTCTTCAAAGAAGCTTGACCTATTTTGATATTTTTTATTACTTATGGCGTCACGTAGATAGTTCCTAACTGTAGTAAAGACCGGTAGGTGGCGCTGTTGTAGACATTTATAATTTTTTTTTGCGGTCATATTTTTTTTTACATTTTTTTTTATTTCTTACATAAAAACGTATAATTTCATATTTTCAAACTCTCATCACGTTTCAATAACTTGTAATCCCTTATTTTATAATTGATTATTTATTACGATCTAGGATAGGATAACGTTCGTCTACTGGTTTTGATAAATCGTTCTTTTTTATTCTTAACCAATTTTATGCCACTTCAAAATCGAGAGCCTATAAAAATTAGTAGTAGTAATAAACAAAAAAGAAAATAATCACTGCATAAAGTGCGTGCGGAGTCAGGGTCATAGCTAGTTGATATAAATGTTAGTAAAATACTGTATAGAAAAAGACTAGTGTACAAAGATAAGGCATTTGATTTCATTTTCTATAGCAATGTATAAGGTACAATATGCGAGACACGGGTCGACACCCTACGGTCCGATGGGCGGGGAAATAGGCTCTTAGGCGGGCGGGTCTACAAATATAAACTTGTAAACGATAGCAGTACACTTTTCGATTTAATGATTGCTTTACGAAATAAGGAAATCATAACACTTTCACGATATTTAGGTCGCATACTATTTCTGTAGTCAAATTTCTTAACAATAAAATTCTTTACTATTTGATAAACAACCGAAAGCGAACGTAACGGTTATTTTCATGAGACCTAATTAAAATTTAGAAGCCAGGAAATACTCTAAAGTTTACACATTCTTGAACAAAATCTATTACTAATAAATCAGTAGGTTTTTCGGTACATATATTATTTTAAAATGCTGTATATAATATATCTATTACAAGCGGCATTGTTCACGCGTGAATGGTGCCTAAAAAAATTACATTTTATCTTTTTACATATTTGGATAGAACTCGAACATAGATTGAACGATTTATATAAAATTAGTTTCTGCACGCGGCTTCAGTCGCGTTTAATGTAGATTTTACCTATCCCTCGGTAACCGTACTTTTTCCTGTATGAAACGTAGGTATCCTATGTTCTTCTCTGTACTCCTGAGAGTATCTATGCAAAAATTTATGATGATCGGTTCAATAGTTTAGGCATGAAACTGTAATAGACAAACAAACAAACGCACAGACATACATTCGTATTTATAATGTTAACAAGGATAAGGATTCTGTACACGGGAAATATACATTTTTAAATTGATTTAAGAAATGCCATTTAGGAATACAACAAAATAAATACAATTCTTATTTAATCTCAGCCAATTGTAATTCAATTTTATATACAGATACAGAATTATACAATAATAACCATGTCATTATCACTCACATTATAGAAATATCAATGATACTTTTAGAAAACATAAAATATGCGTAAACACAACATTATGGGATAAAAATAATTACTGTGAACTAAACGTGCGAGGAGCCATGGGCATAGCTAGTCCATACATAAACTTCGATGACAGATGTTAACCGGATACACGTATTACACAGCTATGTTAGAAAACCGATTTCACACGTATAGTAGACACCTTATTTATTTTTCGGATTAGGATGACAGGAATAGTGATGTTTCCCTTTGACGTATCCGTTTAATGCTTCAATATATTAGACGTTACAAATGTCTTAAATTTTATTCCCTATTCATACATGTCTTGTTAATTTCCTTTTTTAAGATGATTATGGTTCAGTGAATAGAAGCTTATTTAGTGGTAACGTTCGTAGAAATAACATTGAAGGATATGTGCGTTTAGAACCTACAATAAGCCAGATACTCGTGAAGGAAAATATTCTGGTCAAATGATAATGGTAACTTGATATTTTCTGATATTCGCGTGGTTAACTAATATACAAATAACCGTTACTAAGAACCTAACCGTGCGTTAAAACTGCTGCACTCGCTCCATTCTCCTGTCAAGATTGTAATGCTAGTCTATCTAGCTATATTGGAAATAAACCTCGGAACATTTTGTTGTCTTCGAAGATAATAGCTATAGAATATTTTTGGAATCATTTAAAAATATAAATATATTCTAATATAAAATACCTGTGAAGTACGTGGAAAAAAGAAAAAAATACTAGCAAGCCAGTATGAAATATGTATAATCAACGAAAGTATAACGTACCTATACATATAACAATAAGGTAATAATGAGCGAGTCGACGCAAGGATGGCGTTCTGAATTTTAAATTACTCTTTGCACAGGCAAATTCGCTGAGCCAGGCCGTAAACAGCCCAGCGCGCTGCGACAATCACTGCGCCATGTTGTTTTCCTATTACATGTTTTTACCATCTACTTCGCTATTATGAATATGTTTTTATTCAAATCAGGCTCCAACAGAAAACATAAATTACACATTTTTAAATCTAGTTTTACTCGTTAGTTGGAAGCGATATCCTGCTGACATTAGAAGGCAGAATAAATATACGAATATAGAACAAAGCTTTTGGAACAAATATATGGAGTACATTAATAATGTATACAAATTAAAAAAAATGTGTATTTGTAATATCAAACCAACAACTTTTTACTAAATGGATATGGAAGTATATATAGTACTTTAACAAAAAAAAACTACAATTAAAAAAATATATCTGGCCGTCTAATTGATTTATTTTATTATTAAGTATTGTAAGCTTATAAAATGCCTGTTGTTCCACCCAATTATTAATATTCCTGACTATATAAATTTAAATGAAGCCAGGTTTTATTACACTAAACAGTCCTACAAACGACAATTTTTAAAATGAAAGATACACATATATAATTTTATTTTCTAGAATTATGTTCTAAATTTATATGTATGTAGTTTCATTAAAATTCGGAAAATTATTTAGTATAACGTATAATATATGAACGTTGTATTTAACATCAGAAACAATATACATATTTAATAAAAGACTATTTCTTACAAAAATTTTTCGTTTAATTTTCCAGACGATTATCTTACAATATATTATGTTAGTAAAATCAAGCCACATTACGATACGAAGCTCAAGAGGAATTCAATTTAATGTACAATTTTTTTTTATTATCTATTAACTCGTTAGGAGAAAAAATCGATATTCCAAGATGTGTACTCAAGAGTTGGTAGTATCTTTATATAATTTGTCTTTCTTCATTTATGAAATAACTAGCGGTCCGATCCGGCTTCGCACGGGTATAAAATATATAGCCTATGTCATTGCCTGAAAAAATTATTAAAATCGATCCAGTAGTTTTGATTTATTCATTACTACCCGTAGCCCGCACGCGTTAAATTTGGAGTAACCTCAAAAATAACAGTATGTCTCCACTATTTAATTTATGTTATTATATATGTAAACCATCCTCTTCAATCACTCTATCTATTAAAGAAAACCGCATCAAAATCCGTTGCGTAGTTTTAAAGATTTAAGCATACATAGGGATATAGGGACAGAGAGTTTTATACTATGTAGGGATTATCTGTGCCGGCGGTCCCGTGTGCATGAATTAGGCAATTATTATTCATATCTTCTTTTAATAAAACTGACACTTCGATTTAGAGACTATTTACACAGTTTTTAGAAATGAGTTTTAATGACATACAACCAAAGAGATATCTGCCTCGCAAATTATCTGCGAATTGATCACAAATGCTTAAATAAAATTTACTCTAATTTAACAACACTAATTTAATTACCCATAAAATTCAACTAGGTCACACTAACATTACCTACGCTTGGAAACTGGTATTTATTAGTACTGACCCGGTAAAAAACTCGTTAGCAAATTGCTGGAAACAACGTTGCACAAATTGAAACAATCGCTCAGTATGATCGGGATAACAGCGTATGTAATAACAATTCACATTCCATTTTCTCGTGAACATATTGCCTTGTTATTGCTTCGACATAGCAAATCCGCCCATTACGATACATATTGCTTTTATTGAGACAGTTTCTTACAATACGAAATTATAAATAGGTCAACCAAAAGCAATGCCTTTATAGCATACAATCGTACGAGTTTATCATTTATTGTAATTCCTATTGATTGTAATAAAAAATAATCGAGATATAGCAAAATAGATACAGGAATTGAATAAAAGTTGAGTCACTGAAGCGCCATCTATTGTTGAGTTGGACAACGTGAAAATATTGCCTATAATCAAATATCTACCAATTATAAAACTTATATGTTGATCGGTTGTGCATTATAGAAGATGATGCGCTACAGTGCCACCTACTGCCAAATTGTAGTTAAAGACATAACATAAAAGCTCCATGGGAAAACACTAAAGTGTACCGACCTTTATGGTGAATGGTCAAATGGTGTTGAAGAATACTGATCCCGGATACACCAAAAATTTAATATGTATAACTTACATCTACCTAACTTGGATATTAAAGTTTTTAGATTCATTAATGATGCTCTGTGAAATTAGTTAGCTATCTGTAATATAGAAGTATAATATATGCAGTAAGATCGACGTAAGAAGTTTAAATTGAATACATGATAGTGGTAAGAGTATAATATACAATTTAATGGAAGATATGTTAATTATGTCCATATAAATGCACAACTCTTCATGACCTGCACCTTTTATCTACGAATTGCTTATAAAGACAAAAAACATAAATTTAATTGACTCTATGCAGGCTAAAAACATTCTTAACTTTATATATATGAAAGTGTACAACGACACCTTTCAATAACAATGGCTTTATTATTACAACATTACAAAGTTTAAATTATTTAGATCTACCAAGAGTGTTCTGGAACGGAAGCGGGTGGCAGGGTACGGAAGTATGATGGAGCCTACTTTCACGCCTGTCGCGTTGGTGAGGCCATCGCTGAGAGCGAAGCAAAATGACCTTTGTCATAACGTTTTCATTTTTTTTTTCAATTATTCCTAAAAACCACTATAATGAAATATGATTAGGTTTCTAGTTGTGGCTTCTTAAAGTTAACTAAATACTTAAATTTAAATTTCATTTAAACAGTTTATTGGTTTTACATGTACATTTAACCATAATATCACTTGAAATTACAAGACTTTGTGGCTTTATATGGTAATACGTTAAACCAAGAAGGGAATAGGTTATCAAATACATTAGCAGGAATAAACAGCGACAAATTTTATACCAGAGAGTAATAGCTAGCCAAAGGAGCATTAGAAAAAGACGTATCACCATGTCATGTCATAGCTTCAATTATATGTTCGTGATAGATTTTTAAGTGTTGAGAGTGATAGCCAGCCAGACGAGCATTACAATATCTACAACCATACCATGGCTTAAACGCTATGTTCGCGACTGATTTTTAACCTGAGAGTATAGCTACATAGAATTAATTCAAACTTAAATGTACCGACACGATCGCAACACGATAACACTGAGATGACATTGTTGCTGCCTTGTGTGATCAAACCAAAATTAAAAAATTGAATGTGGGTGATAGTTAAGGTATATTAAACTCGAAGTATTTTATTTTGAATGTTTGTATAGAAATTACCCCAATACATTAATAAATATTAAAAACCATAATGTAATACAAGGTTATTTTGTTTCCTTCATAAACGTAATAGCGTATAATATGATCAGCTTAAATTGTATAATAACAATTAAAATAAACTAAATGTGTAACTTAATTTTCATTATAAAAAATATTGTGTGCTTTTATGAAACCACGATGCGAGTGAAACTTTTGAATTGAGGAACGAGAGCCGTCATATCGGTCTTAACTGTACTGCCAAAGGCCTTCTTTCACTACACCTCTATTCTACAGCCAGCTGTAATGCAGCATGCGATAGAGGGACGAAAACACTTGAGGCGATATAAAAAAGTTTAACTTTAAAAATAAGTTGTAATAGTTTTAGAATATGTTGAATACTGTGCTTAAGTACTATAATAGGACATTAACTAAAATAAACTTACATCTATAAGGATTAAATGGCAAACTCCAAATTAATTTAAGTTAATTGAATATCAGTTTCAATTGTGAAAACAGGGATAATATTCGACGGCTAATGATACAATCTGTAATATTCGATGAATCCCAATCCGGTTAACTAGAGGAGAGACGATATTGCGGTTTCATAAACGATGAATACACAATATTGCTCACAGCCAATACGCAAATCCATATCCGTAGCCTGGTGTTACAATGGCTAATATGCAAAGTTCTTATTTTTAGTAAATATTATTAAAAAAGCTTTGATATTATTATTTTATATGTTAAAGATCCTAAACTTGATAAATCGACTTCGGATATATACCTATATGATAATTGTATGTACCAATAAAACTAAAACTCTGAAATTCACAGATCTCTAATACTATTAGTTGGCGAAAAAAAAATAAAGAACATTTTTTTCTTAGAATAGACTAAACCGCTTTAAATATTTTGGAAATTTAAAGTACCTTCTAAGAAAAAAAAAGCTATTTAGCCTCACAATAGATACAGGTGGAATAGACAATAGATTTTTTATTACCAAATTAAAATCTATATTTCTTACTAGTTTAAATGTCATTTAGCAGTCTGGAAAGGCAAAATATACTAGTCTTTTTAAATAGTGTTTTTCCACAACTCTTGTAGCAGCAAAATCTTATTTGTTATGAAAATAAACTTTGCCCATTTTAGCAGCACTAGGCCACAGATATAACTGTAAGAGCCAATGTGTATTTATGATTTTCCCTATATTTTCACTATTGGCACATTACAATATTAAATGATATTATTTCAATACAATACGATTGCTCATTTCCGCACGAATAATTTTTCCTCGAGCCAGTATTCGATCCTCAGTTCAATGCAATTTTATTGATATTTTAATTGGAATTCCGACACTTGGAATCCTTTTATACCGTAAGGGTTTCCTGAAATCGGATGACTGGAATAGTTTTATAAAATATTTCAAGTCCTAAATAGAATATCTTATTATAGTTACATAATAATAACATATAAAATAAAGTTATATAATTCATCAGAATTGTGGTTAATATTTCCTGTGGTGTTGATTAATCGATGGTAAAAGGTATCAAACAGATCGAAAAGTTTAGATATTTTTACATATTACAATCATGCAAAGGAAAAATACAGAAATTCAGATTCATAGACCATCGGCCTTGAAAGCGCAAATCACTACATATTATAAAACAAAGTCGTCTGCCGCGTCTGTCTGTATGGCTGTCTGTTCGCGATAAACTCGAAAACTACTGAATGGATTATAATGCGGTCTTCACAATTAGATAGAGTAACACATGTGGAAAGATTAGGTATATAATTTGCTAAGGTTTTGTATAAATTGGTTGAAATATAACAATAATTATCGGAAGCGTTGGAGAAAGTCAAGCCATCTGGGAGCTTTCATCGAAAACGCTATCTAATTTTTTTGACATATAGCAAAACAATGCATAGTGAAATATTCCTCATTTATAGATCTACTAAAATGTCTACTATGGCATATTCCTATATTTTAAGGATACCTTACTATATCCAATAAACTATCTATTTTTTTTTAAATGGTCACATGAAATGTGGTAATTAGATGGCTATTAATCGTTATCAAATTAAATACATTAAATTAGCTTAAGCTTTTGATGCATATAAGTATATGTTTTTTATTATCAAGGCAAGACAACGTCCGCCGGGCCTGCAAGTATATCATAAATGATTAAGTAATGATTAAGTCTTCATGCCTTTTCTCAGCATTGGAACATTTACCGTCTGGTTTTATTACTATTTATTCGTTTTTTAACCAATTTATTTTTATAAATATTTCTTTCATCCTAAATTAAATCACTAAAGCTTCTCATTGTATGAAATAACGAAATAAGTTTTCTCTAAAAAATGTTACTTCAGTAACTTCGTAAAATCGTGATAAAAAGTAAAACGCATAGTTTTAAAATATGTATAATACATATAATTATTAACGTACATGAAATATAATTAAACAGGGGCCTTTAACGAGATTGCGCTTGCAATATTGTGGATGTAATAAGCGAACGGTTAGTTTGGTGCACGACGCAAGAGGCGCAGGAGGCTGAGAGAAACTCTAATTAACGCTAATGGAAGGTGTATTCACCTGGAAGTTTCATAAATAGTCTAACCCGGTACTCGACTCTATTAGATTTTGTAGGTTTTATATTAAATTAATACTTTCTTAAAATGTGTTTTTGTTAATTTTCAATCAATTTGTATGCAACTGCTGTAAATAAATACGAAACCGTAATTCTTATATGTTTCATTTAGGCATAAAAATTATAGCTTATTTAATTTATTTCACTACTGATAAATGAAAACTTATATATTGCGTGTCAAATATGATTTTTTGAAATTGTCATTCGTGTTGTATTCATTTTCCAAGCTTAAATATTTAAAAAAATGCGCTCTTTTTACATAAAACCCTCTCTATATATTGTGATTGGCCCTTTTTTCATGTAGCGCGCGTTTTTTAACCTTTAAAGAGCCGAAAACCATAGTGGTTTAAGCGCCATACAAACGAATGTAGACCTTATTGTGCACGGGTCAAGGGACATTGTGGCAGTATAAGTTTAAAAAAAATATCCAATGTTATTATAAAATTAGAATAATAAGAAATTATTAAATTAAAAGTTATTTTTATTATTGTTTACACTTTTTATGTAGAATGCATTATTAAATATTTTTTTCATTTATACTTTTCAGAACTTTTTTTTACCAAACTATGAAACTTACAATTTATCTATTGGATTTATTGTTTTGCATAGGGTAGAAAAAATATAATGCAAGTATATATCCAAATATTCTGTAAATATTTATAGCAGTACTATGGCATAATTATAATATCTTGTTTAACTTTTTATTTACTGTTTGTAATATGTGTATTTGCAATATTTTGACAACTGTGTTGGCCTTGTACCTGCTGCAATACAAATATTTTCTTTCTTCCAAATAGTAGTATCATATTTCTCTCAGATTATTATTTTGTATATTTAATTTACTATTTAGTCATAAGCCTACTCAAGAAAAATGAGAGAAGTAAACAGCTAACCAGAGAAAACATTTGCTTTTGTTTTTACAACAGGATTGCAAGGATAGCAGTATTTTATCAAATACATGACAAAGGTGGTCATATTAATTTCTAAAAATTACTTGATATTCAATTTAAAAAAAGGTATAAATATCATGACTTGAGAAAGTCTTTCTCCTATCTACTACAGGACACTTTCTATACTAATCAGTCGCACAATGAGCTTGTTACAATATAACCAGATACCAATGAAATTCATAAACTATAATTATACTTTGAAAATAATGATAAATTTCAATATTTTATACTTATTACTTTACAAAATAATTTTCAAGACTAATTCAGAAATAAAACAGTTTCATACAATCACATTTTATTTCAAGATACTGTAAAATAATAAACACAAAACAAAGCCTTATAACAACTAAAATTAATAATATTAGGTGCTTCTATTTGCTGTGAATTCTTCTAAAGTGAGGAAGCTCATGTCGCTCCCATTGTCATCATTGCTGACACCTTCATACTTTACGAGATTTGGAATAAGTTGCACAAAGAGATTTGAAAAATCCTGTAAAGCATAACAATAACTTTTTGAAAGGAAACATTAGTTTTCCTATAAAATACTACTTTTGGTAGTTGTGAAACCAAACCAAACGTTGAACCAATGACTACTATCAACATAATATTATACAATTGTACAATTTTATTCAAAATCTACGAAAAAATATATAATTTAGAAAAATAGTAGATAAATAGATCTGTAGCATTTTGAAAGTAGTAAGTACAATACATAAAACTATTAGATACAATACTCAGTACAACTTACAAGTAGGTATACATTTTGTAATTTGCTACTGTAAACAACAATCATAGAAAGAATACGTAAAACTGTTTTACAAAAATCAAGTGAATATTATTACACTTACATAAAACTAATTTAAATCGAGTTCATCTATATTATTAGTGATACTAATGAAAAGCCTCTTTTTTATAAAATAAAGTAACTCATAAATAACTGACCATTCTTGCACAAAAGCTGTCATTAAAGACGTTAGTGAAGTTGCCACAACGATATTATACAATATTTGCTAATCGATTGTGAAATAAACGATACATTTTCAAAATTACCTATAATTATTGTGTATAAAAACATTATTAATTTTAAATACACGATAATATATAAATTATATATTATTTATCACATAGTCATATAAATAAATGTATTATTGCAAGCATAGACAAAATTCGTAGCAATAGACGCAAGGTGAAATGACACATAAATGTCAGTGCCGATGGCGGGAAATTTAAAAATTTTGAAAAAAATGATCCGGCGTATCTGCCGCTTTAGGGAGTGGATTAATTAAAAGAAAAAGATTTACTTAAATTAACAATCTTACAAATTAATCCATTCATATCATATGACAGATATGAATTATACAAATTCACAATTATATCTTTAATGTTCCAAGCCTAGTTTCCACCGACTCTTACAACAAACTTATACCATCCAGTCATAGAGTTAACGGAGTATTCAGCGAAGTTAGTTTTCCCGAACGATGGATGCAGCTGGCAATGAATGCCTTAGTAGTGCACATTGCACGAGATCCTTTGATGTACAGAGCTCAATGTTGGTCAGTCAACAACATCCTTTCATAACGTACGAGTCACCTGGTACCCCAGTGCGGTTTAGAGCTTACATAGTACCTAAATTAAAGTCACTTTGCCTGTTTACATGTAACGACACAACCCACTTATGCGAATATACATAAAATACTTGAATCCTTCAATGTTCTTGCATAAAATAATAGAAAAAGTAAAAATATACATGTAGTAAGTAATCCTAGGAAATATAAATACAAAACTAGCAAGGATCCGGAACTTCAATGTAACGAAAATAATTTTATTGTTTCATGGAAATGCTGTTTTATCTGAATTTTTTGTTGGTTATTGTTTACATTATTTTTTCTCATTGCGACTAAACACCATTTAAAATAAACTGAATAAAATTTTATCAATACTACATCAGTCTCAATGACATAGCGCCATGATATGTAGCTATACTGTGGAAAGTCCTCTATTTGATAATATACGTTTTAACAAGATAAATCGACCCAGACAAAGAAGAAGACACTTCAATTTTATTTGTATCTACGTATTTATTCTTTATTTAAATAACATACAAAAGTCGCTTAATAATTGGTGATTGTAAGAATATATTATCATAGCAATTTAGTATGAGCTAAGAGTGAACAAATGAAATTACATTAATTGAATTTGTAGTCAATTTTAGTTTGCAACTTCCACCTGAAAGGTGTCTCGTCGACAAGTAACCGAGTTTGCTACGTGAACCGTCCGCATTTCAAATACTATGTCCTGAATATTCAGTAGGGAAAATTTCTTCACTTTAAATTACAAAGAAATTTCATTTAGATAAAAAAACACAAAACTCATAATGTTCTTCTACATTGAATACATATGAGAATATGATTGAACCAGTTGTTGGATTATAAAAACATTATGTACCATCTGTGTTTACTTGGTATTCATATAAATTACTAATGAAACGTAAATACTATTTTCGAGTTCTTTTTCGAAGACTTTTACAGTTGCGTCCAAATATATCTCCTAAAAATCTTTAAATGTCATACGGTGTATTTTTCTTGAATATGTATTTTTTTATATTTACCTTCCTCTATATGCCTGAACTAGCTGATACTCGCCCGCTTTGCTGTGCATTAAATAAACTTTTAATATAAATGAGAATAGCAAAAGGTCAATAGAGTGCAAAAAAGAATAGCTTAGAATCATCAATAAAAAATCCCACATCGAATAGTCAACATAGTCCTATAAGGATAGGTTCACTAGTTTTGACGTGATTCAAAGGAGCTATGTTATATACATAGTCGGGTTATAAATTCTGTCACAACGATATTATTTTTAATTTTAGAATAGTGGCCTGACATACTTTGACTAATTTTGAAAATGGAACGTAAGCGCTTTTTCCGAACATAAAAAAGAAATTCATTTTCAAAGATGGAGTGATCGCAAAAGATAGATAAAGTCGCAGTTATCATGAGCACCATAGTGTTTTCAAAATTTTGAAAAAATTTAAAATAAAACTACGGCTTGTTTATTTCACTATGATATTGTCCTATTTTATTATATTATAATATAAGATTCAAGCTTCGAAGATTATAAGAGGAGCGGCCGACCTCGCACAGTTAGGATACCAACGGTCATCAAAACAATGAAGCCACGAATACAACGAAATCCCGTGCGTAAACAAAATATTTTACTTTTTCAGAAGTTCTTCGGGACTAAGCAGAACCATGATCAAAAGAATATTAATTTAAGACTTGGGACCACGAGCTTATTGTTAAAAGGACGGCCATTATTAGAACGAGGGGCTTTGAAAAAAATTAGGCTTAAAAGATCCCGGGCTTTTTTACGACGGTACAGGGGAAAAAAATAACGCGCAATATTGTTTTCGGACGAAAAAATATTGAACATCTAAGAAAACGCATACAAACAAAATGATAAGATGTATGCCCACAGGAGTGAAGAAGCGAGCACGCGTTACGAGGGGCCAGCGAGGGACTGTCCTTCGTCATTCATGGTTTGGCTTGGCGTCTCATATTCAGGCTTAACTGAGAATTTTTTCTGTGAAAAACGTGTGAAAACCAGTGCTGTCGTGTACCAAATCACCGTCCTAATAAACATAATGGAACCTCTTTCTCGAACAATATTCGAAAACAGACACTGAATATTCCAGCAGGATTCTGCGCCGACTCATAAGGTACGAATCACGCAAAACTGGCTGTCCGCCCGTGGAATTTACCTCATTGGGCATGAATACTGGCATTCTAGTCCAGATTTAAGCCCATTAGATTATAAGATATGGCAACAATTGGAGGAGAAAGCCTGCGCTAAACCTAATCAGAATTTGGAGTCTCTTCGAATATCTCAGAGTAAAGCAACGACAGAAAAAGATAGGAATATGGTGCGCGCTGCAATCGGTGACTGGCAACGTCGATTAAGGGCATGCATTCAAACTAGGGGAGGGGGCATTTTGAATAATATCAATAAAATTGTAATGTAAATTACCTTTCATTTCATACATAATTTTTAAATAATTATCAAAGGTTGTAAAATTAAATAAATTAAAAGTTTTTGACAGAATTTATGACCCGACTATAGAATCTCTATAGAGTTTACTCTTTCTGTGTAACTTTTGCGTAGAATGCCTTATTATCGAAACATATATAAGTAAACATTGAAGAGCAAAGATTTATTTGAAGTGTTGTTAGAAGATGTACGACTACCAATGTTTTCGAATAACTTATTTGATAAACGTTTATGAAATAAGAGATGACAACTCACATATTATCCGAATAATAACTTCAGCGGTGCGGTACGAGCGTTAACATAACAGACATAAATAAGTTTTCAAATGTACTGTTCTCCACAGCTACACTCACATAGTAGAAAGTAGGGCATTCAAAATTCTAACACATACAGTTTAAGTCCATTCCTTAATTTTTGGTTTATTCGATTTTGTATCGACTTCGATTGTTTAGATAAAGAATATTATGTTAATCAATAAATACGATAAGCCACTAAGTCTCAAGTCGTAAGTCTCATAAAGCAGATGCCACCAAAATTCATAGCAGAAAAAGCCACTTCTATCATAAATACTTTATTACATAGAAAACGTATATATATAATTTTTCGTATTTATTTCGTATATATAGCGATGAATGGCACAGTCGTTTAAGCGGTCGTATCTCTGCTACCACTGCATTGAGTGTTGTGGGTACAAATCCCACACAGGACAGTTATTTGTTTGATACATTCCGAGTCTGGATGTATTTTGCTACTGTTAATTGTATATAGGACTGTTAGAGGCATTAATCTTTAGTGTAGGAGAGAGAAAATAAACATATTATTTATTATATATAGAAGCAATAATGTTAATATTACATAGAATAAAATACAAAGGATAATATTGTAATCAAAGCAACATATTATACTGGTATTTTAAGGTTCGATAAAGAGTAAGAATGTAAATGTGAGATAAAAAGATATAAAGTCGACTTACCAGAGCGACGGTATTGTTGTTTTGTTGCAGCCATCTCAGAATAGCGCTGGCTGTTGTAAAGTCTGGACGCGGGGGCGGAGGTATAGCGTGCTGGAGGGATGAAGCGAGCTGCTGTGCCAGCTCAAGCGCTCGAGCTCGTGCTGCACGTCCTGGCCCGGTGGTCGTTGTCCCACCCGCTCCTGTACCACCGGCCTCTACAACATACATATTTTATAACAATTTAAATAAGTACTAACAGACTTAATATTGAACTAAATAAAAAGGCGAAGATAAAACAGTTCAGTTCAGTATCACTTTCTCATCCGTTTGCCAACTAATTTTCTTTATCCATGCCATTGATGAGTCTAAACTTTTGTTTATAAGCGTCTATTCTTTATACTTCACGGTCCTTACGATTACAATCCATAATATTTGTACAATATTCAATACCGATAATAATATCTATATATTAAAATTAGAATAAAAACTCCTATTTTATGGTCGCATTTTGTCCACCGGATGAAAAAAATCGCGACACTTGTCAATTTTTGGAGGAGGCCTTTTTTACCCTTACCGTTCAGCAATAATATTAGGGTTGCCAAAAAAATTTTAAGAGGTTGAGCAAAATTTTGCAAAATTTACAAAATCGTCAAAAATCATTTTATTTTTATTTATTTTTTCTCGTTATTTCTATATTTTCTATCATTCAAATGATTAGGATCCTGAAATGTTCAAGTCGATATTTTAGTAGGGGTTCTAATTTATCATATATTTAAAAAAACACCATAAAAAATACAATAAAACGACGTTGACAAACAAGGGTATTACAATAATGACAGGTTATAAGTACATAACATGCGTGATAGTAACGACCGCCACGCTCCATTGGTTCACTCCACACTATTTAATATCTGTGGACAACTTATAAATTCGAAATACAATCTCGATTCATAATTAACGTAGTACTAGTGTCTATATCATCGTAAATTCAGCGTTACAGTTCTGCAGAATATTCTCGTGAAACACGAATTTTCAGCTACATTACTTAGAAGAACGCGTACCACTCGTTACCATTGTAACAAATTTGGATAACCTTAATGTACTTTTGTTTAAAATTTAATTGGATGTTTGAAATAGTAGAGAACAAGTTCACTAGGAACGTGTCTTCATCGTGTGCACTTATGGAATATCGATCGTCGCACGACGTAATAGTCGTATTTATCTTCAGAAACGTCACGTTTCTGTCCGAGCCATTGTTTAACTACTACAATTAACCGTTCGAAATGAATTCCAATATCTTTACGCACTGATAATTCTCGAAGATAACTGACAATTTAACTAGCACCCGCCCACGACTTCGTCTGCGTTTGTATCCTTGTGTAGGTCTATATATGATTTTTATTTAATTTGAAAAATAATGATACTCATCTTTTTTTACTTTCTACATAAATTGCTGAATAACCATTTTCATACATTTAAATACAAAAATGACATTTCATACAAATTGTCATTACCTTTTCACCACGTTACGGGTTAAATATCCAAAACTTCTTCCTTTGTGTACATAGAAAAAGGAATGCATGCAGATTTTTAAGCTCCTAGCCTCAGTAGTGTGGGTTGTGCTTTGATATGATTGATTGAATGATTGATACGTCATTATGTTTATTATAGGTTATGATAAACTAAAATATTTGATCGTCACAAAAGTGCGCTCATTTCACAATGTTACAAATTAATATCTAAAAAGATTTTAATATACATTTACACCACATATTGTTTTCTTATGTAAATAATACTATATTAATTTAGTTTTCTACATTAAAAAAAATCATATATAAAATAAATACTGATGTAAAACTGAGCTTTTGAACGTATTCTTGCCGACTAAACATTATGCAATGTATGTGTCGTTACATTTCAAAATCATCTAAGTCCATTTTTAATAGTTTATCAGTATTTAAATTTTATTAAGATATTAAAAATGTTTATACCTGTAAAATTTGAAGATCATAAAAAGCAACTAAGAATCTTATGAACAGTAAAATTTGGACTTCGACCATGGTGTATAAAAACAGATAATCTTAAAAAAATTAGACATCTTACATGAAGGATTAAAATTAGACTTAGCTGATTCTGAAATGTAACGACATATAATATATTAATGAGCATCACAACACATGTCTATCTATTGGATGATTTAATAACTAACTCAATGGTATAACCATTCGCTAATAAATAGATTCGAATACAATTAATGTTCACTAAGTATATACTCCACATATTGACCATTATGACTGTTTTCCATTCATTCAACTATATGATATATATTCAAAATAAGGAGACGCGACATAAATCCCTTCGAAATTACTCCACTCGCGCAAATTGCGCGGGGCCCGAGTGAATTGCATCCGCATAGAAACAATAGCGCTTTCACTTCGAGCACAAAAAGAAAAAAAATCCTTCATAATTCTACCATTCATTATTTTAGTACCACATCTTCTGAGGTATACCTTACTTATATACAACAAGATTCTGTTGAATTTTCTAACAATATGGCCGACACGAAAATCATTTCAAGTCTTAAAATAAATGAAATTTTGTGCGGTATACGATAATAGTTTTTTTTTGTCATAAAACGCATGTTTCTTTTGCGTATCGCGAATAAGATACAAATTTACCTACATATCAGATAATTCTGTCTCTAGCAAAGCAAGTATATGTGAATAAGATAACCTTGTAAGATAAGGAAATTTGCTATAGGCATTACGTAGTGTATATGTATGCACATCACTACAAATTATAAAACAAAGTCGTCCGCCTCGTCTGTCTGTCTGTCTGTATATTTGCGATAAACTCAAAAACTACTGAACGGATTGTGATGCGCTCTTCACCAATAAATAAAGTAATTCACGGGAAAGGTTTAGGTATATAATTTGTCAATTGTTTTTTTGTAAATTGGTTGAAATATAATGACCATTGTTGAAAGAATCGGAAAAAGGCAAGCCACCTTAAGCGTTTCATGCACATACGCATATATTTTTTTATTATCAGGGTAGGACAACGTCCGCCAGGCTTAATAGTTATATATATAAATGTCCTCTACTACTACTAGTACCACATCTGTACTTATCAAATAATTGGTAGTTCTTTATAGTATTGGTGGAGACAATTTAGGTAGTTTCTATAGAGAATAAGTTATGTAGTATATGAAGGCCACGGGAACGACCAAATCGAAATCTTGTTTAACGTTTTGATAATAAACTTTCCGCTTTACGAAGCGATTTTCAAGCGATAATGGCTTAGCCCTGTCGTGTTCGAATACGGCGTGGATCACCGTGGGCTCGGATCTTACAATAAGTGTGAGAGTTTTTGATGGAGGAAAACAATATGTGAAACCACAGGATGGTGGTAGGCCATTTTCAATAGCCACTTAATTGGCTCAAATCCACAATTTCAAATCTGTCACCAAGCACCAATATGTATGTTTTGCTAACTGCACATCAGATCAATTTCTTATAAGCATTTGGCTACACCATGGCTTAAAATCAGGTGCAACGATTAAAAGAAAAAACGAAAAACAACTGTGTTAAAAAGTACCCACGTATCGGTATTTCCGAATCTGCTGCATCGAGATCTCTAAACAGCCGTCGTGAACACAAATCCAAAAGCCACCAGCGAGTCACGTGCTCAGGTAGTTGCCAGCAACCCGGCATGACGTTACACAAGCACAAAGAGGAACCAAAACATTACTGCATAGTTATTATGTCCGTAAATGTCGCAATTACACGTTTCACCACATCAACCTTACAACTGTATTTCAGCAACTGTACTTTATGATTTAATGAGATAAAATTTATTAATATTATTTTCCTGCGATGTATAATTTTAAGAATATTTTTTCTTAATTGTAATTTTCGACTTAAATAGGTTTACATCCAATTAATTGCGTTGTAGATGTCTACACAAAACGTATCAACACGTTTCGCGGCAAACCTAATTTTGAATTAAGAAGATTGATCAGAACATAGATTTATAAAAGAGGAAGACTTAATATTAACATACGCCTAAAGAGACGTACAGTTTAGTAATTCAACTAGATATAATAAAATGAGAATGTGTCTTAATAATAATGAAAATATAGTATTACATTTATAGCCATATAATCAAATTTTAACAATATCGAAACAATAAGTTACTAAGCTAAATTCGAAATATAATTTCACGTTTCACAACAAATTCCACGGAACAAATTCGCTTGGTTCGCATACTATTTTCAAATTTTTTACCTAATCTACTAGTACATCCGATTTGTGTAATCATTTTTACTGTATTAATTTAGAAATCAGTATAGCGGCTGTGGAAAATTTCTAATATATTATTAATCCAGGGATTTCATCTAAGGTTTAGATATCAACAAAAATAAACTAAAAATTTTACGATCAACCTTACTTTTCCGGACATCATTTTAATACAATATAGATGTTTTTATTCATTTTTATACAACAAGGAATAACAACACGTAATGGACATGTCACGTTGGGATTACCCGCATTGTAGAGGGATCATGTGGGACAATGTGCGGTAGCTAGCGGCCAGACTAGAATGATACGAATACGAAGTGAAAAATAGGTACCTGTTGAACTCTCAACACACTATTACGAATTAGGTAGATAGAAGTTACACGAGCAGAATGGTAATTACAAAACTTTTCTCTATGCCCTGCGAGAAATAAATGAAATATGTCAAACCAACGCGGCCCGGTAAGAACGGTAATTTATCAGGGAGTTTAAGTTACTTTTTCTGGGATTACTGGTGTCACGAGAACAAACAAGAAAGATACACTTCATATTTGTAATATTACTTTTTTCTTTAAATAATTTCTATATT
Source organism: Antheraea assamensis (assembly GCA_035772565.1). Lineage (NCBI taxonomy): Eukaryota > Metazoa > Arthropoda > Insecta > Lepidoptera > Saturniidae > Antheraea > Antheraea assamensis. Next base: position 2,622,903 of record JAQQSE010000042.1, read on the forward strand.
TAAATGTATATAAGAAAATAGTTTCATTAAGGTTCAATGACGAATTTGAAGAAACTGAACTGACGATATTGAAGGTATCAGCATATGACTATGACCAGCCGATGCGAAGTTTTTTTAACTAGTTATAAGCTACTTATTTTACGGGTTCGATTGAACTTTTGCCATTATTTTTAATTTCCAACGAAACGACCGAGAATCAGTTATTTTATATTATATAAATAAAGAAACAACAAAGCTTATAATAAAAGAGCAACAGGACTCCAAATAGCAAATTAAAAGACTACGAAGACAATGCCAACAAATACTTAGAGAATTAAAATGCCTATGATGACCAACACAGAACTACAAAACCTTCATATTCATACCTTCGACCTAACTAAAGATAATACTGTTATTGAATAATAATATATTCAAACATATTTTTTGAGTTGTTAATAAGGCTTAAAACAAAATATGACAATATGAATTTATTGTATGTGAATGCACACATAGAGGTCATATTACATTTCGTAGTAAAATAAGGGTTATTTATTTTGTAACTAAAATATGTGAACATCTCATTCTATATTTCCATTAAAATATTGAAAATCATATTAATATAAATAATAGAAAGTATGTATAAAAAAATGCAGAGAAATATCTTAGCTTAATAATAATTAAAGCGTCGTACCATACCGATGCACATGATTTGTCATCAACTATTTTGTAAAAATCCTAGAGCCATATTACATTACAGTAAGTGATACGTACGAGGTCGTATCTGGGGCATGATATTACCCATTCTAATATATAATATAAAAAATCTATGAGGCAAAAAATCGAATTCATTGTCTTACAAGGAAGATAATAAAATCTATAGAAAAGGAAAATAAACAAGAGAACAAAAATGCTATATTTCAAAACAAATATTCCAAATACTATATATATTAGGGGTATGAGAGGACTGTATTGTGATTGAAATTATTGTCACATTTAGGAAACGTCGCTTACGCGCAATGCGATTCTATAAAATACGTACGTAATGCGAAGTATTTCCTACAGTAAAGCATCGTACTGAATCGTGATATCAAATACCGTGCTTTTTTACAGTTCGACGTTGATTTGTTTTTGAAAACTAGTTTTCGCTGTTCGTCCATGAACAAACATCTATCAAAATAAACACATAATATTATGTGTTTTTACTTATATACATTTACTTATTACACTATACAGTATAATAGAGCTTTAGAAATTGATCATAATTAGATGATAAATTAAATAGTGTTTCCTTTAAAACCTATTTCTGTGAAATATTGTATTAGTAAAACACATTAACGTGTTAGATTGGGCTATAAATATACGCATATTGTTTAAAAACAATAAGGATACAACACATAATCGGTAAGAAATTTAGGGTAATTATCTTAAACACTCGAAAAGCATATATTATATCAGTGTATTTTATTATACCCTAATGGTACGCGATAAGAACGATTCTTTACATCAGAACTTTGTAGAGAGTGTCAACCTGACAACACAGACTACATATTCATATTTTGTCTACAATAATTATTATTGGAAAAGTATGTTAGAAAATCAACGTGTTCGTGTTATAAGGTTCAAAATCGCGAATACAATTTAACGCGTGCGCATTAACCGGCGAGACGTCGAGGCGTCCGAACGGGTAGCGTACAGCGGCTGACTGGCGCCGCGCCACCCTCCGTTCAACAGTTTGCACCCTCACCCGCGGAACACCCCTGTTGGCAATGCCTCATTCGAGCGGCAACTGTTACCCCTGTTGATCATTGGGAGTTGCACTTACTATTTTAATATTACGATTCTCACGTCTCATTCAATTACTGGTGTAGTATGCTATAATTTTCACTTGGAAAATATAATTTAAAATTTTAAGTGCATTATTTAACATAAATCTACTTATTTTATCATCGACTTTACACCTCATTTTCCTTTATTAGTCAGCTTCTAACTACTTAACATGTTGAAATGTCAAAGAAGATGGTGACAATTTTAGCCTAGAATCAATAAAATTATACTAGTGCCAGTAAGTAAATACTGACAAAAGCTTGTCTGAAAATGGTATCTAATCAGGCGAGTATGGTACCAGGTACCTCACCATGGTAGTTGTGTCTGGCTGGATTACGACCAACATGCACACAGTATGTGTAGATGTATAATCAAATTCACAATGGGTAGGTATGGATTTGTATCTGACTGAGTCATCTTCACTAATCACATGACTCTTTTACTTTGTCATGTTTTGAGATCTAACAGCGTATATACAGCTACCAAGAGGTTTATACACTTGTATGACAGTGGTGACTACCAATAGATTACAGACCTTTTTGTGGTCACCATTGTTTTGCTGTAGTTACCATCAGGTATAGTGTAAGCCTCTTTGCTGTGCGACAAGTATAAAAATATCAAATATCATCATGAATTTTATTAATATTTTAAAATTTTGTAATACTATAAAGTACATTTCAAAAATAGGTAATGAATCTTTTTATACACTAAGTCAGCAAAATAACTGCATAGTATCTGAGAGCACAGTTGAAAAACAATAGCAAGCAGTGATGGTTTGGTTGGCAGTGTGTTCGGACACAGCATCGAAGTATGTAGATTCGAATCCTAGCAACTGAGTCATAGCTTTTCAGTGAAAGAAAACATTGTGATGAAACCATAGTATGTTGCTAGGGCTTTTTCTAAGTCCCCCTGGATAGCTACCACACTCGAGTAGAAAATCTGTCGCCCAGCACCAGTTGGTATGTTCCGGCTGCACTTGAGAGCCGGTCTCCGTCTAAGTTTAATGTGACTATAATCTTAGACCACATCATCATATAAGATCAGATAAGATTGTGGTCAAACACTAACCTATAAAGAAAAAAAAACCTACTGAAAGTGATAAATTCCATCGGCAGTCATCTAAGTCATTTTGACCTGCTAAAGTACCTCTTCATATCTCATTTGAAATATTCAATATTATAACAGAAAATAAACATACTAGTTGACATATCTATTTTTCAAATTAATACCTTTTTCCTACTACAATTTTTGTCTGCAACATATCAATAATATGCATATTACAAACTTTTTAAAAGATAAAGTTTAAGTTACTGGATGTATTTTGCACTAAATTTATTCAAGTGCATAATTATAACTACTTCATGTAATAATGGTTCTAAAAAATATATTAATTGACTTAAATAATAAACAAAATTTCTAATTTACTATACCGCTTTATATAATAGTAGTTTGATTTAATAATAGAAATACACTAAATCATGGTAATTAATTTATTCTATATTTGATATCTAGCAACATCCTGCAACTTCACTTCATTAATTACAATATAAAACCTGTTAACAATTTAGTCAATATCATTTGATACGTTAGCCTACTACAATTGAAATCATTTTTAAAGTTAAATCCGTAGTTCCTGAAATTACATTTTATACACAAATTTCACTGAGATCTAGTTTATATTACATGAAATCTGTCACCACCAAACCACCTTTTCTCATTAAATGAAATATATTTGGATGGTAATCAATTACAAATATTCTGTAAAGTTACTCATTTTTATGTTTAGGGTAATTTTAAATACAGCGAATGCCATCAAAGATATGTAGAATTTCAAAAAGAATATTTGACAACTAAAATATTGTAAAATAATCAACACTAAGAAAATGTTTGGTTACAAACATACATAAGTGTTACTTATTTAAAAATGTAATGTATATAACCATTCATAATTAAATTTATCATGGCTTCTATTAGCTTACAACTAATAAATTTATACAACTAAATATATATTTTATAAGGAGAGCATATAAAAAGATATCTAGTGATATTATAATTTTTGATAAAGCTCATGAATTATAATTTTCAGACACTAATCTTATGAGTTTATAGTAACATAAATATATACGTCATATTTGAGGTTTAATTTAATTTAAAAATTCACATAGAAGAAAGTGATCAGAAGATAAATAAGGAAATACAGACCTTAATACTCAACCAACCATGAAGCAAAGTGATTGGGTACCCTTACAATCATGGTGTAATTAGTATGAAAACAATTATACATTTGCAATTGAATGTAATATTAAATAAGATATAATTACCCGCTATAATACCATCCATCTGCAGTAAAGCGGCTTCTAATAACTTTGCGGGATCCGAGTCGGAAGTGGGATTGTTGTCGCCATCAACTTCTGTAGCTTTTCCCATTACAACTTAGTTTGTTCTTTTTATAATTATTGGACAATAACTAGGATATTATTTGAAATCTAATTAATTCAAATTTAAAATCCTTAGGAAAAAAATTGAGAAAGTTAACTTTTTGTCAACAAAACTTTGACAATTAAACATGGCTGACGTTTCATTTTTTCTTTAACTCAGTTAAGTTTAAGGCAAAGATATAATAATATAAAGCCTAATATATTTTTTTGTTTACTATGCAGTAATATTTTTATATGTGCGATGTGATTAAAATATATTTATGTAAGTAGAGAATATAATTAATTAAATGTTAAATATGTATTATATGATAGCAACTATTGTAAATGTCTTCTCTGTAGGTGGTCATTTTCGTCTAGTCCGGGAAATTCAAAATTGTCGATTTAAGGCATTATGACTGACGTTAAATTTGCTAAATTAATTATAAAATACTTAGGTGTTGGCTTTTAGTAACAAATACAAATGAAAGACTCGTATTTTTACATACTCTTTCTATGGTAAATACTTTTTACTATCGGTATAGCTCTTGTCTTGGTCTATATTTCCGTTATATTTTTATTTAAAGTTATGTAAAGGAAAGTCGTATCAATATACAATCGTATACTATCAATATCGTAATATTAATTTTAAAATACATATGGAAAATTTATACAGCTTAAAAATAATACACTCAATGTTTGTCATAATTTATTAATATTTTATTAGACCCTTTACCAAATTATTATAAAGTAAATAAATAGAACTACATACATGGTAATAAGTACCTTTTGTTGTTTAAACTTACATCATCGCAATGACGACGACAAGAACAATTTTATATCAACTGCAAATAAACTTTATTATAAAAACAAGCAAAACAGCCATATTATAAATATGTTTCCCATTATACTACATAAATAAATAACATTTCATTTTATTACATTATATTTTGTGTAAATTTGTAAACCATTATAACGTGGTGTTAGGCCAAAATGCAATCAGTACAGAACTTTTTTTAAACCTCTCAAAACTATTGACCTAAGGCACAATCTGCTAGATGTAAATAGTAACTATCAATCATCATTCCATTATGGTTCGTCATGAACGTTAAATCTCTTTTCGTATTTTTTTATGGGTTTAATAATTACATAGAGTTTATTTTCCTAGTAAACCACAAAACTTGATATCAAGTAAGTACAGTTATATAACACAATTTCCTAGGGGATATTTTACCGCCAATCTCCCTATTTAACCTGTCTTTGCTAGTATAATAATATTATGTTCTGCCTCTCAATGGCAAACACACAATTTAAAGATAATATCAAATATTAATTTGAATCTGCTTAAACATAAATATAAATTGATTTCAACCAGTATTAACACTTTTACCTTACATATAACACTTTTATAACAACTTAAAAAATATAATTATGTTGGTAAACTGTGTTTTGGTATTAAGGTGAGGATTTCTATGCTAAATTAAATTCAGTATTATTTTATTTCATATTGACATAAGGAGTGATTAAAAATGTAGATTAAAAAAGTAGGTCAGTTTAATACACAGTTGATATTCCACAGCCGCCGTGCATTTTCTAAGTTAAAATTTAAAAGTAGTCTTGTTTTATGTTAAACCCAATATTTTCGAATGGGGGGAGTATATGATTTTTTTAAAGGGTTTTAAAAAATACTGTTCACGTCTAAAATCGTAGACATAACTTTACATTCACAATTCTTAAAAACTCATTTATATTTATAATTTGTAATACAACCTACCACACAGAAAAAATAAAATATTTACTTCAAACTGCAACAATCAACAATGTCCTCTTTGAGTTACCAATAAACCAGCATATCACCTTTTAGTGGTAAATAGAAACAACAAACAAACAAACCACGATTATGTAGATATTTTTAAACTGAGTCAGTAAAATCCTTCGCATTGGATATTATGTTAAATATATTGCATTGTAATGACTAACATCATCAAGATATAAATATCATGCATAAAATACTTCAAATTCATATCATCATGACACTATATTATGCTACAAAATGAGACACTGTTTCGAGTTATCCACCTTATGTATGGTGATAATAATCTAAACTAGTACACTTATATCTTCTGAGACATTTTGAATTCCTTGATATGCAGATTAACATCACAATTATAACATTCTATTATATTCATTATAAATTCTTTTCGCATGGTTGATGATGTATCCATTGTAAACATTTTTAAAATAAGAATATGAAGCGTTATATACATTTCAATGACAATCAAAGTCCGATTTACAAGTAACACAAAGAGGCGGCCATTTTTAATAGACGTTAAATAAATATAACTACATCATTAAACCTCTGCATTTCTGAAAACACTTTATACTTAAGATCTGTTCTTAATTACATCTAAAATCTATAAAATATATTACTCTATTAAATATTAAAGGCAATATCTATCATTAGATATGGACGGATTAAGTAAAGGCGCCCAAATGGGGGTTACCGATTATTAATAATATTAATAGCTCATGTATTTATAAAACCCTACGCTTAAAGTTAATATGCGGAGCAACGGTAGGGACTCAAAAAATAAAAAAAGTTTAAATAACAACAATGATATAGAATAATAATAAGAATCTCTAATAAAAAATAATTACGTGTTGCTCGCGTCAGGTAACTCACTAAGTTCAAAGTAGATCAAAAGGGGCGAGGGGGTAAGCAGGCAGACTACCGCGTGCGCCCGCTAAATTAATTCACCTAATACCAATGTAATTAACAAAACAAAATACAAACTTCGTTGGTACACATAATTTCAGTTCCATCTAAAAGTCAATTCTCGTAAACTTATCAGGCAAGACCACAACCGAATATTAAGTAGGTATGTACTTAACAGCTAAAGGAATGTAAATTTCAGGTAAAATAAGAAAATATATATTTAGAACAAACGGAACGGACCGATGAAACAGATAATATACAAGGAATGTACTAAATAGAATAATATAACATCTATCATAAATAATTCTAGACCTATATAGTTTACAATTGCAACATCAATATGTTTTGAATATTCACTTATATATCTTGCATATCGACGGCTGCGAGGACAAAACGGTTATCCACAGAAACATGAATTTACAGAAAAAATATTTTTGACATTAAACTTTGATAATTCAGAGAAAGATACTTCTTTCCTATTTTAAAACATTTACTTACTAAGTAAAAAAAAATTTAATACAGAGTTGATTTATACAAAAACGTGAATTTGACATTTTGTTTATTGCTGCCGTCGATATACGAATTCTTTTTGTTATTTGATATGATTTCAACAAACCTACCACTCACAATTCCTACAATTCCCTATGATATATAAAACCAGGGGGTTGAGCACGTTTCTTAAAATAAATATTTGACTATATCATCCTCGACATCCGAATAAGGGCTGGATTATGTAACTTGGTAAACATTTTTTCACATTGTTTTATACAGTAAAATTACTATAACATTCTTAGACACCAATATAAGCACATGCATCTTTCTGTCTAGTGTTGGTATTGCTTTTTCTATATATATAATTTCAATGTGACAAATCGTTTGTGCGAGTATAACATCCTACACGCTGCAGACTTGAGCTTCATTGAGCAAAGTGTGCTGGTCGGGTCCCTTCAACGCTTATATTATAACGAAATGTGTATTTCATCACACATTTATCCCCCGATAGAACCCAAACAGAAAGTGCTAATCTTCTTAATGGTATTTAAATTACACAGTAGACATGCCTTTTTAAGTACACAGAGAATTCTACATTTATCAAAAAATGTATATATAGGGTTAATTTTAGAAAAAAATTAAATAAAAATAACAACAACAAAAATAAAAATTTAACTTGTACATTAAGTATTAGTCGTGGACTTGCATCACATGCAATACATAAATGAAATATAAATAAAACGGAATATAGAATTCATAATTCCCGTTTAGTACATGATCACATTAATTAAACAATCACGGATATGCAGGCTTTGCCCTTCGTAAAACGTCAACAGCGAAATGTAAAAAAAATATATTAATAATTTGTACACTCTTCATAGAATTTTTAATAAACATTTGTATAATTTACTATAATCGCACCAAAATACTCTATAGGTTTTCGATAAAAACCCGCGGTAAGCTACAAACCGAGTACCGCGGGGCGAATAATAAATATAGTATATATCTTCATGATCATTTTATAAGTAGGTAGCCACTTCATTCCCCACCAAAGACTCGACTAATATTTATAAATCTCATATATTTATTGGAATGCACACGTTTTTTAATTTGGAATGTTTACAATTTCAGCTGAACTCACACTTCAGCGTATCCTCTTAAGTCTTATTATTAATTGAATCGTTAGATATCGTATCTAAATTTTAAACTAATTACCGTCATCGTTTACCCATTTTCGTTTTTAAGTACTAAAATATCGATATAAATATCCTCGCTCATTTATCTATTATAAACACTAAAATACACCGTTCACGTAATTTGCACTTAACAAAAAAAAACAACGACAGCTTCGGGGGGACGTTCAGCGTTTAGCATATTCGAAGCACTTCGGGCTCATCGTTCATTGATGAGTACAATAACAGAGATCAAAGGTAAGAAATGATTAATTTAATATAAAGAAATAGTTAATATAAGAAACGTGAAGTACATTCGAAGTGCTAACGGTCTACGCACACATTGTATAAGAGTGGTGTAGTATCAAAGAAAAGTCAATGATCGAACGGCCCCCCTGCAAACAGTCATTGATGACTCTTGCTCAGCAGGTGGGAGTTGAACTCGTAGACGTTGCAGCACTGCTCACCGCAGATATTGCACTTCCACGGGTTCGAATCGCAGTGGCAGCCTTTGTGCAAGAAATATAAAGTCGAATCGGGGAACGTTATAGAGCAAAATGTACATACGAGCGATGAGGGGAGCATGGTGGCGTCGCCATGCGTCGATGTTATCATGCCGCCCTCTGACGGTGATGCACGTGAAGCCTGAAAAAAATTTAAAAAAATTGCATACATCAATGTATACACATAAAAGAAGTGAAACTTCTTTTGCTTGTATGTATTACATTATTCATATATGAAAATGCTTATAAACCATATACAATACGAAGTCCCGTAATATAAATACTAAACTACACATTTACTCATTCTTGTATACTACTCGAACCACATACACACGCTTTTACATATTTACACATACACACCGATACATAACGCGTAACGAAAATTTTCCCCCAACATGTCGTAAGAAATTTTGTATGCAAAATTCCACTATAACTGATTGAGTAGTAAAAGCACTAAAGCGTAGCAAACAAACAAATATTCACATTTATAACAGGTATTCACATATAGACAAGTATTATTCATATTTTTTATTGAGCCTAAAACTATTCCTATACCACAAAAAATCACAATACTACTATCAATAATCACATTATTGGGATTACATTTTTGCCAGTTTATGTGCGGGCATTTTCCGTCTACTGAATTAGTGCAGCCACTGTATAATAGATAGTGCGCGAGAAGTATACTTTTCTTTAACACGAACAAAGTCGCGCGTAAAAGCTAGTATATAAAAATGAAAGTGTGTTTATTTGAGTGTTTGTATATTAATCATACTTAACGAATGAACTAAATCCAACGCCGATATCTTGGAATAGGTCATGGGATTATGTTTAACCCCTTGTCTTACTTTTTAAGTCTCAGATCTAAAATGGCGGATTATGTTTTAAATTACACGACATCGTATATTGTAAATTACATGGTCATAAAGAATTCGTACAAATGAAAAAATGATTTCAAAATACATTTTTACATAAAAATAATATTTTCACAATACATAATTTGTTATTTTTCAAAGTTTTGTAAAGAATCAGGTATTTTGTTAAGCTTATACTGCCAAGAGTCTGTTGACCAGTACCTCATGAGGCCTACACTCGTTTGTATGGAACTTAAGCGTTTATGGTTTTGGACAGTCCAGAGGTTAATCACACAATGTCAATGACTACTGGCATTATTATGTCTTACATCAATCTGCTTTAAATTATTAAATCTCTAAAGATTATGTTTATAGTTAATTTATCTACTAATTACGATACCGGATGAATATATATATTTCAATTACAATAATAGTTTTTTATATAATATATATAATTATTTTTTTATGTAATTAGAATTTTACAAAGTATAAACGTACATTGGAGCCCCGAGCGCGTCCTCGTGCTGATATGCGTCGACGTAAGTCTTCTCTTAACAAACTCTTAAGTGGTGACACCTTGATCAGTGAGGAGAGGCTCGAAGAGACGCCACGTTTGTCGCCGCCATTAGTTTCGCCCTCTCGGAGATCGCCCATACCGCCATCCTCTTGAGTATTCGGTTCCTGTAATAATACATATTATTATTAAATTACTTTATTATATTTAAAAAAATGTAAACAGTTCTCTTATTATTGACTTGCCTTTATTTATGTCTCTATTCATCATACTTCACAATTGTAAGTGATAATATATATAAATAAAATGACAAGAGATCTGCCCTTATGTGTGCATTATAAAAAAAATACGGGATAAATTTTGATCAAGTTCTTTTAATTTTACTTCAAAGACATTTGACACATCTAAAAAAATATCACAATATGTTAATTTAACATGAAGTTATTGTAGTTTTAAAAAGTATGATTTTTATAAGCACCATGATATATTCAGTGATGTGAGTTTTCTTGTAATAGAGAAGTGGGGTAAACGGTGCGATGCGCATTCGCAGAAAAGGGGAAATAAACGGATAAGACTGTCATATTGACACTAGTAGTATTAAATGATTCATTACCTGTTTGATGGGTATGAGCGTAATGGACGGAGTGATGTTGGTGGGAAGGCCGGCGGAGAGTGAACTGCTGGCAATCGCACTGTCGCCCGACTGCGGCGAACTGGGACCCTCACCGTTCATACGTGACTCTGTTGTATTTAATATAAAATAACAATTATTATTTAGTACAAAAATAAGCAATAATGGCCCAATGGCCAAATCGAATACTTGTGAATGAACTCGAGTCTTCAGAGAAGAAAAACATACTAATGAAACCATAACAGTAGTAGTAGAACGCTTGTCTAAACAAGCCTGGTTAGCTACCACTGTCAGATTTTAAATGTAGAGTCACATCTATGTGTGTGTTCCAGCAGCTGCTCTTGAGAGCCAGTTCCTCTGGTATAGCATATTTATCATCTTAGGCAACATCATCATTTAATATCAGGTGAGATTGATTGTGGTAAAATGCTGAAAATTATACTATATTTTAAAAAACAAAATTTCATTTCCTATATTACTCAAGTGCAGGAAAAGATTCCATAATTTATCTGTTGGGAAATAAATATTTCTATTATATAAAACTTTTCGTACATGATGTTGGATTATCGTGCGAATACATTTTGATCCGGTTTTGTAATTTATACTAATTCAAATACTACAACATTTAAAAATGCTCAGCGAATAACATTATCGTGATAGTGCTAAGGTGCATGCATTCCTATCAACACACCACAATTATAGTTTAGTTAATTATAGACAGAAAATAGTGGTAAGTTTACAATAACTCACATAGAGCTGAATATTGATTCAGGTGTTAGATATAGGTATTGTAAAACATCTAGTTCCCTCTAAAGTTATTGAAAATAGCTGCACAATAAACCAAACATATCTAAATCTTATCTGATATATAAATAAAAAAACTACTCGATAGATTTCAATTTCATTTTAGATTTATTTCTTAGACACTTGGCCCTTATCTAAAAAAATATCAGGATACCTTTATTTTAATATATAGTTTTAAGAAACTACTATTATTGTAAACATTATGTGTTATGCGATTTGTGTTTTCTTGCAGTGGAAAAGTGAGGGAAGCGGTATGACGCCCATGCATTGATGAAGGGACGTTAACATTGTTTACATAGAAATTTTGAAAGTCAAGTATGTTTTTGCTTTCAATGTTTTTTTTTTTGTTTTTACCTAAGTACATAAAATATATTATAAAGATAATAAACAACGCAGAGGAAGCCACGGGTATCAGATAATAAAACATGTAGTGGTAGTAATTTTTGAATTTGTGTGGAAAATAAAGAAAGCAAAATTATTTATGTCATTAAAATTTAGAAACTGTTACTTCTTGACTTAAATAAGTCCTAATATAATATTTTTTTATAAATCATAAATTCTAAAAATTACCCATGTGTAAGTTGTGACTTTTTGTGTTTTATATTTATTATATTTGTATTCTACAAATAGAATATAATTTCGTCGACTTCTGAAATCGCAATATCTCAATAATAATTAATGATTTTTGATACATATTTATAAGAATAATACTTGTACTTAGTTGTATGATCTACAACAATATCTGAATCCTATGTGCTATTTTACCATAACATTTATCGTTCACGAGAAAAATGTACGGCAATGATTTTCGCTTTTGGCGCTAAATATTTTTTTTAGCTGAGTATTTTTGATATTTTATTTGTAATAATGTATTTGAGACCCGTATCAATTTTCAGTATTATGCGAATCATAGTAAATTGAATGATTTGTCCATTTTGACATGTACTATAAATAAAATTATTTACGTTTTTGTGTATACTTGTGTATTGTGTGTAGCTACTAAAGCTACAAATAAATTATGAGAATAAAATATAACATGCCCTTGACAATAACATATTTTAATTATTAAATTATATATAAAAAAATTAGAATATCATATTACATTCTATGTTCATGTTAACCACAATCTCAATTTATATGATAAGGAAACCGAAGATATAAGCATAGTGTAGGGCTTGTTCTCAAAGTGCTACTACTAGAATAAATAAAAAGGGGCTTGGCAGCAGATTTTCAATGTAATAGTAGTAGCTAATGAGACAGAAGGAAAAAATAATTACTCACGAAAGGATACCAAAGTTACCTAAATGGTTTTGGCCAGGTGAAAAGGTTTCGTTGTTATCAGCCATCGAAATTTCAACGTGAGGTGTTAGATAGTGCATTGGGGGAGTAGCATTGTCCACAGAGCGTTCTCCATTACTGTCTCCACTATCGGAGTAAGCTGCAGCCACAGACACTGACAGGCCTGAACCGAGTGCACCCAGCGCGTTGATAGCACTAGCGTCCATAGAGCCATCAGCGTATGCAGCATTAGCAATACCAGCAGCAAGAACAGAAACAGAATTATTACCAGGGCCAGGGTTATCCAAGTCGATACCGTGTCTGAAAAAGAAAGCTTTACTGTATTTTCTGTGTACAATTTAACATTTATTTTATATAACATTATACAAATAATTAAATAGTAACATTAATAAAAGTCGTAGTGGCAGAGTGGTTTGACCAGTGGTATGTCAATTCAATGTTTGAATTCCGACATGTACCAACGATTTTTTTTTAATTCACGTACATTTATTCATTTAAAATAGTAACACTATTGGTTAACGGTGAAGGAAAACATCATGAAGAAACCTGAAATCAAGAAATGTTTTTATAGGCCCACCGTATTTGGTAAAATACATGAGGGTAGATTTCTTGGATTTTGAAATCGCCAATACGTCGTGGGCAGGCGTGGTGATTCTACCCATACCTCCCGCAAGAAGAGTCCTACGGCCTTGCTGTGAATCTTTCACAGGCTGTGTTGATACAAAAATAATAGGTTTCGTATTTGAGCACAATCTCCCATTATTATGGCTATGTGGCTTAATAAGGGCTGTTCAAATATTACCTAAGCACCAACGTGGGTCTGAGCACTCTATAATTTGCTTATTTTTAATGACAATTTGGCACGTAGGGGTCTGAATGGCGATTAGGTCAGTAATATTCCTAATTTTTTTTGTAGAAAATACCGGCAAACCAGTTTGCAAGATTTTGTACAAATTATGGCTATGCTTAGGAAAATACAGAAAAAAGATAACAGTTTTGCTTACTTTTGCTAATAATATACTACATATGACTAAAATTATGATTACTGTTCATGTACATCGTAATACAAAAAAATAAATAAAAGAATTAAAACTGAAATTCTAAACAAGGTTTCCAGTATTTTGCAAATGTTGAAATACATTATTTTTCTAGTAAAATCAAGGAATGAAGCGTTGACTCTAATGTCCATTTAATATTACAACTAAGTACCAACAAGTTCTGTAAAATTCATTCATAAACATTTACTTCTTTTAATCTAATAACTATATTGGTATATGGTGAAGAAACTTGCATGCTGGTAGTATATCGCCATCCAGTATGAATATACAAAACTAAAGTTATCTAGTCAAAAGAAACTATCAAGAGTTCATGTGTAAACATTGTGTTAAATCTAAGATTAAGCATGTTTAAGCCTATACATAGGAAAAACTTGTATCTAGCTAGAGAAATCTTGACAGGAAAAACTATAGAACATTATCCATAACAAAATTAGAACTTATGCAAATAATTTATTTAAGGTGAGAGGTATATATGATGTACCGGATACAGAATTTTACTGACCACTACATAATAATATATCCTCATTAGAAGTATTTATGCATTAATTTTATTTTGACTTAAATTACCTATTGAATATTTATATAGTTTACAAAGATTATACAGCCTAAGTTTTGAGGTAAACTTTAAATAGGAATTAATATTTGAAATTTTATAATAAGCTCACAATATTTTTCCATAGATATAGGATTATTTTTCTATCTTAACGTGTTTATCATCATGTCATTTAAACTTACCTATTAAAGAAATGAACTCTTAAACTTTTCATTGTGGGCGCACGGTAACTACAAAGGGGGCAAGTTTTGACAAGGTCATGCTGTCCAACATGTTCATTTTGGAAATGAGCGCGCATGGCAATTTGACGCTGAAATCCTCTGTTACAGATTGGGCAATGATACGGCAAGCTCTTGGTGTGGGTTGTGAAGTGTTCCGCCAAATGATCTTTTCTAAAAAACCTTTTCTGGCATACACGACACTCGTATGGTTTTACACCAGTGTGACGCATTTTATGCCGACGCATATTTGCACCATTAGAGAACTTCATATTGCACACATCACACTCAAATAATTTTCTGTGAGGTCGTGCGTCAGCATTCTGCGCCCCCGCTACGTTGTTGTTATCAGGCGAACATTGAGCCATGTGTGTGGTTAAGGCACGACTGCTTAATGTACTAAAACTATTGCAGGTTGTACATTTTAATAAGGTACCACTACCTCTTTTTGGAGTTTCCTTACTGACGGTGGCCACCTGAAACGGTTTTATAAATATTAATCATTTAAAAAGCAAACTAAACATGTGGTCAAGTGCTAAAAGGGCCAAGGTAGCTATATTATAGTAGCAAATGAGATTGTATTATAACATTATTGGAAAATTATAATATTTACATCATGCTTCATGCATGCAGATCAGGAAAAACGAGTCATTTAATATAATAATGAACTAACACCAATTTTAGCCTTTCATAAGATTCTTAGTGTGTTTTTAGAAATTTCCAAATTTTATACATTGAAATGATATATTTTAGATCCAAAAAAAACCTTACAATCCTATGTCATGCTAAAATTGTGACTTGGTTCATTATAAAATGTATAATTTCAAATATTCTTTATCATACTACAAATATGGATTAAAAGAGTCACTTTAACAGGTTTATCATCAAGTGCATGGCGGTAACAATCAAACTGAATAGAAATACCTTCCTATCGGCACTTTTAATACCAGGCCATAGGAATTGTTGCCTATAAGAAGTTATAAAAAGTGTTTGACTGAAGTGACATACATTTCTAAAAATTAATATAAATTCCAATAGATAAGTGGTGTCATGCTTTCTGCCTACCTCTGTAACTACATGTGGTGTGATTGTTGAATAGTTGTTAAACAGATAAATTGTTCATGGGACCTCTAATCAAAATATTGTTATTGTGGATTATATCTTTAGTACTTGCATTCTTTACACAAATATAAAATAAACAATATTAAGAAAACCCTTTCACACATAAAATGCACAATGTGTTTAACATTTAGATGTGTGGCAAATAATATAGGTATGACATTATCTATAAAACAACAACCCATATAAGTATATACATTAAGGACATCGAATATCAAATTTTATAAACATGTGATTTATATTCAAATACCGAAAATCTTCTATTTCATTAAGTGTGATCCTCTTACAAACCGCTACACAAATTGGAATATAAATTATAAATTAATTAAAATTATAAATAATATAAATTTTAAAGAAGTATATTATGTGCAAACCAATAATTGCTAATCACTTCAAACAGGTCACAAATATTCCAGAGCAATTAAAAGCAATAACCTGATTGATGAAAACAGGTAGAAGAAACTTGCATTCAGTGTAAAAATGAATGCACCTACACTATAAATACTTGGTACATATAAACCATTTGTATATTATGGATTCAGTGGTAGGAATTATAAGGAAAATCTCATAGATATATTAATTTAATGGCTGTAAAGTAAACAGCCTGTATCAATAAAAAAAACCTTTACAAAGCACACTTTATCCACACACTGTTGTTTTTTCTTTTTAATTTCCAATTCCTGTTTAGAAGCTTATGTTTATTTATAAATAGAATGATTTATTTACACATTGAGCACAAATTTTTAACATTTATAGTATTTTAACAATTCTACATAGTGATATATAATTTTCCTTGAATTATATATTTCAATGTAGTTTTAATCAACAATTAAAAAAAATACACAGGTATGTATTAAATTTTAATTAAATATACAACTCAATTGACCTATTACCACTAAAATTCAAATGTAGGTCCAATAATATACTACAAGAATTTATATGATGGGATGCCCATATAATGTACTAACCGGCTCATTTTTAACAGCGGATAAGTTCGGCGACACCGTGCCAGAATCGGCCTCCGTTTCCCCTTTAGATGACATCACAATACCAGCCTGCGTCCTTCCTGGTCATCACTCTCCCGCCACACAAAACTACAAAAACATAAACACGTCAAAACGCAAACCAAGTGCGAATAAACGATACATGATGACACTAGACACTAAACAGAGTCTCCCAAAGGGCAATATCACAAAATAACTTGTTTCATATAAGAATGGCGAGTTGACCCATTTATGAAAACATATGAATTATAGACTCACGATTTAATATTTTTTTACATTATCTATCGTATCCGATGTACATCCCGCATTCTATGTATTACACTTATAGATAAAGCGCTCCAAAACGTGTCAATAAATTACAAACTCACGTTCGCTTGATACGTCGACAGCCAGAACAGCGGTATTTTAGGGAGAGATCGCTATGTGGCCTAATTCAATGCTCAAACTCGAAGCACAAAATACGTGTTACGCGGATAACTGTAAATACACGAATAGACTGACCCCGTCTTGGATTCTGTTAATTGAGATTTTGTACCGTCTTCATTGAAAGCTAAAAATATTTACGTGTTTAGGTAAAATTAAAAACTAATAACCAAAACCATTTTGATAAAAAAACCACACACCTGCAAAGTGTTTTTTTTCTTTTTCTCTCTACTTATTATAGTCTGGTAACACATATTATAAGGGATATTGCTTGACGAATTATGACTACATAAATATACAACAGTTTTCTTTTTTTACTATTTTGAATATCTTAACTATTTAAAATTTGGCAATTATAGGTAAGTTTAAAAAAAAAAAACTACAATATAAAATGTTATTTTACATTTGTATGTTGTTAAATGTTATGTTAAAACATATTAAATTTGCTTTTTCTCCAAATTAAGTAAAGTGTATATATCAAAAACACTTTGTTCTATTAACTCATAATCTTCTTTTCTCCTACATATAAGTTTTCTTTGTGCTGTCAATTTTTATCGAAACATAGACATGTTTTAAAGGTTATTAAAAATATTTTTTCTTACATATATAATGTGTGACATTGGATGTGGTACCTACTACTAAAAGTATACAATTTTATAAAAAGTTATGAAGTGCCTTTGTGATAATTGGCAACACTAAACCGTTCATTGTTCCTATATGTTCATATCTATTTATGTATAATATTAATTTGGCATTTTGTAGTAAACAAAGTATAATTGGGTACCTACATAATTCGCCATTGATAATTCAAGAATCGGCTAGGTATAGTCGTGAATGGTGACATTTGTGCATAAAATTGCAAAAGTGTAATGTGGGTGATAAAAAGAGAAGAATTGTTGTCCCTGCTGTTATATTATTATCGATAGAAATGTGTTCAAATACAGTGCTATCGTTTTTTAGTCAATGGAGACTGTGGATCAGGCCTTTTTTAATTGCACTATATATTTTGTTGATAATAGTTTTAGTACCAATTTTAATTGCTCATTCAATAAACAATGGTTTTAAAAAATCCGATCAAGGTGCTTTAGTAGGCGGCGGGTTTGTTCTTCTGGCAGTGCCTATATCCGTATGGCAGATAATCCAGCATATAGTACATTATACGAAGCCATCATTGCAGAAACATATTATAAGGTATATACTATTTTATATTATATTAGCTATATATATTAGTCATGCATTCATATTTCTAAATATTTACACAGCATTTGAATTCTATGGTCTTTGGTATAATGTTAAATTTTTAACCCCTGGACTGTCCAAAACTATAAAGGTTCAAGTTCTATACAAACAAATGTAGACCTCACGAGGCACTGGTGAACAGACTGTTGTCAGCATGAATAAAATAAAATATTTGATTTATTACAAACCTTTGAAAAATAAGAAATGGTGTAATTATTGTAAAATTATAACTTTTATCTAAGATACTCGTATATTTTAAATTATCTTGTTTGTTTACATGAACTTTTTTTTTATTAAATCACCAAATTTACAATGTACAATGTCATGAAACAAAAATAAATAATGAAAAACATAATCTGCCTTTTTGAGATCTGGGTCTTAAAAAATCAGCCGAGGTGTTAAGGAATACAACAGTGAGTAAAACACAGATATGTTTTTAAAATATGCTAATGATTTAATAGTATTCATTCCATGAATCATTGTATTAATCAATGAATGTTAGGTCAGTGGTAGCAGTTTTAAACACTGAGCTTTTGACCCAGGAATATTTCATGATAATAGTTTCTAATAATCAACTATATTGTTCCGACTCTCAAGCTGAGTAATTGATTATCAAGCACTGATATGTATGTTTCAGAAACCACCCTTCAGGGTCTTCTATGCTCAATGTGTATTCATTTTAGATCACACTTAACAATATGAAAGTTTGTGGCCCTATATAAATTTTAAAAAATAAAAACAGAAGCTTTCATTTTATAATAAAAAATCAATTTCTTTATTCATTCTACAATCTATAATTCCCCTTGCATTCTATACCTATTCTAAATCCAGAGCTGAATACATGTTTCTGCCCAACTTTAACTTAAGTTGAGAGTCTTGTATTTTTTTCACAAGCAGGCTCCTTTGTAACTATTAGGCAAAATATTACGAAGAAGAAACAAATTGTTTAATAAATAATTAGTAGTTTAGTAAATAACTTTTTATAATCTCTTAATGTATAAATCTGACAAGATAGTTTAGTTTCTGAATGTTTGGTTTACCTTTTTTATTATTTTTTAGAATCAATGGTATTTTACCACTTAATATATGATATTTTTTGGTGTTGTTTTTCTTCTCTGAGGATTATAACATTAATAGCACTAGAACACATACACAGGGACTGTTACAGTAAAGCACAGTATAATTTAATATTATAATGGATAATTAGAGTATGAAAATGTTTTGATCTTTAAATGAAATAACGAAGAACAAAAATTTAAGAAAAACATTTGGAATCTACCAGTTTTACCTATTGCTATCAAATATGAATACAGTTAAAAGCATATCAGTAGAGTAAAAAATGCTATAAACCAAAGAAATATGGTATGTCCACAAAAAAAAAATTGAACAGAATTTTTCACATAAGGAAGTAATTAAAGGATCTAACATATACCATATGTTACTTGAAATGGACAGGTGTCAGTCTAAGGCCAGGCAAAGATATATAGAATAAAACTTATATTCCAAAGATAAGTAAAGAAATTAGGTACAAAAAATAAAATTCTTAAAATACAGATACAAAATGGGTTAGTTTGGTGAAAAATAGAGAAGAGTGAAAATCATTGGAAGTGGCTGTTACTAATGACCAATTGACAAAAAAATAAAATAGCAGAAATATAATAAATATTTAGTGAAATTAACAAAAAAATTTATCTGCATTAAATGATTACAATACAGACTATCCTCATTATATTTTTAATATATATTAATTTATTAAATCTATCGTTTTATAATAATATGAAACAATATTTTCCAGGATACTATGGATGGTACCCATCTATGCATTGAATGCATGGATTGGCTTACAATTCCCTGAACAGTCTATTTATGTTGACTCTCTTAGAGAATGCTATGAAGCTTATGTTATTTACAACTTTATGAAATATCTGCTCAACTATTTGAATGATGGTCAAGATTTAGAGGCAATATTGGAGACAAAGCCTCAAGTATACCATATATTTCCGCTTTGTTGTTTGACTCCATGGGAAATGGGAAGGTGAGTTCTGTTTTTATTGTCTATTTATTTATATTCCTCGACAACCTCTCATTTAATTCTAAGTAAACTGTCCTGCATAATCTGGTCACAATAGTGGCTAGGAAAATAACTTGTTTGCTATCATATTAATTCAAAAGAAACTACTATGAATTGTAAATATTATAATGAGAATAATAATGCTATGTTTTCCCTTTGCAAAATAGTATATTTACAAAACATACAATAAACATGCTACTACCATAAGCAACCTAAGTTACAGTCATAGTCCTCTCTTATATTTCTTCTAATTGTAGCTTATAATATTTGATGGCCAAATTAGACCAGATACCCTTCACATATTGATTCATAAATTTTCAAAGTGAAATAAAAATTGGTTTTTGACACAGGGATTAGGTTTGAAGGAAGTAAGAAGTTTCATTACATAGAATTTTTTAGAACTTTTTAGATTCACATTGGTTAGTTTCGATGTTTGCGTATTCCGCGAAATGACGCCTTACAGAGATGTCTTATCTCTATCTAAGAGTTTATAAATGATGTTTGTAGAGAATATTATATTTATCCAAATATTTACTGGGGTTTTCTAAATATTTGTTGTCTTTTTTGCGGGGGTCATAAAAATAATAAATAGGTAGTAACAATTCAGTGATAGCGTAACTACATTGCTCTTCCGAAAGTAAGTGTATGTTTAAAACAGTTTCAAAAATTGACAAAATGACAGTAGTTGTAGTTTCAATATAGGAATATGTTGGTCGCAACCATATTATCGTAATTGTTTATTTTTTCTTCTTGTCTATAAAACACATGCTAATTTAACTCGAGCAACTCCCCATATATAATCACTACATAGTATAAAACAAAGTCGCTTTCTCTGTCCCTATATCCCTATGCATGCTTAAATCTTTAAAAGTACGCAACAAATTTTGATGTGGTTTTTTTAATAGATAGAGTAATTGAAGAGGAAGGTTTATATGTATAATAACATAAATTAAATAGTGGAGACATACTGTTATTTATGAGGTTACTCCAAATTTAACGCGTGTGAGCCACGGGCAGTAATGAATAAATCAAAACTACTGGATCGATTTTAATCATTTTTTCACTGAATGACACGGGCTATATATTTTATACACGTCCGAAGCCGTAGCGGGCCGCTAGTATAATATAATAGTTAGTGTATTACCTAATCTTTTTATCGTATTCACACTCAACATAAAAAGGGACATTGTAGCCAAATGAGCTGTTAAAAAATACGTACTGTAAAGATTGTTAGTTCTATATTGTGAATATTTGTTTCAGTGAATTTGTACACAATTGCAAACATGGTATTTTGCAATACACATTAGTGAGGCCAATTACAACAGTGATTTCTATGATATGTGAATTAAGCGGAGTTTATGGAGAGAGCGACTTCAGCCCGAATGTAGCATTTCCTTATATTATTGCCATCAACAACCTGTCACAATTCGTAGCCATGTATTGCTTGGTCCTCTTTTATAGAGCAAACAGAACAGAATTACAACCAATGAAACCGATTGGAAAGTTCTTATGTATTAAAGCTGTTGTGTTCTTTTCATTTTTGTAAGTATAATTCCTATATAAAGGTGATGTCATGAATTATTATCAAAATGTTCTTACGTACATACTACAATGAAATAATTTATTTCTGTTTCTTGTTAATATTAACTAACAACTGTCCGCGACTTCCTACACGTTAACAATATTAAACTTAGTATAACAAAAATACAGTATATAATAACTCGGAGAGAACTTAATAAGTGCTGGTAAAGTCAGAGAAAGAATTTTTGCAAATCTGATTATTACTTACAAATTATTTATACCTTAAATTTATACCTCCTTTATTTTGTATTTTGCCTTATCTAACATTTTCTTCATTAATTTACAGCCAAGGTGTTATAATCAACATATTAGTGTACTGTGGAGTAATATCAACTATATTTGACATATCTGATTCGGACAAAGTAAAAATCATATCTTCTAAACTACAGGTAAACTATTTACTTGTAAATTGGTTTACTATTTTTTTTTTTTATATCATAGGGGGCAAACGAACAGGTGGGTCACCTGATGGTAAGTGATCACCGCCGTCCATTGACATTAGCAACACCAGGGGAGTCGCAAGTGCGTTGCCGGCCTTTTAAATATGTGGGCTTCCGACGCTCTCACTGACCGAACGAAACGCAACAGTGCGAGCACTGTTACTTGACGTCGGTTTTCTGTGAGAGGGTGGTACTACCCCGGGCGAGCCGACCCATTCATACTGAAACCAGTAATAGCTTCAGCGTAGCTCTACCATGTACAATCAATGAGTATATCGGACGAAGTTTGAAAATAGCACCAGTGACAGAGAAATTGAGGAGTTATTTTGGTAATAGCATGGTACGGGTATATTATAAGAAGAGATTAAAGTTATGAAGGTGTGGATGGATTGTGTGAAAAATGATGTGTATAAAAGGTATGAATACTAAAATGACATCTGACATCTGAGTGTTCATATGTTGTGCCGACCCTACTTCGATGGGATAAGGAAGGAAGGAGGTGAAGATGTGAAAAGTGTGTCAGTGTGAACCGCTTTAGCGTTCTGCCTAATCGAGGTACCTCGGCTTTCAACGTTGTATGCCTACCGGATGATATTCGGACGGTGACTCTTACTTGACGGGCGCCATCAATAAGTTTAGATAATATTTTCCATCAGACCATATGTTACAATGCAGTCATTTTTACCAACTTACGTAAAATCAAAATATATGATAAAAATTAATCAAGTATTCAAAAATCGCTTCTAATTAATTATCCTTTTATTGATACAATTATATTTAAATGTGATAAAACACAGCATAGGTGAAATATGTTATTTATTGAAATAATATACTTTTTTTTTTCTACTGAATACTCTTTGTCAGAGCCTTAACGAGATGACGAAGATTGGATCCAATTTTAAATATACTTACTTTATAAGTACACGCTTAATACACACACACACACACACACAATAATTAATACATACATACTTAATATCAACTGGCCCGGAAGACGCCTTTTGCCAAAAAAATATCGAGAAATTAAAGCGCAACGCCACCTACCTGGTCTGATTTTCATTGACAAACACTCGTATAAAAGTAAATATAAAATTGCTTTAGAATTCACCGTTCTGGATCACTCAAGGAAGTTGATAAGGGCAAAATAGATGAAAGTAAACAAGTGTACTGTTGAATAATAATAACTTTATTTTTTGAACAAGAGATACAATGATACAGAAAGTTTATCTAACGATAAACAAAGTAATACTAGACATCAATGTATCCTACCGCGTCTGAACTAGGCCGAGCCTGTATCTCAGAGGCTAGTTTCATCCCGTGACATATTACAGCGTGGCCTTGATATGACTTATTTTAATTTAATAAAATCATAATATATGAATGTGACGTAAGGTCCTCTACAATTTATTATTATCCTACTTTACAATTATTATGTAACAAGTTAGTATAGGTTTTCGTGTTTGACCTTGTGTTTGAGATTGTTCTCACCTGATGTTCAATTACGATGATGTGGTCTAAAATGGTAAACACGCTAAACCTAGAGGGGGATTGGTTCACAAGTGCATCTACAGGAAAACCCTAACCGGTGTTTGGCGGCAGATTTTCAACTTGAGAGTGGTAGCTAGGTAGGCGGGCTTAACAAATGTCGCACCACAATGCTGTTTCATCACGATGTTTTACTTTCCCGAAAACTTCGACTGAGTTACTGTAAGGAGTCATACCTACAATTCGCGCCAAAATTTTTGTTCGCCATTAATATAGCTGCTCAGAACAGAAATTTGTGTATAAATACATAATATATTATATGTATAACATCTAGACAAGGCAAAGATATATAAATACCAGTTTTAGTTTCCCATAATAATTATTAACTTTGTTTTGTGTTAAAGGAAAGTTTGTATTCTTTTATTGACCTAAACAGGTGGGAATGGATTGTGTGAAGGATGATATGCGTATAAAAGGTGAGAATACTAAGATGACATCTGTTAGGGGAGAGTGCCGATCCTATTTAGGTGGGATAAGGGTAAGATGATGATAATAATGATGTTTTGTATTAAACGCAAATCTGAACTTATGACAATATTCAGGGCCGCCAAAACGATTAGCGACGACTTTACGGTACATCGATCGACGCGTGGTCCAAACACACTATCAATTAAGCAATCATGACTTTAAAATTATTGTACAACTTAAAAATTGATAGATAACAAACGGAATATTTATTAACATAAACAATATAGATTTAGACGTGTCCTCTAACTTGTAGGATTTCCTGATTTGTATTGAAATGTTTTTGGCGGCGATTGCTCATCACTACAGCTTCTCGTATAAGCCGTATGTATCGCCGTTGGATCCGTCGCCATCCTGCCTCGGTTCGTTCCTCGCCATGTGGGACGTATCCGATGTCAAACGGGATATATCCGAGCATCTCGGTGTTGTGGGTATGTTGTCCTTATATTTATTTGCTTAATAAAATTACAAGGCTCCCCTGATACGTAAACCGTCTCTTGATAAAATAAAGTAATAATTACAATATATTAACGGAAATTAATTTACTGGTCACAAATATTACTAATGGTTATCTTTATAAATAAAACTTAAGGGGAGCGCTCTCAGTAGTCCAGTAAAGCTGTAGAGGCCTATCAGGCCAATAGCGTAGTCATATCGAAAAAAAAAAATCGTGCAAGCAAATCAAGCAAAAACTACTGGGTAAATTTTGATTAAACTTTCTTAGTTTTACTTCTTGAACACTGGGTCTTACTTAGAAAGATTACCACGATAGCTTCATTTAATATAAAGTTATTAAAGTGGTAAGCAACTGCGATTTTTATAAACACTTTCAGCGATATATTTTCTGGCCATTGAGAAGTAGGGCAAGTGATGTGATGCTTATGTTTTTTCCTCTGTACATAAAATGTATTGTTAAGCTAATAAATCGGCTAGTGTTAGATAATGCTATCACGTAGGTTACCAAAAGTAGTTAACGGTAAAATAAATTTATTCATATACACACAAAAACAAAAGTGTGAAAACCATACTGTTATAGGATGAAGTATTACGGTACTCTGTGGTTATAGATTTATTGTTTCGTCATTTCGTCTATCGTTGCATTAGCTTCGATGTGCAAAATAGAACTGACTTCGCTCACACCGACACATATATTAAAAAAAATGAGAGTGGATATCTCTAGAATGTTATTAAAATTATTTTTATGGCACTAATAACGTTTAAAAGAAAGGGGATCTTTAGAAGCATACTATTTTTAGAACTTTTTTATTTCTGTACAATATTTCGGAGAGTTTGGTTTCAATGGATGTGTATTTCGCGCATCGATAAGTCTCCATGTTGCCTTGTTTGTTACAGTTGTTTTATTTGTGATATTCCTAGATAATCCTAGATTACTCCAGACATTTTTTCAGTATTCGAAATTAATTTATACATATGTAGTAATTATAGTATACAAGTAAATACTTCTAGTACAGAAAAATATATAAAATATTTGGTCTCCAAATAATTAAATTCTTAGTAGCGAATGTATACAGTGGTCACAATTTTTTTAACGGTAATTATTTAACCCGCGTTTACTGTATCTAAATACACTATGGAGTACTTCGTAATGTAACGACATTTATTACTATATAGTACGAATATTAAACTAAAGAAAGTTGCATGTAACTTGCTAATGAATTTTTATTAAATAAAAATATATGTATTTCAGGAAGTTCATTCAGCAGAAGACTGAGAGGTAAGACAATGTATCACATGGCTCGTGGTTACGACGAAAGTTCTAGACTCGTGAGCGACCCAGTCGCGTCCAGTTCAGCACCTAATCTGATTTCGGATGATGAAATTCCTCCAGTAGACATACGACCGTCTGCCTATGGGTCTCTGGACAGTGCAGTTAACGTGTTATCGAATAACGAAACGGAACCACTTCTCGGCCCGACCGAAAATGACTCGAAGGGAAACCCCCGAGTATAAAATCGAACATCACAAGATAGATAATTTTTAATTAGATAATCTTCTAATTCTTTAAGTTTTAGCAAAATAAACTGACTTTAAATATGTATACAATATTTCTATTAACAATATATTTTTTCTTAAACGCCTTATTAATTTAATAGAGTTAATGTTATATTTTATATAGTTAGTTAGCTATATTTAATAAAGTTAGTATCAATGAGGAAATAAACATTTTTCGGCGTTTTAAATAACCTAATTGAGTATTAGCGTAACAATATATAATTTGCCTACTCTTGGGAGAAGAAGTTTGTTGAATACTGGGACATTTCGATACCGACATGCCAAATATATTAAGTAATCTAATAAACATTAATATTCCCTGGATAATTAATACCATTTGACTTCAAAACACTAAAACCTATATACACACTATTTTTTATCTAAGCATAAATGCTGGCATTATATTACAACAAAGAGTGTTGTAAAATTGAAATACTCAAGCTCCAAAAATTGTTATCTTCAACAGGCTTAAAAATAAAGGTAATAATAATATGCTTATTGTGTGTGTAATTCTAGACATAAGCTGTATTTATGTATATGTACATTCCCTTGTTCGTAACGAGTCGTTTGTGTTACCACTATTATAATATCTTATGATCTGTAATTAATCTACTATATGTTCTTTAATATAATATATTATAATACATAATAAACTTGTGATAGCTATTTATACATAATTTGACGTTTTTTTAATTATTGTTATGTTAAGTTTTAGAAATAAAATAATATTTCTCTATTTATGGTTTTTTTACACAATCATTATGACACTCATTTTGATCCTGTAATGATACTTCCATACCTGCGTGTATTGTCACGAAGTTTTTTCTATGGTCACAATCAATTTAGATGCGGAAAACATTATTGTTATGCATTATGAACTATCGGACTGCATGACGATATGCGCAGCACGCTAACGGCCCGCAGTTTTTACACACAGAAAAAGACTTCGGAAACGCGAATTTCGAGTTTTTATTGAAATTACAAAGTTTCGTTATGCACGTATTGGACTAGCATTACGATGTTACATATAAATAAAATTCAAGTGTTCGTTGTTTGTCAGGCTCGATCTGATGTCAACATGACTTATCTATAATACAAAAATGAATCGCTGAATGTGTTGCTAAGCGCAAATCTCGAGAACAGCTGAACCGATTTCGCTAATTCTTTTTTTAGAATATCCCTTCAAGTACGAGGATGGATCTTACCGAGAGAAAAATTAATAAAATTGCCTGAAAAATTCTAAAAACAACACTTTTCTATACTCCCATACAAACGATTCGTAATAATATCTAAAACTCAATTTGAACTTTAATACCATACCATAAAGTTTAAGTGTTAGTGGAGAGGTTCCGGGAAGCCAAAACAATTGAGTGACGTTAGTATCGTATAAATATTAATATCAATATTTATACGAGGGTCCCGAATAGCAGAATAAGTCTTAAAATTTTTTTTAAAGAATCGACTATTAGGCGGTACGAAGTTCTCCGGGGTCAACTAGTTGGCAATAAAATGAAGTGCCTATTCTCTTAAAGGACCAAGTAATATTCCTTGGCGTAATATTGGATACACAATGAACTGGCGTCCTTAACTTTGATTTTGTAGTAGAGAAATGCGAAAAACCAATAAACATACCATGAACCTTGGCTGGCTTCTGGTGAGGTGCTTATCCTTATACATAGAAGCTTATTTATAAAGCTATTTTTCGAAGTCATTCAATAATGGAGCGTTTTACTTGACCCTTGTAAAATGTTGCTTTATATATGTTTCATGTGTAGTTTGTGTTTGTATCGTCTGTTTGTATATAGCCCAGTTGGCATATTAAAAAAAATTGTTTGCTACAATCTCCATCGTGTATGGTCCTATTCACGTGACATTGACGTAATTATGTGCGCACACATGTTGCCCTTTTAAAATAAATAAATTCAACCTCTTGACAGATAAACGAACCCAAACATTTGAAGCAATGATTGTTTGGCTGATAACGTGTTCGGACACTGCGTCGATCGGCGTAGGCTCGAATTGTTCGAGCTTTTTCAAGGCCTACTAGAAACTACCACTCTCAAATTGAAAATATGTACCCAAGCATCTATAAGCGTGTTCCAGTACTGTACTTGGGAGTAAGTCGATTAAGCCAGTATGAGTAATGTGATCCGTTTACTCTCCCTCCTACGCATTGGCAACATACCGCTTGCCCAACGACAAGAAAACATACATCTCTTAACTCGTAGTGCTTATAAACTTGGAAGTTTGTTAAAGCTGTAATAACTTTCTATTAAATGAAGATATCATTATTTATTTTTTTAGATAAAGAGCGGGTGTTCATGAATTAAAACTAAAAAAAAATATCCAGTAACTTTAGCGTGGCGCGAGCAGAATGTTAGACCTTTACCATTTTATTTAATTAAAAAAAAATAGTTCCCAGAAACAATTATCACGTGAAATAAAAAGTAGCCATCAACTTGAAAGACGATACATTCAAACCATAAAGGTAAGAGAAAGGATATTTCCAAAAATAAAACTATTTAAAAAAAATATAAATTATCAATGTTTAATTTCATAAATATTTAGACTGATCTTAAAAATGTCATAAGTAGAGATTTATATAATAAAAAAATACAATTATAAAATCTTACTCTCTTATCAAGAAGAGCAACAAACAATCACAGTAAGCTTTATATAAAATAAATATAAGTTTGGTCATTCTGATATGATTTATTCAAATACAAATAAGCCGTATTCGATAATGTACCTAATATTATTACAATTCATAATATTATGTCAGAATATATGATATATTTAATTACAGTGCATTCGTTTATATTTGTTTAAAATATAAAATAGTCTTTAGATACATGATCGGTGGAATGTGATAAGTATAAAGAGAAAATATAAGTACACATACTTTAGTAGAAAACCCATGTGGTATAAAGCTTAATAATTTTATATCTGCATATTTTTCTGTTAACAGCTTAATCTTCTACATCATTATCACAGTCAATAAGCTCAATTCTTGTTTTACTTAAGTTATCGAGCGCAGTAAGACCCGCTTTTAAACTGTTCATCTCGATTTGATTCCAAATTGTCCCCATTATCAAGTAGTAGAAGCACAAACCGGTTATCACCAGTTTAATGACGTCATAAAGTATAAAATTCGGCCAAAAGCCGACAGTGCCCAACAAAAACATGAATATCAATCCACCGGTCGTCAAAAATAGTCGTTTCGACTTATTTATTGTAACAGTAGCCTCTTGACATATTTTAATGGCTTTCGCGATCGTTTCTTGAAGGCTTTGATCTTTGCTGTCCTGCCTTATACTTTTCGTGTTAGTTCGTACAAGACTGATTTCCAGTGAGACTGCATTGTGGTCGGAGTACGAAAACGATTGACCGGGAACTCTTTCTTCTAAAGGATTACCGAAATTAAGAACTTCAACCTGAAAAAGATTGCCAATTAAAAAAAAAGAAGATTTTTTGGGGGTCAATAATAAAAGCTCTTATCCTCCTAACACAATTTGTTTGCGCTTATTATAACATATTTTAGAGTGTTGATAATGACATTAGTTTTGCAAATTTTTGAAGTGACACTTCTTATGGGAGAGCTTTGAAATTCTGATCGGCAATCTTTATGTTGACAAAAAGTGGTGGGGCAAACACTAAGTCGGATAAAGTGTTGAAAACGCCGATTCTCGTCCGATCATTGAAGTTCATCTACATCGGTAGCGATCAGTACTTGGATGGGTGACCACCCGGGAACACGCGGCGTTGGTTTTTTTTTATTAACATGTTTCCTGTATTGCAGAAGTTTCACTTCTATCGTTCTATCGTGTGTCTTAACAACACACCTTGTTTTTGTTTAATAAATCTATATTTCATATATATATATATATATATATATCATAGTGTATACAATTTAACCCGACAGCTCAGATGGAGGGTAATTTCATTATAATTTATAAATGCAGGTGAATCCAATCATACAAAATTATCGTATACTGTCGTTATTCAACGCAAGACCAATTTTTTATTATATAAAGACAATATTACAGAGTCATATAAGCTTAAAAGAAAAGAAACAAACCTCCCATGAAGCGTTAACATGGAATAATATATGATCGATCCTCTTTCCTTCAGGGCAAGCTTTCGCCATCTTAGCATCAGAATAGCTATTATTAACATTGTCACAAGTTCCTGACGCTTTCGTTATAGCTGAATTACTGCCTTCACATTTCATGTCAAATGGATCTAAAAGTGATGACAACTGGCTAATTATTCTGCAAAACAATGTAATGTTACTTAGACAAATGAGTGGTATAAAATTGACGGGATGTGGAGTTGACCTATAATTTGGGAATTGAAAAAAAATGATATATTAAAATTAATCAAAGTCTACAAAATTAAAAATATATTTCTGTGTTGCCATACATTTGCCTCATTTTTTACTACTTCCTCCTTACTTTGTTGTTTTTATACATCTCAAATATTAGTCTTTATTATTAAAAAAACGACTATAAAAAAAGTCCCTAGACTTCGTCAAGGTTTTGCGCGTAAGTGATGTACGTATATGATGATAGAATAAAGAAAAATACACAATATAATGATTACGTTCAAATACAGTTTGTGGACGTAATCCATCAGTAAAATACAGTATTTGTCATTTAGGTGTCAAATATCTAAGTAAATATCAATAAAAGTAAACTTTAATTGTTGCGCTCTACTAAAGTACTTGTATTATATATATACTAAGTTATTTAGTAACTTACTATTCTAATGGTGAACTGTTTTTTTTTATTATAGACATATGAAGGTGGTCTAAATCAAATACAAATCTCTTGTTGATTTCTTATGTTGGATTTGATAAAAATCTACATGATACTGGCAGAATTTTGGAATTGTCTACAGGAACCTTAGAGTAAAAGCATTTTTAGGCAGTTTATTATTTTTTGCGAAATTTTGATACACAATATTTGCGTAAAAAGTGTATACCGAGTGGATTTTTTTAATGCCACCTGGATGGAAAGTACTCTAAATAATAGAGATAGCAAATTTTACTCCAAATAAACATTTCTTTATTTTTGAAAAGAAATAGAACTACATTCAACTATTTTCAAAAAATCTGTAGCTTCACCCGGGAATCGAACCGACTAAAATCTATAAAAATTACACCCTGTCATTTTATTGCATCGATCGTTAGGGTCCTTCACAAGGATTCACAAGAAAATCTCTCAAACATACTCGGTAAATTGAATGAAAGGAAAACCATGAAATCTTCAATGATTTACAAAAAATGGTAACTAATTAGTTGCTCGAAATGGGCTCCATTTTCTTGGATACACAAATTTATTCTTTTAACAAATTCATTTCTAGGAACCTTTAATAACGTACTGTGGTAAATATTATAAATCGTATTCTCAACTTCGTCTCTCAATTCGTTTACACTCGCATAAGATTTAACGTAAATTTTATTTTTTACATATTACATACATCTGGTTCGCAGGCCATCTGATTGTGCCGTTTGTACCAATCAAGGTATTAAAATGGTTATTAATGTAGGAAGTACTGATTCTGCTGTTATGGATTGGAGCACCATCTTGTTGTATAATTATTTGGTTTCGCTCTTCATCAGGAAAACCATTTCATTAATTTCTCAAGAGGTTCAGCATTTCAAGATACTTGACCGTGTTTAAATGACCTTCGTACACGTGAACTAAAACAACCATATTTCTCATAATTCCGCACCAAATGTTGTAAGAAAATCTTACTTGACTGATAGTTTCACGAACACGAGCAGGATTCACTCGAGACCCATAGTGGTTATTGTGGCGATTGTACATACCATTATTGCTGAAGTTGGTTTCGTCAGACTATACAATGTTGCTCAAAAAATTAGGGTTACGGTCAATTTCTCTCAGCATGCTTTAACAAAATTGTAGTCGTCTCTCACAATCCCCAGGATGTAATTTTTGCACCAACCGACCATCACGATAACATTTAAACTTATACTTTTTCAGCACTTTAAGTACGCGAGTATGGGTTGTTTCAATTACTTCGGCAGCTTTTCTGCTTGAATCTTTCGGAAATGCTTCGAAGTATGTTAAAACATTTAGATCAAAATCGTTATTGTGCTGCTGAAGAGTTTGCCGCCCATTTTTGTAACTGCCCGTATTCTTTAAATTCTTTTCAATACGAACCGAGTTGGTGGCCGTCCGTCGGTCTCGATATCACTCTCCATATCAGCGCAGAGCTAGCTTCACATATTTGTTATATAAAAAATAAGCTTCCATTAAATCAAATTGTCCTTGATAAGCCATTTCTACCGCGAGACAAATATGAAATGATTTGAGAAACAATCAAATATGAATAACAAATGATAATCTATTTTCTAATGTATTCTACATTCCATATGCTGTAGTCCGGTGAAACTGTGGAGCCCTTGCCAGGTCAACAGTGTAGTCAGTTCGAAAAAAAAAAACATTCCATATTTAAATCTAACTCATACACGCAGTTATGTCGCATATAAGAAAGGAGTTTGCATTAAAAACACGTGCTATTGCAATCGTCTTATCTAAATAGTACTTAATTTGTTATTTTAATAGATAAATAACGTCAATGATAACTTATTAATTACTAACATAAGTAGACAGAAACCGATGGATCTTTGAGTAAAAGTGCTTTAGCTTGACCCATTAAATGTATAAGTACAGATTTCACGGTTTTCCTTTCATTCAATTTACCAAGTATGTCAGAGAGATTTCATCCTTGTGATTGACCCTAACGATCGATGCAATAAAATTACAGGGTGTAATTTTTACAGATTTTAGTCAGTTCGATTCCCGGGTGAAATAAGAGAATTTTCGAAAATCTTTGAATGCAGTTTTATTTCTTTTCAAAAATAAAGGAATGTTTCTTTGGGATAAAACTTGCTCTCTCTATTATTAGAGTATTTTCCGTCCAGGTGGCATTAAAAAAATCCACTCTGTATATATTCAATAGTAAACAGTATGCAAGCCTAAACAATAGTGGAATACTATATATTATAATATTGTTGGAAACTCCAGGTAGTAGAGATACTCAAGTTAGCACATTTAGAGACTACAAAGCGTTTATGAAATTAATATAGATAGATAATTCTTACTTGAATGAAATATCGCCAGGTGCAGTATTAAGATCACCGGCAAGTATAGACACGTCGGCTGGTGCTGCTGTTAACTTCACAAATTCTGCTGTAGAGAAAGCCTGGAGAACTCTATGGGCTAAGTAAATATCATCTGCATGATATTCAGCATGTAGCTGTAACAGTATAATATGAATAATTTGGAATTAAATTACATTTTTTTTTACAAAAATAAATTTCACATTAAACTGAAAGAAATTTAATATGTATGGTTTGCAATATACATTGTATATAATATTTAGAGAATTATATAACACACTTGAATAAAAAAAAATGTATAAGAAGGCCCTAAAATATGTTTATTTAGTGGTTAATGTTATAGGCCCATTCAAGTATTATGTAAGCACTAAAGGGAGGGGACGTGGTGGGTCTTTGATTTGCTTTTTTATGATATAAGTGATGGGGGAACTCAATGTCTATGGCTGATATGTGAGGCGCATGATCTAATCCACTGGACTACCATCGCCCTAGTAGCGAATCACTATAAGTCTATAAATCCCTATTTTTAGACTTTTGAACTGCTGCCCATGAATAAATAGGGAAACCAGAACAGATTAAAAAATACTTATTTAAATGTTTACGTAAGCATTTGCGGGAGAGGGGTAAGAACATTGCTTACTTTTACTGAACAGGTGGAGGGGTAGCGTAGAAAAATTGCAAAAAAATTGTTTACGTAATACTTGAATGGCCCTTTGTAGCAAATCCTTTAATAATAAATAAGGTAAAATCCATTTTTTCCTCTTTTTAAATAGTATTTTTTTTTAATTATATTTGATTATATTCAATCATTATGATCATGTCAAACCATTTTATATCAAAATATGCATATATAAGGTTTCATTTCGGAGGAGGAGGCTATCAATTTTGTATGAGGTTTTGATAAAACTTTAGATTGTTACACATGTAACAAGAGAATGTTGCATATTAATTAACAGTTAAATAAAAAACACACACTATATAAAAAACAAAAAAAAATTAAACTGATAATAACAAACTGTTTTAATCTTGAGATAAGGGTACAATTGCACAAATTGATCTGCAATATCCTGTAATCATTCCTACTGGCTGAGGATTAATTTATAGTTTTTTTAATTACTTGTAGTAAGTACTATTTCCCATAGTTTATAAGCATATCATATATCTAGCTTAAAAGGCAAATTAAAATAAACAAAATTGCAATGCGATATGCATTAAAATGAAAGGTTGTCAGTGACAATGAAATTGAAATTATATAAACAATATTTGCAAAGTATTATCAGTACATTGATACGTACATATATGATTAGAGATGTTAAAAAATTCAAGATTTGCTAAAATAATACCTACATGAGTACAATAGACATTGATTAATCTATCACCACATTTGATGCGGCATAAGCCAACGCCTTTGCCTCCAAACCAATCGCCATGATGAATCTTATGAATATACCCATTAAGAGGCCACTGGTGAAAGAATACATCTTGTATCACCCATTTAGAGAAAACACAAAGGCCTGATCCGAGAACACCACTGTAAAAGAGAACATAATGCTAAGAGAAGATTTGACTACCTTTTTTATTTTTATATGTAAGAAAAGAATTCAACCTAGGATTTTAAATGAAGGATATGGATACTTATAAAGAACAAGGAGACTTTGGCATACATAAGTACTCTAGTCATGTTAATACATTGCATGCTTGGGGTTTTAGCGAGCAGCAGTCGGGTGCACACGTGCGCTCTCTCGCCGCTCTGACGGTGCGTTGGTTTGATAACTCGTGCGCAGTTATCGGATATTTTCGTGAGTGTTCGGTAGTATTGTGTGTTCGTTCGGCTATCGTTAATTGACATGCTTTTTTTAGAGCGACGGAGCACCTCTACCAGTGTACCAATTAAGCCGCACTTTTCGGTGCGAGCCGAGCACACAGAGTGCAGTGCGTCAAGTCGCCGTGCAGCGCGTCTTTCTTCGTACCACGCCGTGTGCAGATACGAAGAGAGAAGAAAACAAAGTGCTAGAGACCTTCCTCTAGGCTACGTAGGTTCTCTGTGAGGCATTGCACATCGCCCACAGCTCCCTTTGGCCCGGACACGGATTGTCCGTAAAATTTTAAACAGACGCACCCCCCGCGGCTTCTTCAGGCTTCTCAGGCTCTAGACGATGTTAGTCAAATCGAAGACCTTATTCGTTTCCATATGTTCGCGTCTCAGAAGAACCCTTTGTTAGTTTCCGAGTTTAATAGACTTCGAAAAACTTTCTCGCGCTCTACTGCCGGTCGTAATGTCCCGCCGTTTTTTGTCGCGAATCCTTTCGCGATTCTTTCCGATCGTGACTCCGACGACGATTCCGAGGGCTCAGATATGGACCTCGACTCCGTTCCCTCGCCCGCGTCCGTCTCCGCCGATAAGGACGAGTTTACAAGCGTCATGCGCCGCGTTAAACGCCCACGCGCCGCGAATCCGTCCGATAGCAACTCCGCTGCGGGACATTCCGACCCCAAGCAGTCGAATGTAAGTGGCGCTCGGGTGCCCCGAGCCTCTCCCGCGTCCTCCGTCCCGATTTCAGCTAAGGCTCTGGCTGCAGAACCCGCGGTAGCGGCTAAGAAGCCACGCCCCCCGCTCCCCGTTACTCTCCGTGACAAAGCCCGTTGGGTAGAAATCTCGAAGGACATTACGTCCAAGCAGATTTATTACACTTCCGCCGTCAACACCGTTGTGGCATTTCTATTAGAGTCTCTACGCCCGATGAGCATCGTCAGCTCACTAAGTACCTCCGGGAGCGAAAACTCCCTTTCTTCACGCACGCAATCGAAGATAAGCGCGTCCTTCGTGTCGTCATTCACGGTGTTCCTTCAGAACTCGCCACCGACTACGTCCAAGTCTACCTGGAGAAGCAGAATCTTCCAGTCGAGCGTACATCGCATGTACCATCCCTGTACGAAGGCCTCCTTCAACCTAGTTCTGGTCACTCTGGACCGGTATAGGTTTGGCCGAGCGCGTTCTCTTAGCGCGCAAGGCCTTCCCCGCCAGCTCCTTCGGCTCCTAAAGCCAAGCCCCAGCCTCAGAAGGCTCAGTCCACTCCTGCGCCACCTACCGCGTCTTCAGTATCGACCCCCGGTATCGACTGGATAGCTGAACTCCTTTTAGTACACGATGTACAAGAAATACTCGCGTTCAACGAACTCGTCAATAGTACGTCTGAGCTCGGGCTCTTAAACGCGATCTCAGCTTTCCCGGCCGTTGCGACTACGTTACAACGTCTAACCCGCGCCGCGCATAAATAAATTCGCGATAATCATAATATCAGTTCGAACTCGTGTGTTCATATACATTAGAGCGATACATTAAGAACTCGTACGTAATTGTATAGTTAAGTCGGTACCGCGCCCATTGTATTTTATTTTTCGCTAGATGTCCTCTTAAAAGTTGCGTTCTCGGCCACGTCCGCGACTCTCTCTGCTCACGCCGTCGCACACTCGTCACGATTCTCTAGTAAGAACTTGAGCCTAGGTTTGTCCCTCGGCGTCGAGCCCTCGAGTATGTTACTTGCGCGAATACAGTGACTCACGCTGGTTTTACATATACACTGCACACATAGGTACACATAGTGATGGGCTGCTTTTTTGCCCTTTTCGGACTGAAATAGGTCACACAACATAGTAGTCAGATAATTAAAATACATGGCTATACATGTATTTTTCACGAACTCATATGCGTATGAAATGGATAGCTTAGCTTAGATTAGCTTAGTCAGATCGGGAAACTCGGCGACAGTTCAAGCCGAGGCGTACCGAGTGGCCGTGCGCTGATCGCCTAAACAAACCGGGTGAGTGCCTTAAGCGCTCCTCTTAGTAGTCCGGTGAAACTGTAGAGGTCCTGCCAGGCTAATAGTATAGGTCAGTTCGAAAAAAAAAAAACATTGCATGCGGGTCTATACCGTCATGGACTTACATATGCAATGTACAGAAGGCAAAGTAACTTTGACAATTAAATTTCTGGAAAGAAATAATGCAAATTGTTACTTAGCCACACAAACATCATATAATCATACATCGTATTTTTATACATTACTTGTTACCTAGCAAAAATCTCACCATATGTCAATGTATGGAATACATACTATTACTAGCTGACCCCGGCGTACTTCGTAACGCCTAACAGTCAATTTTTTAATACTTATTCTACTATTCGGGACCATCGTATAAATATTGACATTCATATTTTTACGATACTAACCTCACTCAATTGTTTTACCTTCCGGAAACATCTCCACTAATACTTCAACTTTATGATATGGCATTAAAGTTCAAATTGACTTATAATTATTATTACGAATCGTTTGTATGGTAGTATAGAAAAGTGTTGTTTTTAGACTTTTCCAGGCATTTTTTTTTATTTTTCTCTCCGTAAGATCCATCCTCGTACTTCAAGAAATATTCTAAAAAAAGAAATAGCGAAATCGGTTCAGCTGTTCTCGAGTTTTGCGCTTAGCAACACATTTAGCGATTCATTTTTATATTATAGATGTGACACATACTCCAGTGACAGACTACGAAAAAACCTACTTTTTTAATTTTCTGCACGCAATGTATTAAACAGAAAGCAGGTTATAGATGAAAATTGATTAAATTAAATATAAACAGCTGCTATACTGGTAGAACTAACCATGTCTTTCCCACAAATCTGCTGACTGTTGTACATGAATTTTAAGTAGTATTTGTAGTTAGAATAAGTTTATATTATAATTGAAACAGCTTACTCTCTTAGACAAACATTTTGAATTTCATGTATTCTTATATGCGCCATACTTATGGTGCAATATGAATATGGTTTTCCTGTGGTATTTAAAGCTTAAAATCAACAATTAATTTAATTCCTATTATATGTCTTGTTATCAATCCCAGTTACTTATACTGAAAACCACCACTTTACTATTTCTATTTATTGTTTGCCTTCCTAACAACACAAAACTACAATCTTATAAAATGTAAACATATAATATAATACTATAAGGAATATAGTATGAATAAAAAAAAATATTTTCACATTTTACCTGTAGAAGTAATGTGAATATGGTAGTACAGTCTTCAAGCTTTCTTTCAGGAATAAATAATCTTTTTCACTCCACACTTCCTGTAGACATACTATATTGTGGGAACTTTCAATTAAATATTTAGATATTGCTTGAAATCTCTCTTTTCTGTTCTTTGATACAAAAGGTATACCCCTGAAAACATCATTTACATAATTTTTGCTAACTTTTATACAATGTAAAAAGATAAATATTACTTAAATTAATTATTGTAATAATCAAGAGCATCAAAATTGTATTTCCTAATAAAATTAAATCTGTTATAGTACTCTATAACACATACATATACATTTCAAATGATATAAGAAAATGATATTGTTAAGTTATCAATTTAATGTTACTTTAAAATCATACCTATCATATAAATCTAAAATGC
Organism: Antheraea assamensis; assembly: GCA_035772565.1. NCBI lineage: Eukaryota > Metazoa > Arthropoda > Insecta > Lepidoptera > Saturniidae > Antheraea > Antheraea assamensis. The sequence continues at coordinate 2,662,447 of JAQQSE010000042.1, forward strand.
ATTTCCACAATATTACACATATTTCTATTTAATCGTAAACCTATAGATATTACAAATTATGTCATATATAAATAATAGTTTGATCTTGTTAGACTGTATATGATAACTAGTATTGATTGAAAAACACGATATATATAAATTAATTAGTAGTCAGCTATTTGAAGGCCACTTCTTGAACTGATATTTCATAACTTACCAACAATTCAAGGTGAATACGTTCAAAGTAAATTCCATAATAGAAATAAATCTTTTAGTGTATTTTTATATCCGATCGAAATAATTGGAACAATGAATGATTATATTGCAGAATAAACTTAAAGTATTAGCTTTTTGCAATATCCATACTAAAAATAAACCATAATATACCACACAATACACATTTTTAGTTTTTACTGAAATATTCAACCTGTAAAATATTTTCTATGACAAACGTCAACGATAGCCATGACTGAAAAAGTTAACAATTTACTTATTAATCGATTACTATTTAAATCAATTTTAATATCGATTCTATTATTAATTTGAATTGTTTGCTTAATAAATAAATTGTACAAATAACACATTATTTAAATGAATCCTAGGAAAGAAATAAAAGTAGTATTTCAGCAATAAATTTAAAACAACATATGAAACGAAAACATTCTACTGTCCTACAGAATAATCAGGTAGTATATTATAATAAATTATTGTATTTATCATGGATTACAATCCTTCTAACAGAAAAAAAAAAATCAATTAATTTTATTTCATAAGTTTGAATTGCCAAACCGTATGTTAGGAAATATAAAGATTATTTATTTTAAACTCTTTATCTGAAAAATTATGCAAATAATTTAATTTTTCTTATTGTTATAAAGTAAATAAATATTTGTTTTGTATTTTAGTTATAGACCAAAATGTTGTGGCTTTATAATTATCCTTCTATTTTATTTTTACGGTAGTGGTGAGTATTAATTATAAAAATGTTTTTTTTTTATATTATAAACTTTTTAAATAGGTTTATAGATTTGAGATTAACTGACATTATGTATTCTTTTTATTTGTTTACATTATACATTATTATTATTACACAATTATTTAATAAATAGTTTATTCAACTTCTTTTTGATACCTTACTTGGTAATGGTATTTAATAGTTTCTTTAAGTTAGAGACATCTTAGATACACACATACGTTTTTTATTTTTATCATTTTCTTAGGTTTTTACACTAATAAAATTGTCTTAGTTTTATTATTATACGGAAAAGTAAAGTATTTGTTTACTATAAAACAAAATGATATATGAATCGATTTATAATATTTATAATCTACTCTACATATCGATTATTTACTTAATGTCACAACTCTAAAAGACACACCGTTTCTAAGTTTCCTTCCTACGGAAAAGACCATCTAGACCACAGCCAAATCAGACGTCATTATATTGTTTGTATTTATTAATCTAAAAGGTCAAAAGCCCTGTCTTTCAGACACGTTTGCACCAGAAGTGTTGAATACAAATAATTCGGTTATTCAGAGAAATTGGAAAACAAATAAGGTTGATTAAATAAAATTAACTTGAGGGTAATTAGTAGACAGGGGAGTGATAAAACACTAATGCCACCACTTAGTTTATATATTAGTATGTGTAAAACTGTATTTTAGACAAATTGTGGTGTATACACACTAAATATAGTACATTAAATTACAATATGATTTAATTTAAAATTGAAAAAAAAAATCGATTCGAATCTGATATCAAGAGTTCCATTGCATAATATCGATTTTCTAAATTTAAGAAATCACTCGGATCTCAGAGGGCCATGTTCTCGTTTATAAAAGACAAGCAAGGTAGATAGTTTTAAAATGTGGATATTATTAAGTTATAAATATGTAAATACAAATTTAATCAAATTAATTATTTAATTAACATAAACACATGACATATCTGACTGAAATAAAAAGGCCACGTTATAGATTTTTTTTTATTAATAGTAATGATTGTTGTCGGGTTTCGTTCACTTTTATCTTAACTCCTAAGAGAGACGACAAATAGTATAATCACTAATAAAGCGGTAATACACAAGTTTGAGTAAAGTTTAATTGAAATGCTTTATGGTCAATGCCCGCTAGTTTAAGAGCTATTGATGTCTTTGGGATCCCTATATCTTTTCTTTCTTTTCGTCCCATTGCCTTGGTTTTCTTTCGGATTATTTTTGGTTCTATCATATCATGTAATTTCAAATGATGACGGAGTTTAGCCTGTAAGGAAACATTAATCCAATTATTTAAATACCAAAATAATTTTCTGTTATTTTTCAATGAATAATTTTGGATAGTGGAATAGGCAACGAGGACGTCAACTCAATTTATATTATTAATATGTTACTATTTACTATGTACATAAAAATAAAACAAAATGTAAAACGCTTTTACAACTAAATTTAATAAAAATGTGTATTTTTTTTAATATCTATTTACAGTATTTGTTGCGTTTATTATGACTGAGAAAATGTAATTATACTATTTAATAACTGTATTGAGCAGAAATGCAATTTATTGTGACTCTTCTGAGTGTATAACTTAGTTATTTAAAAAAAAAGAATTAAAAATTCTGCTACCATATAAAACCAACATTTGATAAAATATCTGATAATTGGTCAGTAGTTGTAAATTAGATTCAACAGATAGTAAAATTAAGTAAAAAAGGTAATTCTATTAATAGTAAGACAACCTGTCTTCAAATTGGAAGTAAATCTAAATTACGTGTAAACACTTACTTTTGTACACAATTGTGCTTTGCAGATAGGGCACTCATGGGTCATTTTCACATGTTTTATTAAAATGTGTTGCTTCAAGTTACTGTTTTTTGAATATACACTGTGAAATTAAATAAATAATATGTAATATAATATACTACGAAATTCCCGTTTCCTATTCAGCTATTATTTTCCACTATTTATTTTATATCTAAAAATAATAACTGACTGACTGAAATATGACAGATGTTCATAAAAACTCTCATCCCATTTTTCACCAACTTAGGATTATCATTTCTAATAATCCTGCCTTAGTGATAACTATAGTGTAGTTTGGGCGGTGCATTAATGTCAGTTATTATTTTATATATAGTGCATCTCTGCAACATGAATAATTAAGTAATACATTTGTTACCTTTGACAAGGATTATAAGGGCACTTAAATTGCTTGGCATTTGATTCGTTTGGAACTTGTAAATGCATTTTCATATGTCTCACTATATGAATCCTCTGTTTAAATTTTCTACCACAGTCATTACATACGAATTCTGAAATTTTATAAAAGAGTACCTCTACTAAATCTCATCTTAAAATTAAGAATATTAAGTTATAATTTATTGACTCATAAAAACAAAACATTCTAATGTTACCATAAAAGATGTTAGATTTTAAACCTGTAGAAGTGGTCGAAGAACCTAAAAAAATAAATAGCTAGTCATTAGTAAACATTCCGTTGAATTACATTGAAGGTTCGTGCAATCCTATAATATTATAGTATATATGTCGGGGCTGACGTTAGGGGCGGCAGTTATAAAGATATGACTAGGGCGTACTATAATATATATAATTGTTTTTTATTAGTAGCAGTCCGTTGATGGATTACTGTTTTTCGGATTGTTACTGAAGCTGGCGAAAGACATAGCGAGCCTTTAGCCGCGTTTCGTGACATCTCCAATACCTTCGATCTGGTATGACACGAAAGGCATTCAGATAGGCTTCGTACATACGGAATTCATGACAGTTTAAGGATCTAGATTAAAAACTTTTTGAGTACACAGCCAATTTGAGTGACGGTTGATGGCAGCTTCTCTAACACTGTGGCAATTAATGCCGGAAAACCTCAGGGATCATTACTTACTGCAAGGCTATTTTTGTTATTCATTAGGGACTTGTTCAAACCTGCTCTTGACTACGCAAATGATAGAATATTTATAGAGGGTTATATCAATACATATTATAAAACAAAGTAGTCCGCCGCGTCTGTCTGGATGTTCGCGATAAACTCAAAAACTACTGAACGGATTGTAATGCGGTCTTCACTAGTAGATAGAGTAATTCACGGGGAAGGTTCAGGTAATAATTTGTCAAGGTTTTTTTTTGTAAATTGGTTGAAATATAATGATAATTGTTGAAAGAATCGGAAAAGTCAAAGTCAAAAAGTCAAGCGTTCCATGCACATAAGTATATATTTTTTTATTATCAGGGCAGGACAACGTCCGCCGGGCCTGCTAATACACTATATAAATAATTGGTGCTGACGGTAAAATAATGAACTAAGAGAAACCATAACTACCCATATAAATTTGACCCTTAGGCAATCGTAAGGATACAATACAGATATAATTAAATATGACGTTAACGATGTAAACCTTGTCAAATCTTATGCTGTAAAAATACAATCGTGTTTCTTCTCTATGAAGCGTTATTCTTTCCATTTGACATCTACTTTCCAAAATATAAACATAACGGTTACGGACAGCCTCGAGCTGCTTGAGATGCATTTAAATGCCGATCTCGAATTTGGACGTTCGATATCGCTACAAAGAATCTTTTTTAGGCCAAAGCAGTCCATTATGCTGGTGCAGCTGCTCTATTATATAAAAAATCGTGGATAAGGCCCCGTGTGAAGTATTCTGGCATCTTTGGGTTGGCTCCGCCAAATATCAGTTGGTCGTTTTGGATTCTATCGCCCGCCGAACTCGAAGGCTCATCGATGATGAATCATTGACAGAAGCAAGAATAAAAAGCCTTGTAATGTTCTAACAGTTGCACTCTGGGCTATGTGTACAAGATCTGCATCGGATAATTCTATTTCAGGACTACCTGATGCCGTATGGGTCACCCAATATTAGTTGATATTCAATTTATCGCCACGAAGCATTTTGCATCTTTATTTATTTTGTGAATCGCAAAAAAATGGAACACGCTGCCTGCGTCTGATTTTTCTAATCTATATGACATGACAGTCTTCAAAAAGAGGGTGATTATGTTTTTACTGAAACAACGCGATTCAGATTGTTTTCTTTCTCACATTTTATCTGAGAGTATGTTTGAAATCCTAAACAATCATAAAAACAGTAATGGCTAATAGCTAGATCTTGGAAAAAATAGTCATAAACCTACTTGAAATCTAATTATTTCAGTTGTTCGTTTAACGACTTTACCTTGGTACAAGAAGTTCTATGAAAATTTATGGTATGTATCATGTACTATACGCTCAATTAGTACCTACACTCACAATATATTTGACTTTCTAATTTGATATATTTTGTAATGAATCACGCCAAGTAAATCATTAATGAGAATACTTACTAAATATTTGGGAATAAACCTCTTGATTTGTTCTTGCTGCACGCAATACTCATTAATATGTTTTATGTTTGAGCATAAAGCACACATTTAAACTACATACAGAAGGTGGCAACGCTAGCTGACTAACGTGTATTTGACAATCTTTACATGTTAGTCGATTATTCTTTCCACCATCGATATTTCCCTAGCTAATTATGTTAAAGTAATTCGATATGATTGTTGTTATTAAACAAGAGTTAAAAATATGCTTAAAGTTTTATATATTCAATAATAAAGAAGAATTCACAGAGAAGATATTCGAAAAACTCGTAAAATTAGAATAGTACGAATAAGGGTATTCGTAAAACTTGAATAGGAAAATCGGGCGAATATTGCAAGTTCTAGGACGTCATTTTCTTCTTTTTCTTTTAGTCGATCAAGCACTCTAGTATCAATAATAAAAGAGTTTACTCTAAACAGCAGATACAGGACTACACTACTGAAGATTATCCTTATACATGTGAACGGGCTCATGCTACGAGTGATTTCTAACTAACCTACGATGTTAGCCCATAGGCTGTTAGTCCTTGACAACTTTACCGAATTGATGCCCGTTCCTTTTGTATTACGCCTTTTATAGTTTTCCTATGTATTACAAGGTAGGGCTTAATATTTATTTCGGTACACAAATACTTTTGACTGTAGTCGAGACTTTAGCGCTGTAATCGATACATTCGGATAGATTTTGACGAAATTTGATATAACAATATAATGGATTTCGGTTATAACGACGTTGGAGGGACCACTTTAAGGTTATCGCTATATCCAAAATAGCAGAAAGTCATATACATTTATTTATTTATCGAACTATGTGTGTGTTTTTTTTTTTAAATGTGAATGTAAGTCTAGGATCCATATTCACAAGTACGTGAAATACTGTTCACACACTGGAAATTGCTATGAAACTGATTTATAGTTCAACTTTATACTCGTGCTACCTAAAAACATAGCGAGCATATCTGGCCATCTGGAAATGTAAACAAAGGGCAAGAAAACTTAATAGTTTTATGAATGACTATTTGCGATTTTGTCGATTCAGGCGCAATATGCGCATGGAATTTCTAGGAATCTGTCACGAATAGTTCATAACAAGTCGCTATATCCGAAGTTGCTATTATCGAACAAATTTCCTATGAAAATATACTTTAAATTCAAGGGACGTAAGTCTGACGTGGCTATAACCGAAAAGCCGTTACAACCGAGGTTGTTATTAATGAAATCAACTGTAGTTTATAGACCGAAGTAATATAAAGGATATATTTTATTTGTGCATTACATATGTACATTTTTGTTTATAATATATAAAATGATTCAATAAACAAGAATTGAACAATCATTGCAAACTATTGTAGAATTAAAGAATTCATAAAACTTGAATGTACATCTAAGTTGCACGTCTTTGATGAACCTATAAATATATCACCGTCGTCCTATATGACAAGAGATTTTCGTCAAAGATAGCATTCAGCAATTTTACTCTCATCACTTGATCTCTCAAAATGGTTCTACATAGCAATATCTGTAAGCTTAAAATTTCAATAATTAATCAAAGTACATTAGTACATGCATCGAAATAGCGAAGTAAATTATTTATAAACACACAAAAAGATAATCACTTAATGTATAGTTTTTTTTTATTTATATTTACAGAATCTACAATTTATTTAATGTATTGAATCTAATATTTATTTTGTTTACACAGTCTTCAAAAATACTACACTACTAAACTATATAAAACGACTATTCGTTTTAGGTAAAAATTTCTAAATATAAAAGTACACAACATTCTGCTAAATTTAGTACAGCACTGTACGAATGCGATCTATCGTATTTAGCAGCTTCACGAAATATAATTGCTATAGCTAAAATTGTATTTCGCAGTAATCGCTGTAGTTCAAGAATCTCGTTAAAATATATTTTTAACCAATGAAATACATACGATGTACTTCGTATTCGTTTAGGAATTTAACAAATTATTATTTTCAACCAATCAAAGCACCTCTTTTGTTTCCATTTACAAAGCAGTGAAAATATGATATACTTTACAAGATTAAAAAGTGACATCTATATTAACTTCTTGTTAACTTATTCTTTCTACATTAGTTTTACCTTTATCGGATAGATGACTATTATTTAATTTTATAAAATCCGTATTTTCATCATTTTGTTCTGATTTGTAGTTTATATAATTATAAAGAATAAAATTATTTCTGAAATTAACCTTATAATAATTGTTAATTAATATATTAATTACCACTAGTACAGATAGGTTAAAACAAAATATACTTTATTTGACAATTCATACATGGCGCTAAATCAATTGTTTTCGTACTTTTAAATGTTGTTTCCAAATTAAAAGATGAACATAGACACCTAATATTAAAACTAACGCGTGCAACGTTATTTTTATGATTATTTGGTTTACTTTGAATTTAATAATTTTACAGAATTTGACTACGGTGTGTTTTCTGTTAGCGTCTCATGTAAAATATATTAAGGAAATAGGATTATTCATTATGCGGTTCTTATTACAGTTTCAGTAGCCGTGTATATTTGATATTTAGCATTAAATTATTATACCCAATAAACATGACTGCTCTCAATGACTTTTCGATTCATTTCGTTAAGGATTGACGATACTTAAATTTCGGTAAATATATGGTAGTAAACGAATGAGTGCGGTAAAACAATTTCATCACCATCATCACAACACCTTCTAAGAGAACCGCTGCAGGTCTATAGGCACTAAGGTAAGGAAGGTATGGTAATAATAATAACGCCAGTCATCTTGGTCATTTCAAACTCCGAGAAATCTACAGTTCTATATTTCCCCATATACTGTGAACATTTCTCAGGTTCAGGTTTCCTCACTACGTTTTCCTTCAATTTAAATTAGTAAATGTACCGTATACTGTAAAATTAATTGGTACAAGCGAAGGTTCGAAAATGATATTCCGATGTTCGAACCATTCGACCACCACGACTATTACTTACAACATTTTATTTACCTTTAAAATTCGATAGCAAACGAATTATTTATTATGTTACATTCATAGTCTGGATGATTTGCATGTCAATGAAATAAAAATGAGCAAGGCTGCTCGTTGTTTTGAGTACCACAGGTGTCCAAAGAGTCAGAATTATATATTCACAGTGTGAGCAATGACTAGATACTGGTTTGCTACGTTGCGTCTCCAAGAACAAAATAGGTCAGAAAGGGTGAGGCCACCTTTTTACCTATGATCTTATTTAATCTCAAAGCTTATATGCAAGTGAAATTTGTTACGCTTTCATACCGAATTTATTCAACCAATCATCATAAAATTTTGCACACATTTTGTCATGAGTATAGAAAAGGGCATACGGTACATTTCATCCAGTAAAAAATGTACTGTTGCCGTTGCATGGACCAAATTTAATTTGACGCGAATGAAAACTAGTATGTTAATAAAACAGTTTCTCAATACAACATATGTTTAATTTTAAGTTAATACATATACTTATGTACAAATGCATACTTATATCCGAGTACTAGTTTCTAAATTGTAATTGAGAAATGGTTAGAGACTATATCGAAATTAATAACTATGTTGCTAATTAAAGTTATTATGATTAATTTCAAAATATTGCTAGGTTTAACAAAATATTCTTAAAGTAGCAATAGTGTTTTTAGTAACACAATATATCTATAGACTCTTAAATCTGTTCATGTATGAAAAATTTACAAAAAAAAAAATTACAACCATAATTATTAATAACAATTACAACAAACCTTTCTGCTCATGATCAGATTTTCTATGCTTCAAATATTTTGACCAGCGATCAAATTGCAAAGAACACACGTCACAGTTGTATGTTTTGTGGTTCCTCATGTGTTTATTTTTCTCGTAAAGGTTAACAAATTGTCGTAGACATATTTCACAACTGCAATAGAGTAGTGTTAATTTAGAACATACAGCAGATGTCAGACCACTTCAATTGAACAAATTAGCTGTAATAAGACATTACAGATGAATTAGTAGACATTGCAATGGTTGTAATAAATGAAAATAATGACCAAGATGTGATAGATTATTGATTTCACCAAAATGTTTTTTTGATTCTAGTCTACAGCCCTTGTGGAAAATTCCACAATTCTGCCAGTGTCATATAGCTTTTTACCAAATCCAACGAAATAAATCAATAAGAGATTTAAAATTGATTTAGACCACCATTACATATCTAAAATATGAAAAAATAAAAGTTCACCATTGGATTAGCAAGTTCCTAAACAACTAAGTTAGTAAATATATATATAATTCAAGTATATATGTATACACACATATTCATATAGCATAAAAGTATTGGGCTGTTTCACAACAATTCAAGCTTAATTTTATTGATATTTACAAAGAAACTTGCTATATTTTAAACCGGAAAAATATTTGGTTCCGATTTTCATAAAATTATAAAGATTCTGAATCATTGCAGCACATGTTACTGTATTATCTAAGTTATGTAAGACATTTTTTTATTCAGCTTCAATTAAATGTGTATAATTGAGAAAATAATAATGTGTGCAAATTTCAATTTTTATTTATGTGACTGGCCATAACTTAGTAGCATACGAAGGCATACATTTATTGAAAGTATTTCGTTGGAAGTATAACTAGCAATCGGCACACTATATTATAATTAATAACACAAAATGGCTTCCACATGTTAATAGTACCATAAACATAAATGAGGCTTCACCACCTTAACTTATAACACAGTAATTAAATGAATACAATGTTCTTTTTCTATTATAGTAAATAAAATTATTAAATTTGATTTTGTAATAAATATATCAATGTTGTTATACATATTTTACTGCTCTGTTGTTCATAGTAAAATTTTTGCAAAGAGTGAGTGAAGTCGGCATGGACACAATTATATTCTCATTTGAACTGCTTAATAAAACTTTTATTAGATGTATTTTAATGAGTTAAATAACTTCATTAAATATACTGATAATATTAGTAAATAATTCGTAAATGTTTAAGAATTAACTGTCTTAGGAATCTGATCTCTGATATCTGAGGTCTGAATCTGATGTCTGATCTCAGGAATTTATTACTAACATAAATTATAAAAGTTACCTAAATGTTTCTAGTAAACATTAGTGGCCTTGTTTAGATGAATAAATAAAAAAAAGTCAAAGCAGTCATCAAGACTGTTAACAGAAGGGTTAAAAAAATAAAAATATTGGAATAACTGTGTCCTTTTTGAATTTTTAAATCAATTATAGTCTGAATTATTTAAATTTCATAGTTTGTAAATTAAAATAATTAACATTAATCTCCTTTTCGCATCTATTAGCACTTCAAGCAATAATTATATACATTTTTATACAGAGTATTAATGAATCGAAAAATGGTGGGCTGCACAAGCTCTATATAAAATAGCAGTTTACATGTACACATGCTGCTGTAATACACGTCACTAGGCTGGCGCAAGTGCAATATGTCATGAGCAAGTTGAGGTTATTGTTAACAGTAACACATAAGTTTTTCTCCTACAAAAAAACGCATTTAAAACATTTCCAATTCAAAAACATTTTTCTACAATTTTAACTAACTTTTAAACACATTTCCTTAATTTCACATCACATATATGATTATAAGGGAATTAAAGTAATATGTTTATTGGGTAGGTAAACCTCCATGACAACACATGACCTTTAAAATAGTCCGTGAATGAGAAATTGAACATGGCATAACAGAATTAAAAATATTTATTTCCAAAGAAAATTAACAGAAGTACCTACCTAAATGATTTGACACCGGAATGTATGAACATATGTGCCTTTATTTGATTTTTCTTTTTGAAGTCCTTCTTGCAGATATCACAACAAAATGATGATTTTAAAACATGCTTAATTTTTATGTGCCTTTTCAAATTTTGCCTATTTGCATAAGTTTTTAAGCATGTTGGACAACTGGAACGGAAATAAAAATATTAATCTATACTAATATATAAAACTTTCTGTACTTTTATTTGACTACATTTCATTTCATTTCATTTTGCATTTCTATCGAATGGCAAGTTAGTGGTGTCTTACAGCATTATAAAACCCTTCTACCTACAAAAATTATTAAAATTGGTCTGTTGTATTAAATATGCTTCATTAGGAAATAACTGCCCAAATGAGGATGTAATTAATCTTACTGAAAAATAAACTGATTATTACTATACCAATTCATGGTACTGTGTTAAAAACATGTCATATTGCTGTTAGTCACATACAAAGTTTAATATTTAATAAAAAATATTGTTTTCAAACCCATTTAGTTAGCTATTGTATTATACGATGAATAATGACTATCATATTGTTGGCATTTAATTACATCTAAATTTATTTATATACATCACTCAAGTATACTAGATAAAAATACTCCAGCAATGGATGGTAGAATCAAATACTACGGGAAACAGTTTCTATCCCATAGATTAATTAACTAATTATATATAAAAAAATCAACCTTTTTCAGTTGTGTAAGAATATATGGTAAGAAATAACAAAGGTACATAAAAACCTGACGAAATTAACAATATAATTGAATTCGCCAGGTAAATTATCTCACCTATAAAGTACTTCAGGCTCTAAACTTTTATGTGTGCTATTTACATGTCGGTTTAGATGGCTTTTACTTGTATAAGACTTCGAACAAAGGTCGCATTGGAATGCTTTCTGTAAGCAATATAATATAGTGTTAGTACTTTCTAAATACAGCATTGGCATACAGTAATAACATAATTTAGTAACATACAAAATTATAGTGGACAAGAATATGTTGGGTCATACGATAAGGTCGATTGAATGAAGATTTACAACCCTCAAATGTACACCGATATGGTTTTTTCACGTTTTCACTCATATTTTCGGAGTTCAATTTCCTTGGTAACGAAATAATAACCACATTTACCAAGCGTTTACTTTCAACTGATTTCTAACTTTTTTCTAAGGTAAACGTTTCCAGTTTTTGATTTCATTTTTCAGTCTGTAACAACGCGAAGTAATATAACAGTTATCTTGGCATGTTCAGTATATATATGTATTATATATGCTTGCCATTCTCATTACAAATTTCAAAAACGGGCGATAAACGCCACAGAATAATATTACTCCTAGCGGAGATAAACGCCGTCGAAAGAATACGACACGAGGAATTATATGTATACCACAGATTATTAGTAGTACAGGTAATGAATATCAAAGTAAATAAAAATTACCATATATTCAAAATATTATCTGTGGTAATGTTAAGCATAGAGTACCTACATTTATGAAAAGCGTAGACAGAGAAACAGTCTCTCTACGATAAAAAGTTAAGAACGAGACAATGTTGCTAGAAGAAGTATCTTAGAAATCAGTATAACAATGTATTTTTTTATTACTAACCAATTAATATGCATTGCTGCATCTCTCTGAATAGTTATTAATATAATGAAATTAATTATACATTATTTTTTCTATCAAAATCTGAGCTGGATTTGTAGTTTATGAATTTTCGTATGAATATAGGTATTGTAACGTCTAATGAATACGCATAACTTTCAATTTCAAAGATAAATGTGTTATATATTTTGTTTGCAAATGATTGTAAAACCATTTTGTTGGTAGTTTATCAAATTTATAGAATTAAATGAAGAAAATGGGAATTAGATATTGAGACTGGTAAATGCGCAATTTTGCGCCGTGCCAAAGAATACAAAAAAAAATGTCATCATTGTCAATTTTGAAGAGTGTTGTGCTAAATTTTGGAAATATATGTCGCATTCGTATTATTTACAAGTAGTTCAGTGAATTTCTTTTAAAGTGTATAAAATAATTTTAAACTTTATTTTTATTTTTTAAGATTTATTTGAACAACCTAAGTACAACTGTACTTTCGTTAAGTCAGCTGACGTACATAAACAAAGGGCATGTTACTAATTTATTTAGTGGTGAAATAAAGTGTTTTGTGATTCATAATTCATTTGTATTTTAAAATATTACAATGGATATCGACGGTGGTTCTTCGTTATCTGGCGAAATAGATCAAAACTTATTATTGCAATTCAGTTGTATGAACACTACAGATCGAGAGGAACTGATAAATCAAATGCAGAGGCTCTTAGGCCCTAGTTTGAACTATAACACTGCTAGCTTTTTTTTAGACATGAGTAATTGGTAATAAAATTTTTATATAATTCATACAAAAGTGTTTCGTTTTTAAACAGCCTCCCAAATTTAAAAATGCGTTGATAATATATCGCCATATACTGTGTCAATTATCGTAATTAATGGTTTTTTACAAAGACTAAAACTATTTTTTTTTTCAGGAATTTACAAGCTGCAATATGTTGTTATTTGGACTATACAACTCCAAAATTACCATCAATGTCATTAAAAGCAACTGAAAGTCCAACAAGTGCTGTGAATCCTGGAACTTGGTAATAATAAAGTAAACCATTGTTTTCAATTAAGTGTAGTATTAAAAAAAGTATATGTTAGTTATAAGGAATTATTAGTGTCACTATAGCTATAGCATTACAGCAACATTCTCTAGTTTGTCTGTCTTATAATTGGGGTATTCAATTCTATTATGTACTAGAACAAAGTGTTACTTGTAGTTGTGCTGTGGCACTTTTAATATACAATAGTATAAAAGAGTGGTAACATGTTGTTCTTCACAATATTATATTAACTGCAAATTGATCAACACTTATAATTACCCAAGAGATATGGGTAATAATTTATACTTATATCACTTGTATGAAATGTCTGTTCATATTTTATTGACCTAGAATAATATCAAGAAACTGTTTTCACAATTTTATTATAATCATACTTTGTGCCTATTTAGATTGATCTATATATTACTTTAATGGAGACATATCTTTTTTATTAGTATGAAGGAATTTTGTACTAGTAAAAACATTCAACAAACTTCAAAGAGCTTTTTAAAACGTAACAAATACTTAACATTAAATTATAGCATTGATTTTTGGTTAGTATTACTACTAACCACAGTACTAGTACTACAGTACAGTCCTAGTACTGGTGACTTTGAAAGTAATAGCAGAAGAGGTAAGTTGTGAATATATTAGTGTGCACCTCAGTAACATAGACTCATTTAAAAAAATTAACAACATATAGAACTCTTGATTAGAGGATGTGCTGTATAATTCACTTTTATATTTCAGTTTTGATCAAAGTTGGAGTATTGCTAACACAGGTCTGGAGCAATGGCCAGCAAGTTGTAGACTAATACAAGGTGGTGGAGAACCTCTTGGTGCTACATCTGTTTATGTGCCCTCGTTGTTACCAGGACATTCCACTACAGTTTCATTGAAATTAGTTGCACCCACAACACCTGGTACTCATAAAGGTTATTTCCATTTGGTAACTGATAAAGGTGAACAAATAGGAGGTAAATTGTTGTTTTTATTTAATGTACTTTTTACACATATGTAGAGGATAGCATTGGACCATGATACAAAGGAAAATGGTATTTAAAAAAATATTTTTTTAAAAAAGAACCCCAAATATTGGTATGTTACCTTAAAATATAGGTTCATAACCAAATAGTCAAAAACCATCTAAAAGTATCATCAAAGTAAACAAAAATATTGAAATTAATGTTTAGTTTGAAGTGTACATCGAACAATATTCTATGCATATGTGGTTAAGATAAAAATATTGTACAATAGATTATAGATAAACAAGTAGTTTTTGTTTTTGTAGATACTCTATGGGTGGAAATTACAGTGGAATCTGAGCTGACCATGGCTCTTGTCGAACAACTTGCAGCTTTACCAATCTCTAATAGGAGATTGGAAGATTCTGTTTCACAGGTATGTAGTAGTTTTGTCAAACTACTTGTTAAAAACACTTATTAAAATGATATCCAGAAAAAGTACATAACTCTTATTAATATTTTTTTGTATGTACTCATTCGGTCTTTTTAAATGAAATCATTTCTTTGTATGTTTGGTATTTTAGTTATAAGAAGTGTTATATAATATACTGATAATATAAAACTAGGTTATAATTAATGTTATGTTTTTATAATAAAAAGTTAGTTTTTTTGCCATTTTTGGTTAGTAAATTGGGATACATTTTCACCATTTTTGATAGCGTTATGACTAGTGAAGTCTATTTGTTATACAGACTATGTAGGTTGAAATTGTTTGGTTTATAATTTAAATGAGTCGACTGAAAATATGTACTATGCATTAATAAACCTTTGATAATTATGAAGTAATCAATAATAATTCCATGTAAACAATTAATAACATGTGTTTGCTTTATTTAAATTTTTTTTTGCAGATGCCATCACAAGATGACCAAATGTGTTGATACAAACTGACAACTATGATTTTGTAAAATTTTCATTGATCCTAGCAACATTAAGTTATTCATTTTTATTCCTTTCTGCATTGCAACTGTAAGGTACCCAAAGATGATCATAATTTAGTATTGTATGATTTTTTTGTATGTTTTACCCACATGTTATTATATATTATACATTTGTTCATAAACAATTTTGATTTAGATCATTCATCTATATTTCAAATAATTACACGTTTGTATTTGAGATTAATGATATAATGTACAAAACAGATTGAGGTACATGCAGTTTTGCTTAGCTGTAAGACAACAGAAATATTTACGTTAGATATTGTTGAAATTTTACAAAAATTGTAATGTTGGTGATTTTATTAGGGTTACTTATTGTAAGGTTGATATGCCATTAATATCATGGGGATTTATTTTTAGAATCAGTAAATATGAAAAATGAATAATAAAAGATTTTGCAATAATTATGATTTTTATTCATAATATAAATCATTTATTTTTAGGTTATTAAAACATTATTATACAATACACATCATTATAGTTATTATTGTCAAGATATAATCACAGTAGCTAAATTGCAATAATACTTAGTAAAATTTATGACTAAAAAATAAGAAAGAAACTGAATAAGTTTATCATACAGCCATTTGCATATCAATTTTGGGATGTGGCTGGTAGTTCTTGATTATGAAGTCTTCATATTTGAAATCATCAATTGATTCTATCTGGCGGGCAAATTCTAGAGTAGGAAAAGGTCGAGGATCTCTTTGCAGTTGGATTTTCAAAGGTTCAATGTGGTTTAGGTAAACGTGAGTATCTCCAGTTGTATGAACGAATTCTCCAGCCTGTTAAAAGTTGTAAAATAATAAATGTATACAATTGTATACTAAGATCATTAAAATAAATTCATAATATTTTAAGATAGTTTGAAGCACTGACATTTTTTTAATGAAGCAGTAACTGAGCTTGCTTTCTGTTTATACTATGATTAGCCGAAAACTCTGGCTTATAAGGTGTACTTTAATATCGGTGGGTCATACGATACTTACAATAGTAGTTAATAGAATATACATGAATTCATTTTAGATTAATTTTTTTTCAAACTGACTACACTGTTGGCTTGTTAAGCCCGCTAGTTTTATCGGACTACCCCATTTTAGATGAATATATCATACTTAGTACTTATGGAATTATAATAATCATTTTAAAAATTTGAAAATAATTTAGCTCGAATCTTTAATTTCTTAAATAGGGAATATATACAAATAAGTTTGTTAGGTAATTTGACAATTTTAATTATTTACCTCTTTAGTCAGTTTGTATTCTAACTGCTGGTTGAACACATGTAATTTTATGTAGAAAAACTAGTCTCATACAGAACTCAAAAGATGAGTAATATTTGGATGCTATTGTAAGTGACATAGTATATTCAAGTTGTGAACAAAAACCTTGGTCATTTCTTTAATATTTTGTTAATAAATCTGGTTCTTGTTAATTTTTATGTTTATATGGCCCAAGAGGAACTAAGTATGGATATAGAATGTTATATTTGTAATTTTTTTTTATTAATTGAAATAATTAGTCAATATTACATAAAAACAATGAAATTATAATTCCACACAAATAAATGGTAATATTGGTAAATAGGTAATTATCATTACCTCGAGTCCTGTGATATGAGCTATCATATGCGTCAAGAAGGAATAGCTGGCAATATTAAATGGAACTCCTAAACCCATATCTGCACTTCTTTGATACAGCAAACAAGACAGTTTGCCATTGGCGACATGAAATTGTGCCAAACAGTGACAAGGAGGTAAAGCCATTTTTCTAAGATCTGATGGATTCCATGCACATATTAGCATTCTTCTGTCTGCAGGATTATTTCTGAAAAGAGAAATATTTAGATTTGATTAACTACACTTTTATCTTCTAAAATATATATGATGATGATAGATTTTAATAAATTTTTTATTTAAGATTTTCTACTACATTATCAGTGATATTGGTTGGCTATTTTTTTATGTGTAAGGGATATTACCAGCGGAACATACATGGAAGATTTTAATATACGAGAAATATTTTGTTTATTATACTCTTTCAGCTAAAAATATATAGAGTAATCAAAGACACTGATGTAGCCCTCAAAATTGCTAGATTTTAGTGGCAGCAGACAGTACATTAATGTGAAACATATAGTCAAAACTTGGCAAGTGGTGACCCTGAACTGGTACATACAGTAAGGGCAGACCTACCACAAGTTGGCCCAATGATTTGGTGAGGCTGCTGGATGCAAGCCTGACAGAATGTATTGTTGTGGCTATCTATGGAACATGTTTACATACAGCAGTGGACTTCTTAGAGTTGAATGGATGTATGGTGATAAAAACATTGAAGAAGAACATTTCTTCAAATGTCTACAAAATGTTTTAAATATAAAGTTAATAAGGTGCTCTCTGTTTTGAAAGTATATTTTAAAATCACTCAAAGCAATATCTTTTATGCCTTAGAATTGCTATATTTCATATAATAAGAGAATCATTTTAATTTTTCATACTTAGAGAGAAGCTTTGAGTATGTTCTATAACATATTTCTATTTTGTGTATACTTAGAACAATACATTTTTTTATAATTATGTGCTAGATAAATCAATATGCAAATATGTGAAAAGCATAGATACTTGATAGTGTTTATAACATTTTGTAGCTGATCAATTCCTTGTTTACTGTAGTCAGTCTTTGCATCAATATATTGCGCACCACTATGTCTCCATTGAAACCCATAAACAGGACCAAGGTCACCTTAAAAATAAAAAATATATTATTAGAAAATTGACCAAAAAAACATCTTTTGGAACATAATTAATTTACATAATAAAATCGAAATGTTTAAAGTTATCAATTTATCGTTATCATAAATGGAATAATATTGCAATCATCAACAGGTAAAGCAACAAATATAAGAAATAAACGGCTATATTTTTACCTTCATCTCGATCAACAAATCCAAGATTATCAAGGAAACTACGAGAGCCATTCGCATCCCAAATATGCACTCCTTTAGCAGCAAGTGCCTTAGAATCCGTTGATCCAGAGATCATCCAAAGCAGTTCTTCGATAACACCCCTTGTAAAAACTCTTTTAGTGGTGAGAAGTGGTAAAGTACTATTTTGAAGAGAATATCTTTGCATTGCTCCGAATATGGACACTGTTCCTACGCCAGTCCTGTCTACCCTTTTATCTCCTAAAATTATATACATCTAATAATTATATTGTTATAATTTACAATTACACTTGGGAATATATAGAGATCTCACCTTTTTCTATAATTTGCTTCACAAGGTTTAAGTATTGATTTTCATCATGATCTTTAATTCCATTTTGTATATCCATTCTATCTTCAATATTACCGTAACAACAAAATCACTATTTTTGAATTCTATAATAATTTACTTCTAAAAACGCGGTAAAATTGGCAAGTAACACGGGTTTAAAATACAGAGTATGTGGTCTTTCACTTTTTCTTTTTCAATCCTGGCTACCCAGTTCTCTTCCACAGAGTGTTGTAATATTTGATGGTATTATTCACTGACTAATAGTAAGGCTAAATTAGCTGACTTCGGAGAAAATTTGAATTGTCGCGACATGTGTTACAGTATATTTATTGTTTCGATGAAGTTTTTATTGAGTTCTCGGGAGCACGAAGTCTGATAATTTTGAAATCGGCAAACGTCAAAGGGAATTATGTCGACAACGTTTGCTCATCTGTAGTGTCTATACTGCATGCCTTTTTTTTTCTAATTATATTTTAAAGTCGATTTATTAATTTATGATGCTCTGATATCAACTAGACAGCAGCTATATTTAAATGTTTGCTTTGTTTTCTTTTTTCTTTGTGTTTCATTTTAATTTAGAGTTTTTAAATTATTTAACACTAACAATTATTTTCACTTGTATTGTGCACGCTGTGTTCACCTACAATAAGGTTCGACTGAAACCACAACTGAAACTAAATAAATCTGTAACTGCGTCCTTTTTTTGTTGGTGCTTCACGAACTTATCATGAATTATAATACTATACTCAAGAACTTTTAATATAAAAGAAAGGTAAAATAAATGTTATAGGACTTTTAAATTGGCATTTATTTACCTTAAAACTGTCTCGATGTTATGATATGTGTGTCTACCTAAATTTGTGTTCTGCGCATCTATGTTCAGAGCAGTCAAAAGTTTGTAGGTATGTATTTATCTTTTTCCCATGGTATCTAATATTTATATTAAGTCACATATTTTATGATGGACTCATAAAATAGAGCGAATTTATTTCGTTAGATATATACTCGTACTTTAATACGATTGGATAACTTTTAATATTTATAGATTCATATAACTTATTACATGTTAAAAATTCACAAAAATTTTGCAAGCTAAATGGTGGATGAAAAACGGATTGATCTACCAACCATATTTCGTTATGGAAACTCAGGGAAACCACTAGAAATTCCATAGCAACCAATAAACAGTTTGTGCGTTTAAATAAATTGTCTTGGAATCAATTATTGTGCTATGTGATACTACTGTAAACAAAATAAAATACTATGTAATTTTGCGATACTTATTTTGTTAAGGTAATAAAATATTATGATTTTATGGTATTATTGTCACTAGTTGTATATACTAATTATACTATTATGGCTTAGTAAGTATGCTATACTTTATATCTTGGTTAGAAATAGATATTTTATTTCCAAGAATGCAAATCTGTTTGTAAACATTTATATAATTATTATTTAAGGTCTTTTCTTGCAGAAGGCACTCGTGAAATATTATTTTTATTATTAGAAAATGTAGGAGAATCTTATTAAATTGCTTTACTCTATATCACCATAGGTTTCGGTAAACACAAATTTGTAAAACTGCAATTGGCATTCGTAGTGTGTCTATTAGTGTGTGTTTTTAAACATAACGAATAAATATGATGAAACAAAAAAAATATTAAAATTAATCACCGAAATAAAATGTACTTGTTATATGCAGTCGGATTACAGGAGGTGCCGGATTGTCTGCGATTGACTGTAGTTGTACATAAGTCCTTTATTATTATAGTGTCATTTTAGTTTAAAACTTAATTGAAAAGATAAACCAGACCGAGTTCTACGACGACGACAGACGTCCGTTTGCGAATTCTCACCAACAGTCTTTGGGTAGGTATCGTATTACATACAAAATATATTTTATTCCAGTAAAAGTGTCAAGGCAATTTTAACAAGAAATAAAACCGACTTCAAAAAATCTAGTCTATAAATATACACCAGAACGACTGTGGCCATAGTTGGGTTCATATGTTAGCTAATTGGGTTGTCACCTAACTGGGTGGTTTTCCGAACCGGCGGTAACTTTTACGTTCATAAGCGCTTTCTCAGGGCCTAAATTGAATAAAGTATTTTTGATTTTGAATTTCATATTAAAGTATATTATAAGAGGAAGCCAGTTAATTACGTGACTGTTTTGTTTATTTAGGCCATTCATTTCCCTTTGTGGGATATGGTAGAATATGAAGAGATCTTTACCCTATAATCTCTAAATTAATTAAATTTATTTGATATTATGTTTTTGTTAACACTAAATAGATGAGTCTTAATATAGCGATATGTTCTTTATACTACAGTTTTTTCTATTAAATAACAGCAGATAAACGGTAGTAGTTTCCGAATAAGATTTTGATAAAAATTTATTAAATCCAAAACATATACGGCGACATGAAGTTCTGTGAGTCGCTAATAATCTAAATACTCCTGCGGTTCTTTGTCCGTATACAATGTGAGTCGATAAAAATGTATAAATTCGTGCGGTTCTTGTGTATCCCGGCCATATATAAATCTTGATGGTGGCTAAGTCCACGATTAATTTTGCAATGCAAAATGTTTTCTATATATACATAATATTTTATTTAAATTAAAAACCTAACATGAAGTTTGATTGACCCTCTCTTTTTTTATTGAAAGCCTTTAATTATCGTATTTATGTTTAATATTCTTAAATCTATTGTCCTACTAATTACCCAATTTGCGTCATACGGGAGGTCTATCACTTAGTTAATTTGCTTTTAGAATCTCATTTGGCGTTGAAAATATGCCAACAGAAGAAGCTCCGTGTGTAGAGCTGGGCAGTGCACCGCAAACTCCGACTGTGATTGCGTCACCATCTCTTTCAGAAATTTCGAGTACCAGTTCGCCTGAACCAGATAACATACGCGCTACATCATTGTTTAGGTATTTACTAATAATTAATTAGATAAAATAAAGTAATTTATATGTCGCAAAAATGATAAAATCGGCGATGCATTGGAAAATTTGTTGCAATAGAATAACTTTAAAAAAATATGAGCAACTATTGTTCATTATGTATTATATGATAAATAGTAGTTTCAAATTAGGGAATTAAATAGCCGAAGTTACAAGCCCGTGATAAGCTCGTATTTTTTATATTGAATTGGCAGTTGCTTCTGTTCATAACGTGTGTACATATTTTTATGAAACCAATTACCCGCCCCGGCTTCACACGGGTGTGTTAAAGAAGAAATACAATAGCAACAGAATGACAATCTGTCAATTCTGTAAATATTTTTGAAGTTCTCTCTGCTGTCTACTGTCTCACTCGCTCACATTTTTATATGAAGATTTTTAACCTAAATCTTTCACTTATCCAAATGATTTTTTGGTATATTATCTTTCGGACAAACCTTGCACAAACAACAACAAAAAAATGGTTAAATAAGTGCAACAGCTGTTCTGAAATGATGTTCTTACATACATTCGGCAATTAGTTTTTATTTATATAGATACTAGTGGGACCGGCAGAAGTTTTCCTGCCCTGGTAATTAAAATCCTAGAATTATACCTCAACGCCATTTACCGGGTCCAATTGTGAATCTAAACCATTCTTGAATCCACCTGAACACACACACCAAATTTCATAAAAATCTGTCAAAACGTTTAGAAGGACTTCAGTCACATACACACGCATAGAAGATTTATATATATAAATATTTCGCTAAAATAAACAAGTTGAAGAATTCAAAATGCTATAACGTTTATTATATTTCTCAGAGCTTTAGCATTGCCTCCGCCCGATCCAGAACAGCCTTCAGGTCAAGACGAGTTGGAGCGTCGTTTACCTGGTTATAGGCGCATAGTTATTCCACGAGAGTTGACGTTAATAGAACTGCTGGTAAAAAATATTTATATAGTTTTTTTTTATCAAAGAAAGATATTATTACTCATAAAACGGAAGCGGTTACATAATAGAAGTTGCCCATCTGTTTTGCTGAGTGAAAAAAGTATTCCGTGCCTGCTTCATCATATTTTCGGATTCTATGCCGATTTATATCAGAATCTCTTTAGTTATTTAACGGAGAGACTTTTAAAGTTTGCATATATTTATACCTACAGATTCGCTCATGTGTAATAACCTAAAAGATTTAGACAACGCAACCAAAAACAGTGCAACAAAACACGCAAAAATCTGTTTCTTTTTTGATACTTTAATTCCTCTGTAGGTATAATATTGTATGTACTCACTTTAATTATTTAAAAAGTTTTGTAAACGATGCAAATCGATAAAGCTTAAATCGACATTATATCTTTACTTTTTTCAAAGCATTATATAATTTAAAAAAAAGTTATGTCATTATCATCATCTCACCCTTATCCCACCTAAGTAGGGTCGGCACAACATGTTTTGCTTTTCCTCTCTCCCCTGTCAGATGTCATCTCAATATTCACACTTTTTATATACATATCATTTTTCCCACAATGCATCCACACCTTTACCGGTCTTCCTCTACTCCTATATCCGGCCACTTTCAAACCCAAAACTTTTCTTGTTACTTGACTTTCATCTCTTCTCATAATATGGGGCGTACCATGCTAACCTATTACTCCTCAACTTCTTTGTCACTGGTGCTATTTTCAATCTTCCTCTGATATACTCATTCTTAATCTTATCCATTTTTGTTACACCACATATCCATCTTAACCTTCGCATTCCTGTCACATGTAATCTTTTCTCATCCGTCTTATTTGTAGCCCAGCACTCGGATCCCTATAACACGGCTGGTCTTATTATACACCTTCCCCTTGAGTTTCAACAGCCTTCGTGGGTCACAAACTATCTCAGACATCTTTTGCCAATTCATTCACCCTGCATTTATCATATTCCTCACGTCCTTGTCTATTCCACCGTGGTTTTGGATCAATGAACCGAGGTACCGAAAATTGGAGCAGGCTGGTAAGAATACACCGTTTCAGGTAATATGACAAAACTGGATGGACCCCCGAAGTCACAAAACAAATGTTCAGTTTTGATCCTACTTTTCTAAAAAAACACTTAAGTGTTTATCAATTAAAAAATACTGTTTATATTTATTTAGTTATACATTATTGTGGTAAATTAGAAACAGTACAGCGGTATCACTACCGATGAAGAGGTACTAAGGATTCGGGAAGTGAAACTTCGCGTAGTAGCAGAGAGGGTTGGTTTAAGGAGGTTAAACATCCTCGCTCCGAGGTTGAGTTCGTTAACGCTAGACGGAAGTGCTCTCTCTTCTCTACGAGATCTTGGAATCGGATTGGTTCGGTTAAAGGTAAGTCGAGGGCTCTCTTGTATATATATATACCATAATTGCGAAGTAGAATAGTATACCTGATGTTAATTGGATAATATAGCTTATAGCTAATTGTAAAAGCCTCAAAACGATCTGAACCTCTGAGGTTTGTTTGACGCTTGATTGTATACTAGAGACTCCTGTGAAGCTTAAAACAACATTAGATGTGTATATATCTTAATCTTAACTAATATCATAAATACGAATGTTTGTTTGTTACGCTTTCAACCGACTTCCCGGACTGTAAGTTTAAATGCCATATCAAGCGGGTTTTGGTGTCTAAAGGCTATTTATAGGATGGATCAATATGTGAATGATGGTGATATCTGGAATTGACACGTATCTCTGGGCATCAATTAAAATGTGAATATTATGAAAATATCTACGTTAAAAAGATAAACCCGACCGAGTTTCTTGCCGGTTTTTCTTGACGATTGGGTTGTTTTCCGGACCGGTAGTAGTTTTGACGTTCATAAGCGCCTTCTTAGAACCAGAATTGAACAAAGTATTTTTGACTTTACATTACCGTGAAATTTTGCATAGAGTAAATGTCATTAAGAAAAAATGTACTATTCCCGTAGTGCATATCCAATCTATATCATCTGTAAGCTGAAGCTAATTCTTAATAAATTATGCCTGTAGGTTTCTCGCAAAACTACTACGGCGTGCTATGCTGATCACTTGGCAAATAATCTGTTCTATTTCAAGGTATTAAGTGTGAACCGTTGCGGTTTACATAGTTTAGATGGAGTCTGGGGTTTGGGCTCTCTTCGTGAACTTCATGCAGCTGGTAACCGACTGCGTGACTTACAACCGTTGGCAGCACTTCAAAAACTACACACGCTTGATTTAGCTGAGTATGTATGGAACTGTATGCTGAATAACTCAAACGATCAAATATTGAATCCACTAGGTAACAATGTGGAAAAAATCACAATAGCAATTTGTTGAGGCGCTCTTTGAAGCTACTTCTTTTTAATGTATACAGAATTATACAATATTTCTTAACGTGATAGTTTCTGTTAGATTTTTTTCTTTCAGCAGTCACTCGTGTCCTTGACAGGTATCATAAAAATAGATTTATAATTCTATAGGTTCGAGTTAAATATCGAGTTAAATATCTGAGTTTGATAAGTATTTAATTGCTCACTTGTCATATTTGAAATAAGCTCGTTTTTAACATTCACTCACTTCCTGCTGCATAACTTTATTAATAAATTTGATGGATTGTTGACTGAGAGATAAACTTTCTATTGGAGTCACTAACTAAGCAATTTCTAAAAAAGCCATACTGTTTAAGGTTTACGCCTATAAGGTTTCATTATGTTGACATGCTCCATTAAAATATGAGTTTCATTGTTGGATTCGAAATCAATCAAGATTGAGCTGAATGTCATGGTAAACGTCATTGTAATATATGTGGTAGTATGGTGTTTCATGTGAACGTTTTAGCAATTCGCTATTGGAATCAAGTCGTCTCTGGACACTGGGCGTGTGCGCGGCGCTCCGACGGCTAACTCTCCGCGGGACTGACGCAGCAAACTCGCTACACTATCGCTCCGGTGTCGCTTCCGCTTTACCGATGCTGTTGCACCTTGATGATCTTCCCTTGCACGTAGATAGTCAATGTTAGTACAAATTCTTTATAGCTATTAATATGTGCAAGGTATATATTATACAAAATCTGTGAGAAAGTAGCTTTAGTGATTATTTGTGTTAATTTATAGTCCGCGTCAAACTTTTTGGATTGTTGTTGAAATTTAAAATTGCCTTTTAGTAATCCTTTAGTTGTCGTTATATAATGCGTATATTATAATATGTTTTAATCAGTTTTGATTCACGTAGATAATTGCATATTATATGACGCAGAAGGGACGAGGCAGTATAACCACCATGTTGTTAATTTACAGAAGATTTTAGATGTGAAATGAAGATATTACTCCGATTGTGTAGGGTTGGGTTTAGGTGTATAGTTGATTTATGCTGTACTAGATGAGGAATTTCGAGGTTAACAGTTCTTGGAGATATTTCATAAATACACCAATTATATTATATTAGTCCTCAAGTTCATCTTATCAGCAAAATCCTGAAGACATGTTCGGGCAGTTACACTTGAGAGACATAGTGTGAGTGAATAGGCTTACTGCATTACTCCTTTTGGATCTTATTATTACTTAACAATCAATGGAATTGTGGTGAAACGCTAACACTTACAAACATTATAATAAACACATCAACATTGAAAAATAAACTAAATATTGAATTAGAATAGCTATAAATCTTTCTCAATTCTGGGTCACGGAAGAAAGAAGAGTGCTGATAAAACTCACGGAGTATGCATTTGCCTTGCTTTGTTCGTTGCTAAATTTTTGTTTTAGTGTATCACTCTTTATTATAATAGGCATAATGGGAAACTCAAAATTAAAATTCAAATGTCCGAGTTACAATTTTTTTTATACATGAGAAAGCATAACTATTTCATTTTAGAAAGCCGTCGTAGCGAAATGTTAATTTGCAAACTAGGCCCAATTAATATTAGTCTTGATTATATAATTATGATCATGATTTGCGAAGTATATTTAAGATCATTCGGATGAAGAGTTTGGAAGCACATCTGCCTCCGGTTCCGATGAAAGCGATGCAGAAAGCGAAGTGAATGTCCCGAGTGAACCGAAACCAGGTCCTTCTACGGGTAACTCTGAGGTATCCTTTTTTATTGGTAAAATTTAAATCGATTTAACTGTTAAAAATCGCATTTGTCTGGTTTTATACTTTGAATTTTCTTGCAGCAAATTCCATGGAGCAAATTCGAAATAGCCTTTTGGTTTTGTTAATATCTCTTTCTCTTATATCGTTATTATCTCTTTCTTAAATTGCCTACCGATTTCCACTATTGAAGATTATCTACTAATAAAAAATGGTAATTCTTTGTTATAACTTTTTCAGGGAGTTTTTACGATATTTCAGACTTCATGTGTCATGTTATTATTTACAATCAATTTAACTTGTAGACCAGAATTAAGCCACACAAGATGCCACTAATGTTATGCAATATATGATAAAATTACCCAAATTTATGAATAAAAATGAAACCATAACATGACAAACTAAAATTCTCCCTAAAGTTTCTTCGTCAATATCGTCGATCTCCTTTAAAATAATATTATTACCAGTTAGTTACATAGCATAAGTAAATAAAATAGTTTTTTTTTCACGAATAACTTGTAAGTAACTTCATAAAAGAGAATAATACTAAGGAATAAGAGAAAAACTGTTCAAGTTTATCTAATAACAACTCTAGGTAATATTCTTTATATTGGTACTTTACAATAACTCACCATCTGATTAATACATTGCTTATAATATGTACGACACAGATCTATCACATATTGTGTACGTACGTTTATCTACGTGGTTACAAACGCAGTGTTGCACCTTATTGTGGAACGGAAAAACGATGAGTGACACTTGACACCTACATATCCATAACGTGCACTTTATAGATATGCGTGTGTGCGTCCCTACAGTGTCATAAGGTTGGACTTGTAGGCATTCATTGCTGATTTTATCACTTGGATAAATGTAGACAAAGTTTATAGTGAAACAGTTAAAATACCTACTGGCTAAATAACATTCTATATGCGTAGCTAATTTTGAAACAATAGTAAACTGTATTCAGAAATTATTGATATCGCCATAAATTTAATATACAATTATTAAGAACCAGTCAGACTGTAACGTGGATCATTGGCTATATAAAAATACATTGTTTTTAAAAGTAAACGTTCTTGAGCTGGATTTAAAATAACCGTTATTAAAAAAATGTATAATATTCTTGTGGATTTATATATAGAATATGATTTTTATACCGCAAAAACAGAGGTGTTCTCGATGTTGTAGTTGTGTCATAAAATTATATGGGTTATAGAATTATCATTATAGAAAATCATTAATCAGTCATGGTTTATTTTTCAAACCAATTTTGTCAAGTTATTTTTACAAGACCTATAGAAGGGTACACGATTTTTTAGAGTATAACTATCTGGATTACATATCATTACATTTTTAGATAACGAATAAGCAGTGTAGATGGAATATTAACATAAGTAATTTAGTGTAGGTTAAGCGGTTGTAAGCCTTAAATAATAAAGACAAAGTCACTTTTACAAACGTAAACACAATGTATAATGTGTATAGAGAATAAACAATGTAGTAAAATGGCAGTTGCAGCCATCAACTAGTTAATATCTAGGCATTAACTAGTTTTTTATGATATCGATTTCTTCGTACAGGAAGTACAATGTAACACTGAAATAACACGGAAGCCAATTCCTGAACATGATATGGAATTAGGTAAAAGTATCCGCCCGCAACGTCAACGACCTGCCACGACTGAAGGGGCGGGAGCGCGGCCCTCTCCGCCACAACTTACACGTCGACCTAACACAGCTGTCGAACGAGCAAGCATTGACGTTCCCACCAGGCTACAAATCATGAATACTCTTATGGGTAAGTATTATCATAATGGTGTCATCGTAAAACTAATGCTCACAAGTTGTTAATGTGTTCAATCAAAATTGTTGTGCATATATACAATGTATGTATCTATAATAGTATATTTATATATATAATAAACGGCTAACGAGAAGAAATCTGTACATTAAATATATTTAAGAAATAATACTCGGGGGTCTGAGAATCAACGGCAGAACACATTTCTATTGTTTTTAGAATTTTTGTCTGTCTGTTTGTCTGTCCGGTATATCATAGAGGAAATGTTTTACATATATATCACATTCGTATATATGTTTCTCTCACTTATAAGAAAGCACAAAAAACAATCAATTTACGTAAAAGCTGCTGGACAGATTTTGGCTTTGCTTACTGTTGTTATGAGTACCACAAAGGGTGAGGTCAGTTAAAACGTCGATGTTGGGTTTTGAAACGCTTTTTATCTGTGATTTTATTAATCACTGTGTGTGGAATTGAAATTCCACGCGGACATAGTCGCGGTCACAACTAGTATTTAAATATGATTATATTTCATTAAGTACTAGTTGATATCCACGAAATTGTCTGTATCACTTATTATCTTAACAATATATTTTGCATACAGAGGATAAAACATAAGCACTATACCGCTTGCCCCATTTCTCCACGGCAAGAGAATACCTACTCACCGCTGAACGCGTAGGCTTATATCAATAATAGTTTCTTAAAACTTTATTAACTACTTATTAAATAAAGATATTGTGATACTTTTTTATATAACGACCAAGTGTCCAAGAAATTGCTTGATCGAAATTGAACCAGTACTATTTGCGTCATACGCGCCATTCATTATGCGGGCCGCAATTATTTTATTTATGTGCGTATATAAATTTGGATAATAAATAACCCGAAAAACTAGTAATCAAATTTGTAAAATTTTAAACTTACAATTTTATTATTTGTAATATGTGCCTTATTAATTAAATAGATAATTCCAACCTAATCTAGCGTACTGCCACTGCATCAGATCCGTAAAAACCTAGATAAGCTAGATTTAGTAAAACACCGATGTAATCTAAATACTAGACACAATAACAAAATGATCATTCTATGTTTTAGACTCACTAAGATTTGTAACATTTTTTTAGGTGATATTGTTAGGTTTTATAACAAAATTCCAAAGCACATTACCGATTGACCGGATATTAAGTTCAAGCATCATGTCAAGCTGGTTTTAATGTTTAAAGACTATTTATAGGGTGGATCAATTTATGAATGATGATCACGTCTGGATTTCCACGGCCCTCTATGGGTATCCGCTAAAACGAATATAATTTTATATACGTCTATAACTATAAATGTTCTTGAAAATATGTGTTATATTATATTTGATGAAATGAAAACCTTATCGAGTTTCTTACCGGTTCTTCTCGATGACGACTGCGTGGTTTTCCGAACCGGTGGTCGCTTTGACTGAATTAAGTGTTTTTGATTTTGATTTTTTATATAGTACTTTACGTAATATTCGTAATCATACATAACGATTGCGATTGATGTATACTTGTCACCGAATATGCGTTTAAAAAACCACCAGCTCGACATTGAATCTGACTTTGGAACAGGCTACACAAAATAAATGTATCGTGAAATATATCTTCTATATAAATAAAATGAGAGATCTCTGTCGTTGTGCTTCCATCACGCAAATACTACTGGACAGCTTTCGATCAGTTTTTTTTTCAGATTAACTTCTTAGACACTTAAAAAATATTAAGATGTCTTCATTAAGTTATAATTTTTTGAAGCAATTACGATTTTTATAAGCACTACAAAAAAGTAAAAAAAATTGTAAGCAAAGTATGTTTTTGTTTTGAATATTTTGCAAACAACACAGACGCCGTCGCGGCTTTTAGCTAGTTTTACTAACACATCTTTTTATCCTTTGTCTTCCTTTAGGTGTTAAGTATTGAAAAATGATAAAAACCGGCAGCTGTTTAATTTTCGTCAAAAATTATCAACACCAAGTTAATTTTGAATCTGACAAGAAAAATATTTTTCCAAAAACATACTTTGTTAAGCGCTGCCTACATTTGAGAACAGAATTAAAAAAAATCTTTAGTTTTAAATAATTTCGAACAGAAAAATATTATTTCTCTTACAAACTTTGCAATCTTCTTTCACGTCCTTAGGAATAAAATTTCGTATAATGCTTTCTTAAACAATCAATACCTACAATTTAAAATCATAATCGTCGGATTACAAATTTTTGCCTTTTGTACTTTTAATTAGGCGACGATGAGTTCACCAGGATGTTGCTTGTTATATATTATGTAGATAACCGTGATAAGATTACGTCCTGCTCAATAGTGACTTGCAAAATTACTATTATGTACTGTGGTTATAATAAATTTGCTCTGTATATCTATATCAATACCTGCTTACATCATGATGATCGCTATAACTGTATATATCAGTATGACGACAATTTTTATTTACTTGGCTCGTATTTATTTTAAGTGTCTGCCATATTGTGCCGATAATATCATAAAACCATATCATTGTCACCTGACTGGATCAGGTATTGCGTAACATGTACATTGTACTCAAAGTATTTATTAAAGATGGGCAGGCTCGGCCACGGAAGAATTTCTTTATTCCGTGGGCCTGGCGGACGTTGTCCAGCCATGATAATAAAAATATATACTTATATGCATGAAATGCTTGAGGTAACTAATGTATTCATTTTGATAACGATTAATACTAAAATTACCTCATTGTATGTGACTTCATTGTATTTTAGAAAATAGAGAGAGGCGATTAAAGGACTTGATTTCAATCGCCTTAATAAATGTAAACCCACGCTCAACCCAGAGAACGGAGTTTTTGGCGGGATCTTGGAATGTCATGTAGTGGATTTTATATTTTAATCATAATCTTGTGTTATTTGGGCATATCTTTATTATATTGGTCTCGTTATACATAATATAGTTTGGTTACTGTGCACAAGTGAAGTAGATGGGATAAATAATGGCATGCAGCATGGATTCTGAATTGGCACAAAAACACCTTGGAAAGTTCTAGCATTACAGCCACCATCTTATTAGTTCATTGAAATGATCGCAAGAAACTTGTAGTATCATTATCTATTAGACAATGGCAGTTACAATCTAATAGAGAAATAGTTGGCAAAATCCAGGGAACTATCATTATAAGGCTAGCGCGTAGGGACGCTGGAACAAAAACTGACTTGCCATAGATTGTAACCGGATAGTCTAACACATTAAAACCACAGTCAGTGAAACCCTTCGTTGCTTTTATTTCACTCTTGCGTAGATAAACGCAGTGAAACCTTCGGGATACAAATCGCTAATAGCTACGTTATTGTAAGGTATCAACAAAATCCGTCTTAGTAGTTTTTTTCGTGAAAGAGTAACAAATATCCTTTAATCTTCTCAAACATTCACGTTTATGGTATTACTACGGTTTCGGTTTCGTTTGCGTAATGTGGATTTATAATAGTTAATGAAACTATGTAACTTGATGATAATATAGCTTCTATTCTATTGTATAGGCAAAATAATTTTAAAATTGGTTAAATGGTTTTTTGAATTTATCTTTTACGAATAAAAAATGAAATCTATTCTCTTTATAATAGTAGTATTGATAATAGGATAGATTGTTTTAATAATATGGAGCTTTAGACTCGTGATAAGTGTCTAAGTGCTTTTATTAATGCATTCTGATGCAATTGTATTCGTTTTTACAAAATCGGTTTTTCTTGCAGTTGCTCGATTCAACCCGTCATCACTATGGTGGCTTTAATTTTTAGATATTCACATAGACAAAGCGGCCTATACAATGTCTTTTTGTCAAGATACGTTACGAAGGCTTACTACGGGAAATAATTTTGGTTCAGAGAAATATTGTTTTTTTATTTGCAGTAAAGTTTATTATAAAAATTATGGTGAATATCGATTAATAAGCATCCATCCATTGACGATGACAGTTGTTATGACGGCCTACAGGTTGTAATCATTACAGAGAAAGGTATCAAGTAGATAAATTATACAGCGGTTAATGCGTAACCTTGATATTCTATGCGATTCTGTGATATTCAAACTCGAAACAAATGAAGAATTTGGTTATCAAGCAAACTTTATGATATTTGGTATATATCACAAAACTATATCTTATCTTGCCTGATTACCTTCTGCTTATGGATATTAATAAAAATGATAAAGTTTAAATCTATCCAAAAATCAGAATCGTCTACGAAAAATTCTTTACCGAATGGTCATAGTCCAATGCCGATACGATCAGTAGTTTTGACGTCATCGTGCCTCAATGGAACTGTATTTTCATTCTATATGTTTTTTATTTAAGTATTCTATATAAATCGCTAAAATAGGTATTGATAAATATATTACGATATTCTACGAGTGGTGTGATGGAGCAAATACATGAAATAAGGCTTGTTGTCAGAAATTAGTAAGTATATTTATGAATAGTTAAATAAAAAGACGGTTGTCCGTAAAGTCGGTGTATGGACGATAATTTTACGTGATAATGTTATAAGAAAACATTAATGGAAACTTGCATATTCTTATGAAGTGAATTGAATTGTTATCATTGAATTATAATTATTTTGTATAATACAAATTGGAAGAGAGATAGATGCGTCACAAGCCGCACGCTTAAACCAATTGCGCCTTTGTCGCTTATTCAGCACTCTCGCTTGCACGCTCGGCTCAGGCGGAACGTGACAATGAGTCATACTTTTTCGTGTGTGCAACTAGTGTTCGTCGATGTATAAGACATTATCACGCCAAAAAAACTATAAAATACACTGACACTGTTTTACCTGATTGCTCACAGGCAGTGTAATGTTTTCGGATATATGTAGGTATTTATGTCTAATTCTTTAACTCGTTCCTTACTTTAAAAGCCTTGATGCTTTTTAAAATATGGTATTCCTTAGATCCGCCTTACTTGCCTGTGTGACAAAGGTTATGTAAATAATTAGGTTTTGTTGCTTGTTTACGTTTATGTAGATTTGACCTATCCTCGGTATACTATGCCCTTTTCTCTGTCCCTGACAACGTTATTTACAACATTTAACATTTCATAAAGCGAACAATAAAACACACATTCGCATTGGTTATATTATTTAAGATTAGAATATGTAAGTATGCCATGTGTAATCAGAAAAGAGAGGTTTTGTAGTCTTCTCAATTAATAATTCTACTTGTTACTTATATTAATGAACGAGTTGTTTATTTAAATATTGGTACGAAAAGAAATATATTTCCTCAGTTTCTTGATCCGTTTAGACGTCATATTTAAATGTTATATACGTACAAAGATTTAAAAAAAATTACCCTTCTGCGCAGTCGGGTAAAAAAATGAGATTCATGCGTTATTGGTTTGCGAATATCTGTAATATGTATTGCTAACTGGTTTAAGACGGTGAATGGCGGTGCACGGGAAGCTAATTGACGTCACGTGGTGCGGTTTGCGGAAACTTGGCCAGAGCTCTACGACGTCCGTCTGCGAATTCTCACCAACAGTCTTTGGGTAGGTATCGACATACATACAAAATATATTTTATTCCAGTAAAAGTATCAAGGCAATTTTAACAAGAAATAAAACCGACTTCAAAAAAATCTAGTCTATAAATATACATCAGAACGACTTTGGCCATAGTTAGATATATATGTTATCTAATTGGGTTGTTACCTAACTGGGTTGTTACCTAACTGGGTTGTTTTCCGAACCGGCGGTAACTTTGACGTTCATAAGCGCCTTCTCAGGGACTAAACTGAATAAAGTATTTTTGATCTTGATTTTTGAATTTTAGATTGTCATAAACCTACCAATATTTCAGTCACTATATATCGCACCTTTAATAAATAAAGATCACATATCAAATTTTTGGGTATTTCGATTTTTGCTATAGAAGGGCTCATTATAAATACTTCTACAAAGTGTATCTCACAGAAAGTGTAAATTTTCATGGCAATGACGTTGTAAATCAGGGAGTTAGGGCTAAGTTTGTAAAAAAATTGTGATCGGCGATTTGTTTTTTGCTGTTTCCCAAAAAACTACTTTTCTAAGTTAAGCCTTTACTTTACTAAGGGTGCGCTATCTTTTACTCGATTTTGAGTTCCCCGGTGTATTTTCGAAATGTAAGGTCGAATGTTAATGAAATTAGAATGGGATCTCTTTGGAAAAGCTTCCTATAAAAATATTTTATTGTGACAAATTACAAGACGTGATGGGTTTTTCGCCATGTGTTTGGTAGGTCCGGTCAAATCGGGTATACTAATCCGTAATCCGTACGGCACTGCTGTACTGCAGTTCTATCATTGTTATACTCCAGACCCGGAACGTGACAAAGCGTCTTACAATTGCGTATGTTACACTTGATGTAAAATAATACAGTAGAACCACTTTAAGTTTAACCTCGATAGATCGAAATCCTCCAAAATTCAAAAAATGTCTAGTTCAATTCCTTTCAAGCACCAAAACCGCAATTACTCAAAATTTGATTCCTCTATAATTCAAGCCATTTCCGTACATATTTTCCCTGCATAACAACACTGCACACTGCTAACATAACTGCGGAACAAATAAATTGGACCTATGTAACTCGAACATCTCTATAGCTCGAAGGAAAATAAGTGACATACTTTAAGAATATGCCAACAATGTTAACTCAATATTTATAAGGATTAATCTTACCTTCTACAAGTCGAAATTTCCTTACAAAATCCACCTAAATCGAAAGCTCTATAACTCGAAATATTTATCATCTCTCCTGAAGTTCGACTTACAGGAGTTCTACATATCATTTATGTAAGTAATTGTAACGTTTGGAGTGTTTAATGTCGTATTATATAAATACCGAATTATTCATTTAAGTGCTTCACTAAAAGATTACGAACTGATGTTACGGCCTCATTGTTATGTATGCACACGTCATAGTACATGGAAAGCCGTGAAATTTTACGTGCCCGTGCGGTTAACATCTTTAGAATCTGAGATAACTGAGGCCTTGTGCTTTATTCTTACGGCGCAATTTCACTTTTATAACTGTTTACTATTTTGCGTAATAAATTATGGCAATAACGTGTAAATACGTTTGAATCGTCGAAGCATATACTTTACGGTTTCGCACGAAAGGAATTCGAAAGTTAATAATTATTTAATAACAACTATTTAATAACCCTCCAATTTTTGTTAGCAGATGTTGTGTGTTTTAAAATTTGTGCTCGCTGATCCATAAACATTCGTGTTAATGTTTAGTCGGGTAGTTTATGATATTGCAGTACAGTTTTGAAAGAATTTGCAGCATTGTTGGCCACGAAGACAAAATTAGAGCAACCGCCCCTTTCTTCCCATAAATCTTTATAAGATGCTTATTGACCGTAGACAATTTATTTTTGATATTTGTTTAGTGTGTGCACTATTTCCTTTAGGTCTTAATTGTATATACGATTATTTGAAGATAATAAGGAAAAGATAAACTAATTGATTAAGCAGATAATTCTCTATGGTATGCCATTGTATCCGACATTATTTATTTTCTATTAATAATCCCTTACACGAAAACAAGAATTGGTGGCACAAACGATGGAGGATGCAACACGAGCTCTCGCTGCAGAAATCCCTCGAGCTCCACGGCTTGAAGACTGGATAAAGTTCAAAGAAGACACAGGGTATGGTAAAAATAATTTTATGTCACGTGGTAACTAAGAAAAGCGATTTTAGAAATATATAACTTTAACTCGTCTCTAAAATTAGCTTTAAAATGAAATGAATATAGTTTATAAGGAATTATAACAACGTTAGCAATCTTTTTCTATCTTCTTTAGCACACTTATAACTTATATTCTAATTTAGAAATGCTTTTGTAAATGGGTGATAGGAAAGAAAGTAGATCTATAACTTATTAAATTACTATATGAATATGTGCCAAAAGTGATAATAGCTTAGTTGGTAATGTGTTCGGACACACCGTCAAAGGACGTAGTTTCGAATCCCTAGCAACTGAGTCGGAGCTGTCGGTGAAGGAAAACATCGTGATAAAGCCATAGCATGGTGGTAGGGCTTTTTCTAAGTCCGCCTGGCTAGCTACCACCCTCAAGTTGAAAATCTGTCGCCAAGCACCTAATGGTGTGTTCCGGCAGCTGCACTTGTGAGCCAGTCTCCCTCTAGGTTTAGCGTGACTACCATCTTAGAAAACATCATGCTTTAACATTAGATGAGATTGTGGTCAAGCGCTAACCTATAACGTATAAAAAAAAATACTATATTTTAATTATAGTGTATTATGAAAATTTTGACCTGTTCTTGTCCTACGGTAATTAGCTGTATTAGTAGCATTGGAGAGAGTTTAGTAAATTGTTCATATGTTTTTAATTTAAATTAAAAAGTGATTTAGTCAATAAAAATTGAAAAAAAAGTTTTGAGGTTGCAGTATATCTTCAATGTTACAGAGTTACCAAAGTCATGTGGGCCAACATGTATCTGTGTTTATATTTAACTGACCTCAATAGTTTTTGTCATATTGTTTATTGTCGTTGATATTGCGTCGCGTGACATCTTTTGACATTAAAAATGAATGCGAACCTATACAATACCCCTTACAATCAAGTTAAAGTGCTTTGGTAATTTGTGCACAATAGTAATTTTTTCTTCGTTGTTATTGGCGTTTTATCACCACTCTTGCGAATATGGTTTTCAACATATAAGTCTTTACATTTTTGGCAATAGGTTATGATTGTTTTATTGAAAGGAAATTTAATAGTAGGTATAGCGCCCAGTTGCGGAGACTCGTAAGAAAAATGCTCTCAAGTTAGAAATTCATATAATAATTAGTTAGTTTCTTTTTTTTTTTCATCTGCATCCTTTCTTAGAATATTCAGATTTGCCACTTATTACTTGAAATAATAATCTATTAAGAAATTGTCTTATTAATTCTTTTTGTGGCAATTTTTTCTATTTAAAAGTTTTTTTTCGTACTGGGAAGAGTCTTTTCATAATTAATTTATAATGGGTCACAGCATACTTACGGATGGTCAGGATTTTATTAATTAAATTAAATAATCAATTAAGAAATTTAATCGGTTCAAGTGAAATCGAATCATGGAGGTTAGAAGAATGTCGAGTTTAAGACCTTTGTTATACTAAATGTAAAAAGGTTGAAGTTTAATTTAACAAAATAATATTTTATATATTATAAAATTAGTTTATTATGAAACTAATTAGGCTTATAGGTTTTATTATTGAAAGACTAATAAAAATGTTTTATTCTGACATACACTCTTATGTTCTAAACATGAAGTAATCTATACATACAAGAATATTTTTACCAAAAAGTAAAACTGTCTTCAAAAATATTGTTATAAATTGTCATAAACCTAACAACATCTTAATCGGTACACATTTATTTATCTGATTTCTAAGAGTTCTCATGTGTATCTTAGAAATCCAAAGTTCATTGCTAATTAAAATGAAAAATTCCTTTCAAAATATCCCCTTTCGAATAAAAAAAAACGAAATCGATTTATGAATGACCAAATTCTGATGTAACAAAACATAAAAAAACACAACCAAAATGACAACTGACTCCTTTTTGAAGTACCTCATTTCAATATGATTTTTCGTTAATTTTTGAAATGTTCTATATTGGGTATTTCTAACATAAAAAACATAACAAAAGGTATTGCGTTTCACTTGAATAATTCTATTTTTTATTATATAATATATAATTTTTCGAAGGATTAAATATTTCTACCTCTTACAGGATTGATATCAACATTGATTTTAATGAGAGACTACAAGAAAGCGACCCGTCGAAAGCTATAGAACGTTTAGAACAAATAGAAAAGGAAACTATGGAAAGGTTTAAGTGTGAAGAAACTACTGGTGATCGACATCCGACTATTAGTTTCTCAAACGCGGCTTCCAGTTTTGCAAACTCTAGAG
The DNA here is from genome assembly GCA_035772565.1 of Antheraea assamensis. Classification (NCBI taxonomy): domain Eukaryota; kingdom Metazoa; phylum Arthropoda; class Insecta; order Lepidoptera; family Saturniidae; genus Antheraea; species Antheraea assamensis. The sequence goes on from JAQQSE010000042.1 coordinate 2,701,328, forward strand.
TGTCTATGACTGACGATTTACTCAATTTTGAATCACACGTACCTGTTCCGAGGGATTTATACTCATTATTCGACGGTTTTAACGACACTACTTTAGTAGGAACTGCGAGAAATTTGGTTGACAACGACAATTTACAGGCTGAGTAAGACTTTCACATGGTTAGCGTGTTGGTGGTAAAAACGCAAATGATTTTGTAGTTTGATCACCGAGTTAACCAATATATATTTATATATTAAATACATTTGTAAATATATATATATATATATTAAAAGGTTTTTTACGGGACATTTATTTATGTGATCTTAAATGTATTTAGCCTGTTGAAAACAATGTATATAAATTGAAATAGGCGGTGTGGTCTGTAGTAAATAAAAAAAATAATAGTGTTAATATTTTTATTTTCATATAGCAATTTATTATAATTAAGTTTTTTTAGAATTGATTCCGTTGTTATGTTGATATGTGCTGATTGATTTCTTAAATTGTAGAAAATTGTTTAGATCTATGAAATTTGTTTGAAAGTGTTTTGTATAATATTTGTTGAAATTAATCATAGTATTTATTGATATTTTTTTGCCAATTTAACATATTTGAAGAAATATTTGAGTAGTTTGAAATTTGTGTACAGTTCTTGTTTAAAGAGAAAGGTATAGAATTTAGATATTTGAATAAATGTTAGTGTATCAATAAGTGAATGCTGGTAGCATTCGTAATACATTTTTGTTGGAAACATTTCCATGGTCCGTGCAGTTGTAGAGATGTACAGTGTTATAATTGTTACCTTCATATTTTATAAGAAATTATTATTTAAAACTTGGTGAAAATTAAATAAATGTGTTATAAAATGTCAATTTATATTCGTATAAAAAATTAATTGTCAATTGTTACATTACAAAATGTTATTGATTACACAAATTTTAATTTTTGCTACATCGTATTTTTATTTCATTATTATCTTAATTACCTTTGTTGGAACATGACATGGTTGGTCTATTAATTCTCTCCTAGAAAATATCGTAGAATAGGAGGGCCATAGACTCTTACCATCTTAATGATAGTCATTGCAATTACAACTATATTTCCTAATTACTATTATTAGTGAGATTGACCATTGAATTTGTTTGTCACGTTTTCGCGCTTTAACTATTCAAACGATCATCACGAATTTTTGGATACATGTCAGTGGTATAGAAAAAAACACAGGCTCTCTTTTACCTAGAAGAAAATGCTGTTCCCGCGGGATAGATCAACTTTACAAAAAATCTAGCCTAAAAGTAATCTAAAAAGCTAGTCCGACGTAAATAGAAATTTTCGAATAATTATTTAAATCTAGTTATGTGTATCTTTACTAGGTAATACGGTTTGAAACTTTACTATGCGACTATAAAACTGTTAATAAAAGTAAATAAATTTTATAGAGTTAATGTATGTTCGATTGAATTCAATTACTGTCTCTACGTACGGCGTCGCAGATATTTGCGCTTAACATTAACCAGCTGTAATAATTAACTATAAAGTGTTGTCATTTACATATGAGAACACTCACTTACGGCGTATGTAGATGAATTTTTTGAATGAATACACACGTGTATGGGCTTATAAATCGTGCGTGGGTAACCATGCGAAGTCTTACGTGGGTTTTTCGCTGTGTATGTATTACCGTTTATGGTGTGTACTAGGCATGGAGCATTTCACGTATCATTGGTTGTATAACAGTGATAAGATAAATCACGTACTATATTTTGTATTTATTGCATATATCCAGCATAGAGATAGAACAATAACCTTGTAGCGATACGTGTCATCTGCTCAATGATATAAACTGTTTAAGTGAATATTAATATTAATATAAACTGGTTTTCGCACTCGCCCTCGAGGCTTCGGCTCGCCTTAATGTACATTTCACCTATCTCTCAGGGTCAGTAGACTTTTCCTGAGTAAAAAGTATGGTATGCCTATTTTTAACCGCTGTACGAGTATGCGAAATTTAATTATGTTCTGCTGCTTAGTTGAGACATGAAAGCGTACCACAGAAATAAACAGAAACACATTTTCATTTATGTAATAAGTTAGGATACTGTATAATTTAATTTACTTGAAGATTTTTAAACTCCTGCAATCACTTTGAAGATCAAGCTTAAAGTGTACCACGATTGGTACACGAGGCACGGAATGTGTTAAGGCGTATCGGTTTATTTGTGTAGTATAATTAATTACAAATACATTATTGTGTTGACTTCTTCTGTTGCGTCACAGATCTGTTGCGTTGATCTATTGGTTTCGATGGCGTCAAAGTGATGATGGGAGCTATGATCCGTTATGACATGTCACACAGATGTGTTTCTAGTTTGAATAAAATGAGAGAAATAAGCCCAGAAACAGTCTTAAAATTTTTAACGTCTCGTTTATTAATGAGGAGACACAAGTGAGTTCTCAAAAATGTTTGTATGTTGATATTTTCTTACACATTTATTATGTCGCGGAGGAGATTGTTTTTGTATACATAAATAGCATCAAACTAAAAATATTAGTTTAAATATAGAAATGGTTACTAAAGAACTTATAATCCTGTGGAGTAATTTAGATTACATAATATTCATGCAACATTTATATATTAAAATGGAAATTCTATAAACTTTCTACAATTCATTACCATAATTATGAACTATAGTATACTACGAGACACATGAAATAAGTAGCAATAAACTGTTACTGATATACTTATTTAAAATGAATAAGTGAACAAAAAAATGTTTCGAATAGTATTTGTTTGTTCCGTTTAGTTTAACCATGTCCTACTACTTAGGGGTTTAATTATGATATTTTCCAGTATCAAAAGTTAGGACTCGAGGCATAATTCGAATGTAGGTCGTTTGACGCTGTATTCCAACACGTTCCCACTGGGCTATACGATGAAGATAAAACACCTTTGAACACTGCAAATTCTGGATTGATACTCTTAAAAAATTTTTAGATCCGTGATACCGCGTCACTACTAGACACACACAGTCTAGACTTGTTTACCTAATATTTTATGTATTACTGCTAATATCTATATAAATAACATAATAGAGATCTGCCGTTGTGCGCGCATCACGCAAAAACTACTGGATAGACTTTGATCACTTTTTTTTAGTTTCACTTCTTAGATATTTGCATCTTATCTAAGATAACAAAATACGATACATACATTTAATATGCTGTTATTAAAGATTTAAGAAACTACCTTTTTATAAGTACTACGCGTTCTGGTATGTGTATTTTTACTGTGGAGAAAGATGTGTGGTGTGCATGCACAGGACAATGCAAACGAAGCCACGGATACCAGTTATTCTGGAATATAATCTGTCATTTGATAATATGAATCAAAAACGTCTAATAAATAATATGAATTCACTTCATTATAATTCATAGGATTGATAAGACTGATATCCCTCAGATATGTACCTAACTCAATTTTTAGTTTTAATATGTTTAAAAGAAAGACATCATCCAAATATCATTTGCAGGTTTTCATTTATCGCCTATCTATTAAGTAGCCGTAGTGAAACAAAATAATACCACTTTTACACTCTTATACTTAGTATTATTGTATCATACAAATTATATAATTTGTCGTCGCTGTAGTCCAATGTTCTAAGTAATTAAATGTTATTCATAATAATCACTACGTGTCAAATAAACCGACCGTGAATTATTATCTGTGATATCAAAGTGTCATAGATAACTTCATGATATTGCAGTAATATATAAAGTAGCTATATTCCATGCCTAGTGTGTTGACTGTGTATCTACACTAGGGCTGTGTGTCACTCGTTCTCTCGATACCGGTGTCAAAGCACGTGTCCGTACAGTTTTTTTTATATACACGGTATTATAAAAAATTAAACATGGGTACTGGGCAATATATTTATCGATATTTTATATCCAACGTGCTTACATTATGCTATAGTTTGTTGATACTTTTGGTCATCGCTTTAAGATATGTAAAAAATATTTTCTCTAGTAATTCTGTGCAGAAATTGAAACTAGAGCCTCCAATAAGATTAACGGATCCTAAGTACGGAGTTCACAAGTATATGAAAGTTAATGTAAGTACTTTATTATTTATGTAATTAATTAAATTATTAACTTCGCATATGTTATAGACTGTGCTGTTTTCAAGATGTAGGAATACGAATTTATTGATTAATATTAACCGAATTATAATAGATAAATAAAAAAATCTCAGTAAGTAATTTTTATAGTGTTGGTATATACATAAATAAATAAATATATGTATATATCTATATTCGCTTTATGCATCAGTAATATCTATAACAATATTTAATTGAATTTATTAATAAAAAATATATTACTGACAATATATATCGTAAAATTGAGAGTTGTCACTGAACTCAACTCGTAACTCTATGAGGAGTAAGCAACTTGGTTGAATTCAATGCCAAAAAGACAGATTGGGAGTGTTATCTCCGCATCATCTAAGAGACTGAGCATCCTGAATAGAGTTCGACGTTTTTCCTGTACGGCCAACTAAACCTTTATAAAGCACAAGTTGGGCCACACATGGAATACTGTTCGTATCCCTAATAGGGTTCCGCCTAATACCTCCTTGATGCCCTAGACAGTTTATAACAATCTTGAACCGCTTCAGTTACGAAGAAACATTGGCTCACTGAGCGTGTTTTGTCATCTGTACCATGGCGAGTGTTCTGAAGAGTTGTTTACCCTCATCACATCTTCTCCTTTCCACTACCGAACCACAGTAGCGGGTACGTTTCTTCACAATTTCACAGTAGTTTCAAAAATTCCAGAACTCTTATCTTTATCGTACTGTGAAGATGAGGAATTACCGCTCACCCAGTGTGTTCCTTTTAAGTTATCGGGTCTATAACACGAGGTGTGAAGTGGCACTTTTGCAGGTCGAAATAATATGGTGACGACTGCCTTTGGTATTTAACACCGACAGTCGTCGCTGTTTTTGGACGGTATAGTATTTTTCATAAGAAATTTTGCAATCATTTTGCCGAACTAGTATTAAAAAAATATTATAATTATAGAATAATTATGTAGATGTTCGTGACTTCGTTCTCGTGAAATCAGTTTTGACAACTAATTGGAATTACGAATTTTGTCCGAATTTATGTTGGCAGTTTTCTAATTTTTTATTGTTAGTTGTTACTAATTATCTGTGTTAAATTTTATCATTGATATTTAGTCCCTATGAAAAAGCGCAATGATGCCCAGCATATGTAGATAATACTCCGAAGAGTTCTGTAACTGCCAGTAAAACTGTCGTCTAAATCGATTCAGCCGTTCGACAATTACCCCGGACATTAATTAATAGGGACTTTAATTTTATAAATATGTTTAGATTTAATATTTATAGCGCACATACTTGGAATTTAAAACAATATACATGCTAGGTATACGTCCGTTTTATATGGAGGTTATTATTTGTTTACGATGACATAATTAGTTTTTTTTTTATTTTCGGCAACCAATCTTACAATATTTCCATTGCTGCCATTGTCGAGTAGGTAATAAAATTACTAGTGTCTTGTGATAATTTCAATGTTCTAACAGGATGGCGGGGATCATTGTTAAATCTTTCTAGGGAGTTTTGGGGCATTTCAGAATTTATGCTTCTTAATATTATTTTCTATCCATTTCAATTATGCACAAAACCGAATTGTATTACATGAAATATCACCAACATTACAAAATATCAAGTCTAATACAGTATAGTATAAAGTATATTACAAAATATAAAATAATACAAGATTATGAATAAAATACAAAAGCCACTAAATTCGTGACAGACTAACAACCCGCCAAAAAACTCCTATAATGAACGTTATTATATACCAGACGTCCTCTTGGTCACGGACTCTTTGTGTGGTAATGAAAATAAATATGTGGATAATTGTTTTCGATGTATCGTTAATCACACATTTAATTGAGTACATATTGAGGATGAAATTAAAATACAATAGTTACTATTATTGTTTTTTAAATATCACTACATATTATAAAATAAAGTCGTCCGCCGCGCCTTTCTGTCTGTTCGCGATAAACTAAAAAACTACTGACTGAACATATTATAATACGGTATAATACCAATGGATAGAGTAATACATGATAGGTTTATACACGGTTTAGGTAGATAATCTTTCAAGGTTTTGTGTAAACTAGTTGAAATATAATGATAATTGTTGGAAATGGTGGAAAAAGTCAAGCCGCTTGGGAGTTTTCATAGAATACGCTGCCTAATTATTTAGTGATATAACAGAACAATGCATAGTGAAATATTTCTCTTTTATAGATATACAAAAAAGTCTACGATGGCATATACCTTACCTTAAAGTGTAGCTTACTATACCAATCTATCGTCTAAAATAATGATCAGATACAATGAGGTTATTGAAAGGCTATTTAGACGGATATAGTATTTATTTATCCTTATCAAATTAGTATACATTAGTTGCCTTAAGCATTTCATGCTCATACGTGTATATTTCTAATTATCAGGGCGGGAGAACGTCCGCCGGGCCTGCTAGTACAGAAATATTTATATATAATAGATTAGGTAACATATTAAAAGAGAACACTTTCGAAACAATTTGGTCGCTGTTTCGAATTATTGTTATCGTCATTACAATTACCGTGTGTCATCTATTGTATCAAAATATGTATTAAAATATACCAAGTTATAAATTAAAAATACAATAACGTACCCGAGTTACAAGCTTATTGACCTACAGAGAGAGGTCGTGGTTTATGATCTTTCTTAATGTTTTGTTCTACTTAATTTTTTTTTTGTAAACCTATTTTGTCAACTTTATTTTTAATAATATTATAAATGCAGATGAGAATTTGTTTCTTTATTACGTTTTCACGCCACTACTCAAACAAACTTCATGAAATTATGCACACATGTCGTCTGTCAGTAGTACAGAAAAAAAGTAGTGTTGCCGAGAGATAAGTCAAATCCAAATTAACACGAGCAAAGCCTCGGGCAAAAGCTAGTGTTAAATAAATATTGAGCACGGAAAAAGATTGTTATACATATATTTGCATGCTTGGTTATGCATATACTTGCATGCTTGGTTATACATATACTTGCATGCTTGGCTATAAATCTGAGGACTGCTTAAAAACCCCACCTCTCTATGACTTTCGCCAAACCTTGACAGCAGATCTCTTTCTGGCATATCTCTCGTTTCTATGCTTAATGTTTTTGTAAGCTTTCATTTGTATGGTAATAAATATGTTTAATATGTTGGAGAAAGATAAGATTTAGGACAAGCATTAGCTTGCAAAGGCCAAAAGGAAATTAGCAAATGCGAAACTGAATTATAAAATAACTAGCAGGCGCGGCGGACGTTGTCCTGCCATGATAATAAAAAAAATGTATGTGCGTAAAACGCTTAAGACGACTTGACTTTTTCCGATTCTTTCAACAATTATCATTATATTTCAACCAATTTACAAAAAAAAACCTTGATACATTCATTATATACCTTAAGCTTCCTCGTGAATTACTCTATTTATTAGTGTAGTAGTTATTACAATCCGTTTAATAGTTTTTGAGTTTATCACAAACATCCAACTGAGGTTGTACGTATGTACCTACTTACTAGATGTAAGTTAAAAATTATGAAAATCAAATGCGGCTTCATTGATTAGGTATATTTACAGTTGGCCAGTGTGTTATCTTAAGTTTCTTAAGTCTCATTTTAAATTAACCGGTTACAGTAAAAAGAAAATACAACATAAGGAAGCTTGAAACCTTGAAATCAATGTTTCTGACATCATCTGATAATGGGATGGAACAGCTTCCTCTGCATATTAAATTCTTGATACATTGTTAAAGTGATTATATATATTGACTGATTTTAGGCTTCAAATGAAGGAAAATAATCCGAGAAAAGCTAAATACTTGATTAATATTTTCGTTTTGCTCTCAGCAAGCAGGTAATAATAGAATTATAAATATTCTGGAGACACGAACATAGTTGAAATACTTTAGTGTAGTAAGATTCGTATTGTTGTATCCAAGGCAACGGCCCGACCAACTTGAGGTTGTTGCCAAGCAGCTGAGCGTCATAAGCTAATATAATAAAGCTGTGAATAAAGGCCCATCAGGCTAATGACGTTAATTAGTTCGAAAAAAAAAATAAGAGTCGCAAATCGCCAACAATTGATGCCCTAGTGTGACAGTATGTGCAGTTAAAAAGATTATTTTTAACGCAACAATATTGATGGAGAACTCATTAATAGAAAATAGTTTCTGCTTTCGAAAAGGAAAAGCATATTAAAGAAATAAATATTCGAACCGACATTAATTACGAATTTTAATTTAACTTATATTTTTATGATCTATGGCAAGTGAAAGTGATTTTTTATAACTTATCAATTGCGAAGTATTTATTTCCTATATAACAGATATACAGACAAAAATAAATCGAATTTGTGATCAGTGGCCAGAGAGAACTAACGATGTATTTATATATATATTTCTTTCATATTTTGTATCAATATAATTATGAAAAACGCAGAACGAAAATTGCTTCTTTGCATTTTTATTACCTGATTTATGTTATTATTACGTTATTATATTGTAAATTCGCTTTACTGTAAATTTCCGTTATCTCTCAGGTATATATATTTTTTTTATATGAACGTGTATACACAATTTCATTTCAAAGATTGCTTGAAGTAATTAAGGTATGAAAGCATAACAAACAAACACACATTTGTATTTATCGCATTAGTAAGGATTATTATAGCCGTAGGCCATTAAATGTCGTTTTTAAGTTAATACAAATTTATTCGCATATTCAAATACGAAAGTGAAAGTTACTGTTACAGAGAGAACGATCTATATAATTATTAGGATGGTGATTGTATTGTGTACAGTATATTGTATTTACAGTTACCCTGTTTTTGTAATCCTTTTGTAAATTTCTTCTTTTTGTTTCTCCTAGTATCTAATTCCTCACGCTAGCGTGGTTCGGCGGCGAATTTCACTCCCACACACATCCCTCGGCAGCGTCTCAAGCCTAGATCGAATCCTCCTGCCAAGCCCTCCAACTCTATGGTAGTCTCGAATATGTTGATACCCATGTGTATCTCACTAACTCATATATGTAAATGTATGATTCGTTTTGCTAGCTGTAGCTTAGCGATGTTCCATTCAAGGTAATAAACCACGCCAAAATTCGGTCACTTTGGCATCTTTGAACTTGTTGCCATACGGCTGAGCGCCTTAAGCATTCGCCTAAAAAGCCCGGTGAAACTGTAAAGGCCCTTTAGCCAACATTTTGGTTCGAAAAAAAAAACATATTTACTTCATAGTCCAGAATAGAACTTGTTTATTTGTGTACAATACTCGGTACGATAAGGTTTAAATGTTGCGTGTTTTCCGACGTATCTATAAATCATCATGCTACATTATTTATTATTACGTTTTAGTTTGCGATATTTGGAGATAATAAGATAATGAATTAGAATGTTCTAGATATTTCTCTAGTGTTTGGAAATAGTGCAATTTATACATAATATTTTTCCAACTGTATAATATCTTTTCAACCATATTGTAACATATTGGGTGTGATTGTGGTCAGGTGTTGGCTTATAGTAGCAGAAGAAATGAAATGATAACAGACATTTCACAATTTGAGTTGAAAGCTGAACGCAGAGTTTGTATATTGATTACAATCTCTATATATAAAAATGAATCCCTGTTCGTTTGTCTCGCTAAAACTCTAGAATGGCTGTATCGATTTGGCCAATTTTGATCTTGAAATATTTGTGGAAGTTCAGGGAAGGTTTAAACGGTGAGAAACATAAATATTAAGTAAAGGAAAACACCAAAAAAGACAAATTAATTTTTAAATACAAAATGTTCCTATGTATGACACATTTGATGTTTTTTGTCATTATATGAATAAAAAATTGTCGCTTGGCTGTCAAATATTTATAGGTGCGTTCATACATTAGTCTGTTTCATAGCTGTAGTATGAGATCCAATATTTTTCGTCTGTTTTGTTGGAATACGAAACAGTTCTATTTCATAAATAAAAATAGTACATGAGAAAGCTTTAAATCGATTATGTACATAACTGTGTTACGTTTACAATGTAAATAAAAATGACCACATTTTACACAAATGTACTTAAGTGATACGAAGTTCACCGGGTCATCTAGTAATAAATATATTCTCTGCAATGGCACTATACGATTTAAGAAACAACGAGACATAATAAATTAGTTAGTATGTAATAAAATAATACTTAGTGTATTGTTGAGCGCTCATGGGTATGAATAATAAAGCGAAATGCATTCGCGTGTGCAATAAGTAATATCAAGTATGCGTATTATATATTGAATTACAATCGAATACGAAACTTGTTCCGCTTTCTGACCGACTAGCTATTCCGTTTACTGAAAGGGCCTAAACTAACCTTTTTTGTAAATAATGAGTTTTCACTTGAAAGTAGGGCGGCGAGTATAATATATTTGTAAGGAATAGTCTGGCTTTGTCCTATTATTATCCTAATATATGATAATAGAAGTCGTGGAGGTCAAACGCTTTGACCAGTGGAATGTCAATTCAATGTCTGCTGGTTCGAACCTCGGTATGTACCAACAAAATTTTCGGAATTCGCGAATATTTACTAATTTAAATTGGTAACACTATCGGCTGACGGTGAAAGATAAAATCCTGAGGAAACCTGAACAAGAAATGTTCTTGTAGTAATAATGTATCTGGGAAAAATATAGAACGTGGGGATTATACCTGTACCATCTTTGGAGAAGATGCGTATGGTCTTGTAGTGCGTCTCTCACACGCTGATGTGATGATGTTATGATGTTATGATGGCTTTTAGAACTTATTAAAAGATGGTTGTTGGTTAATCGGTTTATACCACGTATAATTATCGGCTCATGGCAACGAATTCGGACTCCGCGTACATGCACGAATCCTACAATATGTCCCAGAGCTTTCAGGGAATAAAAATTTCGTGATTATATTACAACCCGGTGTTATGGTATGGTAAGCCTTATCTAATATTCATCTGGCAAGTAGTTACCTTTAAATTGTATATTTCTCCTCGAAAATTCATGTAGTCTTCCGGAATTGTCGATAATATTTTTAGAAATCGTAAAAAAATAATTTTATTATTTCGCAGCCGATTTTAATGATATTTTGTATACGGAAAGTATATATCATTTGAAATTTGATGAACATAAAATATCAATAACGCTGTAAGAAATAATAAATAATGATCAACAATAAAATTATGAAACGCAAAGAATTATTGCGTAAACACAACACAGCTATTGTACGTAAATTGCAAGTTTTTCCGTTTGTACCGTGGTGTTTTTTTAGAGGAAATTTCATCACACTTACATAAGTGTAAAAAAATACATTGATATTTTTTAGAGGTGTTATATAGTATATGTTCTCTAATTTACTCTTAGATCATTCGCAGCTAATATAAGACGAGTGTAGTTAACATAACAATGCTAATAATTATTGAAATATTTTTTGTCACATCACTTTTTAAAACTGATTTTAAAATTGACAAAATTATTAAAATATAAAACAACGAAAGATCTGGGACGCGAGAAATACGGCAAATCGCATGAACTGTTGAGTTTTTCTAACGACATACACTCTCTACACTTCTGTTAACTATTGCATGCACCCACCGTTTTACTTTATTTTATACTAGCAGGCCCGGCAGACTTTGCCCTGCTCAGATAATAAATAAAAAAGGTGTGTGTGACTCACACACGATAGAAGTGAAACTTCAGTAAATCGAGAAAAGAATGAGATGAATATGTATAGCAAGGGTAGGATAATTACAAAGTTTATTTGTTTAAAAATTAAAGTATTTTGATTAATTTTAATAGATATTTTATTTAACATATGTTACAAAATTTATTGCTCAAGTTCCATATTTTCAGTTTCAACAAACAAGATATAAAAATACTCACAAACACTGTTAAATAATAACACACCACGCTGACTTCTTACTAAAAAGCTGTAATATTTAGCCGCATACAGTGTACAGTAGTACACGTACTTTTCACATATACTAACACACGTTAAATGCTCAAATACAAGCAAGTATTAAACAGTGTGCAATATACATACATACCGACATTTGCTCTCTCGGTCTGGATACACATTTTAGTATATTCTCTTACCTGTCGTTTTTTCTGTTGCATCCGGTTTGAAATCACAACGATTCTAAGAAAGTTTCACTTCAACAATATATACTTTTCTACATAAAATGCTTAAGTTAACCAATGTTTTAATTTGATAAGGATTGATACTGTATCCGTCTAAGTACCCTTCCAATTACTTCATTTTATGTGACCCATTCTTTAAAAGATAGATGGGTATAGTAAGCTATCCTTAAAAGATACGTATATGCCATCGCTCACTTTATGTGGATCTATAAAAGAGGAATATCTCACTATGCATTGTTTTGTTATATTTCAAAACAATTAGGCAGCGTTTTTGATGAAAGCTCCCAAGCGGCTTGACTCTTCTAACAATGATCGTTATATTTCAACCAATTTACACAAAACCTTGACAAATTATATACCTAAAGCTTTCTCATGTAATTACTTTATCTATTGATGAAGACCGCTACAATACATTCAATTGTTTTTGACTTTAGACAGACAGATAGACAGAGGCGGTAGCTGGCCTTGTTTTATAATATGCAATGATATCAATTAGCTGATACCCGCGACTTCGTCTGCGTCGTTTATTATCTTAAAAATCGTATTACCTTTATGTACAAAGGAAAATCGTAAGCACCACATCGTTTACCCCACTTCTCCATGGCAAGAAAACATTCATCGTTGAGCGGGTAGTGATTAGAAAAATCGGACTCTTAAAACTTTGATAACTTCATACTAACCGAAGCTATCTACATATACATTTTTTTAAAGATAAGAACCAAGTGTCTGTGAAGTAAAAGAAATACAATTATCAAAAGCTATGAGAGGTAAACAGTCTTTAGACCTCTATCATTTCTTTGATATAGAAAATTGTTCTATATCTTTTCGTTAGGTTTAAATTAGTATTACACTAAAACTACTTTTTTATTTAAATAATTACTATTTGTTGTTATACACTTTTCTGTATGAAATATTGAAATTGATTTCAAACTAACGTAATATATTCTTTGTACTAATCTTATGAACATATAATATGAACAGACAACTTAATATTTTAAAATCAATCCGGTTTTAAGTTAAGTTACTACTCTCAAACTGAAAATGAAAATGAAAAGATAGAATTGATATTGGGTTATTATTGTATCACCACTCAGATTTGAGCTATATATCACGTTTCAAATCTCTAGTTCATTGGGAAGTAAACTTAAATTAGATTGAAATCTGAACAGAGACACAAAAAGCGATTTAATAAAAACCGGTGGTTTAATAATGGAATAAATACATAAAGAAATAATACATATTTGATATTAGTATAAGAATTGATAAGGTAATTACTTATAAAATAAATTTTCAGGGCATAAAGTTGCATTATGTAGAAAGCGGAGACCCAACGAAACCTCTTATGATATTTATGCACGGATATCCTGAGTTCTGGTATTCATGGAGGCATCAAATTGTTGAATTTAAAAAAGACTATTGGTAAGAACATTTTTAATCATTTGTTTTTTTTTATACCTAAGGTAGGAAGTAAGATTGGACAAGCTTAAAAAGACCGACGTCAGAAATGATAGAATAAATTGTATGTATACAATACTACATTGTTAGAGAATTTTAAGGCTTAAATTCTTGAAAATTTGAATGGAAAATGTTTATTATCTCAGTGATGGTGGTTTTTATTTTAGCGTCAGAAGCATTAATTGCTTATTTGTAGTTGGCTAAATTATTTACGACTTCAATATGATTAAGGTCGGTGTGAGTTCTCTTGTGTGTTTCTCATGATACAATTATATAAATTATTTAACAAGTAGAATCATTAACAAGGAGAAACAAAAACTCGGCTGCAAAAACACAAACGTTTTTTTTACGAAAATTAAGGAATGAGTCGTACATGCAGTTGAATATTGTTATGAAAATAAAATCTCTTAACGCTTTTCTGTATATAAATATTATACAGCCCAATCCCAACTATTAAGACGAATCTAAATATATTTCATATGATAAATATCATCAGGCCGTTAAGGCTACAGACCATATCAAAGAAACAAACATTGTATACGAAAAGAGTTTTTCTTCTTCGCAGTTGGATACTTGTCCGTACGGACAACTGTTATTTGAGTCATAAATATACTACCGGACAGACAGACAAAGAAACGTGGTGACCATGTATATGTTTAGGATATTACTACATATATCTACTTATATTTAATGATGAATGCGTCTCCCATTTCAGGTGCATAGCTGTAGACATGAGAGGTTATGGAGATTCAGAGAGGCCTGAAGGAGTTTCCTCTTATAAAATTGACTTACTAGTCGAAGATATACGAGACCTTGTTCGTAAATTAGGTAATGTATATTTTAATTGTAAAATAGTGTTATATTGGGCTGAAATTGGAGGTAAATGTGTATACATGTATGGTTAGTTAGCTCTGTTAATTGGTTACATAAATTCGAATACGCAGAATTTGCTTGCAAGGCAACAGTTCAAATTGAGTATTGGCTACTTTGGCACTCTTTTATTAGTTACCATTTTGGCTGAGTGCCTTCCGCACACAGACTACTAAGGGGATACCACATACTTCCGCACTCCGCGCTCGCAACTGCGCTCGTTGAAACTGTAAAGGAACGATAGCGTGGAGTCAGTTCGAAAAAAAATATTGATTTGAATTGTATATGTGTATATACGATGCAATTCATGTTTTTTAATAGAGGTTTTAAGGTTACTTCAAGGAATTTGAATGAACCAAAACGATAGTTTAATGAGAATATTTGTACGTTAACTTTAGAAAGTTGGATAGTTCGTAAAAAAAATGTAATATAAATCTCATAAGTTTCCAAAGTTGCGGATAACAATGTTAGTAATAGATATTGGATTTACGAAACTCTTTCATATATTCGTATTAATTCAGGTTTTCATCAATTATTAGTCACTAAATTACATATTATACTAGCTAGTGGTCGTTCAGTAATCGAAATCCAACCATAATATGCGATACAAAATTATTTCTTCATTTATAGGTTTATTAATTCCATTGTATGTAAAAATATTGTAGACGTAAGGCGTGAACTATGACGAATAAAGACTTATAAGTAAAGGCTTCGACTTTTCGATTGTATGGAAAAAAGAAAAATTAATTCCATTGTATGGATCATATCAGTAAAGCTCGCGGTTTTTGGCGGGATCTTAGTCTGTCATGTGGTGGCTTTTATATTTTATTCATAATCTTGTGTTACTTGATTCTATATTGCTGGCATTTTAAGTGCTGGAAAGGAGTAAGGACAGAGACAGATAATTGTAATTTTAACGCTTGTCTTATTTTTTACAGGACGCGAAAAATGCATCCTTGTCTCTCACGACTGGGGTGGCATAGTCGCAAATAAAGTGCGTGACGTACATCCGGATATTGTGAGTGCTCTTATTATGTTAGGTAGTACGTCGCTTGAAGCTTGGGTGCAGGAGGCGTGGTCAAATATCCGTCAGATGATGAGCTCATGGTAAATATTTACAGTAATAATATGTCTTATTAGTTAGCGCCTGTGACTGAACGTAAACTTCACAAAATCGCGAGAACTGTTGTTTTTTGATTTAAAATATGTAACGAAGGCACCTTGAATAGATTTCTTATTTTTCAGTAAGTAAAGATATCACTGTGACAACTATTTATCTCAATGAAAACATTATAGTTCGGGATCCCTGGTTCATTTCTTCCATTGATTACTATCAAGCAAATTTTCCGTGATTGCTGTGGGGGACAGCAGCTGAGGTAGACATCATATTTTTATTGCAAAAACGAGCAGTTCGAGTAATACACAATATGAGACCTCGCAAATCATTAAAGACTAAGTTTCAAGAATTCGGTATCTTAACTCTGCCTTCCTAATACATTCTGGACAATTTAATGTATGTTCGTAAAAACTTTGAAAAGTTGCAGTTCGTGAAACACAGGCATGATTTAGAAACTAGAAACTGTGACAAACTGGTCGTTCCATGTTTTAGACTCAGGAAAACCAGTAACAGTTTTTTAGGTAATAATGTTAGGTTTTATAACAAAGTCCCAAAGCATATTACCGATTTGCCAGACTATAAGTTTAAGTGCCATGTTAAGCGGGTTTTGGTGTCAAAGGGCTATTATAGAGTGGATCAATATGTGAACGATGGTGATGCCTGGAATTAACTCCTCTCTGTGCATCAACTAAAATCGATTGTAATGTATAATTAATTTTAAATATATAAGTATATGTTAAAAAGATAAACCCGATCGAGTTTCTTGCCGATTCTTCTCGATGACTGGTATGCATTCTGAACCGGTGGTAGTTTTGACGTTCATAAGCGCCTTCTTAGGGCCTAAATTGAATAAAGTATTTTTGATTTTTTGATGAGACGCCCGACTTTTTCTCTTATAAAGATTTATAATTGTTCTTAGGTAATAGTGGTAGCAGGAATGAAATAAGTCGATTTGGTGATTCTCAAAAATGTATTACTAACTGTTGTTTTTTGTTAAACTTTAAGGTAGCTATCCTAATTATTCGAAAAAATATTTGTCCTACAAAATTTATCGCTTGATCAAAGAGTCCCTCTCCTTCCGGCGTGTACTGATAAAGTGGCCCAGAAAAAAAAGGTTAATAACCAGCTGTTTTTTTGTGTTACTTAGTTCATATTTATATGATTTAGCAGCCATATTGTCATAAAAATTGCGTGTTACGTTATCGCGAGTACTATACTGTTAACTACCATAATCGAAAATGTTTTGTAACAGAAAAGTTGGGCGTCTCATCAAAATGAAGCGATTCACGGAAAATTAGCTTGATAGTAATTAATGGAAAAAATGGACTGGGTATCCCTGGATTAATGGCGTTTTTGACAACATTTAATACTTTTCGATTATGTATTATGAAAATTACTAATATATAAAACTCTTCGTATGTATGTTTACACTGATTTAACTTCATATCTATTTGACAGATTATACTGAAACTTTTAAATAATCCTCCGTATAATTCCAGAAACGGTCGACAGACTACTTTATATTCCGTTTTCTACTTACTAATATATTTCTATTTTCAGGTATTTTTTCTTCTTTCGAATGCCAATGCTACCGGAATCATTTATACTTATGAACGACTTACCTCTGTATAATGTCATGTTGGTACCGGGAAAGACGTCAACCGATAAGGAAGACTTAGAATGCTACAGATATTGGTTTAGAAAACCTTGTTAGTATACCTTTTTGAATATTTCATATAATCTATAGAAATAAAAATCAACAGCTAAATTTATGTCAACGATTCACTTAAGAACCGCTGCACCTGATTGGCTAATTCTTTTTTGTTGTGTTTGTAATTGTCAGGACAAGGTATGTATGAAAGAAAATGTATGAAAATTCGTGCGAGAACGTAAAGAAATTGGTTTCAAAAATCGTGAGTGAGTGACTCAGAAAGAAGACATTCGGGAGACCTTTAAAAATCCATAGGGGCTTATAGACTAAAAAAAATCTTTAAAAATAGTTACAGAATTGACAGATTTACATTTGGTTGTTCAGTTGCCATTTTATTTAATTACATGTTGGTACTATAAAGGGATGATTTGGTCATTTTTTTCCTTAGTAAGCCCGTGCGAAGTCGGGATGAGCGGTTATTATTGTAATCCTATCCCAATTTGAAAATGTCATACATTTACAGATGCCTTGACACCACCAATCAGTTATTACCGAGCCAACTTTACTTGGGTTGTTCAAGACAAGTATCTTAAAGAGGATATTCCAATGTTAGTTGCCAACGGTGCCAACGATCGCTTCATCAGTCGAGGTATTCTGGAACACATGAAAAAACAATACGCTAATATAGAAACACAAATTATTGAAAATGCAGCACATTTCTTACAACAAGAAGAACCAGAGAAAGTCAACCAAGTCATAAGAGATTTCCTTATGAAGCATAAACTTTGATTTTTGTTGGTTAATTCATTATACAGGTATTTTAAATGTTCCGTAAAACTGGTGTTTGTTAGTGTTAAATAAGAAAAAAATGTAAAAAGTTTGTAATAAAGATATTTTTGAGAATATTAAAGGGGCTGATTTATAAATAGAAAAAAAAATAGAAAAATAGATATTCAAACCGCACAAGCTTTTTAAATGTCAGTTCGTAGTGTCGAAATGAAATAATATGAAGTCTGTCAAATCCGGTATGTCTAATAATAGTAAGCATACACAGGTGACGTAAAATGTTCTATAAAATGGTCTATACTTTTTGATGTAGATGAACAATCTTCTATATCTAAAATATTATTCAAATAATGCGTACCTAATTCACATTTGTCTTGATATTTTTTAACTAAATTGTCCCAAATAATATTATATGTGTCACCGTTAGGCAATATTCCGGCGGTTATCTTTAATGCGTCATGCGTTAATTTACCTATGAGGTATTGAACCCTCTGTGAGTCCGACAATTGCTCATTGCAATGAATATTAATTTTAAAAGACTCGTAAAAGACAGGCCAATTCTCCATCTTACCATCAAAACTAGGTAATTCAATAGACGGTAACTTTATTGTTAATTTAGCGGACTCATTACAGTCGGAGCGCGACGGTAAAACCGTAGAGTAATTATTTAAAATTTTATTGCGCACGCGTTTTACACGTATATATAAATCGTCAAAAGACTCCAAACTCGAATAGTCGGCATTCCGATCTGGACTCAAAGTTAATTTTATATCAATTATTTTATCTATAATAGCTTCGAATCTAAGTTGCAAATCGTCAATAGTTTCAGATTCTGTCAGGAAATCTTCGTTAGAGCGGGAACCGAAAGATGTAATATTTTCGATAAATTGTAGATGCGGTTGATTCGGGAAAAGAGCATTTCCTTTTTCTGTTCTAGCTTAGCTAGAGAGAATTGCGCATTTGCTTGGGCTATTTTGAAATATAGCGATAAAAAAAGTAAAGGAAAAGCGTAATTATAAGAATTCACCAATTATAATTACGTGAATCTTATACTAATAAATAATTGCGAATATGGAGAACCAAAATAATTGTGAAAGCGGAAAATTTAAAGCGTGAAATATATATACGGACAAATAAGGAACAAAACTTATGTATGCGGTGATATGAACGTGGAAAATATCCGGCTCGAAGGACCAATAAAGGGGCTGATGGAACCGTGTAAATAGGTCCCACCAGGAAGGATGCGGTGAAAATAAAAAGGTATAAAAATGCGTGAAAAGAAAGAGCGAGAGCGTAGAGCGGTAGGTGGTCTTGCCTATAAATAAATATAATAACAAGACCCCAAATAAAAAGCGTGCACTAACCGGCAAACTCAGCACCTCGTACGGAAGCAGCGGCGTCTCTGGAATCTCACTCTCAAGAAGAGTGGGAGCGGCGTCGATATGAGTACAAACGGTACCAAGATAATAGCGGTATTTAATGAAAGCGTTTCGACGTCCACTGCGTATTATAGTCTGGTGTTACAGTTCTTTGGAATGTAATTTTCTATATGTATATATACGGTATATAGCTGCGGTGTCAATCATTTGTAGTAATGATTCTGATAGTGACATATTTAAAATTTTCTCCTTTTTTCGTCTAAATGACAGCGTTACAAAAGCGTCTGCATGCTCCGTACTCGATCAATGAGATGCAGGCCAAAAACACATCTCATTATCTGGAGCGCAGTCATTATATTTATTTAAGGGCGATCCAAATATTTTATTACAATTTTTGTTTAGCAGCCTTTGAAATAAGCTATATTGAAAAAAGATTTTTTTTTTATAAGTGTATATTTAACTCACCAGTTTGAACCTGTCATTTGGCCAGACCAAAAAGTTTATTTCTAAGAAATTTTGTTAAAAATCGAGAATTCTCAAATATTTTGATTTTGTGGTCGAACAATTTGGTTTGAAATATTTGTAATTCATTAGTATGATGTCGTGGGGTACATTTTCATATATCATGCCATGAAGTTGTTGTATACCTTTGATTTTTCCAGTCAAGGCCATAATTTAACAAAGGTCATTTTAAAAATAAAGATAAGATCAAATCTTGATGGATTCACTTAAATCAATAATAAAATAGTTATTGCTACTGTAAACTGTACACTACGTATACTTAGCTATTTATAAAATTAGCGTTTTTTATGTAAAAAGGAAAAGAAGCAAATTTTCTATAGAGTTATATATTTAAGCAATCAAGGTATGTATCATTATTGTCTCTGCACCTTCACCATTTTATAGGTACTCCATGAATTATATTGCTTTTAAAATTGTGGGAGTAAGAATTAATAAAAAATTTAAAGGTGCTTTGGACTGCCTCATCGGAATTGAATTTTTCCTCACTAAAAATTGTCCAAATTCCGAAAAAAACGTGGCTATGAAGGCTATGGAGCGAGGTCCTGGGAGTATGGTGGATGTCGAAGACATTCCAACAACAGTTCTTATAATTTAGCGACAGTCTGTCGTGAAATATGGAGTCTAACTTTGTCCTGAGCCAGCAGTGGGCTAGAGAAAGAGACCAATCTCAGTGGCTTAATGTCTAGCTAGTCCATCATGTTTTGCAATTGTTGACAGTATAGATCTGCCGTAATCGTTTGGTTAGATCTTAGAAAGTTGTAGTGTATAACCCCAGCAATGGTCCACCAAACATTCATCGATACATTTTTCTGAGTTAACTTTCGCTTGGGACAGGATTTGGCCGGTTCTTCTGGATTCAATCAGTCTGATGAGCGTTTCCGATTGTCGTAAAGATATGGTACAAAATTCGCTCGTTATCGTGACGGTTAAGTAACATAACGCATCACTCAGTGCGTGTTTGTTTATTGTGCTTCAGTGGATTCACGCGGTAACCGTTTCTCGAGCACTTTCCATTTTCCAATCTGTTTCAAGTGAATAAAAATAGTTTTAGCATTCACACCAAATTCTGCCGCTAACTGTGACGTGGTTTGCGATGGATCCGCTTCCACGATCACCCCTAATTCTTTATTGTCAATTAGGGTCTCCGACCGTCCACGGGGTTTGTTACGTAGGTCAAAATTTCTAGATTTTGGAATCAAAAACGTACTGTGCTTTCTTTTACAATAGCTCTCCCATTAACATCATTAATAATTTGAGCTGTTTCTGCAGCGCTGATGCTAAGATGGAACTCGTATTCGTAAATAAAACGATGCCGCGATATTTTAATCATTAAATTTGATTCACAAATGCACAAGACTAAATTTGAAATAAATTTGAATTTGGAATTCCTAACCAAAATCCAGATATTTAAGATCAAAGTGGCCGGTTGGCCATAACGCTAATTTCATATGTAAGGTCCTAATATTTACTTATTTATACAGTGGCATATACAGATACTGAGTTAACCTTTATATGGATCATTGACAGAAAAATCAGAATAAATGTTGACACTCGCAGACACATGATAGAATCTTGATGGCAAGAAGAAAAAGAAGAGATAAAGAAATTATAGACTCATTGATATTATCACCATTTTTTGTTAAATTTAGAGCTAGTTAACTAATAAAATTAAATCAAGATATTGAAAACTAGGTTATTTTATCAAGTTAAATGTTATAACTGAAGTAAAGACAACTTTCTTCGCAGGACCATGTGAGTTCATAAGGTTTAGGTTATCATTCTATCATACTAATTTGAGTCTCGAAGTATCCCCTCAGTAACCTATGCGATTAAATAGTTCTTATTATACATTGTCAAATTCTTATCTATAAATAATACGTAATATATATATTACCCATGAATTATTAATATTATTACCCTGAACGAGTAGTTCTTACATAAATCGTTGTTTATTTAAACTGTAGTAGTACCTTTATATTAAAACAAAATATTGTGAGAATTATCTTTTTTTTTTTTTATATATTATAGGGGCCAAACGAACAGGTGGGTCACCTGATGGTAAGTGATCACCGCCGTCCATAGACACTAGCAACATCAGGAGAGTCGCAAGTGCGTTGCCGGCCTTTTAATATATGTGGGCCTCCGGCGCTCTCACTGACCGAACGAAACGCAACAGTGCAAACACTGTTACTTCACGTCGGCTTTCTATGAGAGGGTGGTACTACCCCGGGGAGCCGACCCATTCATGCTGAAACCAGTGATAGTTTCAGCGTAGCTCTACCACCTACAGCGTAGCTCTACCACCTTTAAATAAGGACCAAATGTCTAGAAAATAAAATAAAAGAACAAAGACGAATTCTACCCTGTAGTTTCTGTACGATGCGCGCAAACGGTAGACCTCTAAAAATTGTATTTATGTAGAAGTTCGATTACAGCTGTCAATTATATAGGAATATATTAAAAAAAAAACGAATTCATAGTATATGCAGTAGTATAGTAATACCTAAATTTTTGAGATGACATGGTCGTATGTCACACAGTGCATGGAACGTTGTAGTTATGGTAAAATACTCATTTATAGTTCTATAGTTTCCACGCCTAAAAATAGTGTACAATGTACTGCTATGTCTATGTGTAACTCCCGCATTCGTTCATTTGAAGCCGATGTTAATACGCGCGTACATAACCTGATGCTATAAATATATTATTAACATGGGTCTTGGACAATACATTTATCGATACTTTGTATCAAATGTGCTTACGTTGTACTATAGTTTAATGGCACTTATGATCATCGCCATACACTATTTAAAGAGTCCTTTTTCGAGTCCTTGGGCGCAGAAAGTGACGCTTGAACCGCCTATGAGACTCATGGATCCTAAGTATGGAGTTCATAAATATATGAAAGTGAATGTAAGTATCTTAATTTTCAACTTAATTGATTAAGGTTGTTAGCTTTTATTTATTGAATACGTTAAAACGCAGGGTTATGAGTAATTAGATAAATTATAGTATATAGCTATTTTATTATAAATTTTAAAACATATTTTTATTTAAATTACTGTTGTTATCGGATCATGTGATTGTTCATTGTAACTAAGCTGTCTCATCTAGTAATGTTATAAGAATTATTAATAATTATAAACAGAAAAAATAAGTGTATGTACAGTATTTTATTCGGCATGTAGCACATAGAAATAGCATACGAGAATATTTTAATATAAAAAATATATCAAGGTAACATATAGTTGTTAACAACTTTAATATTTTAACGTGCAGTAATCTGTATTTAATGTGCTTATATTGAAAAAAAAATGTTTGGCACGTTAAGTGCACCAGTTATATTTTAAGGTACTGCATAATATTCTTACGATTAATAAATCATAGCCTAATAATCATGAAAATAACAAAATATGTTATTTGATATGTACACATATATACATAAGTGAAGATAAAACAGGTCAGTACCTTTTTCTTTTATGTTTGTCAACCGGTTTTTTGCTTAATGGCTACGAACTAGCTTTAGTGTTCCTCTTCATACCCTTATCCCATTTAAATATGGTCGGTACAACATGTTTGCCATGTTATGATGTATGATTTGGCTTAATTTTTACGATCGGCCGCGCTCTCCTGGACATCAACCTTCATTGGGATTATTTTGTAGTACCACTATAAGTGGGGAAAATATGTAATACTGAGGAAAAATTTAGTCTTTAAATTATTATTGAGTTCTATTCTAGACATCGGAGCGAATACAAAGAGAAATCTATTGGCGGACTACAACCAGAAAGTAGTCTATATGACGAGTAAGTACCGCCATAGCGTAACTGTCTAATAATGAGTTTATTTCACTTTATTGTTTATGAGCACGAATTTATTTCTTTTGACGAGAAAAGGTATTTTGATACACACGGGTATACCTAACATTATTATGATTATATGATTCGCGTGGAATTTAGTAAAAAGTTTTTCAGTATAAACGTGCGCGTGGGGAATGCGTGGTCTAAACACTGCATTTTTACTTTACTATAATTGTGCAAAACTTTTTTTTTCAACATAAAAGTATCCTAAGTTACTCTTACATCAACAATCTGCCAGAGAAAGTTTCGTCAAGATCGATCCAACTATATTGGAGATAGCCGGAACAAAAAAGACAAACATACATAATTTTTTTTTTATTTAAATTTCCGTATATACTTTCATATGCATTTACTAAAAAGATGTTAATATGAAATAACAAACAGACGCTAAAATTTTATTTATTTTTATAGATTAATTACATACATAATAGTATATTGAATCTGTCGACTCGCGAGTGATGCAAGACATGCAAGATGGCGTCCCACAAGGCGTATAATAATTGCTCTTTGGGTTTCATAAAGCAAAACTTGTAAATTGTAATTATTTATACAACGTAGTGTAAAGTTATATCGATAGTAGAATGTTTACTGACATTTAATAATGTCACATGAAATACCTATATAATTTTGTTCACGACATTGTGTGACTTTTAGAGATTAAACCGGAAAATATTTAAGCAACTTGTTTACCGACTTTCAACGCGCTTTGACGTCAAATAAATTGAGTCAATTATGTAATTATCACAATAATATCCCGTCAAAAAATACATAATACAATAAATATGTCATGTACATTACTATCAGGACATACGACTACGTTCCGCAGAATGCCTTCCGCAATTACGCCCTCAAGGCCGGTGAATCTGTAGAGGCCATTAAATCCAACAGCGTTGGTCAATTCAAAAAAAGAAACTTTCGGCTACCATGACAATAGCACTAATTACATAGCTTCACGACTAGTTTAGCATTACTCAACAGTATTGTGTTTTTTTTTCAATCAATATACCACTATGATATTTGTGTATCATTTTGTTTTTTAATTCTGTTCCATTACCTCAGCTGTCATGTCATTATGTATCACTAATTCGTATAAGTATGATTAGCTTAGCTAGGTTAGCTTAGATAGATTCGCGTTACTGAGGCGACTTCCCAAGGTGAGAGACTCTTGGCGGTGTCCTTGGACATCGCTAACGTCTACAAAAGCCTACCGCATGGTGTGATTAGGGAGGCGCTCCGCTTTTTTGGAGTGCCCCCGTACCTGCGGCGGCTGTTGAAGGCGTATCTAGAGGAGAGGGAGGTCGCCTACATCGACAGTGGCGGGTAAATGGTCCGACGGGGGACAGAGTGAGGGGTTTCACAAGGGTCGGTTTTGGGCCCACTCCTGTGGAACCTGGGCTACGACTGGGTGCTCCGCGGCACGCTCCCATCTGGAGCGTGCCTCATCACCTACGCGGATGACACCCTAGTCGTAGCCCGGGGTGAGGGGGGTGGGGAATGGGTTGACCTGACGCGCCTGGCCACGGAGGCTGTGATTCTCGTGGTCGGGCGCATCAGAAGGCTGGGCCTCGAAGTGGCCCTCGAAAAGACCGAGGCCCTACTCTTTCATGGTCCTCGGCTGGGTCCACCCCCTGGGGCCCACATTTACGTGGAGGGCGTCCGTGTCAGGGTGGGGGCCCAGATGAAGTATATGGGCCTCATCCTGGACGGACGTTGGCGGTTCGAGACCCACTTTGAGGGGCTCGGACCGCGTATTGTTAAGGCGGCAGTGGCACTTGGACGACTCCTTCCCAATACGGGGGAGCCGGGTGCTAGCTGCCGCCGCCTCTATATGGGCGTCGTGAGGTCTGTGGCCGTCTACGGGGCACCGTTGTGGGTGGACGCCCTCAGCGCCACTAACGTACGTGCGTTGCGTAATGCGCAGCGCACTGTAGCGCTGAGGGAGATGCGAGGGTACCGAACGGTGGCCATGGTACTCGCTGGCTCCCTTCCATGGGGGTTGGAGGCAGAGGTGCTTGCCGCCGTATATAACTATACGGCGGTCAAGAAACGAATGAGGGAGCCTCCAGCTCCCAGGGAAGTAGAGGTTGTGCGCGGAAGACAGAAGAAAAAAAAAAGATAGATTCGCGTTGTTGCATCCAAGACAACAGCGCAAGCCGAGGTTCGTCCATGTTGGCACCCTTGAGCTTGTTGTCAAGCACCCGAGCGCCAAAAACGCTCGCCCCGCTAGTCCGGTGAAGCTGTGAAGGCATATCAGGCCAACAGCGTTTAGTTAGTTCGAAAAAAAAGTGTGTTTTTTTCAATTTCAATTTAATCAAATACGTTGTTTTCGACGAACTGGTAAACAAGTAAATAACGATTTCAAAAATTTTAACAATAGTTTATCTATAGTTACTGTACATAATAATATAAAGAAAATCCTGTTTTATAAAACAGCAGTCTAACTCTTGAAGTTCCTGTACCGTTAAGTATTGACGAGCTTTAAAAAAATAAATTAGAAACAGTTTTTTGTTCTATAGGATCATTGGGATCAGAGACTCGAAACCTTTTAAAGTCTCCATGTGTCATATACTTCACGATCCCATCTATAATGCTGTAATACCTACCTATAATACTTATACACTCTTTGGCAAATAAGAAAAAACTTCAACAATATTGAAGCTTAAAAAATTCATGACTCCACTTCCACTCGACGACAACTAGTACAGAGCAATCCGCCGTAATATGAATTAAGATGACTCTAAATTAAATTTATCAAAATAGAGATATAGAATAAAACGATATCGTGTATATATATATATAATTCTTGGCTCATGACAACGATTTTGGTTCAGTGGTAGCGTGTTCAGACAGTTTTTCGATCAAATTAGGTTCTATTAGTTTCACCTTCAAGTCAGTTGCGTAATGTAATTCATAGAAGGGGCCTTCCCTGGATATAAAGAAGCGTTGCTATAGCGTCACGTTTACAAGTGGCGAGGACTTTATTATGTCTATTATTTATTACTTCTTGTATTGTTTCAGATGCGATTTAAAACTAGACGATATATTTTATCTCTCAGACGCGTTCGAATAATAATTTATTATTTCTTTATTTTATGTATGTATTTTAGGAAGTAACTTAAAATAATTGAATAACAAAGAAAATAAATCTTGTAATAATCGATATTACGAACCTCTTATGTTCTCGGCTCTCTAGAGATGGAGGTTTCAGACATTTTTCTTTTATTATAATCTATTCTTACTCTGCTGCATCAAGTTCAGAATATGTCGTCTAGTATCTGTAACTAGAATTAACATCGAGATTATGTCTAGGTTTAGCGTGTTACTTATCTTAGTTTTGTGTTTTCGAACTGACTATACGCTGTTGGCTTGAGTGGCCATCACAGCTTCACCGGACTAAACAATGTCCTAGACCAAATCGCATCTTAATATCAGGTGAGATTGTGGTCAAACGTCAAATTTACAAAGCATTAAAAAAGATTTTAGTAATTAATTCTACAAATTTGATCATATACAATTTACGGGTTTATTTCGTATGGTAGAGTTCGGGAAACTACTCAGTGTGTCGTAGGTTACCCATTATAATTTATGTTTAAGTAGCTGTTGTACGCGACTTTGTTTGCCACTACGTGTCTTATTTGGATTAACTGCAGGCAGCCTTTAATTTTTTTATTGTCATCGTATCATTATTAAGATTTCTCGATTTTAGGCTACCTCTGTTAAACTCTGTAATTACTGCTTAGCCTTTATAGAGAAGCATAACGACGTGTAGGATTGGGTGAAAATCTAACACAGTTTGCATATTAATATAAAGAATGTTAACATTCTTAAAAACTGTGATAATTTATTTTATTTAACAGTTTGTATTCCAAAATTAATTATAACAATTAATATTTAATCAAATAATTTTTCAGGGAATAAAATTGCATTACGTAGAAAGTGGAGATCCAACGAAACCTCTTATGATATTTTTACATGGGTTTCCTGAATGTTGGTATTCATGGAGGCATCAGATTGTGGAATTTAATAAAGATTATTGGTAATTATATGTTGATTATTCTTATGACTGTAATTGTTTACTAATATGAAGTAAGGTCAGACAAGCCCGTCCCCAGTAATTTTAGAATTTTTAAAGTTTGTAGTCTGGTGAATCTGTAGAGGCCAAAGAGCCAACAGGAAAAAAAAGAATTTTTAAAGCAATTTTATTCCCGCAAGTCTTAAAATGTTGAACTTAAAATATCGATTGCTTCAATACTATATTCTTTATGTTTCTTATATCAATTGTAACATTTCCGTAAAATGTCCACTAATTTATAATACTCAAAAATAAACAAGCAGTTACCATCATTCATTTTAACGTATATAGGTACTATATATAACGCATTTTACATTTTAGGTGTGTTGCTGTAGACATGAGAGGCTATGGAGACTCCGAAAAGCCTGAAGGAATTTCTTTTTATAAAATGGAGTTACTTATTGCAGATATACGCGACCTGGTTTGTAAATTAGGTAATATTTTACGAACATTTTCTTTTTATTAAATTCAGTTTGTTTTGTACGTAGTGGAAGTGGGAGCGAAGAGTATACCAGAATAGTGCCTATAAAAACTATAAAGTGAACATGTGAAGGCCCATCAGGCCAATAGCGTATAATCAGTTCGAAAGAAAAATTGCCTCGTTTGAGACGCCATAAGAATCTTATTGGAGAGATCGATTAACGTGGTCATAGTAGGGTTTTATTAAATTTGGCAAGGCAAGGAAGGAGAGCAGTGTGTGCAGTAGATCTTGAAGTTAATATTGTGGGAGTTGATTCGCATTGGTAGAGAATTTTTAAGCGTACACGTGGTACGCAATTGTCAGCTTTCTCGTTTTGGTGCACGTTGGATCCGGGACTCACACGTTAAATGTATGGAAAGTTCATTTTCTCTATAGTGGCAGATGTATATATATTAGGTTCAAATATTGTTTAAGAATGTGAAAACAGGTTAGCTTTGGAAGAGCAAAGTAGGGATTAGGAAATTATACATTCGCCTATTTATGAAGATATAGTTATTCCGAGGTTGTAGTTGTCTCTCTCTCGCACTCTACTCGGTAGCTCGGGCAGAGCCCGACAGCAACAGATTACTTGAAAGACCTATGTTTTGAATATATTGCAGACCGCGTTATTTTGTATGTACCTTAAAAACAAATTTTCATATGTGAGTAGTTATTTGAAAAAAAACATGGCTTCCTTATTTTTTTTTTTATTCAATATATATTACTTTTTATCAATCAGATTATTAAATTACGGTACGATACTACATTTGAATCGATGTTGAACTAACAGTAAGTAGGCTTTTATTGTAATTTTAACGTCTGATTTCTTACAGGTCGCGAGAAATGCATCCTCGTGTCTCATGACTGGGGAGGCGCAATTGCAAATAAAGTGCGAGATATACACCCGAACATTGTTAGTGCTCTCATTATGTTAGGTAGCATGTCGAGTGAAGCTTGTGTACAGGAGATTTGGACAAGATCCGTACAAATGAGAATGTCATGGTAACGTTTATTAATACGAGTTAAGACCCTGGAAAGATCTTTGTTTTGATTTTTTTTGTTTTCTTGAACTTAACAGATTGTTTACAGACCATTTCATTTGAAATAAGCTTGTAGTTCGGTAAGGCTGTAAAGGCCCTGTCAGGCCAACAGCAAAGGTCAGTTAGAAAAAAATTATAATAAACTCACGAATACTGACTTCAAACAGTATCGATCGAGTATCAGGTGGGTATTATTGTTCTTTGAAAATTAAGCTAAAGTGTCCTCTACTAATGCTTGTTATCAATCTAGACCTCCAGATCGCAACACAAAATGATTTCTACTATATTTCGTTAAAAAAGGTGTAGTGTTCGTACTTTCATAGTCGAAACCGGAGACAAATTTCACCACCAATTACGTCATCATTTGTTATTTTTTAAACAACAAACATTTTTTGTGGGCACTATTAATCATTGTTAATATTTACATATCTATTTTATTTGTGACGTTGTGTTGTTTTTGTCGACTTTGTAAAATTCAAAAATGATGACAGATTGCCGTTCAGTTGTTCTATTTCCATTTTATTTTATTACGTGGTCGTACTGTAAAGGGAAGGCTTGGTCTAATTTTCTTCGTTAGTAGACAGACACGTGCAAAGCCGGGGCGAGCAGTTAGTAATTAATAAATATTTTTTCTTATTATGCACTGAAATACATAAAAGACAAAACGGTATAAATTTTGTCATCGATTATTTTTATTTTCAAATATAGGTATTTCAAAATGTTTATGAAAATTATTACGTATGTATTTGCTATTCTATTTCAGGAAAAAAAGATACATTCGAATGTTATTTTTATTAATACTCAGTAAATTATATCTACTTTCAGGTATATGTTTCTATTTCGAATGCCGGTACTACCAGAATTACTTCTTCTTATGAACGACTTACCTATGTATGACGTCATGTTAGTGCCGGGGAAGACATCGACTAATAAAGAAGACTTAGAATGTTACAGATATTGGTTTAGAAAACCTTGTTAGTATAACTGTTTTAAATATTTTTTGCCGAAATAAGATGAGAAAAGAAATATGTTTCGATTAACTTAGATTTTGTTTCAATTCCATTTACGTTACACAGTTGGCTTCTTCTAAAATTGGGAGAAAAATTGGTAGAAAATGTTTTTTGGCTTTCACATACACCAGTTGCGTTTCTCAAAAATTAAACAAATTATCGAAGAAATTTCTATTTCATGTAGGCGTTTATATATTATTATACTTAAAAAATAGATTTATTACGTGCGGGATGTCGAGTGTTATCACCGTTTGGATGTACCCCGGTTTAAATCCCGGTATGTCCAACGAATTTTTGGGAATTCGAGTACATTTACTAATTTAAATTGCTAAGTCTATTGGCTGACAGTGAAGAAAAAACATCGTAAGGAAATCTGAACCTGAGAAATATTTTTGTAGTAAATATAAAACTATACATTTTTGGGAGCTTGAAATCGCCAATAAATCGTAGGATGGCGTGATGTTTATGCCCATACCCTCTTTTGCCAAGTGGCCTATGGTCTTTCAAGGTCTCTTGTAGGCTGGGGATGACAATATTGTAGATGTTACTGTTATTTTTGCTAAAATTGAATTAAACCTCTTAACTAATAACCTGATCATTACCTAAGTATCATTGTCCACGTTCTTTATTCTACAATTTCACATATTTACAGATGCGTTAACAGCAACAATTAATTACTATCGAGCCAATTTTACATGTTTTGTTCCCGACAAGTATCTGAAAGAGGATATTCCTATGTTAGTCGCTAATGGTGCTAACGACCTATACATATGTCGAGATGCTCTGGAACGCATGAAAACAGAATATGCTCATATAGAAACAATTGTTATTGAAAATGTGGGACATTTTTTACAACAAGAAGAACCAGAAAAAGTCAACAAAATCATAAAGGATTTCCTGATGAATCTTAAATTTGATTGTTATAGTTTATAAAACTAGAATAAGTTTACTGTTTGGCAAAATGTTAATAAGCAAAAAAAAAAACATTATATAATGGACTTTGGATGCTTACAAAAGATATTACGATATGTTTATTTAATATTAAGATATTAAAGTTTTAAGAAACTATGATTTTTATAAGTTTTACGCGTCCAAATATGTGTATTTTCTTGCTGTTAAGAAGTGGGACAAGCGCTGTGGTGCGCATGTGTAGAGCGATTCAGACATGTTATGAGCAAGTGCTATATAAAAATGTTGTTCGTTAAATTTAAATACGGATTGTTGCAATGTTTTTTTAAAATAAAAGCCGTTTTTTATAATATTTCTTCTTTTTCTTGTTGTGGCATTACAGACGCATTCGACAATATCAATGTTTTGTTTGGATAGAGATTAAAATGCAATTTATACAATGTTTTCGAAAAACATGAGATTATTAAAACGTAGGAAGTTGTTTTAATTTAAATTTTAGGTATGATAACTGGATAAGGATTTTATATACTTGATGTACTTAAATTTTATAGATACGTATATAAAATATATCTTAAATATTTACATTAATTAAATACATGTGATAATTTCATTAATTAACGCGTTACTTTGCACTTCCGCTAAGAATTGTTTGGTCGCTGTCACGTCTTACTGTAACAGAAAACGGCAGTCGGCTAGCGTTGTCGACAGCTTCAACCACCTGCCAACTCGAGTTTAACTGCCGACTTGCCACGGCTTTTAATTATTTTTTAGTTGTTTCACAGCCGTTTTCTGTAGCGTGAAACGTGACAGCGACTAAATAATTCTAAGCGGAAGTGCGAAGTAATGTCCACCTTCATGTTGTTACATGTGATAATATTAAATGTAATATTATTTTCTAAAGTAAAACAACATTAGTGATGAAATGGATAAAGAAAAAGGAACCTGTACTTATTTCAATGAAATGGAGAGTTATTTAAAGAACAAGATAAAAAATGTGGTTTAGATCTCCGTCAACAAATCCACACGATGCACGCTGCATAAAGCGAAAGTTTGCAAGGTTAAGAGGAGTACATGCAGGGCTCAATCTCATACGAATTAAAATAGTACTTACAAATATATTAAATCCAGCTTTAAAAATACATGTAAGTTTCACACTGATGTCAAAAATGAAATAAAATTTCCCTATAAATCTTGCACAAAACTTCCAGTACACATTCCAAGCATTCTTGAGATGAACAACAAGATCATGACAATAAATGGTCTCCACATTCCACAGCTTCTTTAGCTAAATGGTCTTCTCTTTTGTTTCCATTTCTTTCTGATCTGGGATTCAAGCAAAAACTATTTTTTTATTTCTAATAAAACAAACATGAAATAATTTGCGAATGTCAAGAATAATATAATAATAATAGCTTAATTTGAATAGAAGTTTATTTTAGGCTTGTAGAGCACTAAGACTGTGTGAAAAAATAACAGTTTTATATCATTAATAAAATGTACTCAATTGTTTTAAATATACCAAGCCACTCTCCATTGAAAACGCGCGAATCTTAGGGAAGTATAATTTTTTGAATATTGTGTGCGATACACTCCGACCTCAACAAAACTGTCACGAGAGAACTTTGACGCATCGCTAAATATATGGTGGTAATTTTGCCACTTTTCATTTTCTAACATTAAATGAAAATGTATTTTTGATTCAGTTAAATTCTTGATTATAAATATATTATGTACGATATCTGGTTGAACAAACAAAGCTTTATAATTAGTATTAGGTATATAACGGTAAAATAACAGAACGAGATCGTTTTGAATTAAGTAGGCAAAGATTTATACTTTTTTACTTTAAAGATCTATACATTCTTACTTCTAGATAGGTAACCATGAAGAAAAGTTGACCATGGTGGGACACCCGGCAGAAGTGAAGCATTTGAATTAATATTAGAATTTATAATTAAAAACGTGTGAAATATGTTATAATCGATATAAATTAAAATAAAAACGAAATGTATAATATAGGTGCGCAAACATTAAGGGAGTCGAGAGCAATAGCGTATAGGGTACATGACGACATAAGAGAGATTCATGCGGTTTGCCGTGACGGTATACTGGTCGATTTTACTACCAATGTGTGCTAATAAATGTTTCACATCAAAAATCATACTAAAAGTATATATTCACTTTACTAGTACTTTATTAAGTAGCTTTTTCTTGCACGATTAAGAACGTGAAGGTAATGTAACGTACATCAACTTTGATGATGAAGGCTATCAAGTCTCTCAGTCATCTGCGCAAGTAATTATATTCTTGAATCAAGCCAACCAGCATGACGTCATAGCAAGCGCTGTCGCTTATTTCGCAATTATTTCTAGTTGTATAAAATATTTAAAACTCAAGATTCGATTGATATGACGTTTAAAATATTATGTTTTATGGTAAAACGGTATTAAAACAGCTATTACTTGCGCTTTTACATTTATAAAAAAATATGGTTTAGATCAGGGCTGTCCAAACCACGGCCCGCGGGCCGCTTGCGGCCCGCAGAATCTTTTTTATCTTCTTTGTTTAAATACATTAAATGAGTAAATTATTTTTCTTGCGACGAAATTCAAATGTTTTGGATATGTATTCGATTATGCTGCACACAACACTATTCACTCGAGAACCTACCTCTGTGAAAGTGCATATTCAACAATGAAGTTTATAAAATCTAAATACAGGTCTTCATTGACAGTTACTTCACTTAACATGCACTGCGTCTAGTTACTACTAATATTGAGGTTGATGTTGACAGAATTGTAAAAGACAAATTAATGAAAAAGTAGGTAATAAAATAATGATACTTATTATACTTGTATTTTATTTTTATAAATATTTTGCGGCCCCCCAATGTATTGAGTCATTTTTGTTGGCCCTGGGTCCCATGTAGTTTGGACAGCCCTGGTTTAGATCATAATCGTGCGTTACATCAGAACACAAATGTTATTTTTGTGCTTGGTCAATCTAGAAATTCATATTTGCCATAAGGGACTTAATCAAGATTAAGTTTTTTTATTACAGAGAATTTTTTATCTGTAAGTAATGCTGGCTTTCTACCACAGATTTTCGATATGTAGATTTAGATTTGTGTTTTTTATTTGGAAGTATTATTTGTGGTAAACTTGTTCGCCAGAGACAAATAAAAATGAATGTTCGCTTTGAAATTTGAAAGATTGTAAGCTAATGGCTGCCTCTAATGACGAAACAGCTGATGTGCGTTGTTTGATTTTTAATGAAAGTTCGTGTTTTCTTTGACTAATCTATCGAAATAACTTAGATGATATCTAATTTGTGTAAATATTTACGTTGGAATACAGGGTGTGTGCTGCTGTTTTGGTTTTTTGTTACTAAACGGTTGATTGATGTGTTTTCTACATTAGGTACTGACTGACTGACTATTTCAGATGTCACTAACCATACAGCAAATAATTTTGGACGCAAAAAGACTTGCAGGTCGTCTAAAAGACCGTGAGACAGAAGCGGATGCCTTATTGACCGAAACTCAAACGGCATACAGACAAATCCATACTATGAAACAGGTAATAATTGACCCCATCTCTGAATGCAGGCGCTGCCATTGGTTTCATAATTTGTTATTATAGTATAGAATTAGGAGATTGTTCAGTGTTATCTCGGCCGTCATTTAATTTTTGAAAGCAGTACACCCGTTGTTGAAAGTAAATTGTTTAGATCGTTGAATACGTAAGTACCTATTTGGTAGGGCAGTGCATGGTTGAGGTGTATTATCAATAACAGGGTTATTATGTTATGTTGTGGGTGTATATAAATTCGTTCGCATGTAATCCATGTTTATAATTTGATTTTTACACACAGGACACAGGTACAGTTTGCAATTAATTTCGTTTTACTAATCTTGACAAAATAACTCCATTTCATTTGATGCTAAGTAAACTGTAGTCCGAAATTATGGCGATTGGCACTTTTTAGTTGGAAATACATTAGTTTAAGGTTACTATAAGTCAAGTGAGTTATTATGTAAAAGTATAGTAGTAAATATTCAGGGGGATGTAAGTGTTTTAGCAAGGGTTAAACATTACCTATCTTTTTGTTTATTAGTGCATACTATGTTGCTGGTTGAAATCGCATTTGTTTTTCGTTTGTGCGTTTATTGGATACCTCTCATGCCTTAAGTCTTCTCTCGAGGTCTGTTTATACCTGACTTGCATATATGTGAATTTTTTTTTATGCCATCCCATCATCCTAAGTAGTCCCATAAGTGTGATGTTGATGAGTTCTGGGAGTGTTTTTATATATTCATATGGGAGTAAGTCAGATGTTAGTACTGATTTAAAAAAAAATATTGTCATGTAAATATTTCAGTACAAAGAGGAAGTAGATACTCTCAATGAAGCCTCCAGAGAGAGACCACGAGGAGCCCTTATTGCCAGCATAGAGAGAGAATCCCGTTTGATGCGTGATGTACAACGAGAAAATGGAGAACTACGAGCAGCATTGGAAGATCACAGAAGAGCTTTGGAACTCATAATGTCTAAGTATCGACAACACACTGAA
Source organism: Antheraea assamensis (assembly GCA_035772565.1). Lineage (NCBI taxonomy): Eukaryota > Metazoa > Arthropoda > Insecta > Lepidoptera > Saturniidae > Antheraea > Antheraea assamensis. Next base: position 2,737,298 of record JAQQSE010000042.1, read on the forward strand.
AAACGGATATGGGAATCTAGGATAGATTTTACAGCTGCTGTTAATGAGAAACAACAAGAAGTATGAATTTATTACTATTAATTTAGACTCTCCTTTATTAGATTTCAAGATTTCTCTTAATACATAGGTAGCTTTGATATGATTTCATTTTACTTGATCAGTGACCTAGGATTTTGTTTGGATTTTGTAGGTTTCATCATCTTCTTAGTAAGGATATATTTTGAGGATTGAATATAATCACTTGTCACATTCAATAATCTAGCCCACACCTTGTATTGCATATATTATTTAAGTTATTAAAACACTTGGATCATCCTTTATTAAATTCTCTGTTACGGATATTGTATTGTATTAAAAAAGTTTGACATATTTAATCTAAAGCCATGGGCACCAAATTGCCTTCAGTAGCCTTCGGGCTGCATGTGCCCAGTGTTTGTGTGGCCCATGAGAAAACAAAAATTTTTAGTCAATTTTTCAAACTTAATTTTGTATATGTTGTTAACTAAAAGAAAGTACTCGAGATGGAATAACGAAATAGAATGAGAGAGAACATGTTTGTGAATGTAGAAATTAAAAAGTAGTAATATGTCGTTTTTTTAATATACATTATGTATTTACACCTACTTATTTGACACTTTTAACTAATTATTCAATGACACGATTTCTTTAAGATACACAATATTTTAGCTCTAAAATTAAGTGCAAATAAATTTTTAGTTGTTTGGAAATCATTTAATAATAACTTAATTGTGCTGGCAAATAAATAATTTTACTGGTTGCTATTGCCATATGACATGTATAAGATGATTAGATTTTGACAGCTCATACAATATATGTCAATTGATTGGGTGTGTTAGTTACCCAATCCGTGAATGTGAGGCCCAGAGTTATATTTCACATGGAACCATGTTGCCCTGACAGCTTAGCTTTTATATCAGTTGTGCCAAACAGACAATTCAAACAAATTATTTTTGTTCCATCACTGCCAGTGATTATTTTAGCTACTTTTAAGATTTGCCAAAAAATATCAACTTTGACTTGCTTTTGTGGGCCATTTAAAAATGTTGGCAGCGGATATAGGGTAAAGCAACCTTGATCTATAGAAAAATTGTTTAAAACATTCTTAACAATAAAATAAATGGTTTAATATTTATCTTAAGAGACAGATACGTAAAGAGAATAGTATTGCCAGTATTAATTTAGTGTGAAAAGTTAAAATATTTGCACAGGTAATTCGTCAGCAGGCAGAAAGGATCAATGAAATGACAAGCATTATGTACAAAGCAGTGAATATGGATGAGAACGGAGATGCAAGAAAAGAAGAAGATGTTTACCAAAGGCTCATTACTGAGAATAAGGTTTGCTTAATCATTTGCTTTTTATGGTCCCAGATTTTAAATAAACAATTTTTAATTACCTGCTTATTCTATGTCAATTCATATTATAGTGTTGTTGTCCATAGATTAATTACCATTTAAAAAGTTTTTACAATTTTTATTACGAAATCAATGTTTTATTTATCCATATTGGAAAGACAAATGATAATATGGAAATGGAATGTAAAGACTGTCTGAATAATTGAGATGATCGTTTTACTTCACTTGCATACATTTTATTCTTACTGAACAAGAAACCAGGTAGTGATGAGTGTATACGACATTTGTGCTATGGTGGACCATAATCAACATTTAATTTTCCAATAGAACCTGTGACTAGCGCCCTGTCTTGGGATAGGCAATTTGGATATTTGTCCATGACACAAAAACTGAGGGCAGTATTTTGTCTGTTAGTCTAAAAAAAGTCACTTATATGGTTAACTATTTGGTGCTAAGTGTATATCTTCTTTTTAATATATATAAATTATGTGTAACGTTGTTTGCCCGCAATGGACTCCAGCAACAGTAGTTTATACTGAACCAATTCTAATAAAATTTTGCATACAGTGTGCAGTTTCATCCAACTTGAAAGATAAGATAGTTTACATCTCAATTTATAATCGCAATATTATTTTATTGCGAATTATCTGTTTATTCATAATGAGTCATGATTATCTCTGTTAGTTCAATAAGATTATAACAAATGACGGTATAAGGTAATTCGTTGACTGGATTGACATCCCTGCAAAGTCAGACCGGGCATCTACTCTATACGTATATATTTTAAATTGCTTTTTACTGTTTTATAAGAACAACAGGAAATCATTATAATTACCAACCCAGAAATAATACATTTCCTTATATGACACCAGTTGAATTTAAAAGTGCAACTATATTCTAGAAACTACTATTTGAAGTTTGTACAATTTTAACATTACAGTACTGATTACATTCAAATTTGAATATATTGTGATTTAAACTTATATGCTGTATAAATAAAAAAAAGGTGTGTGTGCGATTCACACACGATAAAAGTGAAACTTCAGTAAATCGACAAAAGAATGAGATGAATATATATAACAAGGGTAGGGTAATTACAAAGTTTATTTGTTTAAAAATGAAAGTATTTTGATTAATTTTAATAGATATTTTATAGTTTATTTAACATACGTTACATAATTTATTGCTCAAGTTCCATATTTTCAGTTTCAACAAAATAGATATAAAAATACTCATAGACACTGTTAAATAATAACACACCACGCTGACTTCTTCCTAAAAAGCTGTAATACGTAGCTGTATATGGTGTACAGTTGTACACATACTTTTCCCATATACTAACACACGTTAAATGCTCAAATACAAGCATGTATTAAACAGTGTGCAATATACATACACACCGACATTTGCTCTCTCGCTCTGGCTCACTATTTCACTTCAAAAATAGTATGTATATTTCTGTCTCATTCCTTGCCGGCTTCATACTACACATTTTTGTATTTGTGTCTCTTACCTGTCGTTTTTACGTTGCATCCGGTTTGAAATCACAACGATTCTAAACTAGTTTCTCTTCAAAAATCTGATTAATTTCCTCAGGGTTTGAGAGAAATGTTGCATCTCTCTAAAAGGTACGGTTCAGATCGGCCTCTGGCGCCGGCGATGGAGGACAAGGATGTACAAACGGACGGGCCTTCCGTGTCGGGTGCGTGACGGCCCGCTGCAGAGCCCTGCCGCCTATGAAAAGGAGAAAATGGCGGGCGCGGGCTCCGTGCCTCGCCTCGCCGCACTCCTAGGTAGACGACATTGACACCTCTTGTCCGCACATTTGAACACTTATTATCCTTAGTTTTATTGTGTTAATACTCTTTTAACATTGTAACCTCATTAGATGGAAGAACTTGGCACTTTTATAGGTGTGAACTTTTTAAAAATAATAGAAGCCACCTTTGAGACATTTATTATTTGTGAATGTTCAGTGCATCTGTGATTTGTACCAGATGTGCAGACAAGGAGTAGATCTAAATATGTTGTTGATGACTGTCGCCGATCCATTATGCAACATGTACCTTATTGTTACTCATATGTTTTGGATCTTATATATTTTGACTTTATACACTTTGAAGTTTTATCCTCTATATTTTAATAATTAAGGTAGAAAAACACTAAATGTGTTGTAGCGTGTTGTGACGCGCCAAGAGCGTATTGGCTTCATACATTTAAGCATAGATAAAAGCACATTAAAGTACAGTATTGTGTTGTGTTGTAATGCCTCAGTTGCTTCAGCTTGCGGTCAGGTTCTGGTGAAGCTGTGAGGCCTATCAAGCCAATAGCATAGTCAGTTCGATAAAAAAAATTTAACTGCAACTCCAGGAATACATAACCCGGATAGGTGTTTGGCAACAGATATTTATCAACTGAACGAGATTATGAAACTCTGATGAACTCAGTAACGTTATTTTGTCTCCAAAGAATTTTATTAACAAATTTAAAGCCTGTTTAAATGTTACAAATATCTGATTCGGAGTGTTTAATAAATATGAATTATACAGTAAATTAACTTGCTCAGTTACTGTCACCATAGAGTGCGCTATAACACAATAATGTGTTTCTACCTTCACAAGACGTACAGTGAATGTGTAACATATGTTAAATATAAACATTTCTTTTGGTTGTATTTCATGTTAAATACAGTGTAAAATAGGAGCAAATCTTTACTGCAAGATTAAAAATTTAGTCTCTTGCTATAATGATGTGATTGTGACCTGTAGCTTGTTCAATTATCTTCATCGAGTAAGTGTAGTAATGCCATTATATATTAGATATCATTAGTTATGGCAAAACTGTGATCTTTAGTATTTTGCTCTTCATTTGTAAAGATACATAACATGCTCACCACCTGGAAATGTGTTATCACTTACAATGAAACATCTTGTTATGATATTTGGTAGTTATTTGTAATGGTATTTTAGTATATTAAAAGTAAGAAGCTCCTCGTGTTTTGCTCCTTAACTAAATTCTCATGGAAATGTTAAGGATAGGCGAATTTAAGACCTATTATTATTTAATTTTTATTGTTTTAAAATTAAATTTAGCACTTTACAATGTAATAATTAATTTTATAATACTCGAAACCACAGTTATTTTGTAAATCTTTTGTAACACGTCTAGATTGATCTTCAATTACTCGAATTCCATTTACACCTAGGACCTATTTCGTTTATATGAGCAGTCTGTGTCTGTCGTCTAGCTTTCGACTTACTTTACTATAGTTTAATATTTCCATCATGAATTTTGTAAGTTCTGTTACACGCTTACAAAGTACTAGTCAAGTTATGAGCAGATCAGTTACTGCATAGCATAATATCATTTTTACATTATAAAATCTATATTCATTTTATGTTGATGGGAAATAAATACCATGATACCTTTTCTTTGTGAACTGTTAATATTGTTATGGGCATAGTTGTATTATTAAATAAAGTATTCACAAAATATGTTATATTTTATCATTTGATTCAATACTATCAGCTTTCAATGTCTAGTGATTGGTATAGAGTATTTATAGATTCTTGGTAGTGAAATTTGTAACTTTTACTACTGCCTCAGGCGCAAGCAAGCAATATTAATACTGTTACGATGTAGGTTAATTGTTGTTATAACTGATATCTTTTTTGACCAAATTTACTGATGATGTCATTTTAAAATTGCATTAATTCCTCGGGCACACCATGTAAATAAAAATGAAAAACTTTATAGCTATAAATTTAGAGATATAGTATCATATACTTTAGAAGAATGAATTTGCAATAGAAAACTTTGAATAGTGTATACAATAGACATTTTAAATGTGCAACCCCTTTTAAATGTAACAATTATTTAGTGCAAATTGATAATCAAATATAGTATTACTTATTTTCATGTACTTATATTATTCTTTTTTTATTGAGTTTTATATTTTCATGTTATAACTTTGAACCACTAAATTTTGACTCAATTTAGCTCAATGATTGAATCCAGCCTGTCTCAGTTTTCTTTTACTGTAAATGAACTGTTTGAAATTGGTTATTTCCAAAGTATTACATATTTCCCCAGAGGACATGGAAATTTATGAAATGTTAGATGTTGTAATCATAAATTAAGGATGTAAAAGTATAATTTCTATATAGTTTTTATAAATTATACTTGAACACTTTGAACCCACTTATCAGAATTTTATGTCTATAGCTTTCTCATTTATTACAAGTTAGTCAAAAAGCTTAGATTAGTAATAACTGTACAAATAATGGGTGTAAAGATTTCTGTCAAATGAGAATATTACGAAATATTCACTAACTAGTTTCCATGTTTAAAAGATTTATACTGAAAACGTTAAAGATGTATCATATAAAAAATGTGTACTAAACATGAATTTCATCATTTTAATTATAATATTACTGGGATACGAATGAAACTGTAATGGAAGACAAAAGCAAACATTTCCGGAGTAAAAAATATGTTTCTTTTTTTTAATTTTTCATTTTGGCTAATGATATGATTGTTTATGATACACAGTTTGTAGGGTATAAATCTCATAACTTATATATTATTGTACTTATATGGTCTATAGAATGTGTATAATATGTATAACATACCTCAGCCACAAGTTTCAGTTTATGCAGTATAATTAATCTTACATGTTATAAAATGTAGAATTTAGTACTTTAATATTAAAAATTACTAATATAATTGCTATTATAGTCTGTATGCATTTGTTTATTAAATATGGAAGCTAGACAGTTAATGATTTTTTAAATTGAAACTGAGAAATCCAGGGATCGGCAATTGGAATAGAAAATTATTGTTACTAATGTCAGTTGCAGATCCACATACACTTGTCTCTTAGTTGTTGAACTTACATAATTACATAGTTATATGCCAATGAAATTGGTGAAAAGTCTATTTCATGAAAATGTTTACCCTATATAGATATAAATATTAAAATAAATTAATATAGGTGAATAGTTTTTTCTGCTGTAGAACAACATTGTAGAGCAAATAATGTTTTAAATATATTTAAATATATGATTAAAATAATGTATAGTTTTATTTTAAAAATTTGTTTATGTGAACCTTCGGACAATTTGTTTTTCATTGCAAAATAGGCTTTAATGTTTATGAAAAGTCACCTTTCATATGTAAAATGCAGTGAAGAATAGATTGGCTGTAGAATTTTTCAGTCTGTGATGTCGGGTGTATCGAATAGATTCTTCTCTTTGTATTTGTGACTAAAAATCCGTACTTTCAATTCATGTATGATTTCAGGATATTTTACTAACTCTGCTTGTACGAATATCTTAACTGTAGTTTAAAAAAGCTTAAAAATTATAACTGATAGGGAAGACAATAATTAAATAGATTATTCAGATGTTTATGTTATATTGCTTAAATGGCAGTTAACATTGATGTTAATGATCCAATTTCATTCCTGTCATATCTACAGACTTATTCTTCTATTACGGACCCTTTAGAAAACATGTCTCATCTCTCATTGTGTCAAACAATAGGGATGCCCTATAATCATAATAATAACATAGTTAATGTACACAGGCAGACCTAGATTAATGATTCTCGTAATTTAGGACAGGCACTTGATATTGGCGACTCTTCTCTTTGGGCCTTTGAGACTTAGATGTAAATTATCTTAGCAGAAATTCAGCACCTAGGATATGCTTAGATTTAACGGTTCAAGTCATATTAGATTCATATTTAGCTTTTGTAAAACAACATATCTTGAATACTAGGCACTAGTAAAGCTTCTTTTTTTTTAAACAACTTGGTGGAAATATAAAAAATAAATTGTATTTTAAATAAAGAATTATATTTCACAATCTTTATTTTCAACTCTCTTGTTACATACTTACAAAATATGCAGAAGAATTAAACTACTGCTTGTGGATCATACTCTTGTTTGAGTGTAATCTGTGGGGAACTTAAATGAATGTTGTCCAATTGCCTGGATGTTTGGTAGGAGGCCTGCATTAGGTATAATGTTCCAAGAGAGAGTTAGTGTAACATTGTTGTGTCCCCTGTTGACAAAATATTTGTTTTTATAAAAATAATCTAACTGCAAAGCTAGATTCTAAGTATTATAAACTAGCTTTCTGCTATGGCTTCACTTGCCTTAACCTAACCTATCCCTCAGGAATAATACTTTTTTCTAGATGGAGGGTACCCTATATCCTTTTCTGTACCCCTGAAAACATGTATGCAAAATTTCATAATGATTAGTTGAGTAGTTTAGGCCTAAAAGTGTATTTAACAAACTGACATTTGCATTTATAATATTAGTTAGGGTTAGAATACCATTCATTGTACATAAAATTGTTACTACATTTAAGTAAAATAAATCTGATTAAGCAGAATATTTATTATTACAATGTAGTATATTCCTAACTAGAAAAAAAGCAGTTCAAAAATTTACATTTGGGAGGACCATATATAATTTAATTCCAAAATCGTGGATCCCATAACATTTAAAATTTCTTATTTATGGCTAATATGGTACCCTGTTTTACTATCACGAGTTCATACATTGGCATATGATGAACCTTCAAATAAAGTTGTAGGGGTCAAAATTCAAATAGACTCATTCAATATATATTAAAGTGTACAATTATTAATATATTTTAAATATGCATATATGACTAAAGTAATGTGTTATGTTTTCATGAACTAATGGAATATTTTCTCAACTGAAAAATTATGGCAATAAGTGTAACTTCTTATACAATAGACTAAAACCTTATAAATCAATGAAATACTTACTTCAAACCGTTGCCATCATCCCAGAAATAATATTTTGTGTTCATATTCTTAAAATCTAGCACAGAGTTTTCACCTCTAAGAATTATTTTGTCCCATAAGACAACCTGATTTAACTCATTGTTCGGTGTTATATATTCGGCAGTTAAGTACAAAAACAACTGTTTTACATTCCAGTTGAAAAGATGAGACAAATCTGTCTTCAGATCAAACGTCAAGAATCCGAGATCATTTCTTTCCCTGGATGCTCCGTAATCGGGCACATTTTTGCTGAAACGTTAAAATAAAATAAATATTACAGTTGTTAAATTGTGAACATAAACAACACGTATATACTCACACAACTACTTTTACTGTATTCATTTGTGCGGCAGTTCTATAGTCGACAGTTAGGGTCGAGAGAAAACATAAGAAAGTAAGACATGCTAGAACACTTAACGTGTAAGTTAATATCGCATTTCCCCTCGTTAACACCGAATACATTTTGTGATTATAGTAGGATACTAAAATATTATTATTTTTGTAGTTGTGGCATGAGTTTCTTCACTCGTTGATTCGGTTTTCCTGATGTTTGGTAGATGACGTTTTGGACACGTCATGTGTCAGTAATTTAGATTTCTATGGCCACTGGATACACGTTTTTTAAGAAAGATTTGAAGCGATTTATAAAAAAATCCGATTCAAATGCAAAAAATTCTAAAAATGGTAAAAAACAGTTTTTCTTACGTAGGGTAGGTATTTTAGTTTATTAGAAATAAGAAGGATAGGCGAATTTAAGACCTCTTATTATTTAATTTTTATTGTTTTATAAAATTGTTTAAAAATCAGAAACTTCAAGTTTGTGGCGTTTTTTTCTTTCATTGCTGTAAATCATAAATAAACATTTTTTTTTACCAAAAATAAACTAATGCCATCGCCTCTATACAAAATCATATACCTGTTTAATTCAATTACTACGTATATTTTAATAAACATAAGTTGTAACAAAGTGTATGAAATAATATGTAGTTATAAAAACTCTACAGCGCTATGGGACAGAAAAATGTAACTGCGTGAAATTCACAGTATATCAAGAAACTAACCAAATTATATTACCGAATTTTGAGATTGTAAACATTTATTGCTATTTATCGGTTTACAAACTTTTTATTATTATTAAAGTAAAAGCAAATGTAACACCCAAAATAGATATGAAAGGTTTATGGGCATTATTGCAGGGCAATCCTCCTGGAATTGATCGGCAAAAGCAGGCTCTTGTAACATAGCTGCCGTTTGTTTGAGTATAACAGCCACTGGTGATTGCGTTTCCAAGATTGTTCACTGCACGTGTACACATTGCTGTTGAATTTTCCACTGTAGAAAATAAAATATTTTCATGTAAGTACATTATACGTGTAAAATTATATCACAATTAGTTACTCGCCTTCTTTTATTATGAAAAAAGTGAAACTGTGAAATAATTGAAGGGGAAAAATGTATCGTATATGGCAAGAACTCATAAGCTAGCTTAAAGATGCATGTATTGGTAGTACAGTGGCAAAGTGCTTGTATACTACGTAATCGGGCGTAGGTTCGAATCATATAATGTCTTCCAAGATTGAATAAAAAAATATGTAGATGGCATTTTAACTATTGAAAATTTGCTTTTAATGATATACAAGGTTTCAGTCAGTTGTGCCGGAGAGCTAATATTAGTTTTAGGCTTGGTATATCATCCTTACTTATTTAGTGAAGTAGATGGCAATGTAGTCAAGCGCTAGTCTAAATCATAATAAAATAATGTAACCGATGTTTAATATTAAATACTAATATTAGTCTTATACAAACCGTGTCCATCAAAATAATAGGTGTATGTAGCGCACACGTCATTGCTCGCTAAAATACAGGACGCATTCTGTGAATGATATCTCCAAATGTAGTCCACGTCGGGCCAAGTTCCGTCATCTAAAATATAATATACAAGGTGTTTTTTTATGCATGTTCGTACGAATTTAATTTAAAACCTTTATGAAAGATATAGATGAAATCTTTTAAATATAATTTTTATGATGGGTAGAAGTGCCATGAAATCTGAATTGAATTATTTTTGTATTATTCCCAAAACGGCGAGCGGGCACCAGCGCATGTCTAAAATAAAATATAACATTATTTATTTATATCGTACATGTTAAATACGACTTTTAATAATTATGGATTTGTAATGTTTACATGCACTTTTGCTTCGGGTGAGACAAACCAAATACATCCTAGAAAATAATGATTGTACATTACAATTTAAATGGTACATTGAAGCATTAAAATTATGTATAATATTTAGTGGTAAACGTACATGATACTACTAGTGGTAGTTGACAAGGAACTCCGCTGGCAAGCCTCGTCGCGTCTTGACATGTGGCGTTCAGAAACGTGCTTTCATTGTTCCACCGAGGACCCAACCATGTATACTGAAAGCATCTTGCCACATCTGATTGAGCCGCTACTATGATTATGCCTATATGAAGATATTTAACAACAATTTATCAGAAAAGTATTAAAATAAAAATAAATACAATAAAAAGAAAGTAAAGTATGCAAAATTATATGTAATGCACTATTAATACATAGATGGAAATACTATAAAATTCTATCTTGGATTACAACTTAATAGATACTTTGTACAAAATTGTGTTGGCGGGTAAATAATTATATTAAAAAAACGATGTCAATTCAACTTCTACTGTGTTATGTTGGTTAATATATAATGCTTTGGGTAAAATATTACAACAGACGACACTGATGATTAATTTTGTGTCGGTTTTTAATTAAGTCATCCTCTATTAATAATAAAATACATTTTACACTGATTAGTTTTACTAATTGCTTTTTAAAGACAGAAGCAATTTTTATTTCCTCCAAAAATTTTATATTTCTGACTTAAGAAATGAATAGTTCCCCATAGAAACTTGCATAAACTTTTTTACTCAATGTCAAAAATCTTTTACCTATTACTACTAAGCTAGTACTCTACAAAGTTATTTAGTGGCGGCTTATATAAAAATGGATAACATGAATATATTCTTTGTAGTCCGGTGAATCTGTAGAGGCCTCCGGGTCAACAGTGTAGTCAGTTTGAAAAAAAAAAATATATTCATTGCATTTTATGCATCATAATTTACTTTCGATTACAATGAAAATTTGTATAACAATAAAATACGGGAATCTGGAATCATGTAGCTTCATATTAATGAAGGAATTGTCGAAATCGGATACCAGAGATTAGTTCATTCATTAGTACACCCAAACTCGTATAATATTTAATCCATTAATACATATTAGTAATTACAACATAGTGTCGTGAATGTAAAAATAGCCTGTATATTTTTAGACAAGAACAGGAAATAACTAATGAATAACATTAATTATTCAATGGATACTAGACGGAAAAATTAGGAAAAACAAATTCGCTTTCATAAAATTCAATACTGTGCAATAATTTGTTACAGTTATTATTCAACAATGTAACATTGGCTACTTTTTAGCTGACGACCTGATATGAAACTATAATATTAACGCTGTATTTATTAAATTGTACGGCTATAAAGTCAAAGTAATAAGCTTCTATAAAGTATAGCCCTTGTTTTTTACTTTTGTACCTATTCATTATAACATTTGAGCACAATTTACCTACAGGCAGACGTTTGAATAAGATCTACTATCATATAAATGCACTTGTTATTTTCACATTAAGACAATAGTGATACATCGTAAAAACCCGTCAACAACTACTATTTAAATATGCACCGTGTATGAATGTAATAATGGAATGTACACATACCTACTACGTGACTTATATTTGACAATTTTATACCCCCTCCACCCTTTGGTAACCATCCGTAGTATATGAGGAGACCCCCTTCCTCTCCCTCTAGTTTTCACATAGTAATTCATAAATATGTTATTTGTCATATTTTATTAATTTCTCTTTTTTTGTATTGCCTGCATAGACAACGAATCCTTGTAACATTTAATGAACGCATTGTACAGTTGATCGTAAACGACATTATTGTATCGGCACAAACACTTGTCGATTTGCTGGGCAATTATACTGCACTACAAACTATTAGTTTTCAATCAGTGGACGTCCCGGTATATTTAAATATAGCTCGAAAAAGAGAGAAGAATTAGAAGAAGAATAGAAGAATTTAGAGAATATTGACTAGGCGATGATAACTTAAACCCCATCCCTCCTCCCTGTGACCAAGCATGGCACTTTGAAGACCTCCCCCCTCCTGAACGGGTCACGTAGTATGAGTACGTTCCCTAAGAAGCGATGGTGGCGTAGTTGATAGCGTGTTCGGACACCGCGTCCATGGATGTGGGTTTGAATACTTGCAACTGAGTCGGAGCTTTCGGTGAAGGAAAACATCGTGATGAAAGCATAGCATGATGGTAAGGCTTTTTATAAGTCCACCTATGTAACTGCTACCCTCAAGTTGAAATTTTGTTGCCAAGCATCTGTTTGTGTGTTCCGGCAGCTGCACTTCAGAGTCAGTCCCTTCTAGCTATAATGTGTTTACTATCTTAGATCACATCGTCATTTATCATCAGATGAGATTGTGGTCATATGCTAAAACCTATAAAGCATAAAAAACATTTCATACACACCTGTTAAGATTTAAAATCTAATCGATATAAAATACAAGACAAAGTGCAAGAGTGCACGAATAACCGCAAAAGAATTACCGGAACTGTATTTAGATTGGAAATTATTTAATATCAAAAATAAATACTCACATGACAATAATAGGCCAGTTGAAACTATAATATTCCGTTGACGCATAGCTCAAAAGATACATGAACCTAAATAAGACAAAACACTTTTAAAAACAAAACAATGTATTGTTCGCTTCCGACTAAAGGGGATTTTATTGTTTATCAGCGATTGTTTGACATCGACTGAACAGTGATATCATTTCATTATAATTCAAACTTTATCAAATATTTAAAATTATCTATTCATTAACTGTGAATTGGATTGATTTTGTGATAAGATTAATCGGTTATTTTATATTATCAATGGCAATTTTTAAACACATTCAAAGCATTTGAAGACATTTTGGAATAACATTTCTGGTATATCGCTGACGACCTCAGTTCATAGTGTGAACGGTACACACATCCTATCACCTCATTTTACTACATATACAACTCATCAATTAACCGCTTTGAACATAGATGCGTAGAACCTAAATTTAGGTATAAATACGTATTATATTATGTACATACAGGTGTAATTTTTACAGATTTTAGTCGGTTCGATTCCCGGCTGAAGGGAAGAGAATTTTCGAAAATCTTTGAATGCAGTTTTATTTCTTTTCGAAAATAAGGAAATATTTCTTTGGAGTAAAATTTGCTATCTCTACTATTTCGAGTACTTTGCCTCCAGGTAGCATTAAAAAATTCCACCTGTATAATATTGAGACAACTTAATGATAAATAAATGCCAATTTTAAATTAATATTATAGTATTTTAAAATTATTTTGTATTAAACTTTTGACTGTATTATGCGCAAACCTGAACTCATGGCTCTATTCAGAGCGTTCAAAAGGACTGCAGATGGCCAGATCCCGGAATGCGATACCCTTAAACGTTCGTTTAAAGAAAGGTGAGGTGAGGATATGTTTGAGTGTCCAAATTTAAACAGGTACTGTGTATTAATTTTCTGACAATAAAGTACTGATATATTTATGTGTATTTCCACATTCTCATTTAAATTTTGTAATTTAGATCGAAATGTGTAATTTATTTATTATTTTGTTTGGAAACTAGCGGACTCGCTAGGTAGACGTTTTCCCTTATATTTAATAAGTCACCAGTATATAAAAAAAAAACTTATTGAGGGAGGCTGAATATTTGGGATTACATATATGTTTTGTTATTATTATTAGAAGAGACCAATAAAAGATATATAAAAAGAATTTGGTCCAAAAATTTTAACGTCAGTTACTGGGTACAACAATAGTTAAGAACCACCTGTAACGGATCTATACAGGCCCCTTATAGGAAAAAAAAAAATATTTATACGAACAACTCCATCTAGTTAGAATTATAAAGAGTTCTCCATACTTGGTCAATATTGGTGTATCGAAATTTTGACAGACATAATAATAGTACAATAACGTAACTAGCGCCAACTTTGGAAACTTTTATAATACAGGTTAAATAAAAGGAATAAAGGGAAAATACATATTATAATATATTCGTAAAATTATGTAATATATTTTAACAGTTATAGTGAATTAGATTAAAGTAAAGATTGAATAAAATCTTTATGTAAATATAGAACATTTGTAAAATCATAGACAAAGTGAAGAATTTCTATTGGTTGTATTTTGTTTATAATAAATTACCAATGGGGAATCAAATCAGGGATCATTGTTTACGATTATGAATGGAAAAGTAGGTCAACGATTATTTAACAAAGGGGCTTTATAGAAATTTGTTTAATTTTTCGATACTTGAAACAAAGAATGGACTGTTGTTTAAGATTATGAAAAAAAAGTAGGTCAACAATCATATAACAAAGGGCAACTATAGAAATTTGTTTATGTTTAATGCTAGAAACAAAGGATGGATTGTAGGAGTAGGAGGAATAAGTGGTAAATTAAGAACGGAAAAAACCCGAAAAATATCAGTAATTTCGAGGAATGAAAGGACTGATTGTTTGACGAGATTTGGGAGAAGGGCACATGGATAAAAGAGGTTTCAACTAGGGAATCGAGAGAGTTTAGAGTTTTTAGAATCAGTGTGCTTTAGCGGTCGTAATGACGGTCTAGGGCAGTTTTAGGCAGTTGATAGAATCAGGAAGTGCTTTAGCGGTCGTAATGACTGTCTAGAGGTAGTTTGCGCATAGAACAAAAGTAAATAATGTTCTTCCAAGTTATTATTCGATTTACTAATAGTCGGGGAGTTAATAGTATTCTCATATAGTGTGCGTGAGTTTCGCTAACAGTTCAGAGAGATCCCACAGTAATTTAGGTGTTGTAGAAAACAAATTGTCAGTTATTTCCCGTCGTAGAAATATTGAAATATCTAAAAGAAGAGGTATTGTTGTGTTAAGCATTGTAGTCGGTAATTTGTATTTAGAAAGTACATTTATTAGATCTACGAGACTGTAAGTAATTTAAATTTATACATTATTACATATGTACACTATAACTACTATTTATAGATTTCAAACAAAACACATATATAGATACATAAGACTACTGTACATAAGTTAAAGGTTTTGTAGTTCTGATAATACTATCAGAATGAGGTAAAGTTGGTTCGGGTAGATTCGTGACAATGTTATAATTCAGTAATACATCATTTGCTAAACTGAGGTGATTCCACTACACAAGCTTTTACTCATCAGTGTTTTATTATAGGAAGTCCCAGTAGGCGTTGAATTGAGTTGGCACCTAAAGCAAGGCCTACGCTTCGGCGGTTCTTGAATTCTCTCTCTCTGTCAAGTAAAACTAGTTTGCTGGATAGCGAAGAGGTTCCTGTATGCCTGAAGACGAACTGGGTAGTTGTCGGCGATACGTTTGCCTTGACCCGGGGAATGGTTTGGTCTTAGAAGCATAGTTCTTCTTTACCAAAGTACGAACCGGTAGCCTTCATTGTTCGACATCATCTACCTAGTGAATCTTCCGCCTGGTGTTAGTCGGCCCTAGCCTTGACGTAACTCATTCGACATCCTCTTGTGTTTATAATACAAAAGAATGTGTACTGGAATACACTGAAAGTTATAATAAACCTCTTTGTTAATGTCACAACTCCACACACAACTCTTTACAGACATATCAACTAACTTCAGTAAATATACATCTAATGCTAAAAATATCAAATATCTATTAGAGTTTGAATTCTATAACATAGTAGTAGAATTTCAACAAATTATTAGTTTTATATAATATAAGGTAAGCTAAATATATTTCAACCCATTTAAAAGGTATATTTTTTAGATCTACAAGAGTGTGAGTAATTTAATATTATATTTTGTTTATATGTACATTGTAACAATCATCTATAGAATTCAAACAAAGACACATGCGTACATAACACTACTGTACATCAGCTAAAGGTTTTGTAGTTCTGATAATACTATCAGAATGAGGTAAAATTGGTTCGGGTAGATTCGTGACAATATTGTAATTCATTAATACATCATTTGCTAAACTGAGGTGATTCCACTACACAAGCTTTTACTCATCAGTGTTTTATTATAGGAAGTCCCAGTAGGCGTTGAATTGAGTTGGCACCTAAAGCATATACGCTTCGGCGGTTCTTGAATTCTCTCTCTCTGTCAAGTAAAACTAGTTTGCTGGATAGCGAAGAGGTTCCTGTATGCCTGAAGACGAACTGGGTAGTTGTCGGCGATACGTTTGCCTTGACCCGGGGAATGGTTTGGTCTTAGAGGCATAGTTCCTCTTCACCAAAGTACGAACCGGTAGCCTTCATTGTCCGACATCATCTACCTAGTGAATCTTCCGCCTGGTGTTAGTCGGCCCTAGCCTTGACGTAACTCATTCGACATCCTCTTGTGTTTATAATACAAAAGAATGTGCACTGGAATACACTGAAAGTTATAATAAACCTCTTTATGAATGTCACAAACTCACACTCAACTCTTGTGCAGACCTACCATAGAATTATATATATATATATAATATAAAATAATTATTAAAGTTTGAATTCTATAAAACTCAGGTAACATTCTTATAATTTCAATGAAGAATATATGTAGGCCAAGTTTAATTAAAGATAATCTAAATTCTATATTTTAGGATTATATGAGCATACATAGATAACTAAGAAAGGAATTATGTTTAAGTGATTGTAGTGTTAAGTTTATTTTTCCAACAAAATCATGAAATCATCAAAATATACACCACACCACACCACACTACACTTTTTGTATTGTTGATTTGCTAAAGGGACAAAATAGCCCTTATGCCTAAATAGTCAACTACCACATTCACGGCTGAAATGTGTGTTGAGTAGAGTTAGCACAGCATTATTAAATTAATTTATTGTTATATAATAACAACATTGGTAAAATGAATAATCTGTGTGGGATTCGGTTAGCACATTATAAATTAATGGTGACTGGAACCAATCAGATGTTCAACTATCAATCTAAATTAATATCTACAATATTATTTTGTAATACAAATGCTGGTGCTGACTTAACTCTGCACATAATGCTACTAAAACCTATCCACTATCCTTCTGGAACTAGTGTGATTTTAATAATTCATTACTGGTTATGTCTACCATTTAAAAGGCAGTAATTTAATCCGATGGGTGTGTTAGCGAAATCTCTATGCAGGCTGCTGTGATTCCTCCAAACAATCTGAATACTTGTTAGGGTGTTTCTTGTCTTCCCTATATCCATATCCGTCGATCCACACAGTGTTAGACGCCAGACGAGTGGATTGGAGCTGAGCTTTGTCTCCCTCCTACTTATCCCAGTGTCTATTTTGGCCTTCTTTCCTGTGCGGGGAGGTTTGGATTGAAGCAAGTTACTTATTTTCTCCTCGGTTGACTTTGTCACCTTGGAGCTTTCGCTACTTCGGTGAGGATCATGGTATGTCTGATAGTAGAATAGCTATAATCACTTATTAGATTGAATCATTATATTTTTACATTATACAATTAAGGAGCTAGTTCCAGAATCCTTATATCCTGCCTTTTGCCCTTAACTCCCTAGCAATGCTTGTAGTAGTTGACTATTGGGTGTCACTATAAATTTAATAGTGCTTCTAAGAGGCGGGACTTGGGACGGTATTGGGGCCTCCCCCCCTTCCGGGGGAAATTAGGGAACATTTTAACACAACCAACATACACATAATTAAGACACAATTATATTTTCTTATAACTAAGATTAGAATGTATATTGAGATTAAGTGAACATATTATGATTACAGTGTTACATATAGATAATATCTTTAATTTATTTATTTGATTTTGAAATAATTGCATTTATAACTTATTGTCATGTGTTTGCTAAAGTTCTAATTATACTAGATTTGATCTATGTAATGTTTTCTGAGTACCAGATAAAAGAATTTGTTTACTATAATTTTGTTTCAATTCACAACGTAGAAGGGTCCTAATTTCTAAACGATCATGGCAATAATTATATCAATATAATGCTTAAACCAGGATTTTATATCTTTGGTTAACTAATATATGGCAGATAGTGAGAGAGGTGTGTAGTGGCGACCAAGCTGTCTCAGTATGGCGAAGGGGTGGGTCGTTACACACCCATGTGATCACATAAGTAAAAAAAGGTGTGTGTGCGATTCATACATGATAGAAGTGAAACTTTAGTAAATCGACAAAAGAATGAGATGAATATATATAACAAGGGTAGGATAATTACAAAGTTTATTTGTTTAAAAATGAAAGTATTTTGGTTAATTTTAAAAGATATTTTACAGTTTATTTAACATATGTTACATAATTTATTGCTCAAGTTGCATATTTTCAGTTTTAACAAACAAGATATAAAAATGCTCACAAACACTGTTAAATTATAACACACCACGCTGACTTTTTATTAAAAAGCTGTAATACGCAGCCGCATACAATTAGTACACGTACTTTTCACATATACTAACACACGTTAAATGCTCAAATACAAGCAAATATTAAACATTGTGCAATAAACATACACACCGACATTTGCTCTCATGCTCTGGCTCACTAATTACAGGCGACTATGCCTAGAAGACGGGAGTGGGGATGCTACGAAGCATGGCACAAAGAGGAGAGACCGATAATATAAAATAGTATGTATATTTCTGTCTCATTCTTTACCGTATTTGTGTCTCTTACCTGTCGTTTTTCCGTTGCATCCGGTTTGAAGTCACAACGATTCTAAAAAGTTTCACTTCAAAAATCATCAAAATCGGTTAACCCGTTTTGGAAGAGAAATACGACACATTATGACACACACGCGCCGGAGTTTTGTATGTAAATCTTTATATGTATAATTTTTCTGTACGTGTGTATGTGATTGAACTCTTCCTAAATTCTACTCCATTAATTTGTGTGTGTGTATGTAAGTGGTTTAACTTCATACCTGAAGCTGATAGGTGGCGTTGCGATCTCATTTCAGGATTTTTTTTCAGGACAGGACAACGTCTGCAGGTTTTGTTAGTAATCTATATTTTGACATGGGACATGGAATAGAACGATTGGGCTAAAGGCTTATTGGAATGAAATATTAATAATTAGTTAAGTGTTGCGCTAGTAATAGTACTTTTATTAAGGCTAGACTTTATCATTTCGATTCCCGCCCAAGATACGCTTTTGTATACTATATCTAGTAATGATTCTCAATTATGCCAAACTTATTAAATCACAATTTGTAATTATGTATATATAGAACCTTTATATATATGACATTTTTGTTGCTAACGTAGAAGTTACCCTTTACTTTAAAAATTAACATTCCCAATCAATTATCTCGTGATGGTCTTTAATCAGTCGTAGAGGTAATAAATAGAAAGGACGGCTCAAACCTGAACTTTAGGCTCGCATGTACAGTCAACATTGGCGAGTTCACAGCGAATAGTGTATTTATTGTATATAATTTATTAATGATTCCCTTTTCGACATTGGCAGTCGAAAAGCAGATTTCATCTAACCTCGTTCAATCAGTGTGAACTAACCAATCCGAACTTACACAGAGTTATATTGTAGTATATACGAAAAACGTTTATTTAGTCATTTGTAGGTGGTAGAGCTACGCTGAAGCTATTACTGGTTTCAGCATGAATGGGTCGGCTCGCCCGGGGTAGTATCACCCTCTCACAGAAAGCCGACGTGAAGTAACAGTGCTTGCACTGTTGCGTTTCGTTCGGTCAGTGAGAGCGCCGGAGGCCCACATATATTAAAAGGCCGGCAACGCAATTGCGACTCCCCTGGTGTTGCTACTATGGACGGCAGTGATTACTTATCATCAGGTGACCCACCTGTTCGTTTGCCCTCTATAATATAAAAAAAAAGATGTCTACTATTATACTTACATATATTATCATACATATACTGCATATACTATTGATTAATAAATTATATACAAGTGAGGGATGATCTTATATTCTATAACTATAGTGAAGTCAAAAGAATTATTTCGCTTATGTTAAAAGCTATAAATTTTGCAAGTCTATATTTCTTCTACGTAGGACACAACAAGAAAGCGACGCGAGATTTATCGATGATTTTGTTATTTGTGATTCAGATGGATTCATTTAAGTCTTTTGCATTTAGTTGAGTTACTGGATATAAGTTTTCACTTTACTCACTAGATGTCGTATGCGTCTTTGTTCCAGTGAATATTTTAATTATATTATACTTTATATTTACAGTCTTTTCACCGATTCTAAGTTATTTCTCTTCAATTCTATATTTACGACGTAGCCTGTTTACGCAGTGACATGCAGTTTTAATCATACATTGAAATATTAGCTATCTGCTAGTGAAAATTTAGTTGAAATTAGTACAGCCGCTTCGGAGATTAGGCAGAAAGCTAAATTTCATTTTTGTGTTAAATGTGATCTAATTGTGTATCTATCTAGAGCAGTGCTTCCCAAACTTTATTCGCTCCCGTACCCCTTAGTAAAAAATTTCTTTCCCCGGATAACATCATACTTAACCTTAAAAATTTGTCTCGTTTCTCTTAAGGCCTATTTATTGTCAATCCTACCTTTAAAATATAACTAATACGGTCTCTAAAGACTTGTGATCTATAGAGAAATACTGTAAAAGTTTCGTTATGTCCATTAATAAAAATTTTTGTTTCTATAATTTTATTATTTATTAATTGTTTTCAAGAATATCCTTATAACAGTTCGTGCCACATGGTTTACAATGTATATCGATAAAAATGATTTGATTTTTGATCTGATACATTAAAAACCAGCCTATTTATATTTTTTTCAGAACCTTTAACCCTTAAACTTAATAAGATTTCAACCATAATTAATCAATAATCAGATCAATTTAGTCGACATTTATTGCAAAACTTTGTAACTAGAAAATAATGGCTAAATAAATAAATAGTAAGAATAACTTCAAACACCTAATGGGAGCCCGCGTACCCCCAAGGGTGCGCGTAGCACAGGTTGGGAATCGCTGATTTAAAGTTTCGACATTCAATACGAGTAAGAAAACATTAAAGTATTTGTTTGGCGTTGTAGTGTAGGGTTGCAAGCTTTATCTTTCTGTTTACTAACAACAGTGCATCGTGGGCACAGCTCCGAAGATAGAAAATGTTCAAGGGGTCAATATTTACTTTTCACAATCGTTTCTCTTGAAGCTTTGCTTTTCCTTTACAGCGAAGTTAATTCTCTTTGCTGTTCAGGCTGTCACTATAAACACATGGTTGCAATGTCGAAGTAAATAAAATTATCAACATTTTCTCATATACTGTTTTAATCCTTCCTAAATATTGAATTAGTAGTGTAAACTTGTTCTTTTCATATATTTACTACCTATATTACTCTCTATCGTAATGTGTATATATAAATAAAATTGGTATAACCTTAATTTGCCTGGACTAATCTAAGATTTAGATGGAACTATTACTAATAAATAGAAAACTTTTTAGAGTATTAAATATATTTAAATTTTTTCCATAGGAAATTAGCAGTAATGATACATTTTACAGATGTAACTTAAAATCAGTAAAAGTATTATAGAACTTTTGTACTATAATAACGAATAGTTTGAATAGCAAAATAAAAGACGAATTATCAAGTGTTTTATATGAAATGACAAAACTTTTTCTTCGAAAAGGAAATCGCAGTCACCAGCTAGTTAGTATAGTATTAAAATATTTTTATAACGATATTATAAAAAGTTAATTGAAAGGATTGGATTAGGCATGCTATATGTTATACTCCAGGCGATAGATGCGGGGCGTCTGTCGCCGCAATGAAGTACCTGTGAAGGCACGGCGCGGTGCTCAAGCAGCAGCTTAGCAGGAAGCGGGAGAGAAGCAACAACATCAGCTTCTCTCGAGAGGAGGGTCCCCGTTCGACTATCTACGGGCGACCCATGCGCGTGACCAAGGTGGCGGAGCTTGCTCGCCGTCACCCCGTTGCCTTGGTTACATACGCGCAAACCAGACACTGGAGTTTTTAGCCGGTAGGAGTCCGGCATAACCCTCACGCTGTGCCGTGGCAGCGTGAGGTATCCGATGTAGGATTTTCTCCAGTCTAAAAAAAAGGCATGCTATATGTTAACGTAAAGGCTGATTTAACACTAAGAAATATTCATCCTCACCCTTCAACCTGCACAAATTGGAAGGGCATAAAAAGCGCAGCGCATGAGGTGCGAGGATCTTTATGCTTTATAATACACCCTTCCCATTCTATCATACCCATGTCTTATTATCGCTCACATGTCCAAATCCAACTTTCATAAGATGTGAGTTTTACGAAAATCGGTCGGTGCCCCACGATACGTCCGTTCGATGAATCTCCGTTAGGATTTGGAGCTTTTTTTGATCTGGGCGAACATCAAGTCCCTAAAGACTAGCTACCTCGACAAAGCCGTGAACCATGTTACCACCAACGAGTGGTAGCCGCTGTGAAATACACTGTCACCTCCGTCATCGAGCGTTTTAAAGACGACCGGGAAACTATTCACCGATTCCCCCGACGATATACCGACATTGAAAGATTGGTACGCCTATGGTCCTCTAAACAGAGTGCGTTCGCTCCCACGCTCGCAAAGCCATCGCTCACGCCTTAGACGTTAATTCCGCTCACGCACACCCGCCGCGGTGTCTATCGACATCATCTCAAGCCTAAGTTCGATCTTCTACAGTGAAGTCCTTTAGCATGCTACTAGCATGATGCAATAACACTGCATTCATTAGCAAACAACGCGCACCACACTGCACCCTACATACTCGTACATGCGCACACCCACATTAAGTACATAGGTTCTATATAGGATTTTTTTCTTTCTTTTGGTTAGGTAACTTTAGACAAAATTATCAAATACGAAGTACATGTACCAGTTCATCCTGTACACATGAAAGTACTCATGTGTGTCTCGCCAATGTGTATATGTGTGGTTAGCTTATCTCGCATGGAGAGTTTAGCCGCGATATTGTATACAAGGTAACAGTCCAAGCCGAGGTTTGGCCACTTTGGCAACCTTGTACTAGTTGCCATTTCGGCTGAGTGCTTAAGCGCTTAGCCAAAAACCCTGTGAAGTTGTAAAGGTCTATCGTTAAAAAAAGGAAGGGATCATTCTTGCTTGGATCGTCGGACTATTTACATCTTTATGGAATTGATGTATTATGGTATACCAAGCTAAAAATAATTAGTATCGCGTCGTCCTTCATGAGACCGCCCAAACGAATTTACTTCTGGTTACACTAAAATTCATAATCTGAAATTTTCTCTGTTATATATTTTTATTTGAATCTCACGTATCTTATCGGTTACAATTGTTATCTACAGTGGATTTATAGTTGTATGATCTACAATAATGAAATAAACTCCTGAAAAGTTAATTTATAAAAATGTTGTTATTAAAATTACAAAACATCTTTCATTAATCTTACTTTCATAACTTGGAGGCTCTTTGTTTCTTACGGCGCCCTTGTTTAGTGTGAAACTGCCTTAATTAAGATATCATGGGAAATAAACCTTTCAACTTCGTAAAATTAATATTAAACTCAGGATGATAATAAGTAGGCAGATTGGATATCATCCTACTAACAACATTCTTTGAGTTTTATCAAATTACAATCGATCTATTACCAAATGAAAACTTATTTTATTCATTGACTAGCGACTCGCCCAGGCTTCGCGTAGGTGCAATTTACTAATGTGATGTCATAATTGTCTGGACGATTTGGATCAATTTTTTTGACGCTTCCATATTTAGAGTCCATACATCATAGAAGTTTGTAAAAATGTTTACAGAAACAATTTATTTTTTGTGACATCTTCAAAGACATTTATTGAGAATTGAGATGATTATACTATGCATTATTGTATATATATAACCCTTCGTAAAGAAAAGCTTTAGTAAATGTTAGTCAAAACTGTTTTAAAATCCGTTCCGTAGTTTAGAATAAATAAGTCCATACAGGGATAAACGCGGATAGCAACTTTGTTTTATACTACTTATTGATATTAGTTAATAGTGTAACCCTTATACATTCAGTTCAATGACGATTTAGTTTAATATAACTCTTTAAAGGTTCAATCAAATTGCCTATTACAAGTGATTCGTCATTGGTTGAATTCATATTTTTTTATGTACTTCAACTGAAGGATCCACATTTCTTTAAAATTTTTGCTACAATTGGGAGAGCCAAGACGGATTTTACCATTAATTTCGTTAGATTCAGCTAACAACAATCAAAACATAATGCACGTGTTTTAAAGTCACCCATTATTGCAAATTTGGTCAAAGAGCTTCTAAGAAGTAATTGCGATAGAAGTGATAATGGAAATGATTTGGAAATCAGCCGGGAACAAGAAATGATGTTATACACGAAATCGTTCATGATTATTGTTTTCTTAGTCGGGAGTGGGATTTACGGTACGCGTCCATGTTATCGACACTCCAAACTGTTATTTTGTATTTAAACTTTTTAAGTTGGTATGTAAGAGGGACAAATTATTCAAGGTATAGTTTTTTTTATAACAATACAAGGACACTCTACAAAATAAATCGTGTTGAAACCATAGCATGGAGGTAGAGTTTTTCAATTTCCATGTGGCTAATTATCACCCACAAGATGAAAGGTTTATTGTCAAAGAAATATGTTTAGTTCTTGTAGGCTTGGTGTATTGAACACCTTCAACCATATTGTCACTTAACATTAGTTTTGTCATTTAACTTATAAATGATTTTAATATACTTGTATATCTAAATCATTATTACATTACATAAATAATACCTTAAAATGAATAACTTTAATATACACTTTGAGACGTAATATCCCACTATAATTGTTGCATAATGTTTATTTTCTAAAATTAGCCTTTAAAAATTAGCACAACTGGGTTATATAACATAATATACAGGTTATAAGTTTAAATTTGTGTGTGAAAATTGAGTTGAATAAATTAATGCTTTCGCTTTTCGAATTTGAAAGAATAAAAATTTTATGACGTGGCTTACAAAATTTGCTTTCTTTTTCATGACATCACGGGTGTTATGTTAAAACATATAAATAACTCTTATATGAAAGTGCTGAAAGATGTAAAATTACTCTGTAACTTTGTAATTATTCTGTACAAAGGGTAACTCATATGAAAACAATTAAGAAAGATATTGTTTATATTCTTACTGCTGATTGAAAAATACGACAATATCCAATAAAACGAAAATCTATTTCAGTATTTATACTTTAATAATAAAAGACCCATTTATATAAGCAGCATATTATATAAGTAAAAAATACATCTCATTAATACCAATTATTTATATCTACAATTTTAGATTCTAATATTTTTATCTATGTACAAAGGTGTATTTCATATAAATAATAATTATATATACAAATAGGTTACTTATAATATACAAAAAGTGTAAAAGTGTAATTTTATACATTTACTATAATATTGATGGTATATAATTCATGTACAACTACGATACTTATTAATACCAAACTTATGATGTAGAGGGCGGAAAAACTTAGAAGTACATACAAGTTTATAGAGTCCATGTTTGCACAATAGGCTATAAAGTTCAACGTTTACCTACTTTTGCACTGTTTACTGCTCACCCACTCGTAATATAGTTTATTACACAACAACACATTCACATTTCAAAGTTACGTTTCCTTCAGAAAACTTTCTTGTTTCCGTTATTCATTCTTATACACGTATATTTGATTGATTAAAAGTCAATTTTTCAGTACACTATGAGAAATTATCCTACATAAGGGAAAGGTGCGAAGGGTGGTGGAAAATATCCCGGGTACCCACCAGCGCTCGCTTGCACCGGTATTGAAGATGTTACGTAAGAGGTGAGTACAGTAGGCACAACTTTAGTCGTGAACAATGTTGTATAGACCGTCTTCGCTCCAAAAGTCAATTTCAAAATTTGACTGTCAGTTGCAGTAACTTCGGTGTTCACGACAACCGGAGTTGAAGTTACTGTGAATTGTTGTTGCGGGAAAAGCGGATTAATAGGCTGCAACGGTAGTGCCGGCAGACTACTTGTTCCTATTTCGTATTCTGTCTTAGTCACTGTTGCGACAGGCCTCGAAATTGTGCTCTGTATAGTGTTCTTTCCATCGAATATAGGTATTACGTGTGATTCCCATATTGTCTCGTATTTAAGAACTGGTTTTGATGTAGTTACTACGTTCGGAATCTGAGCTGCAGCTGCCGGATTCAATAGCCTCAGAAGAGCGAGTTGTTGTGCTTGCTCAGGTGTTAGCGCAGGAGTCGGTATATTTGGTGTTTCTGTTACATGATGGTCTCTATTTTGTCCATGAGCTTTCTTAAGTCTTAAGTGGTTATCCGCTCCGTATTTATCGACTTCAGTTATATCGAAATCTGATCCAATGTTAGCAAGATCTAATTCTGGAGGGAATACTCTCCGTGCGGAACCCTCTTCGTCTTCGCTGCTATCTCCAAAATCTAATTCCAAATGTAGTTCGGATCCAGCTTCATCAAGACGGCTATTGAATTCCTTTAATGTTTTGCTTGGAATAAATTGGTAATAATCCATGGGTGGTAAAGTTTTAGTTGCAGTTACATATCTAGTAACTTGATAAGTTTGAATAAATGTTAGACTGCTCGTTACATTGACATCCTTTACTATAGGCAGGATATGTGTTTTTAACATATTTTGTGTCGTACTGAATGTATCAGTAACGGTTTCTAAAGGTGGTGTTTCCATATCCGAGGTTAAAGTTATCGCTGGCAGTGTAGCTATGCTTGAATCTAAAAGGTTATGGTCTTTCCCGTAAGGCGATGCATTCGCTAATATGTTTTCTGTCAACGGTTCGTTGAGAGAATTTTGCGCATTAGGTACAACAGATGGTTCTAAACGTTTTTCTATTGTCGACGTTACGGTGATAATACGGGTATTTTTGACTCGTCCAACCTGCAATCATATTCAAAGGAGGGTTTTTAAAACAGATAATGTGAATTATCACAAGTAACACTTTTATAGATAAACTTGTTAGACATTTTAATTTGAATACATATTCATTATTGTAATAAAAAATGGAAATTATACTTTTGAAAAAAATCCGATTAAGAGAAATGTATAGTTATTTAAATACGAGAAAAAAATAATTATGATACTAAGGATATTTTTTGTATTATAGAAATCGCACATAAGCATAATTGGGTAGACTATAAACCCAATGTATAGATATTGGGTACACATGAGTGCCCACAAACTGTAACATTTAATTTCAACATTTTTCCAGTCGAAAGAAGTTAATTGTCTCAAAAGTTGTCAATTTCTTTATTAATTTATTCACTTCGTGTATTTTTTTATTTAATCTTTTACATGTCTTACCTGGAAGGTATAGGGTGATTTGATGGTAGCTATTTCATAGTACACGTCTCTGAAATCAGCCGGAGTTGATATTTCAACTTTTAATGTTTCTACTGGTGGGGGTTTCTCTATAGAATTATCTTCGGTGTCATTATCAATAAGAGTACCTAGCCCGCTTTGGGAACCTGACAGTTCTAAGTCGTTATCGGATCTAGCTTGTGGAGATACATCATTCGATTGGGAGTCTTCTAAAAGTGGATTTGTATTAGGCGTTGTTGGCTGGTCCTCTTCGCCACTTGTTTTTCGAATAGTTACTTTTGGCTTCGGACTTGTTTTATATTGCCAACGACCAGCGTCCGGAGATCTATTCAGTTTAAATTTATAAATACTGGTGGACGTTGTTGGTGTTGCCTGTTCTACTGGTGTTGGTTGAGCTCGTGGCTTAAATCCTCGTCGCTGTTGGTTATCATTGTTACTAGAGGGGGTTACGACTGATTTATTTCCAGAATTTCTGCTGTTTTTCCTTCTGTTCGAGAAAGATGGTGTCACTGTTTCACTGAAAACAGAGACTGTTGCTAATTGAGGAGTATTTGCAGGTCTACCGAAACGGGTACTGAAATTAAAAATGAATACACTTTTCAATAAATCACATTGTAGTGCAAAAGTTCTAAAAAAAAAAATCATTCACCGGTATAAATAACAAAATGTTCTTTCTTGTCGATAAGTCACTTCAGTGATCTTTATACAGTATTTAATTGTTAGTAATAATAATAAATACGATAATACTATTGAGTCTATCAAATAAAAGTGAATTTTACTTTACCTTGGTGTCCTTTGCGAATGGTTATTATTTCTGCTTTTAAATTTCTTCGACTGGCTTACAGAAGTGGTTTCACGGATTTCGGGTTCGGGAATACTTTGAGATCTCAGTCTATTTTTGAAAGAACCACCACTGTTTCCTTGACGTCTCGTTGTTTTGCCGAAATTTGAATCCTCGTCATTGATAGAAGGTGTTGGTTCTAAGTTATGTCTGTGATTTTTTGCTATAGTGGGTGCTGCAGTTTTAAGTATTCTCTGTGTCGGAGTAGGTGAAATTTTACCTCTATGACCAGATGCTGGTAAAACTTTAAAATTACTGTTTAAAACTTGAGCGTACTTTCCTGATATATATGTACCTATAACACTAGTTTCATGCACAGTTGTAAGTCCGTCTTTGACTATAGTACCGCCTAGTGTTGTCACGAGGCCTAGAGGATGATCTTCATCTTCGGGTGGTGGTGTAGGTTGATGGGCTCTATTTTTATGTTTTGGCTTCGGACCATGAGTTTTTGATGGACGAATATTAATAACTTTATACGTTTCTTCAACGAATTCTGAGGGTTGACGTGATAAAAAGTCATATTCTGGTTCACCAATGTTGTTATTGGTGATTAAGATAGCCGGCTCCTCATCAGGTTGACTCGATTTTATTTGTATAATGCTGTTCACTTTGGAATTTACAATCGAAGAAGGTGAACCTTGCTTCACTTCTACTTTACTACTGACGATGTTTGTAACGCTTTTAATTTCCTTTTTATTTTTATTTGCTTGAGGGCCTTGCTTATTTGATATATTGGACGGTTGTTTGGCAGAGTTACTTTCGACAATTTTAGATGGGCCTGCTACAATTTCAACCTTCGTAATTATTTGCTTTTGTTCTTTAATTGTTGATTTAGGTGTGTTCGGTTTTTTATCATCTTTCTTAGGCGGTGACGAAATTACTGAAATTGCACTGGAAACAACTACAGGTGCTGCTGGCTTATTTGTTTTATCTTTATCAGACAGTTTACTAGGTTTTATAGCTTCTGGCTTTACACTGGTAATTGACGATGGTGGTGGCTTTGTTTCGATAATGTTTTCTTGGACCGATCTCTCCGTCTTTGGCGGCTCTGAAGGCAGAAAATAAATGTACTATTAATGAAGAAAGTATGTTAATAAGATTTAATATAACGTATGATAATACAAATATATAACCTGGCGGTGGAGCAGAATGCGGTGAAAAAACCATAACAGTATTGCCAATTGTCGTGGTAAAGTCTAAGAACCCATAAACAGTTTGAGTGAGATAATTATTGATTTGTTGCCCACTTGCCGGCCTTAGACAACCTGAAAACAGAAAAAAATACCATTTAAAAAGCAAATATGTTCGTACTTACGTACTTGTAAGTATAATATAAATATAGGAATAAAACTTGGAATTGCGTTTATTTTTTCTATAAGTAGAGTTTAACCTTAACTACCTAACAAAAAAAAACAAATATTTATTAAAATGTAATTTTACTACACCTAGAAGAGCTCTATGTAAAGCTTTTGTGTACTATGAGCCGTTAAAGGCAAAAATCAGTAACTGCGTTACTTCAATACCGTTGGTTGGCAAATGGTCCGTGATAGCACTTTCATATGGCTTAAAGAAGGGGGTATTTACGCACAAAGCTACTCTGAAGATAGGACCATCGTTAGCTAAATGGTGTATGAATGTTCTCGTAAACATATAAGACTATATTATATTTACATATCAAACATTTATACTCATATTTTAGACAAAATAATAAAATTTATTTTTTCAATATATCAGCAAAGATGTGATAAAGAATTATTTAGGGAATGACAAAAGTATTGTGGATAATAAGTTTATATTTGAGTCTGTAGTAATTTCAATACAGTTATAATATTATAACACAACTTAAATTTTCGAGAATTTATCTGTGTGTATCTGTTTCACAAGTATATTTCTATTTTATTTTGGACAATATTTTGGAGTCATGGATATAGTTCTATTAAATCAAAGTGCAGAAAATCATTTTGTATATTCGATCTTTATCTGGGTATTTAATATGAGTATAATTAAATACTAGCTGTTTGTTTATCATAGATCAACTTAAGTTTACATACGAATAAAAGATTGAGTGGCAAATTCTCTAGCATTAATATATTTTCTTCGGCAGAGTGAGTATCCCAGATTAAATTAGAAATGATAATGTAATAATTGAATCATAAATAAATAACCGTAAATAAGTGGTATTAAACAAATTTATACTTTACGAATAATCTTTTAACGTCTTCAGAAGAGTTACAACAATGTAAATAATACTGAAAAATATATTATGAATGTTCGTAATAATGAGTTAGTAAAATTGGTTGCATGGGAATATAATCTAAAGTATACTGCATATTTAAATGCTTACTGTTAAATTATAATTGAATAAAATTTTGCATAACCGAATGGGTATCGTAAAGTGAGTAACAAATTCCTACGGTGTCGTGACGCTATATCCTTTTTACTTCCGCGCCATTTGCGAGCAAGTGGGCTGAGATAGTCTACCTTAGATATGGATCGAGGACCGCACTCGCTCTCGTCTGTTCCAATCTATGTATTTTCAATTACTTTACTCGGGAACTTTTATACGTTCCCCTTTATATAATATATTCGCACGTGATCCCGTCATCCCTTTTCATTTGGGTTTTATTCATGAGTGTTGTGAGACGTTTGCTGCTTTTTTTTTCGCTTGTTATATTATTAACATTGTGTCAAATTTGTTTTTTACGATTTAATTAAAATTTGCTAATTTGACTTTTTGTAAACGGTTCTAACTGAAAAACAAGGGCGCAGCTTTCATATAGATGACGTAGGTCCTTAAAATTATGATAGAGATGTTTAAAGCGAAACTTATTACCGCGCGTTTGGGTCGAACTCGGAAATATTGAAGGGTCACAAACTGATAAAATGTGCAAATGTGACAAGCAGCGGAGTATTAATAACTAAGACTACTAAATCAATTTTTTTGTTTTTGTTTTATTTTTGTACTTTTACATATATTCGTAAAACAATTTACTACCAAACTGAAGTTAATTGATATTAATTGTAGGTACATTTGTATTTTATATACAAAACATCGAAACCTTTGCTTCCATCGGGTATATCCGAAATTTTACAATTGTTTCTGTTTAGTCTTATATTAGTTTTGTTATTAGTAATTTCTGTCAAAGAATCTATTTTATACCCCTTATAATTTCGAAAATGAATTATTTATCCTAGGTCATTTGTCACCCATAAATCGTAACTAAATCCTTTTTATAATACCACAAAACAAAATCGTAACAGCCTAACTAATATCAATATTATTTTATATACCACTTGAATATGATACAGCGTTTTTGTATTTTTGTTACGTCCCTTCTTTTAATTGTACTTTTACAATTTAGTGAAAGTGTCTAAAACAATAACAAAACATTACATAAAGGTTCAGTACCGGTGAGGTCCGGAATGCTCGTTTTTCAGCCTCCAGGGTACAAAGCGGGTCATTTTATTGTACTTACTTAAATGGGCGGCGACCGCCAGAAGAGCAATTACTCTGCGATCCATGGCGACAATGTTTCACAAGGGTTGTGTCAGAACGATGCGCCGGGAGTGTGGTGTGGCATTTTGCACGATATCCTTTTATACGAACGTAGCCTGGAATAAAGATAAAACGTAACTTTATTTGCAAGGAACAAAATTAACATAAAATTTGCGTTATTCAATACTAATGTAGTTCTTATTGTGTTTTCTATTTTCTAAGGTATGGGAACTTCACTGCTGTACCCATTTCTGTTGCTATCGATTCAAACCTACCGCTCTAACTCAGTCTTCAAGCGTAGGAATCTATTATAATTGCTGTGAGAACTGCGGTCTTCTTAAATTCCATGAGAATGGCATGTTTCAGGCTCACTAAGACCAGTAATAGTTTTTAGGTAATAGTGTTAGGTTTTATAACAAAGTCCCAAAGCGCATTACCGATTTGCCGAATAGTAAGTTCAAGCACTATGCCAGGCTGGTTTTAATGTGGATCAATATGTGAACAATGGTGATGTCTGGAAATGACGCTCCTCTCTGTCATCCGCCAAATGATGAAAATATAAATCAGATCAAGATTTTTGACGGTTCTTCTCGGTGATTGGATTGTTTTTCGAACCCATGGTAGTGTTGACGTTCCTAAGCGGCTTCTTAAGGCCTAAATTGAACACATTATTTTTGATCTTGATAATGGCGTTGGTGGTCTTAAGAAGCTCTGTATAAAATATCTTTGAGGGCAATTTCTTACTGTTAAATTATAGTAATCCACAACATGTGAGGTAGGAATTACTAGCATCTAAAAACGCCATTATAATATATAAGTATATATATAAAAATTAAATAATTTATTATCTTATAAAAAGAAAGTGGCTGGTGAGGCGGATGCTCCACCATGAAGTTTTCATCTAAATTCATATTTCGATACGGGGGTGACGTTCGTCACTTTTGACCGATGCGCACTTTTTTTCACAAGAAGGAATACGAGTACATCTCCGCCATAATTAACATAAAAATAACGCTTTGTTTTATTGTGAAATAATCATCGCAACTCTCGCGGCAAGACACCATACATATTATAAAATAACCCGCTTTGGTTCATTGTGAACCCAACACCGCATCTTTCGCCGCAAGATAACATATATATAAAAATTAACCCGCTTTGGTTTATTGCGAACCCATCACCGCATCTATCGCCGCATGACAAAGTAGGTGCAACACCGCATGTCCGAGAACGATCCAGTGGTCAACAACATCGAGGCACCAGATGGCGATTCGGTAAGTGAAATAAGTGCTTTTTACACCCCCTATCGTTCACACACATTCATTGGTTCTTTACGAGCCTAGGATTATTTCCACGCTTTTTTCACCGCATCCCTCCTGGTGGGACCTATTTACATGGTCCCACCAGCCCCTCTAGTGGCTGATGTACTGTATAAGACTGGCATGTAAATTATACTTATTTTTTTTTTAATTAGTTTACGTTATGTTAGTTATTTTAACTTTTTGTGTATCTTAACAAAAAAAGGTAAATTGCAAAAAATGTAAACCATGTTAATGCTACAATTTCTTAAAATAGCCTAAATATGTTTAGCTTTTAAATAATGGTACTTTAGGCCTTTTTGTGTATAATATAATTATAATAAGTTTATGTATGGCTGTTTGTTACCTAAATAAATAAATAAAAAATAATTAATTAATCAAGGGAATCTGTAGTTGTGAGTAACATATAACGTTCTATAAATTGTTACACACTTTATTCATACTTAGTGTATGCGGCGGTTGATTATTATTAGGTGGAGTGCATACTTTTTTATTATTTCATACATAAAAAATTATCCATATGTTTTTTAGTGGTAGATTGTAAGAAAATAAGCTGTGAGCGATTTTAAATTCATCTATTTATTTTTAACTAGCTAATTCATAGCGTTGTTTTTTATTTTAACAATATATTTTAGATATAAAAGATAGACATAAAAAAATTGTATATATTTTTTTAGTATTTCAAGTATATACGGTGCGTATTTAAATATTACTGTTATTTATTTACATATTAATTTACGAACTTTGATGTGGATTCATTTATTTAAAACTTTTCACTTCTATCGTGTGGACACTCATTTTTTTCTAAACTTTAACTTCATTATTTAGCTTCAGTAACCATTTTTCGTGTTGAGTCACTTGTGATAAATTTGTCTATTAGTCTAGTAGTCCACACAGAAAAGCGCGTCGATATGTGACCAAGATAATAATACTTTCAAAAGTCTTCTATCTGTCAGAGAAGGTATCGTAACAATCGGTTCAACTGTTAAATTTATTTCATGTGTATTTATATGCTAGATATATATGCTTGTCTGATATGTGGTTATCGCAAATGAATGTCGAAATCAACCCCGTGTTTTATTTGAAAGCAACGCATCACTGGACAAAATAATCACCCTACAAAACGAGTGTTGCGGTCACGCTGCACATTTGAGGCGGTCTGCCGAATCAATTTTTCGATACCCATAGTTGCTTTTAATATAGTTGGTTAATTAATCGTTGCTTTCATAATTATTAACATGGGATCTTAATGCAATCATCACAGTATACCTTCTATAAAAAGCATGATGATAAATAACCGACACAGATCATTTTTTTTTTTTTTTTTTTTTTTTTTTTTTTTCGAACTGACCTACACTGCCGGCTTATTCCGCCTTCACAGTTCCACTGGACTACTAAGGGGAGCGCTTAGGGCACTCACCCGATTGTTTTTAGGCGAAACATCTCAAGGGCACTCGGTGCACCTCGGCTTGAGCTGTCGCCGGATTCCCGAACTAACTAAGCTAGCTAAGCTATCTATCCATACAATACTCATATATGAATTCGTGAAAAATGCATGTGTGACCATGCATGTTTCACGAATGTATATGTGTATTTGGTATCTGACTACTGTGTTACGTGACCTATTTCAGTCCGAAAAGGGCAAAAAAACAGCCCACCACTGAGTGCCTAGATGTGCAAGAGTGTGGGGTGATCGTGTAAGTGTAGAACATGTGTAAATCACTGTATTCGCGCGAGTAACATACTCGAGGGCTCCACACCGAGGGACTACCTAGGCTCGAGCTGTTACAAGAAAAATCGCGACGAGTGTGCGGGATCGAATCTTCACCCCCCGCTCACGGAGGCGTGAGCAGAGAGAGTCGCGGGCGTGGGCGCAAACACGCATCTTTTGAGAGGGAATCGAGCTAAAAAATAAAGTACAACGGCACGGTGCCGATTTAACTAAATAATTACGTAACAAATCCTAATATATCGGTCTATTATGTATGAACACGCGGGTTCGATCTGATATTTTGATTTACGCGAATTTATTTATGCGCGGCGCGGGTTAATTGCTGTACCGTGGTCGCGACGGCCGGGAAAGCGGAGATAGCGTTTAAGAGCCCGAGCTCAGACGTACTATTAACTAACGCGTTAAATGCGATTATCTCTTGTACATCGTGTACCAAGAGTAAGCGAGCTATCCAGTCTATACCGGAGGTCGATGCTGAAACCGCGATAGGTGGCGCAGGAGTGGACAGAGCCTTCGGGGGCTGGGGCTTGGCTTTAGGAGCCGAGGGAGCTGGCGGGGAAGGCCTTACGCGCCAGGAGAGCGCGCTCGGCGGAGTAGCGGATGCTGCCGGCGCACTGGAGGTGCCCGGCAGTTCGGGGAAAGCCTATACACAGATCATTCATTGGCTTCATTATTTATATTAATCTGGAAACTACATTTGAATTTACTAAGTTATTTTTAGGTGATGCGTTTTAAAAGCTGGGAAATTCGCGATTTTATTATAAACTAGCAACCGCCAGCGACTTTGCAAGCGTTAATTGTAGTATAAAACTAATATTATAAAGCTTAGCAGATTGGTCGCTTTTCTGCTTGCCTAATTAGAATATTTGTATTTGAATTTAATAGCTTATTTATTGAGGATAGTTATAGGCTATTTAACATCACGCTATGACTCTTGGAAGCAAAGCAATTACCATATAAAGCGTAGGTCAAAAAGTACTCAAAGTACCTTAGACGCGGACGAAGTTTATAGTATAGACGCGCCCGTTGGGTGACATATGGATTTGGGAATCGAGGGTTGATAATCGAGTGTACGAGAAGTACCGAACAGTGAATGCCTATGGTACCGCACTGAATAGCTCTGCTGCGCTCTCGGTTTACTATTAAATAATCGTGCATTATACTAAATTTGTTTTAACCTACCTAGTTGAATTGACGGTAAAACGAAATTTAAAAAAAACATGCATCAAATGATGTCGCACTGTTAGTAAAATATAAGTCTATATAATTCAGGGATAAGGCTTTCTTCTTTCCGACATGGAAATAATTTTTTAAATCGTATTAATAGCTCCAAAGATTATCACCTACAAACAACATTACTTATTTAGAATAGTTTCTTATCTATATTATTGATATGGCGAGCAAAAGCTGCACGGAAAGCAAAATAGGACGCAGAACGAAATACCGAAACAAATAATCCACTTTATTTGTTGACAAATTTGTTTCGGACTAAAATGTGTTAATTATTCTCGGAGCTATTGTTACTTATACAAGTGTATAATAGTGTTGTTAATGCTTCTATTATATAGTTTCCATCACGGAAATGCGGAGAGAAAAGACACTTTCCTCTATTCGTACAATATTGTCCTCTCATCTTGTACCGGAATTGTTTCACAAATGACTCGAGATGAGAGTTTTTTGTAATGCTTATTTGAGTAGTTTATCCACATATTTTACGAAATAGTATTGGCCTTTTTCTTTACTGTTTAGTTGCTTGAAATGTAATAAAACTCTACGTGATTTTTGTACTCATATGTTAGTGATATTAAGTGATTTCCTATTATTGAAATTTCATTTAAAGAATATTTAAAACAATACTCAAAAATAATTAATGAATAATGATATATTGTGGTATTTAAACACTTATTATGTATTGGATTTAGCTACTTTATGTCGCGTATTATATATTCACAGTTCTCAGCGATATTTTACTAATTATCTATCTTCTTAAAATTGTCCAATTACTTCTGTTATTAATATTACATACTCGTATACTGATTAATTGGTCGGTCTAAATTTGTTACTTGGTATTGTTAAAGTAAATATAAAATCTCGTGTCATAAGTCATGATGTTCCCAATGATTACAGTTGGTAACTCACGATTGGCGTCTGTGTGCCCTTTTGTTACATGTAGTCACAAATCAAAGGACCAATATTGAGGTTATATTATATAATTAAGAAAATAACTAGGGAATTCTATAGCATTATAAATTTTAATCAATAAAATTTAAGGTAAAAGGTGGTGTTTTAATATTATTAGGTTTAAGTGAATTTAAGCTGAGCTTCTTAAACCTAAATCGTATATATTTGGTATAGGGATTATACAAAACACCATAAATCATGGTTTTGATCGATATTTAACATAAATTAAGAAATTATAATATAATGCCATTTAACTAATAAATAAGTATTCATTTTAGGTTTGAATACCTAATACAAATTCAAAACGTTCAAAGTAATTATGACTAAAATTACAATATGTTTACATGTATCTTAAAATAACAGAGTTGAATTGAAAGGGTGTCGGTATTAGAAGTGTTAGAAGAGTCGGTAAAACGAAGCTGTGAGAAAATCGAGGCCTTTCATATTTATTTGCGTTTTAGAACAATGATATTTCGATAAATAATTTGGAGGACTAATTGTTTATTACCAATTTATGTCTCTTAGACTATTTATAGACTTTTATATTTTATCCAAAAGGTTATGGCGATATTTAAATACACTTAAATATTTACTTAATTATGCAGTTACAACCACGAGACTACAATTACATAGGTTCTGACAATGGGTGCGAGTATACTAAATAGTATAGTCATCGATGTATATTACTATTTCATTGTTAGCACCCAGATGGTAATTAAGCGCCCACTGCCGATACGACATGTTGCTATTGAAACCTAGTATTAACAGACAATTCAGTACTAGAACACACACTGATTATAAATATGTTTTTTTATTTACACTACACTGTGTAAATATGTTTTTTGCTAATATATTCAAGAAAGCCTCTTTTATAAAATCGTCATTGGCTTAAATCTAGGATTCAAATAACAGTATTTGAGTATCAATATTGATAGTTTTCGACTATGCTAACTATTTTCGTCTTCTTTTATACATTTACTTGTAGTTTTTTTTAATGAAAATGCGAACTTGTAGGGTTTTTGGTTACTTTAGTAAATGTTACTATAAACATATATATTTTGATACCAAAATTGTATATATATACTGGAGAGTAACAGAGGCAAAGAGAATAAAATTACTTGTATGATTAATAATCTGCGAATAAAACAATAAGTAGCACAGTGGCATTAACTGATTTACAATCTGTGTAACTATAAGAAAATGTTGCGTTCATAATTCAACAAAAGGGACTACAATTTATCCTAGAAAATATTTCAGCATTTTGTGAGTTATTATGAATAAATATATTAGGATCTAGAATTTGAAGTGAGTGTACTCGATTAAAACGAAGGAATTAAGGTTTGATTGGGTGTTGACATCTGGCCCTTAGTGTGCTGAAGATATTATTGATCTTGTGCATCATTAAAAAACAGTAGTTGAAACGTGGAAATAATTATATGAAATATTTTATAATGTTGGAGATAAATATCCATTTTGAATAGCTTTCCCTAACAGTTAGCTACTCAATCTTAATAATGCTAGTTCTAGTTGTAGAATATCCATGGTCAAAGATAAATAATTATCTTAGTAGAATACCGCATTATTACTGTAGTATGACTAGACAGTATTACAAAATATAACCGCGCAACTTATATCGATATATTAGCTGCCATAATTTATGGCAGATGGGAAAGCAAACTGAAGTTCTTGAATTGCAAATGAATGTAAGAAAAAAGATTAATGAGTATATAAGTAAAGGAAGATAATTTTGCAGACGCATAACATTAAAGAACGTACGAAATATGAACAGTTGAATTGCAATATGAAAGTTTTTTGGATTATATTACGCCGTTCGTTTTATAGCAGTTAAAATAGTAGGCCCTTTACAAAATACGTTCGCACTTATGGGGTGACGGGGTGTCGTTTACTTTGACAAGAGAATGACGGGGAAATAAGGAAACGTGACGTTCGCAGCTCGTCAAATAATTTTGCAAATTTTTGTCTTTATATTTTTTTTCGTTACGATGTAGGTCATTTGTTTCATATGGGTGTGTAAATATTTTTCGTATATAATTACAATGGCCCCATGTTAGTCAAAAATGACTCCTCGCTGCAAATAGTATTATCGTGTTTGTATTCCACTGCTGATAAATAGGTCATGTTAAGGTTGCGCAATGAAATTTTTGATAATTTTCATAATCATGTTCACTCTGTATGTGATGATACTCGATGTTTCCGCTATATATATGTACGCAGATATGTCTAAACCAAATTCCGCTGTAGATTGGTATCTATTGTGCCAAGCACTAGTACGGTCAGTCTCGCATAGCGTAGCACATTCAACGCATCTGAATGCTTAGCGAGTTCCGATTGTTGGCGGTGCCTTCTCACAAGGGTATTGCAACGCTTAAGCTAGGGGAATCTCTGAGGGATTACATGACTGCGCATTCTGTGATCATCTATTCTTATCGATACATATTTTCTAGGAATAGAGTTTTATTAAATATCTTTTAGAAATTTATGCAACGTAGTTCGAGTATATATTAAGATTTTACAACAATTTCAATTCTTACTACCTTCTTAAATGAATGTGTAACGGAATAGCAATGAAGCAATGTTTTCAAAAGGTTATCGAATTCTAGTGTTTTTCGCTTTGATTTTTGTATGTTGCAGTGATGTTACTCGTCCTAGTGTGGCCACGTTACTTTATATTATAGTAACTGGTGTCTGTGACTTTGTACCCATAAAAATAGTTTCGTTATATCATTACAAATCGCATGTATTATTACCTGGATGAATTGTAGGCCGTTTTTCATATTTTTTTATTCAAACTTAGTAATAAATCCCGACCATCCTTTTATGCATTTTAAATAACTTTTGTTTAATTTTATCATTACCACTTAATTTCAATACAAAAGTGAAGTAATATATAACTTAGATAAATACTCTGGGTATTTCTTTACCTATTAGTGAAACTTTCGCTAAATTATCTGTCTCGGAGATTAGTCCGGACAAATAATAGGTATATCAGTTCTGTTTATAATACTGTTTATTTACTAAGAGTCTTAGAAGAATCCTAAAATACAGTAAGAGATTACATAAGTAAATTGAGTTATGATATTTCATATACATTTTACGAGGTTCTTTTTATAGAATAAACATATTTATACAATTTAAGATATCAATCAATAATTATAGTAGTTATATATAAGACATATTTACTGAATAGCAACCGGATATATTTGATGAAAGAGCCCGAATAGACCTTATTCTTTGTTAGTCCATCGACGCGAGGGTCCGTGAGGTTGTGTATGAAGGGTCACGTGTATGGGTGTTTGCTCGTGAGATGGGGCGGTGATAGAGCGGTGATGTTTGTGGCTCCCGACCGTCTGCAACTATTCACTCGATGTTGCTCTTTGTATGAAATGTAGGGTCAGCAAATACATTTGGCCAACTATTGAATATTTCATTTTGAAATTTCTTCTTTGTAAATACAGTACTAATTTTCGTTTATTTATACGTGTACGTTCGAAGCGTAATATAGAGAAAATTTGTAAGTTTACATATGGAAGTATTGTAATTTATATAAAATATGTATTACTATAGTTATGTTTCTAAGAAATAACATAAGCTTTGTTATATAACATTAACGGTTATTCTTTCCGTTGATTCTTTGGAGTTTATTGTCGTATTATCTACTGTTTTCCGGCATCCGCGGTGTTCCGTTTTTGACAAGGCCTACGTACTCACACGTTCGAACGATAATAATTACAATAAGTTCCTTATTTGGTTCAAATCAATATTTATTGATATTTTCCATATATTGTATTTATAACACTAAAAAATTCTATGAGCTTATGACCTCACGGTAAATGTGAAAACACGTGGTTGATGTCGAATGGAGTCGAGTAATCCCGATCAAGCGTCACCGAACCGAGCGTGACGCCTCACTGTTCAATACGTTTAAAAAATTGTTCACTTCAAAAACTGAGGAATATTTTTAGGATAATTCCATTTCATGATAGATATCCAAAGTAGAAGTTGTTTATTCCAGATCACATTAAATATTCAGAAACAGGACAAACAGTAAACTTGTAGTGATGAAATTTACATTTTAAAGCCTTCGATATTATGGAAATTCGAGTTTTGAGAACATGCTTATTGATCTGATTTCTCAATTATATTCGAAACGTGTTATTATATTGTACAGTATATTTACTTCGATTGTTCAAGATATCGATTAATTTGGTACAGTCCTTTATTATATACATTCTTATGCTTTTTTTATTATATCATTTTATATTAATTAGAAGTGGTTTCTACTTTTTCGGTTGTAGAGAATACGGATGCACATTGATAGACGGAATTTCGAATTCTTCAATGGGTCGGAGCTTTCGGTGAAGAAAAACATCGTCATCAAAGTATAGCAAGGTGGTAGAAGTTTTTTGTATGTTCGGCTGACTAGCTTCCGCCCTCTAGTTGAAAATGAATTGCCAAGTACTTATAGATGTGTTTCAGCAACTGCATTTCAGAATAAGTCACTGTCGGGGCTTAGCGAGCTACCCATCTTAAGGCCACATCATGACTTAACATCAGATGAGACTGTACTCAAACACACACAATACGAAGTATATAAGGAGTTTCATCTATTCTAATTAGTTATTGTTAATAATTTTGCTATCTACTGTACTGGGCATATGTTCACAATAAAACAAAAGAATAAATATGTAACTGCATACAGTTCTAAAGTTCAAAATAAAATGTTTATTAAACATGTTTTTGCAGTCGGTATCGTATGTATCTGACCAAGTATAGCTTGCCTCATCCCTCTATTCAAACAAAATTTAATGAGGCGTACGCCCTGTGCAGGAGCCTATCCCTCTCATAGCTCCTATGGGGTTTTCTATCTCTTTTGTAATTATGTTTAGCCATATTTGCTATATATATCTCGAATTTTTTAATGAGTTACATAAGCGGTTTGTTTTATTGGCCTTTTTATTTTGACAGGAAATTGATAGATATTATTTAAAAAAAAATACATACATACTATATACAATAATACAAGAATATTGTATTCGTACATAAACATCAATAATATTGAAACTTAGAAAACTAATGAGTTATTGCCGAATTGCGACCGATGGGATTATGAATTGCTCGACGATTGTACTCGTGACATAAAGGTTAATTAGACGAGAGATAGTTCAAGATCACTCAAACTGTGTTCTAAATTTATAATACATTTAGCGTGGCTAAAAGTCTAACAACCGTTTACTAATGAGAATTAATTGAACTAGCCGATTTGAGGTTATACATCACAAACATAAGAAGCATTAATTGATTTTTTTTTATATTATAGGGGGCAAACGAACAGGTGGGTCACCTAATGGTAAGTGATCACCGCCGTCCATAGACACTAGCAACAGCAGGGGAGTCGCAAGTGCGTTGCCGGCCTTTTAATATATGTGGGCCTGCGGCGCTCTCACTGACCGAACGAAACGCAACAATGAAAGCACTGTTACTTCACGTCGGCTTTCTGTGAGAGGGTGGTACGACCCCGGGCGAGCTGAAACCTTCATGCTGAAACCAGTAATAGCTTCAGCGCAGCTCTAAATTAGTAAAGCGGTTTAAATTCTTATCTGCTACCTTTATATCAAATACAACTTGTCGCGGGATACATAGTAAAATGTTAATTAAAAGCTAATAAACAGAAAATTATTAAATAATAGAATTAAATAATTATCCTCATTCTACAGGATCTGATGCCTTGAAAATACAATGAAATAGGAATCTGATATTCGTTTTTAAGTCTTTCCCCTCTCCATCCATTTACAGTTCTAAACAGGGTGGTGGTTTGGAGTGTTAAACAATACTCAACGCTACCCAAACTACCCCCTCGTATTGTGAACAAATAAAGTAAGTCTTTCTCGTAATTTTCGTCTCTAGATAGTCACCGTTGTTCATGTAGATACTTAAGTAACTCTCAGATAGAGATCAGGAAGCCCCCGTCAGGAACAAAGATTCTTCATGTTAACAAAGGAATCAAATCAAAATGTTTTATTTGATATTTTAGGAAAAATATTAATTTATTAAAAGTTAGATATTAATAGTGAATTATAGATAATAGTTACAAACCGTTTGCTAAATAAATCCAAATTTTAATGAAATTTTCACGCGTTCAATATTGGGGTTATACAACCGAAAGTGCATGGTGTTTTTCAATTAAAATTTCGATATTCGTTAGTACATACTCGTCTAGAATAGAAAAAGAAAGAAAGAGAGTAGGATAGAGACAGAGAAAGTTTCATGAAGAAGGTATAACGCTTTTTCGTGACGTAAAGATTTTTATCAGTCAATGCTTACCGCAAGTCTCTTTCAGGAACTTCATTCGCGACATTATTTGTTTAACTGTTGAAACATTACAGATTAAAATTTAGTATGAAGATACACCATATAATAACTTAATTTATTTTACTTACAAGGAGTTCATAAAATATTACAAACTTATTTTTTAACCTTTAGCAGAAATTAAATTTTTCTCTTTTCGAGAAATCTCGAACAAACAAAGATGCCAAAGGAGCGACGAAATTATAAATAAGAATACAATATAAACTTATGTGTATATGAAAGAAAAGAAAACAAAATAAAAGGCGCCAAATCTCATATCAATAAGATGACGTTCTTACAAGCATTACGGAGAATGTAAATCGGGATTCCAAAGAATATTTTACGAGGTTCTATTCAATACTGAAAGCGTAAGCCTCTTTTCAGATTTCCAGACGTCTTATATAAAGGTTTTAATCCCCGCCTCGGAAACGTGCTGATGCGTGACAATGCATCATATCTACAATTTTGCTAGAAGCACGACACGAGAATCTTATTTGTTTTGTTGTTGTTTTAACTAGGCTTGGTAGAGTTTCTTTGAAAATAATATTATACATGTCATTATATTTTTACTATTATACTATTGCGACAAATAATTCATCGGGTGAGAATATACGAGTATATCTTTATTCTACTGTTGTTGATCCGTTCTTCGTTACTATTAATTATAATGCCAATGATCGGCCGGTGCTATCGTTACGTGCGAATAATTAAGCGTTATGTGATACACAATACGTGCGAAATGACAACAATTGATATGGATAACGAGTATTTATTTAATTATTGTGTTATAGTTATAAATTAC
Source organism: Antheraea assamensis (assembly GCA_035772565.1). Lineage (NCBI taxonomy): Eukaryota > Metazoa > Arthropoda > Insecta > Lepidoptera > Saturniidae > Antheraea > Antheraea assamensis. The sequence goes on from JAQQSE010000042.1 coordinate 2,781,776, forward strand.
AATATGGCACTAACAGCAAATTACTCAACAGCAGAATAACTAACAACAGTTTATAAAAACAATTATTGTAAAATAACACAAAGATGTAATACATTATTTATTTATACAGCTGTTATTGCTCTCTATATTGTTGAAGTATTGGAGGCGAATATCGTTTGATAATATATGTTGTCAATGTCATCTATTGTCGGTCTTATAACGCACAATCTCGTAGCCATATTTATATTCTAAGTTTCGACAATCAAGAACCGCCTGGAAAACTACCCTTTCAGATCCGAACCGACAAAGAACTTACTAAGCAGAGTCAATAAAAAATGAGCACAAATAACATAAAGTTCGATACATATTCTTTGTTTGGGGAGAAGTTTCGCTATTTATATACCAGTTAAGAAATTCGCGATAGACTGGACGCATTTGTACCGAGGTTTTTGATTCAATAAAACTCAAGGATACGAGTGAATTCGTAGTCTGCGCAGAATATTATGTTAAACAAAATAAATAAGCTACGGACGACGGACGAGTGTGGGTGGAGTATTTTTCTACTTAGGTAAATTTTCATTTGTCCTCATAACCGTAGTAATATAAAATAATTTAAAATGTTAAAGTTTATTTTCTTTTCGGAAATCCTATATTAGCATAGTTATTAAAATGTCAAGAAAAAAATCACAAATATTAATATCTCATTTGTTAAAATACATTTTAAAAACACGAAGCTTTGGTAATTTGCTGAAGTTTTCAAATGGTATTAAAAAAAGCACATGTCTAAAATGACAGTAAATCGAAGTCACCCTTCATTTAGAAAAAGGATTGACCCTAAAGCACAGTTACCAGAATATACTGTAGATCTTTGGGCATAGATTTTGAAATCAATCTATATAGTTAGTCAGGTTATCACTAAAATATGCGAAATAGTTATGTTTGATTATGATGTTTATCTTCACCAAAAGTACATTGCAAGTTTGGAGGTAATTAATATCAATTGGATGGTGTCTGAGCGCGCTACACCCGAATTAACTTATGCTTGTAATGAATGGAGTTGTCTTACACGTATCCATATTAAATGAGTAATAAATGTGCTAAATTATTTCCGGCTGTCAGTTGAACAGTAAAGAAATAAAATGTAATATGTAATTTTATATTTAATTGATACTAAATGCACATTGCCATTTAAAAACCTCGGATTATAATATATGCAATATTTTATTGTGTTGATATTTTTATTTTAGTACATATTATTTAATTCACCCTAATATTATATATACAATAAGATTTTAACAAAAAGCCGAAAGAAGATTATTAATATGACCAAATCGATATTTTCCTGTTGGGAGTACCCCTCGATGCTTGATGTGTGCAGTGAGCCGGTTTGGCTGCATCCCAGACACGTTTTGCATTTTATTCAAAACGTTGACGTGAAGGATAGAGTTTTATTATTTTACTACGTTAACGTGCTCTGAATGCATCTCTAAGAAATGTCTGTGTGTAAGAAATACCCATCAAATTCATAATTTTGAATTCCTATTTGTGTCCACGTTATTAATAGATTCTATTGTCATATACCTATTTAAGAAACATATTTCGTTAACTAGGGTGCATTGCACGCATATATCTTTCATACGATATTAAAAACAATTTCTCATCAGAAATTACCGATTCTTATGACTGCTAGTTTTAATATAATATTTTTGAATCCAAACGACCGGTGAATAGAAATTGTGCAGAATTTAAAACGTTGTCTTCGAGGAGAGTAATTGTAGTAACCGAAAATGAATGCAGCAGCTACTGTGTGATAATGATATTATAATATAACAAGTTATCATTAATCACCTGTGAAATAGCAGTAACGAAAAACTGTAATTTTACTGTTATACAATTATGTTAAATTAGTTATAATTTAAATGTCTATATTTCAAACAATCTAACTTGTTTTCGCCATGATGTTTGTGGGTTAGAGCAAGGACAACAGACAATAGAATAACATTACTCTTTCTGGGGGTCAGCTCTTATTTTGAATTGTTCTGTATTTTAACATTGAATAAGGTAAAATAAATCATTCGACGTTACACTTGTAACGTATTATTATGTTCTCCTTGAAGTATTTGTCAAAGTGGCTTTAGGGCTTGTTCGAATATAATTGAGAAACCAAATAATAGAAAAATATTATAGAATGCAGCGTAGATATATACTGTGAAGGTTCCAAACAAAGGATGTTGTGTACTTTTTAGATATAGTACTTTGTAGCTACTAGGCATATATATTAATGTTCCTTTCGATTCATGTCATTGTTGTCATTGTTACAACGACAAGCGAAAGGATGCTGCTATACGTGTTTCACATTTTCAATTAACGTACCCTTAGTCACCAAAAAAAAGAAAAATAAATAACGAGTTCTTTCAAAACTCTCATTACAAGGGCAAAATGGTAATACAAATCGTATCATTACTAAACAGTCTAGTAACTTCCTTAACACGTATCAATAACATTTGAATGTTGCTCTCTGATGTCGTAAGTCGAACCTACGAGGCATTTTGATCAGCGCTGACTCAGACAGGAGGCATGGCGGCGCGCCCACCGGCACTTAGCTAAGTACAATGGCTGGCAATATCACCAGCACCCACAGAATATGAAACGCATCAAAAGGACCCTGACATGCCGTAAGGTCTCAGGTCAAATTAGTCATAAGAATAGTTTGTATAATAAAGCACGTTTACTTCTGTGTTTTTGTTACACGGCCAGATTGATGATAAAATTGATGGTCACGAGTATATTTATGGGTGTCAGAGAAATTTACTTCACGTACGACAAGATTAATTTTGCTACGGCTTCTATCTATAATCGTATTGTAAAATGATTGTACGAAATAAAAAATATATAGGCATTCAGCATACATTAATCTATTGAAGTTCGGTGAAACTGTAGCGACCCTAACAACCCAACAGTGTAGTCAGTTTGAAAAAAAAAAACATTAATCCACTTAATAGAGAAAAGTACAATGATGTAAATCATAGATGTAACTAGATTATTTATTTATTTATTTATTTAATATACAAATAGGAATAAATCATTTTTACACTATACAGTCTTATAAACTACTTCACTACTAGTTATATATTAAAATTTATTTGAATAAATCTAAATAGGAAATATAAGCTATCTATTAACTTTATCAATATAAGTTATTTATTAACAAATGTACGCTATGTATGTAACAACGACGCTTAGGAGAAGAGAAATGTATAACAAATGTGCATACCGACTATGGGTCGCGATTCGGGGTTTTAGCATCTCTGTCAAAAATAGTTACCGAAGTTTGTGTCATATACAGAATGATAATAAGCCTCTTGCGATGTTGATTACAAAATATTTATACCTGGGGTATCTAGTTCCAAGCATAGAGGTTTGTGATCAATGGCGCAACTACACCAAATAGGAGACACGGGAATATTATTTTGAAGCAAAAGTTATTATGTTGGCATTCAGGAGCGTATTTATGTTTTGAAAATGGGTCTAAATTCAGATAATAAATTTTGTATACACCAAAAGCAGCCAAAGTACAATTTTTTCACGTCGGATGACCGAAGTATTACGATAAGTCTAAATTGGTTTTCAAGTGCAGCTGAAGGAGTAATTCTATGAGCTATCGGATATTTTATGACTAGATTTTCAGTAAGGGAGATTCTCAATTCAAATTTATTTTTGAGGGTTGTGTTCCACTGTGCATTGATGTCTCCGTGGTGTTAAGCATTATGACTTGATTATTGAAGAATGAAACACTAAATGCCCTTTATCTTTCAACCTTAAGAAGAAACACAGTCTAGTAAAAAATTGAATATTCTTCAAATATCTCTTTAAAACAAGAGTCTCTTGCTGTCGTATTCTGCCCGAATAATTAAATAGAGTGCGAGAGAGATAACTGTAACTGTGCCTGATTATACTTTTATAAAATATGTGAAATCATGATTTTGTTAGTTATATTTTCAAAATTAATATAAGAAGGAATTTGAATGTGTTGGTATGTTTTTCTTTTATTTATTGTATTAATTAAATTTTGGAACCGGCGATAAAATTGAGCAGTTTTAGTGCTTTTAGAAATCTCCTAGATCTTATAATATGAGAGAGATAGATATAAATTATATGGTGTTAAAAACTTACTCTATTTCCATTATCCAGGGATAAAGCAAAGGAATACGTTTGTATGGGCTAAATACCATCCGCGTTTTGCTCCTTAAATACATAACTGTTTGAGAGATGGTGCCGCGTAGCGAACATATCCAATATATCAGGTCAGTAGTAACGTGGAGCGCAAACATATTTACGTGGCCCGCTGCGTCGGATTGTCAGCTCGCCTTGTCTAACAGATATATTTGTAATAATAAATAAATCTCGACATATTCTCTTGTAAATTTATGGCGAGAAATATGTAAGAATAGGCATTGGTAAAAGATAACGCCTGGAGACTGGTCTGCTTTCAATCATTCCGTTGTCACGTTTTTATTACCGGAGCGAAGACATTTATCATCGCTTCTGTCTCTTGCAGTACACAGGGGCTTAAGTAAAAACGTCTGTAGTTACAGACTGTTGAGACAGACAGTCGCCAGAATATTTGATTCATTAATTTTTTGGTGAATCGTTGTTTTTATTTTGGTTTCATAACTTAGATATATTATGTGAATTCTCTGAAATTTAATTATGATTTTGGCTATAAATTCTATCATTCTATCTTCATTACGATTTAGAAACCTTTTTCAGGAACTACATTTTTTAGTGTTTGGAATTAAAGTGATTGTTACAGATCTGAGACTGCATTTTTTTTTTCATATTCTGTATATATTGTACTATTTAAAACTCCCTAATGGACATCTTTTTCTCCTACTGATCAAGTATGTTTGATATATCTTTTATAAGTTCTATCATGGCATTAGATTAATAAACAGAATACAGTTTAATTTAATTTAAGTTTAAAATAGCAAACGCTCGCGAGTACGTTTCTATTAAATTACGATATACAACTTAAGAACAAAAAAATATATTTTAGTGCCATCTAGTGGTTAGTTACCTAGTTATCATAGAATCAATAGCATAAAAATGTTCCCCATGAGAAAATACTTAGATGCGCCAAACCTTTGTGGTGTTGGAGTTTATTGACCTTACATGCATGCATACGCATTTTTATATACTTATAAAGATAATTATTAAAATGATTAATGTTAGATCATTAAAATATTATATTCAAATTGTAAAGTAAATAACGTTATCGTAAAAGGTTATCAACCTTTTAATTAATGGCAAAAAACAAACGATAGAACGTTAGTGCAATAAATTACGATCTGTTTGGTCCGGTTTGAATAAGGGTATGTAAAACGAACATTCACCCCCGCGGGCAAACAACCGCTCTGTTTGCTTCTCCTTTTATAAGTCAATTCCAGGGAACGGCTATTATGCGACTTGTTTGCATTCGTTGTTTTGTTTTTGTATTGTTTATTCCATTACTGGCTGACTCTTTATTTAGCTGGCAGACAATATTCTCATATTGCAAATAGATATCGGGGATGAATATGAGGAAATCTGTTTATTTATTAATGTCTATATCAATTCTTATTTTGATATCAGTGTTCCGCTTTAGAATTTACTTTTATATCCTGATTGTACTGGTGTCGGATTTGGCTTATTATTAGCTTTTTGTATACATCTTAATACATTGGAGATTCACGAAAGAAATTGTGCGTAAAATGAGGGTTGCATAATGAGCCATGGACCGCGTCATGTTAGGCGCGATGAGTGACGGGAGATAGAAATAAATATATCAAGATAAACACTAATGTGTAGGACATCACTGTGCCTGCAACTCAACTTAAATAGGCTTGGGCAGGTCACTCTAACGTGCTAAAAGTAAAAAAAGCCCAAGCCGACCACTGGCAGTGGGCAACCTCCAGCACCCAGACCAGAGGACAAGGGTTGGGTGCGGGTAGGGAAGGGGGGAAGGCCAGCCAAACCGGCCAAACCCAAAAACGTGCAGGCCTCCAGGAGGGTCAATCTACCGGATCTCCGCGCCCCGAAGACGTCAGCTGTGACGTTAACGCTCAAGCCCGGGGCGCGGGAGGCGGGACTGTCCTACCTGGAGGTCCTGCAGCGGGTCAAGTCAGAGGTCAAGGTTACGGACCTTGGCATAGAGGGCATCCGGTGGCGTAAGGCAGCCAATGGTGGCTACCTCTTTGAGGTGCCTGGTGCCACCAGCGGCGCCAAGGCGGATGCCCTCGCCGCCAAGGTCCGGGAGGCGGTCCCCGAGGGGGTGGCTGTATCCAGGCCCATACGCTGCGCCAATGTGCGGGTATCGGGCCTGGACGAATCAGTTACGGATGCGGAGGTCATCGCCGCAGTCGCTAGAGCCGGAGACTGTCCACCGGACCACATAAAAACTAACGGCGTCCGCCCCGGCCTTACGGGGCTTTGGGCGTCCGTAGTGACGTGTCCGGTGGCGGTGGCCAAGCGGCTGGGCGATGGCCGCCGAATTCTTGTCGGCTGGGTGTCGGCGCAGGTTCAGGTCCTGCCGCCCCGTCCCCTCAGGTGTTTCAGGTGCCTGAGGGAAGGCCACCTGGGGGCGTCGTGCTCTTCCGCGGTTGACTGCACCGACCGTTGTTTCCGGTGCAGTCAGCCGGGGCACAAGGCCGGCGGATGCACGTCCCAGCCACACTGTGCGGTGTGCGCAGCGGCTGGGAAATCCGCCGGCCATAGAATGGGAAGCAGGGCCTGTGGGAAGCCTGCGCCGCCTGCCAGGCAGGCGAAACGAAGGAGGGGGAGGAGGGGGAAAAAGCCCCAGGATACCCCGGTGCCGTCAGGGGCCGTTGGGTCCGGGACGGCTCAGCTCGAGGAAGTGGAGTGTCCCTAATGGCGGCACTCCGCTTCCTCCAAGGGAACCTCAACCACTGCGCCAGGGCCCAGGATCTTCTATTCCAGAGCATGGCGCAGTGGTTGATCCACGTCGCTGTGATGGCCGAGCCGTATTTCATCCCGCCCGAGGATAACTGGGCGGGTGATCTCAACGGCTCGGTGGCCTTAGTTTCCCAGGCCGCCGCCGGCTCCCCCCCCCTCTCTAACATCCTGAGGGGTAGGGGATACGTAGCGGCACATCACAGCGGCGTGCTGGTGGTGGGGACGTATGCCCCTCCCAGTATGAGTCTCGCCGACTTCGAGGGATTCCTCGGGGACCTACAAAGCGTCGTAGGCCGCAGCCACCCTCGCCCCGTCCTAGTGCTCGGGGACTTCAATGCCAAGTCTACGGCTTGGGGTTCCCCAGCCACGAACGTCAGGGGTAGGGTGCTGGAGGAGTGGGCCATAACATCGGGCCTACTCCTCCTGAACAGGGGGTCCGTTAACACGTGCGTGCGACAGCAGGGCGGGTCGATAGTGGACCTAACGTTCGCTAGCCCTGCTCTAGCACGCCGTGTTCGGGGCTGGAGAGTCCTTGAGGAGGTGGAGACGTTGTCGGACCATCGTTACATACGGTTCGACGTCTCCACCCAGACCTCGGACGGACCGGCCCGTAGGACCCCCGTGGCGGAAGGACCGCGTTGGGCACTGAAGCGCCTAAACATCGAGGCGCTTCAGGAGGCCGTCGTCGTGCAGGCCTGGGTGACAGGAGAGTTACCGGACAGGCCTGCCGACGTCGACCTGGAGGCGGAGTCACTCCGAGCGGACGTGACGAAAATCTGCGATGCGGCGATGCCCCGGATTAGGGGGCCGATCCCCGCCAAGCGTCAGGTGTACTGGTGGACCGCTGAAATCGCGCAGTTGCGCGTAGTGTGCACGGCGGCCCGTCGCCAGTACACCCGTCAGCGACGCAGGCGGGGCCGCTCGCAGGTCACGTCCGCAGGGGAGGCCGAGCTCTACGAGGGGTACAGAGCAGCCAGATTGGCGCTCCGTGGGGCGATTGAGCAGTCAAAAGCTCTCGCTCGGGAGGAGATGCTCGAGACGCTCAGTCGGGATCCGTGGGGTCGCCCGTACCGTGTGGTACGTGGCAAACTACGCCAGGGTGGCCCCCCGATAACCCAGAGTCTCGAGCCAGATCTCCTCCACGAGATTCTGGCTGCTCTGTTCCCTTCCAGGACAGAGCATACGCCTCCCACGATGGCTCCGCCCACGCCCAACGCGGCTGGCTGCGGCGAGGACGACGTGGTCCCCGAGGTGACCCGGGAAGAGTCGAGGGCGGCGGTGAAACGCCTCCAGGCGAAAAACACCGCCCCAGGACCCGACGGCATACCTGGCCGTATCTGGGTCCTGGCTTATGAGGCCCTCGAGCCCCGACTACTGCGGATCGTCACCGCATCGCTTCAGCAGGGCCGGTTTCCGACCATCTGGAAAACCGGCCGTTTGGTCCTGCTGAAGAAGGAGGGGCGCCCGGCGGACAGTCCGTCCGCCTACCGGCCCATAGTGCTGTTGGACGAGGCGGCAAAGCTCTGCGAACGAATAATCGCAGGCCGCCTCGTCCGGCACTTAACAGGAGTAGGGCCGGACCTGGCGGAAAACCAGTTCGGTTTCCGCCAGGGGCGCTCCACCGTTGATGCGGTGATGTCAGTTAAGATCCAGGCGGAGGAAGCATTTGCCCGGGGCGAGGTAATTTTGGCGGTGTCCCTTGACATCGTCAACGCTTTTAACACCTTGCCCTGGGCCTGTATTGAAGAGGCACTCCGGTATCATGGAGTGCCTCGCTACCTCCGCCGTGTAGTCGGGGCGTACCTCTGCGAGAGGTACGTCACCTTCCCGGGTCAGGGAGGGAGGATAAGTCGGCGAGACGTAGTATCCGGTGTTCCGCAGGGGTCTGTCCTGGGCCCCCTCTTGTGGAACATCGGATACAATTGGGTGTTGCGCGGTGCGCTCTTCCAGGGCGTCAGCATTGTTTGTTATGCTGACGACACTTTGGTGTTATCCCGGGGGAAGACGCACCGCGCGGCCGCGATCCTGGCAACTGCAGGAGTCGCTCAAGTCGTCGGTAGGATCCGGCGTCTGGGACTAGAGGTGGCGCTCAGTAAAACCGAGGCCCTGTTTTTCCACGGGCCTCGGAATGCGCCACCCGCAGGGTCCCAGATCGTCGTGGGAGGCGAGTCCATCGGTGTCGGGTCGAGTATGAGGTATCTCGGCCTCCTCCTCGACAGCCGATGGACGTTCAAGGAACACTTCCGGCAGCTGGCCCCCCGTTTAATGGGAGTAGCGGGCGCATTAGCCCGTTTGCTTCCCAACTTGGGAGGGCCCAACTCCGTCTGCCGGAAGTTGTACCTCGGGGTCGTGCGGTCGGTGGCCCTTTACGGGGCCCCCGTATGGGCGTGTGGCCTGACGGCCGTTGGCAGCGCCCTGCTGCGGAAACCGCAGCGCGCGATGGCCGTCAGAGCCATCCGCGGATACCGCACGACCTCCTTCGAGGCGGCCTCCCTTTTGGCCGGATCCCCACCTTGGGACCTGGAAGCGAGAGCCCACGCGTCACTGTACGAACGACGCGTGGAGGCGCTGGAGCAGGGCCGGAGACTCGCACCTCGGCAAATCGAGGTGCTCCGGTCCCAGCTCCACCAGGTCCTGGTGATAGAAGAATGGCGACGACGACTTGAGCGACCGAGCTCGGGCGTGGCTATTATAGGAGCCGTTCGGCCGGTCATGGTCGAATGGCTCACCAGGCGGCATGGCACCCTGAGCTTCCGGCTGACACAGGTGCTGTCGGGGCACGGTTGCTTCGGCAGTTACCTGTGTCGCATCGGCCGGGAGCCAACGCCAGGGTGCCATCATTGTGGCTGCGCCGAAGATCGGGCGCAGCACACTCTGGAGGAGTGTCCCGCCTGGGACGAGCCACGCCGCGAGCTCGTCGCGGCCATAGGCCCGGATCTCTCGCTCTCGACCGTCATCGTCAAGATGGTCGAGAGCGAGGCCGGGTGGATCTCCGTCGCCTCGTACTGCGAGCGAGTCATGCTCGCGAAGGAGGCGGCGGAGAGGGAGAGGGAGCAGACCACCAGGCTCCCCTCCCGCGGTCGACGAACACGGCGGCGACGGGTCGGCGACGACCTCATGCCGCCGTAAAAAGGGCCTGTGGGCGACGGGACGGGCGGGCACGTCCGTCGCCCTGAGCAGCGTCAAACTGCACAGGCCCGCGTGGTGGAGGCGCTTGTGCCGAGCGACTCCCACAGTTCGTCGGGGGGGGTTTAACACCCGCCCCCTCCTGAGGGGTCTACCATCTTGACCCCTCAGACCGCAGGCGGGGCCCCTGATGAGGGGCCGACACCTGCCGGGGAGCAGAAGTAATGCCATTGGCAGTTCCTGCTCCCCGGCCAAATAGGTGTGAGAGGCACCGTGGGGTTTTTAGTCCGTGGGACTCGGACATAACCTACCCTCCGCTGCCCGACGGGGTGGGTATCCGTTACGGATTTTCCCCACGTAAAAAAAAAAAAAAAAAAGGTCACTCTAAGCATAGTGATGGCAGGTGGAATTGGTTCTTTGGTTTTGTAAGTGGTAGAGCTACGCTGAAACTATTACTGGTTTCAGCATGAATGGGTCGGCTCGCCCGGCGAAGTACCACCCTCTCACAGAAAACCAACGTGAAGTAGCAGTGGTTGCACTGTTGCGTTTCGTTCGGTCAGTGAGAGCGCCGGAGGCCCACATATTTAAAAGGCCGGCAACGCACTTGCGACTCCCCTGGTGTTGCTAGTGTCTATGGACGGCGGTGATCACTTACCATCAGGTGCCCCAACTGTTCGTTTGCCCCCCATAATATAAAAAAAAATCCTAAGCGAGTGAAGGTCGGAGTGTAGGCAAATCTTATCGGAAAAACTTGGACAAGACTGATATAAAGGGCAAGAATGAATGGCGTAAAAAGTAAAACGATGGTGACACATTTTATTTTATACTAGCTCATACCCACAACTTCCTCAGCAAGTTTCATTATCTTAACAATAAATTCTATGTACAGAGAAAAAGGCATATGTACACAGACAGCAGTATAAGAAGTAAAAGAAAACTAAAAAAAAATCAAAATCTTTTGAGGACATTTTTGAGTGATGCGCGCACAACGGCAGACAATTAATTTTACTTGCATATTTAAATCCGCTTAAAGACAATTAACCTCAATGTTATTACACTAAATAGTACTTAATTATAGTTCTGAAACTGTATTTAAATTAATTTCCGATATTGTTATTTATAATTATCAAATCTTTTTTAAATTATTCATGTGCATTTCACTGAATAATATTTCATTTAATTAGTCATCTGTGCTCTTATTTAAAGATAACATTAAGTACTTTCATTTTCTTTAATTATATTTTGAGGAAATTACCTGTTATTATCAATAGGAATTCTCATTTCCTGTGGACTGAAATACATTTCCTATATTTGGGTGCTTGGTGTTTCAATCTAGCCTGACTCATATCAAACGTCCACTTCTATTACTGACTAAGATTTATTAGGAGTGGCAGAAATTGTGCTAGGTTCGACTGCGAATGCATTGCAGCCATACCTATTTCTAGCACAAATCAGTTATACTCGCATAGTCTTATTACAGGACACACTGAGAGATGTTCATGATCAGACCTAGGGAGTCCTATTATTGATTGGGCTCGGATAGGACTGTAGTCCTAATTGAGGTTGGTTATAAATATTTATAGATTTTGTTAATGTAGGACGAAATCGTTTGAAGAAGCTAGGGCTTTCTGAGAAGGTAAATACCATGAAGAATGCTTAGCGCGGTAGCATAGATTTCTAACAACCACTTGCCTAGCTAAATAATCATTAAGTTCTTTCTCTCTCTATAGGAGTGTTTGGATCTTCTAACGTCGACCTTCGGTCATATCTTTACCTACCATTAAGTGATATTGTTGTCAAAGATAATAAATTAAAAACAGAATCTTTTTGTAACTAATAATGGACTTTTTACTTGTCTGTCGCAACTAAAGATTTTGAAATTCAGATTTGAGAGTGCACGAAACGGCCATTAACGGGCGAATATATCGGATCTCTTCAGCGGTTCTCATAATGGAATCGCGAATAGCGAATATGCCTGAATTCATATTATTATGACATCTAGAGTGCTTCTTGACAGTTCTCAAAGACGTCACGACGGGCGTTAATTTAATTTGTTTGTACGCTTAGAATAATAGAAATGTGGATAGCAATATATTTTATTTTGTTTGAATGCGCTATTATTTAAAATTACCAATCCGATTTGAAAAATATTATTTACATTTTATTCTCTACTAGCTGTTACTCGAGCCTTCATTCGCGTTTGATTAACGTCGGGAACAGTCCTTCTTCTGCATGAAAGAAACCGTATATTTTTTTCTGTACCTCTTACAACGCATAATGACATGGTAATAGTCGGTTTAGTATTTAGAGCTTGAAAATGTAATAGACAAATAAACTTCTGTTAGTCTTACAAAATTAATAAGGTTTTATTCAGAAAGGTTATACAGTCTATGATATAGACTAACATGCTATCTAACATCAGGTTACGTCCCTTATGAGTGGGTCAATTACTATACAAAGTGTAAATCAGAAAGAATGAAGTAATACTGCGAGTGTTGCTTGTCGTGAGGGATTAGGGGTCGAAAGTGAAAGAAAATTAATGTTAGTGAAATCGCAGGGCATAGCTAGTATAGATTAAAATGAAGTCCGATTTTACTGTAACCGTATGAATAAATTACCACAGTTGGCACACTATACGGAATTGCAAAAGAGATCTGATAAGCAAAGCTTCCTTTTCACTAAAACGTTATTTGGCAAAACAAGGGAAGTACGTACGTTTCTAACGCAATACGAACTTGTTCCCTTTAGCTTTATTCAATGTTATTGCCAACTAAGATTTTACGATTATGTTAGAGAAATCGTTACAGGGACGTCATACCTTCTTATTAAGTTTGTGTGCTACTATTTTGGCGTGCTTTTGTCAAAAATAGTTTGTTATAATGTTACGAAATTAGTGTTTAAAATGTAGTAAAAAATATTGTTCATTTTACTGACTGAAATTGACGAATATTTATATATAATTCGACATATATAATTCTTATATACGTGTGTATGTGACTGAAGTCCTCCTAAACAGTAGGACCGATTTTGAAGAAAAATTTTGTGAGTGTTTGAGTGGGTTTCTGGATGGTTTACATTCATAATTGGACTCGGTAGGTGGCGCTGCTATAGGATTTCAGGATTAAAACCCATAAATTGACACACTCTTTATAGGGCAATAGCCATTCCTTATTACGAAGAAATAGGTTCATAATTAGATAACAACTAGACGTCTATCAATATTATCAGTATTTTTAGTTCAGATTCTGACTTAATCTCTGAGATGTCGAAATGTATAAGAAAGATATATCGTAAACAGCCGGATTGCTTTTGTTATTATAAACTAACTTTTGTTCATAGCTTCACCCGTATTAATGCAGATTTAATTTATCCCATAGGAATAGTATTTCTTCTGGATGAAAGGTATCCCATGTCCTCTTCTGTACTCTTGACAACGTTGCAAATTTTTATTATAATCGGTTGGGTAGTTGAGCCGTGAAAGCGTAACAAACAAACAGACTCGTCGATATTCGTGATATTTATCTTACTTAAAAGTGGGATATCTTTAATATTTTTCAGTAGTTAGAAAAAAAATTGTATCATATGGAAAGCGTTAGTAAAATTCTCGTTAATACTGGTGCAACCGTTTTGTGGATTTGCCACGAAAAACAACATACACTTTAGCAAAATGTAATGGAATATTAAAAAAATGCAAAGAAATGAAAGTCTGAATTTAAGATTTAATAAAGTACCAGTGAAGTTCCTTTTAATGTTTAATTAGCTTGGTGCGGTTGTATCTCGAACATTGAACGTGTCCCTGACCCCAAAGAGACAAGCTAAGGAAACGGTACTTCTAGCTGAGATGCTGATAGGATAAGTTAATATTTAATGTTAAAATCGTGACGAACTGTTTTCCGGACAGAATTACGTAACATATTTTATAACGCAATCAACTATAATAAAGGTAAAGAATTTATAGACGATATTCGAAACTGGTTTTGTTAACGGTTTTGAGTTAAAATCTATAAGGCAACAAAATATCGATTATTTAGTAAAAGAAAGTCTGTTTTAAAATTGATATTAATAGTTACCAAGCGTTAGCAAAACGATGACGATATTGCCTTTGCATATGTAATAGCAATATCTTCCTACGAAACTCTGCAGAGAACAATATTCATTTTTTATTTTCATCATAGGTGGTGGCACATAATGAATTTAGTCTTTAAAATTGATATTGATAGTTATTATAAAAGCTAGGATTTAGGAATTCGGTATCCGTAACTATACCTTTATATTATATTTTTGATAATTTAAATTGTGTTCGCAAAATTTAAAACACAACTTTATTAAAAGATTGGTATGATTTTAACACCAGAAGCGATCGTAAATTGGCCATTTTATATTTCAGGTTAAGTAAGACCAGTACTCATTTTTCAGTAATAATAATTCAATAATATTGCCGGATAGTAAATTCAATCACCATGTCAAGTAGGTTTTGATGTGGAAAACCTCTTATAGGGTGGATCAATATGTGAACGATAGTGATGTCTAGAGGTCAGACCTTTCTCTTTAAATCCACTAAAAATTATAATAACTACAATTCCTTGTTTTAAAAATATACAAAATAAAAAGATAAACCAGACTGAGTTTTTTGCCTGTTCTTTTCGATGACTGAGTCGTTTGATGGAATCAGTGGTATAGTTTTTACGTTCATAAGCGTCTTCGCAACGTCTAAATTGAGAAAAGTATTTTTGATTTTGACATTTAACTGTAACTGCTATCGTTTTGCTTTTATGAAATATGTAATAAGTGGGCAGGTTACATTATTGACAAGCTTTCATACGTTTTGAATCTCGTTGGCGGGTAATATCGCAATTCTATTCAGAATATTATTATATGGATTAAGACAAGGGTTACCTTTTTGTGAAGTTTGGAGAAATGTATTTTACAGTTGTCGAAATTGTATAGATCTTTTTTATGTATAAAAAGAGAGGATTAGGTTGCCAATCTCAGATATCGTCTAGCAAGTTTGGCTAAATATTATAAAGCTA
This sequence comes from Antheraea assamensis, assembly GCA_035772565.1. Classification (NCBI taxonomy): domain Eukaryota; kingdom Metazoa; phylum Arthropoda; class Insecta; order Lepidoptera; family Saturniidae; genus Antheraea; species Antheraea assamensis. The sequence continues at coordinate 2,796,862 of JAQQSE010000042.1, forward strand.
ACTTAAGGATTTATTATTGTTTACTAGTACTGAGGTATTACATCATATTTGTTAGTTTGACAACTAAGACAGTTATGTAATCAAGATGAGATGTGAAATTATTATATAAGTAATGTGATTAACATCGTTAATGAATAGCAACAAAACAAAGAGTAAAAAGCAATAAAGAGTACACGAATTTATAACAATAATGTAATTTACTTACACACTTACTTACTTACAATGTCTAATACACATAATAAGTTACACATAATATCTAATAAATAAAAATTAATAAGTGGTTAAATTGCGGTGTGTGTACTACCAAACTTTTAATTATATTTAAAACAGTGGTTTTAAAAAAAATTCTGTATTTTTATGTAACTTTGTGAATATAGATTACTAAACAAATGAAAAAAACAATTAGGAACAATTGTAAAGATATAGAGAAGGATAATGTACTTAATTATCTTATCTCTACCTATGTACTGTATACGAGTGGTCGACCAAAATCAAAAATACTTTATTCAATTTAGGCTCTAAGAAGGTGTTTATGAACGTCAATACAAATACGGGTTCGGAAAACAACCCAGTCATCGAGAAGAACCATCAAAAAGCTCGATAGAGTTTATCTTTTTAACATACATATAGTTATGATTTATGAATCCGAGCATAATTCTTTAATTTTTCTTTGTGCAATGCAATATTAAGGAAAAACAGAACTATGAACTATTCCCAAATGCGTTTCTTGATAACACTGAAGCTCGGCAATATTTACTGAGCAACAAAAAAACACAGATAATCGATTAAGGAATAGAGAAGAAGATGTATTTAACTAATTTTCCTCGACCTAGTTGTATACAAAAACAATGCAACATATAGGTACCTTTTCACTGTACTAGTCATCATGAGTACCTTTTAAATTTAACAGTCATAATGTACCATTTAAATTTAACAGTAATTATGTTATCGAGCTGTCAATCTTTATCTTCAGGCTTACTCTGCGTCATGTCATGCCATATATTATGTTTTATGTCGAATGACGTTTGATAAATGACAATTGTAATGTTTGACATTGAAATTACAAGTATGGCGCCGGTCATATACATTGAATTGGTGAATTGAAATACGATAGATAAATCAACGCTTATGACTTGAAAGAGTTAGTCAGTTTTAATGAATATTTAACCCTATAATAATAGTCTTAAAGGTTATATTAAAAAGGCACATTAATAATGTGTACCCTTTTTAAATCTACATCTTTGTATTGTTATCTCATCATAGTAAAAAAAGAATAATACTATTATGCCCTAAAGAAAGTACCTATTTGTATTTTGCCCGACAAAAAAAAAACAAAATATTTTAAACATAGCATCAATTTGTTTTATTTTCTAAATTATTAAGTTACATTTACACAGTTACATTTGGGACTTTGCTGATTTGATTTTGATGGATAGTAACGAATCACTGAGTAAAGATGAAAAGTTATTTTGGGGTGGTAATTTATTTACCTAAATTTTTACAAATTTTACAAAAAGTTTCTCATTTCAGGTATATTTATTTTATAATTTTTAATTTAATATTATAAAATTTTAATATTTTCATCAGAAAATTCAGAAAAGAATACCAACGTAACTGAGTCAAATAACATTTCTGTACCATCGCGTATGGTACGTCAGTCTAATAAGCCTAGTAATTCGTTTAAGCATTCGTTGCCGGTTCAAAATTCCGCGGTTTATATACTAGGTACTCATACAAATAAGCTTGTTTATCCTCGCTAATATTGCCCCTCATCATTCACCACATTTCGATTCGATGATCAAACTTAATGGGTGCTGTTGAAATGTATACTAAATTACCTGGTGTTTATTATATAAACTACTAATACTATTGGGATTTATTAATGTTGAATATTAGTTGAATTTCAACATTTTTTTTATACTTTATAAGTTAGCGTTTGACCATAATCTTATTTGATGCTAAATGATGACGTGGTCTAAGATGGTAGTCTCGCTAAACCTAGAGGGTGACTGCGTCTCAAGTGCAGCTGCCCGAACACACCAACAGGCCAACAGGTGGATGGCGACAGATTTTTAACTTGAGGGTGGTAGCTAGCCAGGAGGACTTAGAAAAAGCCCTATCACCATGCAATTTTAAAAAAGTCGTCGTGTTCGCGTGGTTGCGCCCGGCGTTGTGGTATTCGATGTTCGCAAGTTCTCCAGCCTTGACATATACGATCAAATTTTCCGGATATTGTATACACTTCTTAATTAACTTTAGTAGTAATATGACCCATGTGAAGGAAACATCGGGAGAAATAATCTTTTTGGGACAATATTTAAGCTTAGATTTTTCGACTTGGTCGTGAGCAGGCCAGATGATTATGCTCTTGCCTTTCTTTAGAAATAGACCTTTATTTGGTAGTGGGAGAAGGTCAGACTGCTATTATATTATCCTAAATTTCTAAGAAATAGAGCTTTGCTAGGTGTCTTGCAAGGAAACAAAATTTGGTTCAGGTAAACTTGTTCTAACTTGATCCGTTTCTTTAGTACTAATTACATAAAAAAATTCAAGAATTGTTCACTTATAACAATGTCAGTATAGATAATTATAAATATTATTAGAAAATAATAATGTTCCGATTGATTTGCTTTTTGACAGGTGTCGTAACACAGTGCGAGTAAGAATTGTTATTGAGCCGAGAACATAAAGAAGAGATTTGACTTTTGTGTAATAAGAATAAGTATAGTCAATACAGTGTCTGGTCGATAAATATCTTTATTAATTTTTTTTATGGTTGTTACCTCATAACTTTCAAACATTTTATCCTTTCGCCTTATTCTGTGTTTGTAGAAAAAAACGACACTAATAATCGAAAAAATAAACTTAGCGACATCTGTTGTGAAAAAAAGAAACTAACAATAGAAATAAATGAATATCGTGAATACAGTTGTCAGTTCTCACGCAATATGTAGATGTCCTTACTTTGTTGGTAACTTTTTTTGAATAAATTTAGCGACATTTGTTGTGAAAAAATTAAAATGTTGACTATAGCTAACTTCAGGGTGTCGGTTTTTCGTGACGGTGTGCGCGCGCATCGTAAAAATTTACTCTCATCATTTTTCTCTAACACGCCAAAAGAAGTATGACTTCAAAAAATATAAGTATATGCGCTACCTAATAAAATATCTGAAGTCGGCGCCAACGCAAATTTTGTAGTAGGTAGAAAAAAATATATACCCTATGCGAGAGAGGACTTACTTTCTACGTATATACGAGTACAATGAATTCTGATTGGCACCGAAATCAAATATATTATTAGGTAGCGCAAATACTAATACTTTTTATTTAATTTGATCAATGTAATAGTTTAGTTATTTTTTGGTTTTTGGTACCTTCTTGTTACATTAGTGTTGCTTCTTCTTCTTCTTCTTGGTTTGGCACCGCAGAAGCATTTGCCAGTGTCAATGTTTTGTTTCAAGTAAGTGTCTTGTGATAATTATAATGTTCTAACAAGATGGTGTTTTCCTTGTTAGAACTTTCCATGGAGTTTTGGTGGCATCTCAGAATGCATGCTCCGTGGTATTATTTCCCATCGACTTCACTTGTGCATAATAACCGAACTATATTACGTAAAACACCACCAATATTACAAAATATAGAGTCTAATAACACAAGATTACGAATAAAATATAAAAACCACTACATGACAGACTAAGATGCCGCCAAAAACTCCTAGTGTTGCTTGATATTGAAGTCGGCTTATTTTTTTTTTTTAAGAGGTTTATTATTGAATGAAATGACCGAGTGTGAAATTGTGTCCTCAGAGAAAATCATATAAAGATAAATATATATTTCAGTATATATAGGATATAAACAGGTATAATTGAAATTAATTTTGTATGTTATTTTAATACACGGCTAATATTTCAACGTTTATGCGTATTTATCTACTATGGGATGCAGGTATCTCGTACAACTTCTGCAGTATAATTTTATTGTTTAGGTATATTAGTGGAAATACACGTAGGAATTCAGATAGTATTTTAACTTTATTTAACTGCACTATATTAAAGTTTTAATTAATTTACGGTTTCAACTGCATTACGGTGTTTACGATCTCGAAGCAAAACTATCAGATTAATATTATACAAGTTTAAATGTAATAATTGTGAATATTATTAGTCCTTTTATTTACTGTACTACTGAAATGAAGCATTGTATTTGATGATAAGCACGGCGCAATCCAAAAACTAGCGATAATCCCCGGGAGGTAGAATCTAAGATCAATCGAGAGTCGCCGCTGTCAAGTTAGCCTGCAAGTTTCACAACTGATATACATTGGACTGGTCGTTAAAAATTAGTTCGTTTTTAACGACTCCTAAAAAGCTCCCTTTTCATGGAAAGACGCGAGAAGGGTTTTTTTCTATTAAAAACACCACATGCCGCAAGATGAAGTCTAAGTTCGTTTTCTAGTAAATCGTGTAATTTAGAACCATTACAAATATTATATTACTCGAAATATAAACTATTTCTTAAAAGAAGTTAATAAGATTTGTAAATGATCGCAATCGCAAATGTAATGAGAAATTTCCACAAAAAAACATGATTTTATCAAAAAATTAACTTGGATCGGGGGCCCATCTCCTCATTGCACAGTGTCTGGCTGACGAGGGGAGGTAGCTGGTTGTGTGCATAGTCTACCTTCCTATAAGGATTGAGCCCGGCGGCTACATTCCGCCGGGCTGACCGCTGGGGCGGCATGGTGATAGCAGCAGCACGGGCCCATGCTGCCCCAACCAAAAGCGGCGACCGGTACCCCGTGGGGCTTTAGTCCATGCGAGTTGGACATAACCCACTCTCTCCCCCATCAGAGAGTTGGTATCCATTACGGATTTTCCCACGTTAATAAAGAAAAAAAAAACGTTTTAAAGCAGTATCTGGGGCGATGAAAAAAATGACCGGTATTAGCGGTATTGTCACTGTGACGAGTTCAAGCAAAGGGGTTAATAATCTAGTCGTGTGACACTGGATATGTAATATCGTTGGATCAGGGATACAACACGGTTGATCGTATTACTATGATGTGTATTACATTTAATTTATGGTAACTGTCATTTAGTTATTCTACAACCTGCAAAATATCTTTTCTTATATTTCATGGGTTTTAGCGTTTGACCACAAACTCGCCTGACTCTGCCCTCCCAATACATACTTGAAAATCTAATGTACGTCCGCAAAAACTTAGATAAGCTAGATTTCGTAAAGGACCAACATAATCTAAATACAAGAAATAAGAACAAATTGGTCATTCCATGTTTTAGGCTCACTAGGACCGGTAACAGTTTTTTAGGTAATAGTGTTAGGTTTTATAATAAAATTCCAAAGCACGTTACCGATCTGCCGGATACTAATTTCAAGCACCATGTCAAGCAGGTTTTAATATCTAAAGGCTATTACAGGGTGGATCAATATGTGAACGATGGTGACGTCTGGAAATGACGCCCTCTCTGTGCATCCACCAAAACCCAATGTAATTATTTATAACTATGTTTTAAAAATGTGAGTTATAATATGTTAATGAAAAGATAAACCAGATCGAGTTTCTTGCCGGTTCTTCTCGATGACTGGGTTGTTTTCCGAACCGGTGGTAACTTTGACGTTCATAAGCGCCTTCTCAGGGCCTAAACTGAATAAAATATTTTTGATTTTGATTTGATTTTGATTTTGATGTTGAATGACGATGTGGTCTAAGATTCTGAAATGCAGCCACCAGGCCACACCCGTGGATTCTAGTTGACAGATTTTCAACTTGACAGTGGTGGTTAGCCAGGCTGACTTAGAAAATTCCCTACCACCATGATATTTTTTTACTTCAGATATACTACTTCAGATACTTCAGATCAAAATCTGGCGAATACGCCATCGTCCCTTACCTAATATGATTATTTAAAATAACTTCAGTTTATATAATGTGGTTTATGTAATTGTGTTGAGAAATTAACTGTTTCCAAGTGCCGTGAATTATTAAAACAATATAAATTCACAGAGAAACAATAGAGCTGTTGTTGGCATTAATAACAAAAAGTCATGGGCCGGTCGTTAAGGAAATTTTGCTTAGATTATAATCAAATGGAAACGTAAACAAACTTTTCACGCCACGTGACACGAATCCGCAAAACCGGGACGATTCTAATTTCACGGCGTGACGAAGAGGCCTGCTCATTTTCTTGACGGTTGCGGATATTTTCAATTTTCCCGACGGTGGCCCCTTTTTATTAGTTGTTGTTTCGTCTTGAATACTAATAGGGGATGAATTAACATTCTCGCGACATCACTGTTCGCTTATCCGAGACCCGATGCGGCAAGCTGCGTGCAATATCTACCTATTCAAGCCAACGAGAAGTTAATTTGTTTGTTTTATGTTATAATTGAATGATTGGCTTATATTTACGATGTTAGTTTTTTTTTTACAAGATACGAGTATAGATAGTAAACATATATGATATTATATATTATTTTATATTAATCTTCATTTTCGACTTTTGTAGTAGAAATGATATATACTCTTTATAATATACAGGAATCGAAACAGGTTTTTTAAAGTGAAGTTTTGTTATTTACCTTAAATTTTTTCGTCCATATATCGCATGTTGCATTACAGCCAGCCGCAGAGTAGGGGTAAAGTGAAAGGCGCTCTGTAAAGTAGCCAAGGCCAATATGTCGGCGGCGATAGCTCAATTCGAAATGATTCAATGATTTAAATAAATATTGTACTCAGTTTTTAGAAAGATAAAAAACGCGATTTTAATACTTGATAATCGAATAACATCCGAAAATTTTCAGTTGAATACCTACAATCTGAAATAAAGTTTGACTTTCATCGTGGTTTCATAAAACTACACAATTTTTGTATTTTTATTTATTACTGATATTTTTTTTACATTTTTTGAAATTAAAAATTTTGGTCGATAATATATCATTATGTTATGGTAACTGCATTAGAAAGTAATTGTAATGAAGTTATCCTACATGGTTACGCCTTGGTAGAAACTATACTATTACAATAAGACTTTTTGAAGCCTTCTTGGGTGGCTTTCATCGTCAAGGTGACATCGACATTTAACGTAAGTTGTGATTGTGGCCAAACTCTTAACCTATAAAGTACTTATATCAAAAAAAAAGTTTCAACTCTTCTCTAGTGTTATCGTGTTACTATATAACGGACGTAATCCATAGATATATGCAAAAACTGAAATTTAGCAGGTAAGTAAATAAGCTTTGGTTATCTTATCTAATCTTCAAAACAAGATTACACATAGTATTTATTTGAAATTGTAGTGTAAGTATCGTCCGTGTGTTTGAAATCTCGTCCATGTGTTTGTGTATACGGTAGGTCTTGTCTGAAAATCAGCGCTGGAACGCCTGCACTTGCAAACTTGCCGCCTTACGCTGAGACAAAGACCTGTTTGACAGCATGCAACACTTATTTCAAATGAATTATTTTATGTATACTTGTAAATATGTGTTGTATTCTTTCTTTTTTCGTCCTTTTTTTCTTTCATATTAATTATTATAATTTTCAAAAGCGATTATTATGTGTTTAGAGATAGAAGTAATTAAATCCTAAAATGTGTTTATGATGTAATAATTAAATCATGCAACTACAAGCGTTTTAATTAAGTGCAACGTAATAATACACCACTTAATTTGCCTTCACAGAGTCTTGTATGTGTACATCGATATAACACTTTAGTTGTTGCGTTGCTAAGTTAATAAGGTTCTATTCGCCTAGTTTATATCTTGATTCGAAGGATTCATGAATATAATTAGTATGTTACATGCAAATTTTAGGGAACAGAAGTTACAATTTAGCTTATTTATTATGAAACATGATGGTAGCGCTTTTTCTAAGTTCGTCTGGCTAGCTACCACCCTCAAGTTGAAAATCTGTTGCCAAGTACCTGTTGGTGTGTTCCGGCAGCTGTACTTGAGAGCCAGTCTTCCTCTAGGTTAAGCGTGACTTACCATCTTGTAAAGTGTTAAGTGAAAAAAAGTACATAAAAAAAATTAAAACTACATTTCACATAATAATTAAACTTTAAAATTATACTTTATGTTATATTTCTCAAAGTTTTGTAATAAATCAGCTATTTTTTTAAGTTTATGCTGCGAATAATCTGCTGACTTTTGCCTCATGAGGTTTACATTCGTTTGTATGGAACTTAAGCCTTTATGGTTTTGGATAGTCCGGGGGTTAATAAACTCTATAATTATAATTTCTGAAAAGAGGCCGTCGATGTGGAATACTCTTAACTGCCCCTTCGTATTTAAAAGTTTTATGGTTAAATGCAGCTAAGGATCAGATAACAAAACATCTAAAATTAAAGAAGTATTCCGGAGACATAACTATTATTAACGCACTTTATCTTTTTTCATACATACTTTACCCATTTTAGGCCCTAAGAAAACGCTTATGTATACAATACTCGTATAATAAGTCATCAAGAAAAATCAGCGAGAAACTCGGTACAAATATTTTTTGTATATGTTTTCTATTATAATTCATTGTTCTCACATTCGATTTAGTGAATGTATACAGAAAGGGGTGTTATTTCCAGACATCACAATCATTTACGTAATGAACCACCCCATAATAATCTATTGGAAGTAAAACCTACTGGATGTGGTGCTTAAATTTATTATCCGGCAAATCGGTAATGTGCTTTGGGACCTTATTGTATAGCCTAACACTACTGCTTAAAATGCTTTAATTGGCCGTACTGAATCTACATGGGATGATTAATTTGTGTTTATTTCTGGTATTAAAATGTTACCCGTCCTTTATGAATTTTTTTGGAAAAATTCATTAAATTATCAGGGATGTATTAAGACGGCAAAAATATTATATTCCTTTTACTTGGTTGTTAGTGATTCGCGGGGTCACAAAACCATATAATGGAAGATGCTAAGTATATACGCTAATTTGATGTCATATTAGCGTAACTTGTACTTACCAAGTCACTAAAACAAAACTTCTGATAACCTTGTAAGTCACCTAAGATGTTAGCATGAGAAATCATCCAAAAAGCTATACATCCAAAAAGCTATACATCGAGACGTGACAGATAAAAACTATAATATAGTAATACGTTTATTTTGGAATGACTTACATTGTTAGTATAATTAGATGCAGCCAACATTACTGAATGTTATGGCGGAAACTGGTGATTTACTTGCCTCGCCTCGTGCAAGGGTGGCGAGTAACGTTGCAATTGTAGCCAGTCTACAGTAAAATCACCAGGGTTGTACTCTTGTTATTTCCTATTCAAAATTATGTATCTATTTTTACTCAAAAAAGGTCTTCCTTCGAAACTTATTCAAAATAGATTATCGAATGTTAGCTCTAAACTCTTATGATTTAACTTTAGAAAACTTATTGATTTTTATTTGAAAAAAAAAGTTGGGATCTTCATAAGTGCATGGATATTTAACGATTGTCTTTTCTTTATCCTTCTCTGTTGAGATAAAGTAAAATAAATATTATTTTGTTTTACTGACCTGTTGGCTAGAAAGGCCTTTACAGCTTCACCAGACTTGAAGGCGACCGCGGAAGGCACTAAAAGAAAAAAAAAGTTTTGTAAAACAACACAGATCTATTTTAAATCTTGTTTTAATCGCTTTATACATTTATAAATCAATTTGCGGCCCGCTTTAGTTTCGCACGGATATAAAATATATATAGCCTATGTCATTCACTGAAAAACTGATTAAAATCGATCCAGTAGTTTCGATTTATTCATTACTGCCCGTGGCCCACACGCATTAAATTTGGAGTAACCTCAAAAATAACAGTATTTCTCCACTATTTAATTTATTTTATTATACATATAAACCTTCCTCTTCAATCACTCTATCTATTAAAAAAAAACCGTATCAAAATCCGTTGCGTAGTTTTAAAGATTTAAACATACACAGGGATATAGGGACAGAGAAAGCGACTTTGTTTTATACTATGTAGTGACTTCATAAATTGCTATTTGATAATTTGTATGCTTCTGGTAACATTTTATTGAGCCATCAAATATATTTTAATTTGATTATCATATACATGATGTTTATTATTAAATGAGTTATACAATTTATCGCAAGATTAAATACATATACAGATAATCTAGCTTATGCCTGTGACTTCGTTCGAGTGAAAATGTTTTGGTTGTTTTATGGGAACTACGTTTTTCACAGGGATTATTTATTGAAACTATACCCTTATCATTTAACCCTTATAGACTTTTACCGATTTTAAGTTAATGAATGTAAGTGCGTCGCTTTAGAACAGCTGCAACTATTTAGCTAATTCTTTTTTGTTGTTTTTATAATTGTTAGCTTCTATTAAAGACAGCGTTGGAAAAAATGAATGAAAAAGGAAAATTTGGTTTAAAAATATCCGTATGAAAAATGAGTGAGTGAGACAGAAGACAGTAGAGACCTTCAAACTTATTAATATAATTAACAAAATGACGTTCAGTTGATGAGTTGCCATTTTATTTCAAGAAAAAAATAGTCTGTTGTTTGCTTGGGGTAATCTTAGCAATGATGAAACCAATTTTGATGAGATTTGTACAGGTTGATAGAGTTTTTCACCGTATAATGTAAGAAGATACATATCATTATGTTTTTCATATAAGGGTAAAATAATAATATCAAAACTTAATAGAAGTTATTTATAATTATAATAAGCAAAATAATTCAGATTTTAAAGATTATATTAACATTTAGATATTTTTTTCATATGTAACTGCTGGTAAAATAATGAACAAGGTAAATTAAAGAGGTATTTATATTATTATTCTTGTTCGGATATTTACAACTAAATCCGGCTCTGTCGAGTATGGTGTTGAGGTGGTGGGGCATGTGAGCGGTGCTAAAACAGCGAGTTGACTAGTACGTTACCGTGGCACCGGTGTAATTAAAACTGAATTTAATCCGCTGTCACAGGCTCACAGGGGTTAAGACTTGCATCGACTAACTTAATTAGATTTTTGATGAGTCATTCCAGCGAATAATAACTCGTGATTATCTTTGGAGTTAAGTTTGTTATATTAGTAGCAATCGCCCCCACGTGCTCATTCGCGTTGGATGAACTAGACAACAATAAAATATAACTTACCACCATGTAATTGAGGAGTATAGTAAAATGAATAGTATTAAGACTGTTTTCATGAAAACGTAATTAGGTGTCGTCCAAACTGTCATGACTATCAGGCCGTCTAAAAAATTACAAATATATATATTTATTACTAGCTGACCCGACGAACTTCGTACCGCCTAACAGTCGATCTTTATTTTTATTTTTTTTAATAATTATTCTGCTATTGGGGACGCTATATAATGTTAAATGTTACCATCGTATAAATATCGACATTAATATTTTTGCGATTCTAACGTCACTCAATTGTTTTGCCTTCCCGGAACCTCTTCATGCAGTAACACTTAAACTGTATGGTATAGTATTAATGTTCAAATTGACTTTTAAGTATTATTACGAATCGTTTGTATTGGAGTATAGAAAAGAGTTGTTTTTAGACTTTTTCAGGCAATTTTAAAAACATTTCTCTCCGTAGGAACCATCCTCGTAGTTCAAGGAATATTCTAAAAAAGAATTCGCGAAATCGGTTCAGCTGTTCTCGAGATTTTCGCTTAGCAACACATTCAGGTACTAGGTTTTGCCAGCGGCATTGTTCACAATTATATATCTAACCAATACTTTTACTAAATGAAAGGTACCCTATGTTCTTTTCTTTACCCCTGGCAACAGGTTTTTAAAATTTAATGATAATCTGTTGGGTAGTTATGTCGTGAAAGAGCATCAAACAAACAAATTCACCTTCGTAATTATAATATTCGTTAGGATTATTAGTTATTAGTGCGAGTGAGTTTGTTGTCGTGAAATTATTTTTTTGGTGATTTTAAGTTTGAACTTTGACCTTCATTTAAATCAAAGCGATGATGGCTGAGTTGCTAGTCTGTCCGGACACAACGTCGAAGGACATAGATTCGAATCCTAGCAACTGAGTCGGAGCTTCCGGTGAAGGAAAACATCGTGATGAAACCATAGCGTGGTGTTAGGGTTTTATCTAAGTCCGCCTGGCTAGCTACCATCCTCAAGTTGAGAATCTGTCGCCAAGCACGTGTTGATGTGTTCCGGCAGCTGCACTTGAGAGCCAACCTCCCCGTAGGCTTAGAGTGACTACCATCTTAGACAACATCATCATTTACCATCAGATGTGATTGTGGACAAGCGCTAACCTATAAGGTACAAAAAAAAAAATTAAAGTATGTAGATTTATTTTTAATTTTATTATTATTATTACACTAAGCTTACACAATATTCGATTTCAGTTACTTCTTTGTCCATTTAAAACAACCATCGTGTTTTTACAAATCACTACAAAGATGATCTCGCTAAGGTTAACAGTGACAAGCATCCGAATCAGGATCCTTGTATTATATTCAATCGACCGTGACTCGATTGGTATTCGAAGTTGCGTATAAGTGATTCGGGTACTTTTGATGTCGGCAAGTAGGGTATATCACAATAGTACTGTAAGAACAGCCGCTCGGGATTCACAGATAACCTTTGCCCCAATATTCTGTTTGAACCGATGGTTATACTCCAAGGTCGGCTTCATTGTTAAGCCATTGTGTATATCGAAGCACCACTTGACGATTCCATTCAGAACAACCAATTACGTAGACGAGCATATTTTGAAAGATACCTATCAAATGTATAATAAATAGAACTAAACAAAGGGGTCTATTATGAAATCAATTGTTCGAGAGGAATATTGTAACGATATTCACACGAAGCGTGGGAAATTGAAAAATTCATTGACTAATGTTTTAAAATTACTGTGGATATTATAATTTTTAATGTTATTCTACAAACAGGAGCGGTAAAGGTCGTTTCTTTTCGGGATTTGAATACGGTGCCTGCGCGGAAATTGTTCTGGAGAATTTATCAGCGCTCGAGCTAGAATAAAAATTCGAGGAAGCAAAATAAATTATTTATGAAACTGAGGAGAATTATTAACTTACATTTGTGGTCGTTTGTATGTAAGTTATATGATAACTTTAAGTTGTAAATTTTTTAATATTGTTTATAGTTAATAACTATTAAAATATTATTTTAATTATTTGCTGTTAATAATAATTTTTGTAATTATTTTAATGTTTAGTATAATAAAATCGAATAAGGAAAAATAAAAAAATCCAACGGCAAAGAGGCTGGTATTCATTTTTATCTTGCCTCTATTTTTTAGTTATAATTTTTATACTTATATAATATACAGCCTTTGTCACTGTCACAATTAAGACGTATCTAAGAATATCTTATATGTTCAAATTCATCAAGCTCTTTAGGCTACAAAACATACCAAAAAACGTACAAACGTGTACTCAAAAAAATTTACAATACCCGGCATTTCAGTTGGCACGTCGTGGAGAAGAGTGAGACGAACAGCTGAGATTCGCCTGCGTCGATTTTGTAAAGCGATGTTTTGTCACACAGCGCAAAGGACAAATATATCTGACTAAACTCTGAGCTGACTATCTCAGTCTTCTCACCGAGTGCCGTGCTCTGTACAGTCGAGTAAAAAATTCCAATTTATTTTAGGCAGTAGGTAGAATCAGAGGTGGATTAAAACACTTCATAACTGATGTACAACGTTTACACTGTATTCGAATGAACAAAGGCTGTCGTCCCTCGGCTGGTAAACAAGCAATTGTAATGTTTAATTATGCGGTGTAAACTTTGTAATTTGACCTGTCAAGCTTCATGTCAGTTGTTATCGTGAGGATCAATTCGCGCTTCGAGTGGTCGACCTTTTACTTCAAGTGTCATCTACATAGTTAAAAGAGGAATGATATATGAGAATTTTGAATGAGTCGGTATTAGTCTGTTACTTGCTAATGTCATCGTTTTAGAAACAATTGTACACATTCTTAGTAAGTGTACGTATGTAGTTAATATGCATGGAAATAAGTCAATAGCAGGTTTTAGTTGTTCTTTACAAGCGCTTAAATTCAAATTAAACGAAATTATAATATCAAAACTAGTATTGTAGTTTGTATCATTTTATATGTGAAATATCTTTGCGCGGTTTTCTTATATACTATTATGGGCTAGGATTCAAGCTGTTGTCAAATAATAAAGTGGTTAAAGTCATCTGCAATAACTGCATGAATTTTGAATAATTCTTGTTACCTACTTTTGAAACGACAATGGCTCAGTGTTAGTGTATTCAGAAACCGAGTCGATGGTCATAAGTTCAAATTCCTTTCATGAGCCAAAGCATCTGCTTAGCTTTCCGTTTTTTTTAGCTCACCAGGTTAGCTATCACCGTCAAGTTTAAAATCTGTCACTAAACACCTTACATATTTATGCTGCATTTGAGAACTAGCCCTTCTAGCATAAAAAGGGTGTTACCATCTTAGAATACATTGTTATTTAACATTCTGCTAGATTTTGGTCAAAAACGAAAACTGATATAGAATAAAATAAAAAAAATACTAGAATGCCAAAAAAGTCGTGGTAGCATAACGGTTAGATTATTTTTAAGCTTTGGTCTATATTAACGTAACTGCGACTGGGAGACAAAAATTGAATTTTTTATACGTTGCTTCTTGGTTTGAGCGCCCACAAGGATACGCTAATATAATAAAGTTGACGATGTTTGGGAACTAGTTTTCTTTGGGTTTCCAAAAACATTCCGAACGCAATGAGAAACGCCACCACTACGTGATGGAGAAAGGACTATAGGTTTGTAAGCGTTTGAACTCGATAATGCGTCGTGAGGTGTCCGAGTTATTTATTCCGTATCTATCCTTGGAAAAAGACCTTTACTCAATAAGTGAGTGTTTTCCCAATAACAACATCTAAAGAATCATCCTATTTGAATCCCTTAATTAATTCTCACAACGAATTAATTTTTAAACTAACTTGTACAAGCACTTGCACGAAATTTCATGCTACCGGATGCACTTCTTTGCATTGTGCCTTACTTATCAGCCGGTCTTAAGAATTTTATGAAATAGACATGGAAACGCAGAAGAGGTAATAGAGATGTATATAATTAGGAAATTACAATGTTAAGTCAATATTGTATTATATTTTTCTAACTATTATAATTTGACTTTAATTGCTTCATTACTTGATGCGCAAACTCGAAGGTACAAAATACCGATGAATCATAATCGTGATCGTTTACACTATTCGTCATACATATCCAATAATCTCTTCCTAGGTTTCAATTGAAATATGTTGCATAATAAAGCTATTATTGTGATAACCTCGGATGACTTACTGCATGGAAAAGTCAAGGGCGTTTATCTGCTTTTGTTTACTGAAGACGTGCGGACGAATTGAAATCTTTTATCAAATATGAACAGTTGATGGATCACTGCTATTTTAATTGGCATATTCACACAACCGTTAAAGATCGATGCGTGGGCTGAAACGTGGGTTGATAGTTATTAATTAATATTTTCGAGGCGAGGAATTAGTGAAATACATGGTAAATGCGATACGCCTGAACGGTGGGGTCTTTCGTGGTTATATCGTCATAGTAAATAAACTTAGAGGTAACGAAAATCACGGGTAAATATTTACACGAAACGGTTAAATGTACAATCAAACATTATTTTTGGTAGATTAAATAAAATCGATTATATTAATGCATTTAGAATTTTAACGTATAGTTGGAAGCTGCTGCGAAAGAAATCTTTAAAATTCGCCCATAACAATAAATGCACAATTTACAATACAACACTAATCGATTGCGATAAGATTAGCTAATTAATGAATACTTAATCTATATAGGCTTTTTGAATGCATAAAAAATATGTTAAAAATAAAGGGGTTTTTTCTTGCTTACATATTGTGTATCTTTGTTTAAATGCTATAGAAAACCAACGTATTGACTTTTTCGGAAATTTTACTTTGCAAAGAGGATTACAATGCTGAACTACGGCAATATTGGGTCTAAATTATTTACTAGTAAATTATTGCTTATAAAACATTCTACTTCTATTCAGATCTTTATTGTAAATACAAATCAACGATGATGGTTTAGCAATTAGCATCTTCAGGTACTGCATCGATCGATGGCCATTCGAATCCATGAGAATCAGCCGGAGCTTTCTATGAAGGAATACATCGTAATGAAACTATAGCATGGGTACAGTTTTTTCTAAGCCCTCCTGGCTACCTACCACTCTTAAGTTTAAAATCTGTTGCTCTAAGCATCTATAGCTGTGTACCTGCAAATGCACTCGAGAGCCACTCTCCTCTGTAGATTTAGCGTGTTTACCATCTTAGATCACATCATCAACTAATATTAAGTGAGATTGTGGTTAAAACGCAAAAGAGAGTTGTACACACAAATGCAAATATGAAAAAAAATCGACGAGGGATTTAGAAAATGTATTTGCAACTGACTATGAGGATCACTCCACCGCGTTTTAAGCTTCAAGCTCCAGCAAACGAAATTTCGAAATATATTCGTGCAAATTCTAACACCGGGGATGTGCGGCACTTGACCGCCTTCTCGTTATCTCGTCCACCGATCCTATTCGTATGCAAGCAGGTCAGTGCTCCGCATCATGTATGTTCTGTTCATATTTGTACAGTAAAGTAACGAGGAGAGACTTTATACCTTCGTCTATTTGTATAGAAAAATGATAGCAACACCATCTGCGTCAAAATAGTTTTTCAAATTTTACACTATTTTTTTTTTCTTTGTAAATTCTGATATTTGATCACAGTCTCAGCTTATGTTAAATGTCGCTTGGGTATATAAGATGGTAAACACGCTATCCCTTCAGATTTATTATCTGCATATATACCTTCAATTGTTGTTACCAAATAGCTAATATATGAACATAAATGGTATTTTACCATAACAACTCCCATTTTATATTGTGTTTTTAACTATTTGAAAAGTTTTTAGGAAATTAATTGAATGAACCGTACGAGTAATTTAAATGCATACAAAGAGCTTAAATAACCCATTACTTTAAATTTTGGAATTGTGCCAGTGCAGAAACCAGATTTTCAGGGTAAAATTGTTTCAAAGTCAAGGGAGAGCGACGTGGCGTGAAATAAGGAAGGTTCCGAAAATAATTATTTATTGGTGTTCCTAGATAGACAAATTCTAAAGTGAGATTTTCTTGATGATTTGCACTTTCTTCTAGTTTTATCTATTGGCATCTAGACCTTAAGCTTAGAGGGTTATTTTATCGAGTATATTTTTTGAAAACTCTATCAGTTATATCTGCTTGATAGTCTTAATGAATAATAGATAATATATCATTCTGAGCTTGTGGTAATCGAGGAACACTTAAACTATAGTGTCGATTAGCCGTTCCGGTTAACTAAAGTAGACGCACTTTCTCTAGTTCACTTAAGTTCATTTAATGGTTTTTGTCACATCACGCTTCGCTCATTATGAAAATGGATCAAGTAATGAAAGCAAGAGTGCATAATGTTATATTTTCCAGCAGGAAAATAATGAGAAGTAACATTGGTGTATTTTATGAATTCTCGACGTCAATATCTAAAGTTAAAATTCGTAATAACTTATTGATAGTTTGGTAATATAAGTAATGAAGTATGATAAATATTAGTTATAATAATAACATTACCAATATTTTAAATGATATTTTATATTTTAAACTTTTTGAAAAGAGAACTTCTTTAGGCGCATTTTACATTTTTTCTGAACTGTTAACGAAAGTGAATCGTCACGCTCGAGTGGCTGATACTCAATCGGGTTTACTTGGCTCAACTCGACATAAAGCGCGTTCGGGTCGCACTGATACCCGGTTTCTGAAGCCGTCAGTTAAACTATCAATAGCTATTGATTCAATAAAGTTATCCATAAGACAAGCGGCGTTTAACTGTCAATGCGTTTCTGAATACACAACGAGACGTCAAATAACTATCAAACCAATAACAACTTCTTTAACGTTCACTAGATGACTCTTTTTACAAAATGGTGTATAAAATTGATTTTATGATTTCAATTCGTCATTAATTGTTGTTCTATTGTAACAGTTTTTTTGTCAATTTAGATTCGTGGCCTTATTTTAATTTTAGTTATAAAGTTTGTATGCTGATTTGTTACATAGCTGTTTCTCAAAGACTGAAAATTGACCTCTCATTCCCAAAATAACGAACATTTTAAAAACTTTGGTTTAGTTATTGCTTGTATGGTATTATTATCATGCATAGTAGTATAATTTTTGTTGATTCAGTTAGATTTTATACTCAGTAATCCTGTATGAAATCATTATTTGTATGTATTTCATAAATAGATAAAAAAATATATGTACGATAATAAAGCACGAAAACAATATTAAAATATTATATAGTTGCTAAAGAATTTGTGTCGACAAAAATAAACATAAAATGATTTTGAAGTACAGAGATTAGAAATTATCTACAGTATTTTTATACTGGATTACGATGAATTTTCGGATCTTTATTCATATTATGGAACATAATAAACAATAATATAAACAACATTTCTGCTAAAATTAGTATACCGACACAAAGAAAAAAGGGTTTCAGGTCAATATTGGCAGATGAAACGTCAAATAAAACTTATCGAATAGATAAACGCCCAATTTTGGCCAGTTAAGTTGAATTGGGGTTAATTGACATATAGCGTATGATTGTGTGTTCAGAAACCCAATTTGACAAGTTATCGAACCGATAGCGCGTTTGAACAGATAAACTACAGTTAAAAATGCTTCAGAAACCGGGCATTAATCGTCTATAT
Source organism: Antheraea assamensis (assembly GCA_035772565.1). NCBI lineage: Eukaryota > Metazoa > Arthropoda > Insecta > Lepidoptera > Saturniidae > Antheraea > Antheraea assamensis. The sequence continues at coordinate 2,815,683 of JAQQSE010000042.1, forward strand.
TCGGCTCCAGGTCTTTATTAAGCATGGTTACTGTCTTACAAGAAGTGCATCGTTCCATTAGTTACGTTTTTATTGCTACGTATTACAATAATAACATAATATTACTTGTGTTTAAATAAATTGTATTTATAAAAAAACTAAAAAATACGCTTTTAGAGATAATCAAAGTAAAAAGTAAATAAATTATAGTTAAAAAACTAAAAACATATTTTTAGAGATTATCTAAGAAACTCTGCGTTCCGTAACCAATGGATCTGGTAGTTAGTTTAAAATTGTTATACAGAGCACCCCACGCTTTTATAATAGTGACATTAATTTTCTCATTAGTAATTTTATTCTTAAGCTAAGAATTATTTTTTACTTTTTGGTTTAATTATCTCTAAAAGCGTGTCTTTTTATATAATTTATTTTTAGCTTTATAGTTCGATTTGCTTAACATGAGTGTCAAGTTTCATTCAAATCAGATCGCTTAAAGTAGTACAAAATCGAAGCTAAAGAGTCAGTTACAAACATACAAAAATAAAGGTGAAACTGATATAAGCGTGTTAAAAAAATTACTTCTATCGTGTAGTCATAAGCACACTCACACTTTTTTATTATTTCTTACTAGTTATTAATTCTCAGAGGTTCCTTTTTCATATTTTTAAAAAAAAGCAAAATGACCATTTTATTGTAATCTCCTGTTAATATATACGACGTTTGTTTTGTATTATTTGATTTTCATACTTTTTGTACTTAATAAAAAATACTAGCTATAATATTATGTATTTCGTAATTAGAATTTTATGCCCATGAATAATTTATATGCCCTCCCGCCACATACTTATAACGATCCTTTTATATTATGGTAGACGTCGAAGTAAAATTACTTGGGTCCGATACAAAGAGCGATGATGCGGTTCGAGCGCTGATATTTGATATTACTCAAGGAAAACATGCAAATTAAAGGATCCAAGGGTATACTGTGCACGTCCCAAGGCATAACAAGTATACTTCTTGATATATATCGATTTTAAACTTGCGAATATTATGTGTGACGAATTCTGTGTAATGAAATACTCTGAATTGTTCTGAGTGTCTTTAAATATAAGATGATTTGTATTAGAATTTTATGAAGTGTGAAATGAATAAAGCGGAATAAGCTCTTTACACGCCGTATTTTAATTCAAGGGATACATTTATAATCTAGTAAAATAATAATATAAATGTATATATACTTAATGACATAGTATGAAAATTGTTATGTAATATGTATTAAAATAGGTTGAATAGGCAATACCTCCTATATATTAATAAATGACGTGTCTGTCAAAAGTATAAAAATAAATCTCTCTTGTATTTTGTTAGCTGCAATAAGTTGTTTCATTTTAGGTTATGGGCCCAGACTCATAGTAAAAAACGAGTTAAAAGTTGTAGAAAAGTGTATCAGGACAGTTAAATAGTTTATTGTATGTGTATGTAAAAGCAACGCAATCGCGAAAATGTCATCATCAACAAACTATTTAGTCAACGTGCCGAAGTTGAAAGGACGCCATAACTATGGAGTATGGTGTTTTGCCGCGGAGAATTTTCTCATCCTAGAGGACATGCTGCATTGTGTGAAACCTATTGCTGGGAAGAAGTTGGAAGCCGCAGATGACGCAAGAACGAAGGCTAAACTGATTTTAACTATTGACTCGTCGCTCTACGTCCATATCAAGAATATAAACACGTCACAAGAGCTGTGGAATAAATTGAGGACTTTATTCGACGATTCGGGATTCGCAAGACGTATCAGTTTGCTTCGTAGTCTAATATCAATTCGCCTAGAAAACAGCAATTCTATGACGTCGTATGTAACACAAATGGTCGAAACTGGTCAGAAACTAAGTGGGACCGGCTTCGCAATTAGTGATGAGTGGATTGGGTGTTTATTGCTAGCAGGATTAACAGATAAGTTTTCGCCAATGATTATGGCCATTGAGCATTCTGGCATTCCAATTACAACGGACGCCATTAAGTCAAAATTAATGGACATGGAGGAAACGGATGTGATAGAAATTAAGAATGAAGTTAGCAGTGCATTTGCGAGTTCGAAAAAATACCACCGTAACAACAATAAAATGTCTATGGGCACACATAATGACAAATCAAATATCAAATGTTACAAATGTAAACAATACGGACATTACAGAAATCAATGCATAAATAATGAAAGTAGCTTATCCAATGAAAAGAAAACATTGAGAAAACGAACAAATGCGTTCAGTGCCGTATTCTTGAGTGGAGATTTTAACAAATCGGAGTGGTATATTGACTCAGGAGCAAGTGCACATTTGACGGCTAACGAGAAGTGGGTTAGGAACCCGGTATACTTGCAAAACAAAGAGATTATTGTTGCTAACAACGGCAAGGCTCGAGTATTATGTACTGGTGAAGTAAATATAGTTACAGAAACCGACGAATGTGAATTCGAGGTACCAGTTTCCGGTGTACTATGTGTTCCAGGCTTAACCACGAATTTATTGTCAGTGAGCCAATTAATTAGAAATGGCAATAAAGTTGTATTTACCGAAAGTGACTGCAGAGTTCACAATCAAAATGGTAAGCTGGTAGCTCTAGCAACATTATGTAATGGAGTATATAAGTTAAGGATGCCTGAGAAGGTGCTGGCTGTACCAGTGGTGTCCGCAAACACATGGCACCGAAGATTAGGACATGCCAACAGCAAGTACATGAGTAAGATGACCAGTGCAGTGCAAGGTATGGATCTACCTGAAAAAATCCAGATTACCAAGTCATCGTGTACAGTTTGCTGCGAAGGTAAGCAATCAAGGCTACCTTTTAATCATGTCGGCTCACGAAGTAGTGAACTACTTGGAGTGGTGCATACTGATATTTGTGGCCCTATGGAAAATGAGTCATTAGGTGGGTCAAAATACTTCATATTATTTATTGATGATTTTAGTCGCATGACTCACATTTATTTTATAAAGAGGAAGAGTGATGCATTTGACTGCTTCCAGAGGTATAAAGCAAAGGTGGAAAACCAGCTAAACAGGAAAATTAAAATACTTCGTAGTGACAATGGAAAGGAATTTTGTAACAAGGAATTTGATGATTATTTGAACAAACATGGCATAATCCATCAAAGAACAAATGCATATACTCCACAACAAAATGGTTTGGCTGAGCGCTTTAATAGGACGATAATTGAAAAAGCGAAGTGCCTTTTATTTGATGCTCGACTCAGTAAAACCTTTTGGGCTGAGGCAACAAACACAGCTGTATACTTACAGAACAGGACAGTGGCGTCTTCTCTCAATGATAGAACACCATTTGAGATGTGGACTGGAGTTAAACCAGACGTTAGCCATTTAAGAATCTTTGGAAGTTACGTTATGGTTCACATACCAAAAGAGAAGCGTCAGAAATTAGATAAAAAGTCAGAAAAGCATATTCTTGTAGGGTACGCAGAAGATGTCAAAGGTTATCGTGTCTTTAATCCACGAACAAAGCAAGTAATAACCAGTAGAGATGTGATAATAATGGAAAATGAAATTATATCTGAAATCTCTGTACCTGTTGATGAAAATGTGAACATTAATAAAGAGTGCTTAGATTCAGTGGGGGATACACTCCTTGAGGAAGATACTGATACTGAGGGTATTGATAATACTGATAGTACATATATTCCGAGTGAATATGAAGATGTAGACTCGACTGGATCAAATGAATCTGTACAGGAAAAGAGATCTATAGCTAGATTAAGGAAAAAGCCTGAACGTTATGGATACTTAAATATGTGTACTGATGAGGATACCTATGATGATGCTAGCGGTTTATCCCTAGAGGAAGCCTTAAGAGGTGAAGAGAAAGAGCAATGGCTTGGTGCAATAAATGAAGAGCTTCAATGTTTTAAAGATAATAGTGCGTGGGAGTTAGTGGATCCTCCAAAAGACAGTAGCACAATAGTGAAGTGTAAGTGGGTTCTAAGGAAAAAGTATGATAGTGAAAATAAAGTGCGTTTTCGTGCGAGACTAGTAGCCAAAGGTTTTATGCAAAAGCGAGGTATTGACTACTCAGAAACTTTTTCACCTGTGGTCAGGCATACTACATTAAGAACATTATTTGCATTGTCAGTGAAATTAAATTTAAATGTGACTCATTTAGATGTTACTACGGCCTTCTTGAACGGTGACCTTGATGAGACTGTTTATATGCAAAAACCCGATTTAATATTCTTTGATATAAGCAATATACAGAGAGGGTGGAGTATGTTTTGAGTTTTGAATCGTAATTGGATAATATTTCAAATATACAGATTGTTGCACTATAAACGTGAATATAATGAGAAGACTCGTTAATATCTCGTAGACTGGGGCTACATAATACATTAAGTCGTTAATAATAAATTCTTGGTTGGTTTAGTGGTTTGATCGTTGGAACATCAATCCGATGTCCGCAGGTGTGAACTCCGCATGTCCCAAAGAATTTTTCGAAATTCGCGTACATTTACTAACATTACATTGGTGACACTATCGGCTGATGGTGAAGGTAAATACTAGTAACGATAGTAATACTAGTAACGATAAAAACCAAAAGCTTGCTGTTGAAAGGAGTTTAAAGTACTTATTACTCAAAACACTCTTTTTAAAATATGTAATTATCGAACTAGTAATTATTTTTGTTATTTACTATCTTACCTTATTTAATTTGGTGACATTATCACAATCGAAATAACATTAGAAACGAATAAAATAAACCTTAGGCTTAAAATCGCATTAATTCGTGTTCGAATCGCTACACAAGAGAATTGTACTATGACTCGAATATAGTGCGTTTGTTTTACAAACATTGCTGTAATAATGTTTGTCGTAACTTGAGAATTTATATTTTTACCCAAAATCTTTTTTTCAGCATCATATATATCATTCAGATATTTTGCATGGAATTATTCGAGCCAGGGTTATATAAGGGTGCAGTAATGTAGGCGTTTATTCATACCCACGCGTGTGTCAGCGCTCGTTATTATTCGTTGGCATGCATGCTTTAAGAGGCCACACTATGGAATCCGCGACTAGCGTAAAGTGCACCGAGGAGCATTAAACTCTAGTAATATGTGGAATAAAAACGTATTTATTATTAATTTGTTTAATTTTTATAACTTGTTTTGTTCTTACATTCTGTATGCTAACATGTTAGAAATAAAGAAAGAATGAGTCATCGACCGTGGGAACTAAAAACAACGTGGTTCTAAAAATAGCCCGCTTTGAATGTGGCCGAATCGTTTGAATAATGAAGTCAGCTTTCCAGATTTTTCTACCCCTCATTATTGAAAGATATATATGCGCGCCTCAGTGCGTTCGAGGACAGTCCTATTCTAGACACCGAAAAAACTACGAAGAGAAATATAAGGAAATACATATTCAAGTGAATTTTGGCTATAGCATTATAAGGTGCAAGTGTCACTGTTTCGTAATATTTAATTTTTATCTGTACAAGAACGAAATATGTTATTCTGATGCAAACGGCTTTTGATTAACTTACAGGTGTAACAATATTTACTTCTTGTATTGATTTGGACGTGGATGTTTCGTGAATATCTTGGTTGTAAATAAAATCCAAATTAAAGTTAAATTTGAAAAGAAACCTTCGGTCATTTCGATATAACCACACACGTTAAATGTTTACCCATCAATTCCTCATACTCGGTCAGGTTCACTTACACCAAAAAATAAACTTAGTTTTAAACGTATATTCTCTTTATTTGTGACAAAGAGCGTATGAAAAGTTTTATCTTCTAGTTAATTCGTTCCATTCTCCATATATATTCACAAAACACTGTTCCTTTGAGACCCAATCACGTTAAAACTACTAAATGTATTTGTATAACTTATGATACTTTGTGCTGAATTTTTAGTAGATGGTTCTAGGCTACTTATGTTTTGGACTCCATTGACCCTTTGCACTCTTTCACGGCGAGTATCAGCTAATATATTGCTAAATTAATATATGTATGTAGATTATACCTAGACCTACTAAGGCTTGCTAAAAGCTTCAAATGTGTAATGATTTTTTGTAGGCTTTTTAAATAAAGTATTTTTATATACACTTGTTTTGCCTTTATAAATGGACGTTGAGTATAAGTTCTTTCGAGATAGATGCATGTATATGCGGACTGAGGATTTATTATCGCTGTATAGCATATATCTTGGTAATATATCAACGCAGTGGGTGGCTAATAGCAGATTCGCTTCAATTGGCCTTAGCGAAAAACACCGTGACTTGACGTCAGTGCGACGAATGATTCTACTAAGCTATATATTCGAAGATATACCTACCGTCTTCTAGTGAATATATGAAACAATATTTGAATATTATTATAGAAAATTGCACTCAAGAGTATAATCAAATCGTTGCGTAAATTGCGTACAAAATAATGCGAATTATGTATAGAGCGTGCAGTAAAAACAAACTGTGCTTACGTAAGATGGTGAAGCGCTTTAGCGCTACATTTGTTTTATAAAAATATTTATAATTTGTAAGTTATTTCATTATACACTTTCATAATAACAATTCATATGTCCATATTATAGACCCATGATGGAATAATGGTTAATTATTATTAAACTCTATAAACGTAATAAAACATATTTTCAATGTAAATTTTAAAATGCGGCATTTAGGTCGCGTGACCAATTATGACGTCATCGTTCAGTAAAGAAAATTAAAGTTGTTAATAGCATAGTTGATATTTTTCGAATATCTGTTACGAATATGAAAAATTGGTATTGATGTTTCAATGCTGTATTATATCTTGTTATTGTAATAAAGACGTTTTTAGTATATAACGTAATATTACTCTTAAATGCTTACGTTTAATGCACCGATGATATGATGTTTTCTGATTCGTTTTTTTATTCACGCGATTCACAGAAGAAAAGGGAAATGAAATAAGTAAATTTTTAAATATTCCACTATCTTTCTTAAATATATTGTTAACTCGAGGGTTATGTACAGATTTGTAACATACCTATTACTTATGTATAAGTAGTCTAATTTTTATATAACCATTTGATAATACATGATTTTTCAAATGTATTGATAAGGATAGAGTTATACAAAGTCATAACACTATTTTGCGCATTAGTGTGTTATCTTCGTCACTTATATTGTCACTTATGACTACATGATATTGTGGATCATAACAAGCATATCAAAGTGGTGGTGGGTCGAAGTGGTTCGAAAGGTCGAATATCAATTCAATGTCAGCAGGTTCGAACTCCGGCATATACCAACAAATGTTTCAATTTGCACATGCATTTACTAATTTGATTGGTAATACTATCGGCCTACGGTGAGGGAGAACATCGTGAGGAAACCTGTACCTGAGAAATGTTCTCTACTACCACCGTATGTGAGATAATATTTAACTGTGGATTTGTCTAAGTTTGAAATCGCCATTATGTCGTGGGTTGACATAGTGGCTATCCCCATACCTTTCTTCGGGAAGTCTATGGCCCTGCACTGACTCTGTTAGACGCTGGTGTGATGGTGATATCAACGTGAGCCAATATATTAAAAAAAATAGGTCTAATGCTATATTAAAGAAATCACTAAACTTACTTTAAATTATGACAGATTTCAGTTGTATTTTATTATTGGGTTCGACTATTTTCCAATATATTTCATTCATATGTGTAAGTATTATTTTCATTCTGTATAAAAGTACATCGGTCGTATACTGTAAACAGATTTCGATTATGTACACAGATTATTTGGCAGAGAACATTCTGTTTTCATTAAAACGAGGCATAATGCATTCGAATCAGGTCGGTGTTGCGCGGCCCGTTCCCCGGTTCATTTGGCGGCCATTATTTTAGGACGCGTTGCATGTCAATCAGTCTTTCAGTCAGCTCATATCGGAGCTGAGCAACAGTCTGTAACAAGCTTGTCTTGTTTCGTGACGGGAATGTTTAACACAATCAACAAGTAAAGGGAGATTAATTAGCAATGAATCTATTTGTAGGAGACATAATATGGGAAGCTAATATTTAATAACTATTCATTGGTAATATCTGTTTGAAAGGGCTAAGCGATTATGTTTCTTATAGGTGTGTTCTATGTTTTAAATTATGTGTTATATTTTGATTTAGTTTTAATTATGATTCACTAGCTTTTGCTTGTGTTTACGCTTGTTTTAAAACAGATTAGATCTATCCCTCGGGAACCGTACTTTTCTGGATCAAAGTTACCCTAAGTCCTTTTGTTTAGCCATGACAACGTGCATGCATTTATGATGATCAGTTGGGTAGTTAAGGCGTGAAACTATAACAAACATATTTATATAAATATGGATGTTGGTATATTTGCGATAAATAAAGCCCATCGTTATCATCTTCTTACCCAAATCCCACTAAGTAGGGTCGGTACAACATGCTTTCGTTTTCCACTCTCCCCTGTCTGATATCATCTTAGTATTTACACCTTTTATATACATATAATTTTTCACACAATCCATCTATACCTACTTCGGTCTTCCTCTATTTCTATATCCTTCCACGTTTATACTCAAAATTTTTCTAGATACGTGACTTTCATTTCTCCTCATGACATGCCCATACCATGCTAACCTATTACTCCTCAACTTCTTTGTCGCTGCTACTGTTTTCAAATTTCCTTTAATTTTACCAATTCTAGCACCGTTTAATCGATCGTCTTCAAAATTGGCAAACATAATTATTTTTTCGCAGAACGTTTTCCACTATGTGGTGGCACTACGCTGTATTTTATTACTGTTGAGATTAGTTTGTAGTTTAAAGGGAGTGAAGTCGTGACGTTTCTAGTAATCTGTTTACTAACATGCCAAAACTAAAATTTAAGCAAATAATGTTTAAAAGCGTTTTAATATGTGAATGAATAATTTTCAAATAACTTTCTTGTTAGTACCATAAGGTTTTCAGATATTTGGACTCTTTCCATTAATTTTGTATTGACTCTAGCAGAAACGAGTTGGTACTAGAATTGGAAATATAGGCAACGATCAATTTAATAGCTCATAGCTGTATAATATTGTGGCATTTTCCATTACCTAATTCAAAAAGTACTAACTCGATAACTATATGGGTGGATAGATTGCATTTGCATTATTTATTTGTAGATTTATGTGCAACTGTTGAAATAAATGAATGATGTTTGACATATCACGTACCGTACGAGTAATTAATCGGTAGGCAGAGCACGAATTCAAAGGATTGCACTCCGCATAATATAAATACTATTCGAACGAATGTAAATTCGCATTTGAAATGGTTTTGTGCTTTTTCAACATTATAATAACAGGATTTTGTATTGTTTTATAAATAAGGATATCATATTTGAGACTATTAAATCTTTATAACTGGATGTTAGAACGTATACCTGAGGTATTTGCTCTAGCATGTTATTTTATGCTCAAGTGTAAATTGCTAAAGTATGTAAAATCATTCTATTTACTCGACAGATGGAGCAATTACAGATTTATCTTACATTGAACAGAGAGACCCTTGATTATAAATTTGATGTTTCAATTGAACTCCATTATATATGTAAAAAACTGGCACTATTATGTACATATATAAAAACGAATTGCTGTTGGTTTGTCCGATAAAACTCGAGAATGGCTGGACCGTTTTGGCTAATTCCGATCTTGAAATATTTGTGAAAGTTCAGGGAAGATTTAAACGATGAGAAACATAATTAATATGTAAAGGAAAATACTAAAAATGACAGTTTAATTTTCAAATACACAATGTTCCTAGCTATGAAACATTTGATGTCTTTTGTCATTTTAGAAATAAAAAATTGTTATTCGTTTGTTAAATATTTATAGGTGCGTTCAGAATTTTGTCTGTTTCATAGCTGTAGTATAAGATACGATCTTTTGGCCTGCTTAGTTGGAATACAAAACAGTTTTGTTTCAGAAATAAAAATATTAAATAAGAAAGCTTTAAATTGATTAAGTGTATAACTGTTTTGCATTTATAATATGTAAATAAAAAAAAATGTATTAAGTTTTGACCACATTTTAAACAAATATACGTAAGTCGTATGAAGTTGACCGGCTCATCTAGTTATTAAATATTTCAGTGCTTCGTATAAACGTTCTGTATATTTTCTTCCTATATTGTTTTATTAGTTTCATTTTGCAATTCAGAAATAGCATTTAGCATAGATAATAATTGACATAAATGAATGTTCCGGATAGCATATTCATTTCACTAAAATAAGGCGTTGATGCATTTGATACTCTTGCGTTTTTAGTAAAGAATTAAATGAGTTTAATATTCTAAGAATTACTAATATTTCACGTATATGTTTTTAACATATAATTCATATAAGCCTTTATATAAAAAATAAGTATTAGGAATGTTCGAGTATGATAGCACCGTAATATTCTGATTATGCAAACTTTCACAAATTGGATTCACGACTCCAATCATGCTTATACAGGTGAATCCGTGGATGATTTGCACCTACGTGATAGGTAAACTGATGCACTTATGGAAATGAGCATATAATCTAATTTCAAACAGAGTTATGATTCTCTCTCTAACTAGAGAGTGCAGGCTAGAGTGATTGGATCGCGCGTCGATTGCTTCATTTCGAAATATACCGTGCCCATAGGACTGTCGATGTCAATCATTCGTGTCATATATGAAATCAGTACATTACCGGTGCGTACATTTGAATAAATATTTAATGTGTACTTATTCTTAAAGTATATTAATATCGTTTTTCAAATTAACACAATATGAAAAACTTTTTAATATATAAGTACTAACAGACCCGGTAGGCGAATGTTGTCTTGACATTTTTTAACAAGTGATGAGCAGAACAGAATAGAGTGATTGAAAACTTGAAGCCAATTTTTTTTTAACAGAAAAAAAATCATTAAAAAAACTGCTAGGTATATTAAAAAAAAAACTAGATCATCGATCGAGTAAAATTATAGCTAATAACCAGCTAGGTGAGTCCATAAGTAGACCAAAATAATTCATCAAAATTGGACCAGTTCTTTAACAGAAGAAGAATTACGAACACAAGCACGCCAAAATTTTAATATATACATAATGGTTCCATTACTATCATATGCCAAGGGTTAGATTACGTTTCTATGCTATAATCTGCAATGATAAATAATTGTTAGATATATTACATATCCTTTAGTTACCTTATAGCATTAACAAATTATGACTTAGCTTAACAACGACAGTGTCAAAACCAAATTGTCAGTTTTGTGTAATGAATTGATACATTAATTACGGCGAACACTGAAAATATTTAATATAATTTCGATTATGTCACTGAGACGAATGAGTGAATGTGAATAATTGAATGTCACTGACGAGAGTTATGTTTAAAAAAAAAAGGTATTTTTTTGTGTTTCTAAATAATAAAGGGTTTTCAGTAGTAGCCACCAGTAGTTACTGGAGGATATAGTTATGTCCTCAAGTAAATTGTCAAACCTCTCTAGGTTTGTCTAGAGTCTCTACCGTAGAGAACAAGTTTTAAGTAATGTAATATACAATAAGGATATCGCGTATATGAAAATCACTGTATAATGAATTCTATCTCATTCTCTCGCATATTAAATTCTATAAGTTGGTGGATATGTTTGTCTATTTTTAATATTGCATATTTGTGTCATAAAATTGTAAATACATAAGTCAATTTCATAAAATGTATATGTAAATAAGTTTTCACTCTCACTGTACAAATAAATTTCTATGTATTTTAGCATATTTTCACATAAAACCTTGAGAAGTTTTTGTGATAAGTTATTTTATGATTCGTACGCAGATAAACGGAACGCATACAGAACGCTATATTTTTCTTTATCTATAATAACTTTCAACGCGTTTGTAATAACACATTGAGGCCAGGTTCTCTGTAGTTTTATGATATCATAATGTGTCTATATGGATAAATAATTGAGACGTTGTAATACGGATGTGTAACAAAGTTTTATACGAACATTTTAAAAGTCAAGAACACATTCTCTGTGTATTTTAATGTTTTATTTGAACCAATATTGTATCCGGTCATGAACGGATTTTCCAAGGCCGGTTAGAGGTATAATTGCGATTCTATATTTTTACCTCATAGAGCATATATTTTATTTGATGGTTTTTCAATTTATACGGTGTATGAGTGTTGTATCCTGCAGTATTATTTCCTATTTACTACGTGTTTTGTATAAATAAGATCGTTAGTCAACTACGTGTAACTGTAATAAATACGATTTCCTAGATAGAATCCTAACTAATAATATAAGTAGGAAAGTTAATTTGTTTGTTTGTCACGCTCTAGTGCCTTAACTACTCAACTGATTATTATGAAATTTTGTATAAACCTTATTAGAATTACAAAATAATGTAGGGAAACTTTCATCCGGAGAAAATGTACTGTTCCCGAGGGGTAGATAAAATATACGTTAACTCGAGCGAAGACGCGAGCAAAAGCTATTATCTATATATAAATCTATATTATAAAAATAAAGAAACGTGACTGCAAAAACACTAATGACTTTTATAGTTTCAGTCATATTCATGACCGAATTTTTCAGCTTAGATTATTGCCAAGCAAAAAATGAGTTCTTGACCCTCTCTTGTTTTCTCATTTACAAACGTCGTATATAAATATTCAATAATACATCACTGCCGCAGTTACGATTAATTTAACAACAGTTTAGGCTACTAGATTTTAAAAAGAAGTATATACTAATACTTAGATGAATATGTATGTATATGGATACAATACGATGATGCATATACTCGAAATACCTTCCTCAGATGAATAATAAAAGCAATCATTATATAGGGATTCATGAAATACAATCGAGTTTTTTTTTTGTTAACTATCGCGTAATCAGTTTTTTCGAAAACAGATAATTTACCTTTTTTCAATAATCGCCCTAAAATAATGACTACATTTCCCGTAAAATGTACAACAAGGTATTTAGCCATTTATGTTCTGTCACTTCTGGGTATTTAGTTCCGTGTAAAATACTAAAATCCTTTTTATACTTTGTAGTTTTTAGCGTTTGACAAAAATATCACATTATGTCGACCTTATGACACTTTAAAATAACGACGTTGCCTAATATAGTAAACACGCCAAATATAGAGGCGAACTGATTTTCAAATGTACGCCCGAACACTCCTACATTTGCTTGGCAATAGATTTACAAATCGAGGGTGGTAGCTAGTCAGGCGAGTTTGGAAAAAGTCCTACCGCTATGCTGTGATGTCATCACATAAGCAAGGATTCGAACCAATGTCGATCGACACGGTGTTGCTCCATCATCGCTTTCAATTTTAACTTAAACACTTAGATTATCCCAGTAAAAGAATCAACACGTACGAACTTTCTAGAAAAACACCGAAAAAATTCCACTTTTAAAGTTAGGGAAAAATAATAAAAAATAAGAACTAAGAAGGTTACACTAAAAAGGTTATAAATACCACTTCAAAGGAAGATTCAATTAAACTGTTTAGAGAAATTATCAAAGTAGGTCGAATTTATTTAATTATATACAGTTTACTCAATGGTGCGTAACATGTGGTCAATCTTAACCGACAATAATTACTATGTTAGTAAAGTGTTACGTAACTTTGTAATTATACATTACTTAATTACACTCTTCGTGGGAATTGCTCATATTGTTGGTCTAATTTAGAAATTCTATATAGTGAGAATATTTCGTCATAGGTTGCTTAGTAATTTTTATTTTATGTTTCAGGATTTATTACTTGATATAATAGAGTGGCAATTAATTGGTATTGAATTTAACTGAATATCGGAATTAGTTATATTAAGATTTATTTCATCAAATCAAATCGAAAATAATTAATTCAGTTTAGGCCCTGAGAAGGCGCTTATAAACGTCAAATCTACCACTGGTTCGGAAAACGACCGAGTCATCGTGAAGAAACGGCAAGAAACTCGAACTGGATTTTATTTGCATCATACATAATATAAGACATAACGTATTTTTACGAACATACATAGTTATAGACGTTGATAGTGAAACATTCGTTTTTGGTGGATACACAGTGAGGGGCGTCATTTCCAGACGTCACCATCGTTCACATATTAATCCATCTTATAATAGCCGTCAGACATTTAAACCCACTTGACATGGTGCTTGAACTTATCATCCGGCAAATCGGTAATGTGCTTTGGAATTTTGTTATAAAACCTAACACTATTACCTAAAAAACTGATACCGTTCTTAGTGAACCTAAAACATGGAATCTCTAATTCGTTATTGTTTCTAATGTTTAAATTATATCAATCTTTTACTAAATCCAGCTTATCTAAGTTTTTGCGGACGTACACTAGATTTTAAAGAATGTATTGGGAGGGCAGTGTTAAGGTATCGAATTCCTGAAGCTTAGCATTTAATGATTCGCGAGGCCCATAGCATAAATTGTTCGAACTGCCCGTTTTTGTAGTAACAATATGGTGTCTACCTCAACTGCTGTCCCCAACAGCAAAATACCATAAGACATTAAGCTATTAAACGAAAGAAGATGTATAATGGTATTTTTTGTTTGTTAATTTTTCACGCATTAAGTGTAGAACCGTTTACCATGAAATTTTGCATACACATTATCAAGGATACAGGAAAGGACATAGGACATAACAATACTATCCTTGAGGGATAAGTTAGTATTTTATATAAATTTATCATGATTAGTGTCTTGCCTGAGATTAAATGAAAATGTGCTTCAAGATACTACTCCTAGTGGGGTACTGGTTCCCAAATGTGATTGCCGAAACATAGAAGAGTACTTCGCGATAAAATTTCAAGTTAAGAATTGCAGCTAGGAAGATATCATAAAGTGCCCTATCACTACGCTATCCGTTTATGACGATGTAAAGTGATATTGAGTACACAAGGATTTCAATGGTAATTACTGTGATTGCAGAATAACATAGTAAATTAAATCTTTCTGTCGATTCGAATTCGAATTCGTCGTGCAAAAACGCAACCAAATGCAAGTTATCTGAAATAGTTTTCGAAAGTAGTGAGCGCTTTCAATATATATATATCATGTTTTGTGTGAGGTTATTGTTAAATATATTGGTATAGCACCTAATTTAATTATAAAAAAACAATATATTATTAAGTTAATACTGTTCAAAAATTGATAGTTTTCACTTATTTAGTTTTTGTCTCGCGATTTCGTTCGCGTTAATGTTGATTTGATATGTACGTCGGAAACAGTAAATTTTATATATTAAATGTACCTTATGTTCTTCTATATATCCCTGTCTACGTGTATGCAAACCTTAATAATAATTGGTTGAGTAGTTAAGGCGTGAAACCGCAACAAACAACCAAATTCATTTTCACATTCATAGTGTTTTAGTATGGATTATTTATGTTACACAAATATTGCTATTTAACTTTACTTCCGTGTAGTTAAACTTAATATTTTTTTAAATGATAAGCAGACCCATTTCCCATATATTAGTAATTAACAAATATTTATCATGTACTGAAACGTGTGTAATTACGCTCGATTTAATTATGTCTGACTATACGTGACACGTGAATTGAGTGTGATTCACGTACATAAATATACAGTAATTAAAACCTCATTAAGTTGATATTCTAAATAATTATAGGCACAAAATAAGTCGTGGTTGTCTAGTTGTTTGACTGGTGGAATATCGAACCGGTGTTCAAACGTTCTTGAATCCATCATGTACTAAACAATTTTTCGGAATTCGTGTAGGTTTACTAATTTCAATTGGTAACACTATCGGCAGGCAGTTACGGAAAACATCGTGAGGAAACCTGAATCTGAGAAATGTTCTTGTAGTAACTTCGTATGGCGGAAAAAGTAGAGCAGTGGATTTTTTAAAGTTTGAAGTCGTCAAAACGTCGTGGACTGGCGTGGTGATTATGCCCATACCTTCCTTCAGGAAGAGGCCTATAGCCCTGCGGGGGGGTCTCTTACACGTTGATGATGATAAATACAATCAATCCAGCATTTTGAAGATATTACTTTTTTGAAGGTTCCTAGAAACATAGGTGCCGGTTACAATTAGAATGTATAACCTGTATTTGTATATTTTAACGTTATTCCAAAATCTCACCTAATGATGTGATTAAAGATGGTAAATACACTAAGATTGCAGGAAGATTGACTCTCAATTGCAACTACAGAAGCACATCTGTATGTGCTATGCCGCATACTTTAAATTTGAAGGTGGTAACTTACCAGATAAGAGTTAGAAAAAGCCTTACAATCACGCTATTGTTTTATTACCATCTTTTCCTTCAATGAAAGTTACGTCTCAATCTTAATATTCGGACCAACGTCGTTGAACATGGTATTTAAATTGAGTATCACAGAACCATCATCGCTTCAGAAATATAGTTGATTTACATTAAGACTTATTGAAACCTGAACTAATTTAGAATATACATAGATGTATATTTTTTTGACACTGAATTCGTTACATTACACAGGTATTGCATTTAAATTCATTCAAATGTAGGCTGTTTGGTAAGCGTAATTTTGATTCCAAATTATATGGCAGTGAGCGGGACACATTGCTCGAAGAACGGATAACCGATGAAATCGAAGAGTTGTCATTATGGCGATTACAAATCAGAAAACACAATGTGAGTATACCTGCTCCAAGGTAAATAGACGACCTGGTGAAGGTTGCGCTGTAGCGACGAGCGTATAACTGGTCGTTGTGGCGGTCTATGTTCAGCCATGGGCGTTTTTCGGTTCAATGGCTGGATGGACGCGATTTTTATGTCTCAACGAGTGAATTAGAGTTGTAGTCTAGTTTTGTATGAGTGACATAGTTCGACTAACCATTGTTTCGGTTGACAAAATGTGATAATACTTCTTGTGAATCGATATTAATAATAGTAATTATTAGTGTATAATTAATACACATAAATAAAATTGAGGTGTTGGTCTGTACAGAAAATAACACCTTTTTTATAAATGGATGCAAAAGTATATACAACACTTATTATAACATAAAAGCGGTTTTTCTTATTTTGACTGTCCGTCATATTTTTTCCAATTAATCTACGAAATGTTGGACAGCTTTTGACGGACTTTCATGGGCAGATGACTGTTGTTATAAGGTGTAACTTAGGCTTTAATCTTAGAATAAAGAAGCATTCTCCACAAAGTGTGTAATAAAATATAAATGTAATATACAACACAAATTACCGGGTTCGTTTATCTGCAGCAATATTTAGTCTTTACTAGGCGAAGCGGATGTTTAAGCGTAATATACAACGGTTTCCACAATTATCGGACTCGGATCGCAAGCGTGCACGAATTTATAACAACATAAACTCAACGAAAAAGGCTAAAGCTTACGTTATATTTTCTAAACTGTAACAGCTCTTGCACTTTGTTACTAAATATATACGTTTTACGTTCAAAAAGTTAGATTCTTATGACAATAAAAATACTGAATTCAATGAAAGGAAAATCAATGTTTTTCTCTAACCTGTTCTTTCAAGAAGTATAAGAGTGTTAAAATGCCATTTACATTGAATTAACATCATCTGGCATAGACGTATAAAATATAACTCTTTATTTTAGACACGAAAAAATTTACTAAAGAGCAAACAATTGTTTGCAGTTCGGCTTACGAATGTTTCACAATTAGATCATCTTTATATATACCTCTATTCATTAAATATCTCATCTCGACAAAAGGTATGGCTTATCCCATGACCATTAATTTAAGACGTATCGACGATTTGGAACGCCAAGAAAATTATGATTCTTTACTTAATATAACAGAAGCGTTTAGCTTTCTTAACGATGTTTTCTTACATAATTATTACTAATTATTAGTAAATCTTTTTAGTAAGCAAAAAATTACAATAATATCAACCCTTTTTTTTTCAAAGTCTGCATGCTCATAGGTCTTTTTCTACCTACCACCCTTAAGTTGAAACTCTGTTATCAAAAAATGTGTTCTGGTCACTGAAGTTGCCAGCTAGTGCTCCTCTAGGTTTAGCGTGATTAGATCACATAATCATTTATTAGTCAGTGGGTGTGATTGTAACCAAAATCCACAAAGTTTAAAAAAGGTCTTGATAAGAAAAGAGACACGGGGACTATGGGTAGAAAATATAACAGGCTCACCAGACTTTGTAGAACTATTTGAACATAAACTGCCATGGTCTATTTGGAAATCATTAAACGAGCTTCGCTTTCAAGGGGCCCTGCAAAGTACGAGAAGGCTAAATTGGGTTTTACACTACAGGCCGAAGCCCTGTAGGATGTCGGTGCCACGCAAACAATACTATAATAACGTTCGTGTTCTCTCTTTATAGAAAGTAACTTATCGGTAGCTTCTCTAAAGATGTGGAAACTGGGCGAATAATGGTCAAACTCAATTTAGTACAGTCATCAACGGAACAAAAGAATAGTTTTGATTTACTTTGGTCTGTATATTTAAGAGTACATACATACAATGCTCTTGAAATAACCTTTAAGTGATATTTCGTTTAAATTATATATCATAGGTACAAATAAATAAGGTTTAGGCGAAGATTAGAGTAATTGTTGTGAAAGGTCAAATGGTAGAATCAACTTTAATTTGCAAAGGCTGCAAGGCGTTAATGGAACTTTGTTAATTAATTCCTTTTACAATTCTTCAGATATGAACAAATGCAATGGAGAGTAGGTTGAGAATTCGAAAAGTTGCAATTGTATTGTCTCATTGACTTTTCGATTTTATATTTTATGCAGCTTTGGAATGAATATCACAAAGGATATTATTAGCATGCTTTCTTCGTAAATGAAGCCACCAATTAAAAGTTATATAGTTGAAGTTTTGTTACTGCCACTATTTAATATTTAAAGTACATTTCTATTTAAGTACCTCGAATATTTTAACGACGAGCATTTATCGGTGTATTTTAGTTTTTCATCTTTAGAGGTCCATTTTTAGAATTAGTGTTTTACAATTATTGATAAGGTAATATGAAAATATTATTTATATTAAGATCAATTTATTATAATTATACATATACTATGTAGGGATATATAGGTATATACTTTAATATTATAAAGTTCAAAAACTTCTTTGTTTTCTTATTCATTAAACGCGCAAACCTCTTAAACAGCTTGTTAAATTTGAATATTTCTTGCAGCATTTTATAATACATTTTTTAAAGAAGGTTATTGAGTACCTAACATTATCTATCTACTATTAGGAGGGAATCAATTAATGCATAAAGTATAGGCCAGAAAGTACGCTAAGCGGGACCGAAGTGCGGTTGACCTGTGTGGTACGATGTACGTTATAGAGGGCTGAGGCCCGTATTATTGAGCAGGGCCGAACTGTAAAGCGTATGTCAACGAGGTACCATACCGCGCGACGCAGACACCATAGTCATATTAAAAAAAAATTAACGCGAGTGAAAACGATTGTCATAGTTATATTAATTATATCAAACTTATACAATTTTTATAACTGAATTTGACCAATAGTATGTACAATTTTGTATACATTTATTCAGATGCATATATAACAATATGATATATCACGAACTTCAAATTTAATTGTGGTGATGCACAAATAGGGGACGTTTAAACGGGAACAGTTAAGTACAAAATTCGATTAGCGATCATTGCGCTCGGTACCTAGTTTTACTGCCTTTTAAAACACGCGGCTTTTTTAAATCCACTTACCGACATAAATTCATTCGGGTCAAAGGGATTTTAAGTGGATTGTGTCAACGTTGTTAATTTTATTGAAGTTTGTGTAAAACATTATTTGTAGTTTTACAAATTCATTTGTTGTTTCACAATTTTTACTACTTTTATTACAAAAAAAGTCACCGTCAAAATAATATTCATTTATACCTGGGGATTTTGCTACAACTCTTTTTAAAGGTTACGTGTATCCTAGTAATCCAAATTAAAAATAAATAGTTTTTTTTCTGTTTATACTATGTTATTTTTGTTTGAAACTAGCGTAATTAACAATTAGCAATCAAATGTATTCGAGAAATGCCGTTATCAGCAGTTCCAGGCGGAAGTAGCAAGGCAACATAAAAAAAAAACTATTTGTGTCGGATTTCCGCAAATAAATCCTTTATTACATTAATCATTTTAATGCACTTCGTTATGTATACAGTTTATTATAATTATTCTTTGTTTTTATTTAATTGGGTTTATTATTATATAAATTAAATATATATGTGTAGATAAATAAAATTTGATTATTTGTTTAATGCAAACAAACAAAATGATATAAAAAGAAAATGAAAAAAAGTGTCGTGAAACACTCGGATGGAACAAAGATCATTTCGTGGTATATTATTATTGATAAACGTATTATATTATTAATTAACAAATACAAATAAATGAATTACTAGCGTCTGAGAGAAAATTTAAGAAACTCAGAAATATCTAGTGAATTTAATGATTGGTAAGAAATTTCGTAATTAATATATTTTTTTGAGTTGTGAAAATAAATATTTTGTTATATACCATTCAATTCATTATAAACTTCATCAGATAAACCTAAGTATAAGTACACAACTGCATATAATACGCTACGAAACAGTGATGCGTATGCTGTGTACAAGCTATATGTGCGCAGACGCGAGCCGGTGCGAATTTATTGGCTGTCTTTAAACCAATAAGCGACCAAAAGGGTCGTGACGGAAAAATCTTCTATTTTTTTCACCTAGCCCCCGTCCATACCGTGCGGTAATACTTCGTTCCAATAATAATAATAATAATAGCTTTCTATGAAATGCATATAATGAAATGAATATATATCATACTAATAACAATGAATAAGTTTTTAAAAAATTCGATTCGATTCGATCGATTCTGTTGGGGCTTTCACTCTCAGATAGCTGATATTATAACAAGTATCTTATACTATTTACTATTTTTAGTTAAAAAAAATGGGTTCCACATTAATATAATCCTTAATAAATTTACAGAGCAGACGAACTTGCGAGCGGATCCTGGTTATTATTATATCACTAAACAATATGGTACAAGGTAATATTAAAGATGTATGCGGTTAATTAGCTGAATTTTAATAAATGTTTATTTTATATGCAGGTTACGAAACATGATATAATAAGTTATAACATTTGGAATTATTCATATTACACAAATGTAGCATTGAATCGCGTTATTATTAGTAAATGAATTACTTTGTTCTTGCACGCGCGAGAATTAACACAAAACACAATTTGGACGAAAACAACGTTCACAGAATTCAAATGTGAAATTGAAAACTGGCAGCGTCCTCGCAACTCGTAGTGAGATTAACTTAACTAAATTATACAATCAACTAGGCATTCATGTAGTGCAATATAAAATATATCACTCCCGTGTCGCAAGGACCCAAATAAACACACACATCCATTCTCGATAGAGTTATATCATAAAGGAAAGATGCATTTTTATCACCGCTTTGTGAACCTTTACGGCGCTCGGAGGACACGTTCCGCGATAAAACAAACACTAAAATCACGCTGGGGTACTACCGATTCCGTTTCCCGTGAACCGTGTGCACCACTTACGTTATACAATGCATTTCGTAAACAAATTGTTTCATCGCTACTCCCAAAGTGGATTCGCTCGGCGCGCGCGTAATTCTTCTCAATCCGCATACAAACAGCCCCTAAGGAGGCGACAATCCTCACCACAAACAATAAAAATATATCTGACACTTCGAAGCAACCGCCCCTAAGGAATATGCAATTGCTTGGATTTTGCACTGAGCTTCACAAATTATAGCCATGTGAATGCATATATGTCATTTGGGCGGTTATAATAATATGAAAACTCTACGCATGAAGATGTTAGAGTCGTATTTCTATATTGTATTTATGACAGTTAAATTTGTGTATAGTCCTCGCCAAAAATTTTGACTATAGTATGGAACAGAAATTTAGGTATGAATACGTATTACTTTATATGTATGAGAAGGAGACAACTAACGGATAAACAAATCCCAATTTTAAATTCCTATGATAATATTTTAATTTTGTTTTGTATTCAATTTTTGATTATATTATGTGCAAGCTCTAACTTACGGCTATATTCAGAACAGTCAAAGAGTTGTCGTCGACTGTATATACAAAAGACAACTATTCGTTATTTATAGAATTATGAACAATTATTATCATATATTCCGTTCCACCATAAAACGTGCATGTTGCGAAAATACATACTTATTATTCTTTCTATCATAATTCAGTTTTAAGTATAGATTTTTATATGTAAAGGTAAATGCCATAGATTTTTAATTGACTGAATGAATCTTTTGCAATTCACAGAGACATCAACAGAAATGCCTTTTTTATGGGACAGCTAATGGCGTAGGTTAAAGATAGTAATGATAGAGGTGATTCAAACACATTTTGACACGTCGAGCAGTAAACTGCATTGTATAGAAGCTAAGGTGTCGAGAGGGAATTAGATTGCGCACTAACCAATCATTTCGATCGTGATTTTCTATGATGACGGTCGCGAAAGGTATATTATTATTTGCTAATTTTCTGATGAGAAATATATTTTATTGAACTTTTGATTCCATTATTAAATTTATTGATAGTGATTGGAACTATTGGATATTAATGTTATTCGATATCTATTTTCTTGCGAAATTAAAAGGTGCCGACAAAATTATCTATGTAAAGACATATAATTTGTAATGATAATGTTGTAAAGAAGTTATATTTAGTTACTTGAGGTATTCCCTATTACCTGAGATTTTCTCCGCGCGGAATTTAACCCAAAAATGTTATTATGTTATTAATATTCATTTCGTAAAAAGTTGATATTTTGATATTACAAACAGATATGTCAATTTTGCTTGCATAGATACATTATCGAGTAACTTCATATTAATTGCAATTTAAAGTGTACTGATCTCATCACACTGTAAAGCATAAATATTTATGAGGACGCATTTGAGTCTGCCCTAAATGCATACACCTCCAAGCTTTGTTTCAAATTTGCATTAACATGAGTGTAAGAACGCTTTGTATCTTTCCAACAACGAAACGTGAACTAAGCACTAATACTTGTACAGATTACAATAACAAATTGAATCGTTTAGCCAGTGTCATTATGGATCACGAGACAATAAATTTTCCTAAAATTATGCTGTGATTGAATGAAAAATTGTGTTTATATATATGTAATCCTATATGAAATCAATATGACAACAACAAAAATCGAACACAGTTCGTTGAAAGCATAATTTGATTATGGTGCCACATCAGTATTGAACAAATAAACTATTCGATTTCTAAATGGTCCCAAGTGTAAATTGTTGGTTAAAGTAGGTAAAGACGTGCAATTAATATTTGTCTCAAACAATACGTGGGAACATCTCACGGCTAGAATATTGTCTTCGTACTGATGGAGTGCACTTCTTTTTGATAGCGTATTACTCCAGCTTTGTGTAAATGTTTTGTCGCATTGTTTAATTTACTTTGACGACCGCTTTTATGTTGACTTTGAATAATTATTTTTCGTGCAGCAATGTATATAGTTTTGTTACACGTTCTTCGTATGTCCAATGTATTACCACATTAGTTAGGTAAATACCCTGAGCACTGTGAAAAAAAATAGAAAACAGAATTCTCAAGGCGCATTCGCTTTCACGTTACACCTGCGTGAGCACAGATTTATGTTCTGATTAGTGTGTTACAAGTGAACACGATTATCTACTTAATTTCCTGTAGCATGATTAACTAAATGTAAAGACCAATTTAATTACATGCAATTATCGTTGACGAAATGAAATTTTGCAAAAGGGAAACTGTACTTACAATATTTTTCATATCTTTAAATTTAGATACGGAGTTTTTGGCGGGATCTTGGTCTGTCATGTAGTGGCTTTTATATTTTATTCATAATCTTGTGTTATTAGACTCTATATTTTGTAATATTGGTGGTGTTTTACGTAATATAGTTCGGTTATTATGCACAAGTGAAGTCGATGGGAAATAATACCACGGAGCGTGTATTTTGAGATGCCACCAAAACTCCATGGAAATTTCTAACAAGGAAACCACCATCTTGTTTGAACATTATAATTATCACAAGACACTTACTTGAAACAAAACACTGACACTGGCAAATGCTTCGGCGGTGCCAAAACAAGAAGAAGAAGAACTTTAGATACACTATAACAAGCCTTACTCTTTGTACCGTATCTTATTTTATAAGAATAATCTACATAAAACAAATTATATATGTTCGCAGTTTTGCGCCTATCGTTCACAACGCTGTTATGTACATTACGATCCGTTTTTTAGTTTTACTTTTTAGACATATGGTCCTAATCTAAAAAAAAAATCACGATATCCTCTTTTACTATAAACTCATTAATTCTTTTAAGTAACTACAATGTCTATTTTCTTGTCGTGATGAAGTGGGGCAAGCGGTGTGGTGTTTCTTTGTCTTTCCGGACATAAAATGTATTATTGAGATAGTAATCGATGCAGGCGAAGTCGCAGGTATTAGCTAGTTGATATATAGAATAAAGATAAAGGAAAAAATAAATAAATCGAACTGAAACTATTAATTAATAATTGGTGTTGTCCCACTATTATTTATGTTTATTTTTCGAAGTCACTACGCTTTTGGCCTGACGGGACTTGGCAGCTTCACCGGACTATTAAGGCGAGCGTTTAAGGCACTTCGCCGCTTGACAACAAGCTCAAGGGTGCTAATGTGGCCGGACCTCGGTTTGAAATGTTTCCTTGGATGCAACACCGCGGATCTGTCTAAGCTAAATTATTTTTTTTTTTTTTTCGAACTGACCTACACTGCCGGCTTATTCCGCCTTCACAGTTCCACCGGACTACTAAGGGGAGCGCTTAGGGCACTCACCCGATTGTTTTTAGGCGAAACATCTCAAGGGCACTCGGTGCACCTCGGCTTGAGCTGTCGCCGGATTCCCGAACTAACTAAGCTAGCTAAGCTATCTATCCATGCAATACACATATATGAATTCGTGAAAAATGCATGTGTGACCATGCATGTTTCACGAATGTATATGTGTATTTGGTATCTGACTACTGTGTTATGTGACCTATTTCAGTCCGAAAAGGGCAAAAAAAACAGCCCACCACTGAGTGCCTAGATGTGCAAGAGTGTGGGGTGATCGTGTAAGTGTAGAACATGTGTAAATCACTGTATTCGCGCGAGTAACATACTCGAGGGCTCCACAACGAGGGACTACCTAGGCTCGAGCAGTTACAAGAAAAATCGCGACGAGTGTGCGGGATCGAATCTTCACCCCCCGCTCACGGAGGCGTGAGCAGAGAGAGTCGCGGGCGTGGGCGCAAACACGCATCTTTTGAGAGGGAATCGAGCTAAAAAATAAAGTACAACGGCACGGTGCCGATTTAACTACATAATTACGTAACAAATCCTAATATATCGGTCTATTATGTATGAACACGCGGGTTCGATCTGATATTTTGATTTACGCGAATTTATTTATGCGCGGCGCGGGTTAATTGTTGTACCGTGGTCGCGACGGCCGGGAAAGCGGAGATAGCGTTTAGGAGCCCGAGCTCAGACGTACTATTAACTAACGCGTTAAATGCGATTATCTCTTGTACATCGTGTACCAAGAGTAAGCGAGCTATCCAGTCTATACCGGAGGTCGATGCTGAAACCGCGATAGGTGGCGCAGGAGTGGACAGAGCCTTTGGGGGCTGGGGCTTGGCTTTAGGAGCCGAGGGAGCTGGCGGGGAAGGCCTTACGCGCCAGGAGAGCGCGCTCGGCGGAGTAGCGGATGCTGCCGGCGCACTGGAGGTGCCCGGCAGTTCGGGGAAAGCCTTCTGGCTTTGTATGGGCGGAGGCGGAGGCCGATTCGTCCGAGTCGGCGGGCCGTGCGCCCTGGACCGGGTCGCACGACCGCCGCGACGGTGATAGGTCGAGCGAGGCGCACGGGGACACCCGCGATAGTTCGCGGTATGACCCGTTTGCTCGCAGAGGACGCAGCTCGGAGGCTCGACGGATTCGGGAGTGCGGGGGCACTCCTTAGTGGAATGATCTCCGAGACACTTGACACACCTGGGACGCAGGTGGCAGTGTCGGGCGGAATGACCGTACACCTGGCAGTTGTGACACTGCGAGGGTACCTGGGACTTGCGAGGAAGCTCGACGTAGACAGGGGACAGGCCGCAAACTGAGTTGAGGCTGAAAATAGCCTTGCCTTCCAAGGAGCGGTCCAGAGTGACCAACACCAAGTTGAAGGGGGCCTTCGTACGGGGGTGGCGCATGCGCTGCACGCTCCGGACTGGGAAGTCCTGACCGTTCAGGCAATCGCAGATGTCGTATTCGGTGAGCTCAGAGGGAACTCCCCGAATGACGACACGGAGGCGGCGCTCTTCCTCGAGCGCGTGGGTGAAGAAAGGGAGCTTACGCTCCCTGAAGTATTTGGTGAGCTCGCGATGCTCATCGGGGGTCGAGACACGAATAGAAATGCCGGCAACAGTGTTGACGGCAGACTTGTAGACGATTTCCTTCGACTTAAGGTCTTCAGAAATCTCTACCCATCGAGCTTTGTCACGGAAGGTGACGGGAGGCGGTAGGCGTGGCTTCTTAGCCGCGACCGCGGGTTCCGCAGCCGAGGCTCGAGCCGAATTCGCGGCAGAGGGCGTGGGAGAGGCTCGGGGCACCCGAGCGCCACCTATATTGGGCTGCTTTGGGGTCGGACGTCCCGCAGCAGAGTCGCTATCGGTCTGAATCGCGGCGCGTGGGCGTTTACCGCGGCGCGTGACGGTTGTGAAACCGTCGTCATCGGCGGGCGTGGTCGCGGGCGCAGGCACGGTCGCGGGCGCAGGCGCAGGCACGGTCGCGGGCGCAGGCACGGTCGCGGGGACTGTATCGTAGTCCATGTCAGAGTCGTCATCGGAATCGAATTCCGAGTACCTCGTGAACGGGTCGTCCGGGAGATTCGCGAAAGGGTTCGCGGAGAAACAACGCGGTATCTTACCGGGAGGGTTGCGCGCGTAGACTTTCCGGAGTCTATTGTATTCCGTGACGAGATTCGGGTCTTCCTTTTCGACGAACATGTGGAAGCGCAACAGTTCTTCGAGGTGGACGGTATCATCAACGGCCGGAAGGGCCGGATGGGCACGCGGGGTCGCGGGGGTAGACATGACTAACCTCCCTGCCTGAGGGGCAGGGGGGTGCGCCTAATTCAAATCTAACGGACAATCCGTGTCCGGGCCAAAGGGAAAACGCGACGCGACGCGAACGCGAATCTTCTCTTCAAAAGCTGCACACGGCGCGGCGCGAAGAACGACGCTCTGCACGGCACACGACGCGCTGCACGACTCTCGAAGCGCAGCACGAGGCACGACGCGTAGCACGGCGACTCGACGCACTGCAAACAGTGTGCACGGCTTCGCACCGAAAAGTGCGGTTTAAATGGTGCACTAATGGAGGTGCACCGTCGCTCTGAAAAGAGCGTACGATCGACAGTAGCCGCTCGAACACACTAAACTTCCGGACACACACGAAAATATCCGACAACTGCGCGCGAGTTGCCGAAATAACGGACCGTCAGAGCTGCGAGCGGGCGCGTGCGCACTCGGCCGCTGCTCAAACGAGACCCTAAGCTAAATTAAGCTAGCTATTAATATATATAAGAGTTTGTGAGACACACACATGTGTGTTAAGTATTATGAATACAATTTTATATCAACGTATAGGAATAGTATGTTTTACCTAAATTCACATTTAAATGCATTATATGCAAATGTTGAATTGTTAAATTGTTTTAGGAACGATTTATATTAATTTTACCTAGTCACGTAATTGTATGGTGGAGGCTGCGCCCGGCATTGAGCTTTTGATTGTTATGATGGGAATAACTTTTGTTTTTTATATCATCGAATCTTCGACTTACATAATATGATACTTAATTGTGTTTTCTCACAGTGTTGGGTTAATCTTCTATAGAACATTAAGATAATTATGGGTCTGAAATCAAGTATAATGGTTATTTGTTCCCAATTAAATTACTAGATGTTAAATATCTGAAATTAAAATTGAGATTATCTATGTCCCTGAAAAGGAATTCTTCGTATTTAATACTAGTTACCATATATCGTAATAGTCTTAGTCAAATTTCTATCAGGTGTAAGAAGTGATTACACGTGTTCAATAGCGAGCTATATAATAACTAAGTTGTGGTTATTGCGGGCTGTTTTCTTACAAGATTTTCATTTCATCGTACAATATACGAAGAGAAAATGTTGTGCAATTTGTTCTATATTGTATTATATTCTATGAAAGGATACACATATAATAATAGTCTTTTTATCGTAGTCTTATGACTGACTTTTGTGTGTTGTACCTAATTGACAGTTTGATCTGATTATTATTGTATATGGGCGGAGTGAAATAAAGTTGTCTGAATTGCGTATATTTGATATCACAAGATGGTGGCAGCGGTGGGAAACGATAATTAATTTATCTATCGGGTAACAGTCTGTGTGTGTACATATACATGCGCGTTGTATGTGAGAATTGAAATTAAAATTAGCGTTATATATATATATATATAGTGAAATTAATAAGTACAAATAAAGCACGCGTGGCCTACTACAGAATACAATTTTAATTTAATTTAAACAGTTTTGTATGTGTTATATATCTATTAATGTATGATGAATTAACATAACATAATATGTTATGTTCAATCTGGACTTAAATGACTATGTATAAAATTGTATCGTCATATTTATTACTGTCTTGGTATCAATTAGCTATCAGCTAAAGCTTCTACTTTAATTTATGGTGCCGTGTGTAAGTAATACACAATTTCGCCAAT
Organism: Antheraea assamensis; assembly: GCA_035772565.1. Taxonomy (NCBI): domain Eukaryota; kingdom Metazoa; phylum Arthropoda; class Insecta; order Lepidoptera; family Saturniidae; genus Antheraea; species Antheraea assamensis. The sequence goes on from JAQQSE010000042.1 coordinate 2,844,558, forward strand.
GTCATTTAGAAACAGAGTATATGTTGTCTGTGGCAGATAGTGTCATAAGTAACGAAGGAGGACTAATGAATCTTGGTAACAGTAATAAAGCACATAGTAGTTTTTGCACCTCGTGCTTGTTATTACGATAGATAATCCTTAAACACTTTGAAAAAAAAAGTTTTCTACGTTTGTAAGTACGCTATTTATTCGGGAATTATACTACCGATTTTTATGGTTCTTTTATTGGCGTAATCTATACATATCAGGAAAGGCTAGTAAATCAATTTTAAGGTATAATTAATACGAGTATACAGGATTTTAGAGACATCATAACTACTTTTACTGTTGGGTTGTAACGAAGTTGGTTTATTTTAAAATGAGTAAATACTATCTACATTGTCAAAATTCAAGAGAAAACAATTAACAGATTTTCAAACTATTCTTTGTAGAGACTTAAGAGTAATTGTTAGGTGTGAAATTTTATGACGACTAATAAAATACTGCATGGCTATTTGAAAATGTTTACGTAAATTCTGCATTGAATGTAACAAAGTGTTCTTTTGAATGTATGTACCTACACAGCTTTGAGGCAAGGATGCGACGTACGTCGGACACAAATCATTGGTGACACGTCCACGATTGCGATTTTCACAACAGACCTCGGCGACTGTTAACTTACTGTGTTATGTGCTTGTGAACTTATGTGTATTCACACTTACATTACCGTTTGAAAAGAGAACATATTTATATATTTTTATTTACATTTTTTTTAATGTAAAAACAAGAATTTTGTTAATACTCTGCTGTAGCAGACGCTTGGTGAAGTTATTAGAGATCAAATTGTAAGTATATCTATATAAATGAAAGGCTAATTATTTATACTTCTTTTGGAGCCTTTGGGAAAAATGATGAGAATGAATTTTTACGATGCGCGCACACACCGACACCTAAAAGCGACACCATGAAGTTGGTTGCTAATTGTCGGTAAAGTTTTCGTGAGAACTGATAACTCTATTCCGGGTTATTCAAATATATGTGTTTGTATTTTATATCAGTGGAGAAATAAATATTCATACATAAATATACATGTGTATTTGGTGTGTGGTTTTAAATTATAAGTACTTATATGGTAGTGAATGACAATTTATTGTATTTTTGATAAAAGTGGTTTTTTATGCCATAAACTTATCAAAGTAGGTTTATAAATTTAAGGTTAACTGTTGTAATGTATGCTTTATATTTATTTACATTATAAATTACTATGATTATATTATTCTTTCGTAAATTGTTTATTCTACTTCTTTTAGGTATTCTACTTGTTTCTGGATACAGAATTTTAAACCCTTTTAGAGTTAATTGTAATTTTTTTATTAAACCGTTTGCATTTAATATTTTATATACACTAAGGAAGTATAGCTTCTTACATGCGTGTATAAGTACACACATACGTGTTTTTTTTTGTTGTTTTTGTAATTATCACGACAATGTTTAAATGAAAGAAAATGTTTCATAAGTAGGGTGTTTTTTTTAAAAAATACACATATCATGCTCGCTTGTAAATGTGAAAACGATTAACTGTGACAACTGACGTCTTTTTGTATCCATCGGTATGCACAACAAACAATGGCGGTATTGCAAAATAACTAAGTTCGAATACGGTAACCACACAGTAATGTTTATTTATAGCAAAAGGGACCAAGGATTTTACTTACGTCTAATTGTTTAATGTACCGTGAAATTATTTATGGTATGATCCTATTTCCTTTATCGTTTAGGAATACTATTGAGACACCAATAAGGTTAACGGCTAATGTTAGTTCGAAAATATTACTCTAGTTCGTTAAGCTCACAGGTACTTAATTTTATTTTGTTAAAAATATGCCAAGTTTAATGACGGATATTTTTTTATATACCTAAACTAATATGGACCCATTTAAATATATCAATGTACGAGAAATTAGAAATTCGGACATAATTATTATTGAAAATTCTCCCCATAATAAACGAATTAAAAGATTAAACAATTTAAAAATATATTGGAATTTGAAATTTAAATGTAATTTCAATCAAATTTATACGTAAAACTTTGTGGGGATTTTTACAAGAAACAATATCAATATCTTTAATTCTAAGAACTTTTGGTCAATTTCGGACATAGAATTTAAAATATGTTCGTCTTGGAAGAAGGTATAGTCCACGACAACCTTTTTGAGTGCTCTGAATATAACGTCGAGACGTTTTAAGGATAAATTAATACCAATTTTAGATTCTTATTATAATAGTTTATCTTCTTTTGTATTCCACTATTGACTATATTATTCGCTAGCTCGAAATTATGGCTTTATTCTAAACGGTTAAAAAACCTATAGCTCGTCAATAGCGTATAGATAAATAAAAAGAAAATCTATTAACAAACGGGAATCGAAGAGATGGTTGCGCAGTTGGTAGTGTGTTCGGACACAGCGTCCAAAGGACGTAGGTTCGAGTCCTAGCAACTGAGTCGGAGCTTTCGGTGAAGGAAAACATCGTGATGAAACTAATACCATGGTGGTAGAACTTTTCTAAGTCCGCCTGGCTAGCTAACACCCTCAAGTTGAAAATGTGTCGCCAAGTACCTGTTGGTGTGTTCCGGCAGCTGCATTAGAGAGCCAGTCTCCCTCTAGGTTTAACGTGACCACCATCGTAGACTATATCATAATTTAATATTAGATGAGATTGTGGTCAAACGCTAATCTATAAAGTATAAAAAAGTAGAGGAAACCATTTGATAACTAAGAAATTTAGTACAACTAAAGTGTGTTTTCAATGAAAAGATTGTTAGGTTATCCAGTTTAATGTAATTCACCAATAGATGGCGTTGTAGTACATCAATTTCTGTACTGTTTAACGGATACATTTCGTGTAAATCAACATTTTATTACAAAATATAATAACAAAAAGCAAGTAAACCGCGAGCACAACTGCTCTTTATATAAACAATTGTGGTAAATAAAAACATATGCTGTGGATGAATATAACTTTTTTTTTTAATGTTTCGTCAAGTCATTTATTTTTATTAGTCACGTTTTATTTGTGTCGCCTATGTCATAAGCGAGTACTCAGTTTCTGTTAACGGATGTTGCACCAGAGATTCTTTGCAAAGTCTTTTTTCAAAACAAAGGGGTAATAGAGAGACAACTGAAACACGTAATATTACGAAACGTTGTACCAAGTGTCGTTTGCTAGGTTGCGTTTTATTATCATAATTGCAATAAATGAAGGCTGAAATAGAATTGTAACAATACCATATAATATGTTTGTGTAATTTATTTATGTAATTTAAGAATTATTTAATTAAAACCTATTCAACTTTTGTTAATAGTGCTAGTGCCCGCGTCTTCACTCATGTGAAAAAGATTTGATTATTTTATGGAAATGTTTTTCGTTTTTTTTTTCTATTTATTTCTTTGATTGTAATTTTGTAATGACTACTCCTATAGCCTTTTTACTGATTGCAAGTTACCTGCGTCAAAATTTGACATTGCTGCTTAGTTAAATCTTGCTGAAAACGATTTAACTTAAATTATCCTCCAAAAAGTCTCACATCAAAATTGGTTTAGTCGTTATGGAGATCAGCACGGACCAAGAAACTGAGACTTAAATACTATGAATATATTTCCTATCACAACATTTACTAGTAACTAGTATTTGCCCTCGACTGCGCTTGCGCTAATTTTGCTTTTCCATCACTTGGGAATACTACGTATTTTTCTGAAGCGTAACAAACAAAGACACTTTCAGTTTTACAATATAAAGTTAAACAGTCTCTTACTGATGTTACTAAATTACAAGTTAATTAAATGTATGCTATTTCTTGTATTGTTAGCATCTAACAAACCTTTCGCTATTTTGACCTTTATGAACAATACAGAATCAGTTAGTTTCAGGATGCTAGTCAAGGACAATTTCGCAGTTGAATTCGTCTAATCAAAGGTCGTGCCCGAGACTCGAACTCCTGCAGAATCCGATAGTTATCTCTATTATTATAGAACCAGTCGACGTTTTCATTGGTCTCGAATATTCACTTTAGAATTACCAAATTTATAGTCCTTTGTGTTATGTTTGCGAGAGGTGTTTGTTTTTGTTATTTGGTGATAACATTCTAAGTAATAAAAAAAACAGTTTTTGAATATATTTTCGCATTAGTTATTCTTTCTAAAGATCGCAATAGTATACGACTTGCCCAAGTTTCACGTAGAACTGTAAACAGATAAATGTTTGTTATTTAAAAGTTGGGATAGTTCTTGCGAGTTTTAAAGATTTTTATTTATTGTGGCGATAAAACATATTATTTTTCACAGGTTATGTTTGTACGAACTTCTCTTGACGAATGTTGGTAGCATTTATAAGCTATCGAACTGATCATTAAAAAGAGACATCTTCTCATAATATAGTTTTGATAGATAGAATTTGTTTTGAATAGAAATTATTTTCATCACTGTTATTTCACGGGTGATAATTGAAAACGTACTATATTTAAAAGAAAAAAAAATACTTTTTATGTTTATATCCGTCTGGATATTTTTTTACCTACGCTGGTCATGCAGTAGTATAAAATGGTATGAAAAATTACTTATTTATGATCATATGACTAATTATTTTTCATTTCATATGAAATATAGCAGTGATACGTTGAGTATTAGACTCCTAGTGTTGTTAGGAAAAGTAAAACAAAAATATACATTTTAATCATTTTTCTGTGTATTAAGTATTGAGAGTAATATAACCGGCAGCACACAATGATTGTCTGCACGAATTTTGATACACACATACACACATGCACATATACTCATATACAATAGAAAGAGACATGGAAGGAATAACGCTTTTTCCTTATGTAACAATTTTTACTAACCAACTTTTACCGCAAGCCGCGTTGCGGACATTAAGAAATTTCATTGTTCTCAATTTTACCAAGGAAGGATTTTTGAAAATACCTTCAATAGTATGATAAGAAGAAATAATATGTCTGAAGTTATATACATAAAATTTGTCAAGAAATTACAAGTATGTAGAAATCTTTGAAAATTAGAATACTCTTAAACATGAATGGATAATGGAAGAAATAAGGGCGTAAATAATTATATCATGCAGACAAAACCGTTGTTTCAGAAATAATTAATATAGATAATGTATTTTATCAATTACTCGCAATATCGATGAGAACTTGTCATCTGAGTGAATTAAAACAGTAATATCACCGTATTCATTGAGTCTGCACGATTGAAAATGGAAAAAAAAATGTTACATTTAACTCAAAAGGCGGGCGGCGCGCCGTGCTACGATTTATATACAACGTTCTCTGTTATTGGGCTCGTTATGGAAATTGAACTCGACTATGTGACCGTATAATTTTATTTCACACGATCCAATAATTTGCAATATTATTACTACACGTTAAAATTTTCCCGAGGCTTGAAATTAATGAGAATAATAATAGTAAGAAATAGGATGCGTATGTTTCTATACATGTTAATATTATAATGTTCAGGAGATTATTTGTTTAAACGTGGAATTACCAGACATAATTGAAAAACTATTTTCTTTATTTTATATTCTCCTAGCGTTTGAGCGTCGCTTCGTTCCAGTTAATGGTAGTTTGACCTACGCTTTGAGAATAATACATTTTTTCTGGATAAAAAACCCCTATGGCTTTTTCCATACGCTTGACAACGTGCATGCATTTTTGACGTTAGTTGTAGTTAAAGCGTGGAAGCGTAACAAACTTACAAACTTACTTTAGCATATATAATATTATCTAGAATTAGGATACTGTCATTGGCTCACGATTTCGTAGACATATTTTAAGCCGTAATTATTTTCGACTAGTATTTTACTTCATAGTTTTGAGATACTAGTGTATTATAGGTACATGCTTTTTAAAACAAGTAATCTGATAAAGGTTATCGATTTTGGATTAGCATACTTCTAAACAAGCAGAATAATACTTCAAGCAAAATAATTATCATACATAATTTTATTGACTATCGGGTGCAAAGTGATATATGTTTCACGTTTACAAAATTTAATGAAAAGTCAAGATTAAATATTTTTGCCAATATTTCTATTACAATTCCTAAAACATTATTGATAATTTTTATTACCGATAATTTCAGAATGACTTACACTTCCTGTGTACAAAATGTAATTAAGATCGGTTTCAATTACATAAACTTTTAAATTTTAGTATTTTTTAAATTCCAAATGTTAAAGTGTTATCGACAATTTTTATTGCTTTTCAATTTCGGAACGAAGTTTATTTTCCGAGTACAAAATCTCATTACGATTGTTCGAAATTGCATAAACTATCTTTACTATTATTTTTTTCCAAATATAAAAGTATTATCGATACTTTTTATCGCCTATCAATTTTACAATGATTTACACATCCAATGTAAAAAGTTTCTTCGAATAAGATTTTATGAAAATCATTTGAGAATTAAAAGCGTTTTTAAGGTTCAGTAATTATTTTTTATTTTTAAAACTAAAATCTATGTTTATCAATGTATTTTAAAATAGCGTCATATACTTCCCACTTATAAAATGTTAAAATAGACCGTTAAAAATAAAAACCTTTTGTCTTATCATTTTTAACGATTTCTGAAAGTAGTTATGACAATGTTTGTACCCATTAATTGAAGAATGGTATTAGCTTCGCGTGTGCAAATATTAGTAAACGTCGGTAAAGCCAATTTCGAGTTAAGCTCGGACATACAAACAGACAGACAAACTTTATTTAACATCATATTCTTAATTAGAGTTGTTTTTATAATAGACTAGATGACCTCGTGAACTTTGTTTCACTTACATATATTTGTGTAATATGTGGTAAAAATTTAATACAATTATGTTATTTACATTATAAATGCAACACAGTTATGCACTTGATGAATTTAAAGCTTTCTCATGTACTATTTTTATATCTGAAACAGAATTATTTTGTGTAGTCCAACAAAACAGACCAAAGAGATCGGACTTCATACTACAGCTATGAAATAGATAAATTTCTGAACGCACCTATAAATATTTCACAAACGAATGACAATTGTTTATTTCTAAAATAACAGAAGACATCAAATATTTCCTAGCTAGGAACCTTTTGTATTTGAAAATTATATTGTCTTTTTTAGTATATTCCTACTTATTATTAATGTTTCTCACCGTTTAAACTTTATTTGAACTTCCACAAATTCTTCAAGTTCAAAATTAGCCAAATCGGTCCAGCCATTCTCGAGTTTAGCGAGACAAAGGAACACCAATTCATTTATATATATATATAAGATATGTCACAATATTTGGAAAAAAAATAAACTGTATAGACAGAATTACACATTTATTAATAAATATACATTTATTTATTGAAGAAGTTTACGTTGATGGCAATATCGACACTTAGTAGAGGAGCAATTACCATACAAATTGTAGGCGGAAAAGTACGTGTAGCGAGAAGGAAGTATATAGAGGAAGTATTTATTGAAAACGTCTGAACTGTGACCCACGTGAGAGAGGTAAAGTGCTTGGCGGTGCAACAATCGTACTTTATACGGGTTTTGTTTAAACTTACCTGCATTAGCAGTATCTTTAGAATTACGATCCAGTCACTACTAATTTCAAATGGTTAGAAAAACAATGATTATGGTACAGTGTATGTCTTCAATATAGAAGGGCTTTTATAGAGTGGATCAATATGTAAACGATGGTGATGTCTGGAGTTTACTCCTTTTTGTGCATTAACTAAAGCGATTGTAACGTGTAATATATTTTGAATATACATACATATATTTATATATGTTAAACAGATAAGCCGAATCGAGTTTCTTACCGGTTCTTCTCGATGACTGGGTTGTTTTTCGAACCGGTAGTAATTCTGACGATCATAAGCCATCTTAGAGCTTAAATTGAATGAATTACTTTTTGATTTTGATTTAGAAATAAATTCAATTTTATTTTACGTTTAAGAAGAGCGATGTTAAAATATTAACGTTAAGCTTCTACGATTTCAGACATAAGAATGATTTGTAAAGAAATATTCATTTATAATAGTAATAACGTCTCATATACATCACTAGTTTGCGTAAGACCATCAGACTAGACACTGTGACGCCAGTGAATATACATATGGAGAATAGATTTTTGAACTATGATTGTGTACTGCCACGGGGCAAAGTTTGGTTTGGCAGCGTCTTCGACAGCCGTTACGAATATAATTAATGGGCTGAGTAATGAGCACTTTTACAACATGCGACGATTACATTAAATCATCATTTGTTTAAACGTAATAATATATATGTAACTCATTAAAGGAAGACACGATATATTGGTAAACTTCTTACGTCACATAGTAATGTAAGGCTGTATTCACACCTCGTGATTATACATAGTGATAAAGGAGTTTTGAAACACGTAGAGAAGCCATACATTCCACTATAATTTTTTTTTTATACAGTATTACGGTTCGCGTTGAATAGCGCGATTGTGAACATTATAATTAGGTACAGAAAAGGAAGGAATTGGTCTAAGACTGGTTTTGGGATACGATTGTAATCAGTAAACCAGCAGTGGAGGTGTTTAAGATTTATTCTAGTTTGTTAAATAAAGCAATAGCTTCTAATAAATATTAATTTGTTAAAATAATTCAATCAAAAATAAACACAATGCTATAATATTGACATCCTAACTATTATAAAATATGTGAATGTGAGTTTGCTTGCTTGTTTGTTTGTTACGTTTTCACAAATTAACTACTCAACCGATCGTCATTAAATTTTACATATACATTTCAGAAGTATAGGAACGGACATGAGTTACATTTCACCCAGAAACAATCTGTTCCCTAGAGAGAACTGAACCCTAAATTAACTTTAGCGAAGGCACGGGAAAGAGTTAGTTTGCGATATTTTTAAAATTGTCAAACGTTATATACTCATAAATTTGGAAAATATGAATGGAAATATGTATGTATTTCTTTCATAAAAGTTCTTATCTTTGTACAGTGAAAACGTCTTGTTACGAGTTTACGCATATTACGCATTTTAATTTATCGAATATAACTGGGTAGTAAGTTTGTTCTTTTAAACATTATATATACTCTAATTTTTACAAATTATAATATGATACAAAACAGTAAATTTCTTAATAGCAGAATAATTAACAACAGTTTACAATAACTGCTGTTGAAAAATGACAAAGCTGTTCCTATAATTCATTATCAAAGTTATAATATTAGCTGTTCTTGTCATCTACAAATATCGATGTGCCGATAAAGTGACAATACGGTTTTATTAACGTTTAATCAATGCAATAATCGTGTAGTATAAAGGAGCTCGTTATCTGTAGCAGCGGGCAGCCGGTAGCGGACCGCTGCCGCGTTGCCAGACAGCAGCGATCGTGTGCGTGTCAACTGGAGCCTGAATAATGACGTCGGGTGACATTTAATTTCGGATACAAAAGGCTCTTTATGCTGTTTACCCTAATCCATTTAGCCGGGAGGGAGCACCCCTCGATCCCTCCAACGCCCGCGTTGATATTGACAGTGTTCCGTGAACCTTTAACTTCGTTCGGCTTTAATTACATTACCGAGGCCTGAGATTCTTTTGAGCGATGCGTTATCATGTTACTTTTCATTTTTCTAAAAATACGTATTTACGAAAAGATTAGTAAAATGAAATTATAAAGTGAGAATAGTTTAATGGCTCTGGTCTAAACTTTTAAATAAAACTTTGCTCTCGAAGAAAAAACCATAATTTACTTTAGTTTTATATATACAGTTAGTTATTACCGTCAGGTTATAGATCTGTCACCAAGAGATATTCGGCATGTTCCGGCATCTGTAGCTGAGAGTAACACACCAGCAGGTGCTTGGCGACAGATTTTCCACTTGAGGGTGGTAGCTAGCCAGGCAGACTTAGTAAAAACCCTATCACCATGTTATGGCTTCGCCACGATGTTTTCCTTTACCGAAAGCTCCAACTCGGTTGCTAGGATTCGAATCTACGTTCTTCGGACGCTGTGTCCGAACACCCTGTCAACTAAGTTTACAAGTCAGGCTGTGTTTAAGTATTTAGTTATGAAAGAAATTGGAATATGAAGTAATGAAGCGATGATGGCTTAGTTGTTAGTGTGATCGAATACTGCGCCCATAGGCGTAGGTTTCAATACTTGCAAATAAGCCGAAGCTTTCGTTGAAGGGAGACCTTATACTGAAAGCATAGTATGACCGTAGGGCTTCTTTTTAACTTGCATGGTTTATTATCATCCTCAAGTTGAAAATGTGGTCGTCAAACACCTATCTTATTTTATTTATTTTATTTTAGCTGCTGTTTTTCGGCAATTACACTTGGGTACCAAATCCCGCCCCATTCATTCCCAAGACTTAGCGTGTTTATCATCCATTTAACATCAGGTGAGATTGTGGTCAAACGTTAAAAAGTTGGTATTTAAAAACTCAAATTACACCAAACAAAACTGTTTAAATACAAATACAATATAAATAAGGTTTTCTATTTCGACTGAAATAATCTTTAGAAAAAATGTTTATATGTAGTTCTACTCATGTAGGTAATAAAAGCAGAACCCAATTGGTAAGAGTTCGTTTGCAAGTATTAACTCGAAATGAACGTAATTCAAAGCGTATAAACACAGAACTGTATAATCTACTGATGGAAGTGATGGATTAACGTTCGTGCGATCGTTGATTCCATAGGTTCAGTTCGCTTTCAAATAGAGCCTGCCTATCTCGTATTGCACAGTAATAGAAGTAAGAAAGGAAACATCAGAGAGAGCATTACTGGTGTAAACTCGTATACTTTGCACATGTTTGTTACCGAACGTTTATTTAGTTTCTATGTTCGTTTTAAGAGCCCTCAAGATTGTAATGTGTGTTTTTAACCATTTTAAACTCTTTTACTCACACTAGTTATGTTCCGTGGTTTTATTTACGTTTAATTATTTTTCCCTTACGTTGGTACCTCATACTTGTCGCCACGGGTTTTCATCGAGAGTACCTAACTTTTTAAATAATAGCTATCGTAATTGAAACTACACTCTACGCGATAATATCTCAGCTCCTAAGGCTCCTAGGATGTATATCTGAACTGTAATGTCAAAGATTAGTGTGTTCATAAAAAGAAAAGATAACACTTATTGAATTTTTCAATATTCGTAAAGATTGGATTTATCAAGAATAATCTGTAAAGTGACGATTTGCTGCTAGTTCTCATAAAGAGGTTTGTTTTGTAGTTTGTCTCTTCATTAATTATATGAATAGAGAAAATATATGAAGTGGAAGTATATTGCTTGCGTTGATTTTGATAGTGGCACAAAGCTTGGGATTATTTGAAGGAAGAGAGGGTCGGTATTTGTTGGAAAAATGTGCACACCATAGCGAAAAATGTATTATAAAAGTTTGAAAACTGGGTTCACTGTATCAAACAGCTCATACATACAGGGTATATTTATACAGCAAACAAAGGAATCTGTGTAGGAGTTAAAGGTTATGCGATGGGCGTTCCATCATTGTTCAATGTAGAGAAATATTTAGATTATGATGTCCTACGTGCCTCGACGGTGGAGCAATCCGTCATACTTTGTGTATGGAAATTAGAGACATGGAATATTACGGTGATATGTCAAAATAATGTATCAACATTTTCAAAGGTTATTATTTGTTTGATTCTTTATATTAGCTTATTGTTCCAATCAGAAAAATATTTAAATAGGAGAAGTTAAAATGTCACTTCAGTACCTTTATTTATCCTCTGTGTGTCAAACCGATTTTCTTTTATTTTTTTCTTTAGTAGCTATTGACGAGTTTTCGTGTTATCAATGAAACAAAATTGGAAATAGTTTTTGAAGTTTTACTTCTTTTGGCGCGTTAGGGAAAAATGATGAGAGTAAATTTTTCCGATGCGCGTGCACTACCGTCACGAAAAACCGACACCGTGAAGTTAGCTATAGTCGACATTTTATTTTAAAAAAGTATCTGTGTATTAAATACCTTATTTCTATTGTTAGTGTCGTTTATTCTACAAATGTAGAATAAGGCAAGAGATAAAAATTTTGAAAAGATTTTTATCTTGTTACGCCAAAGAAGTATAACTTCTAACGCGTGTACATAAGTACACACACACTTTTTTTTCTCTACTTTTGGCGAGTCGAAGCTTTTACTTATAGGCTTATGTTCGACATACTTCAAACTCTTTACGTCTACAATTTATAATAACAGTACAATACTTGATACAATTATTATCATTTAGAAAAAAGAAACAAGAGAGAGTAGAGATAATATATGTACACCTTATTGTTACACTGAACGAACACTAGTACTATTAAATTACTATATTTAGAAATTATCGATGTGAAGAATTATCAAAAGTAATAATAATAAAATAATTAAGGTCCTGAAACAATGATTCCCGTGTATGATATCACAATATATCCATCACTAAGCTGCATCACTACTAGGGTAAACAGAAAAGTCTGAAAGCGAATTTTCTCAATTCACGAAATTCTATTTAACACTTACTGAATTATTGTTCCTTTATACATTCTTAATTATTTAAAACATATTCACAAGTAGCCTGTATACAACTACTTTTGAAGTGATAACGGCGGCTGATGTAGGTTCCAATCAAGTACGACCCTCAAGCTCTTGTTGAAGCAAAGTACCGTGATGAAACCACAGCATTGTGGTGAGACATTTTCTAACATCCACCTCAATTCCGATAAATGCAATTGAGAAATAGTTTTTTTATGCTATGCTTTTTTAACTTTCGAAGTAACTGTCCGAAGTCAGCGTCTTTGCGTCAAGCGAGATGTAGTCAAACGCTAACCCTAAAGAATATCCATTAAAAAGGGTCAAAAAAAGAATAGAATTATTAGTATATCTTTTATAACAATTCGTGTATTTTACATTATCTGTCCTTAGTATTTTTATTTTCTAATGTTACTAATGGACTAATTCAATTCCTTCGACATATGAAAGCTTACTCCTTTCATTTAAGTTTGGACATTTCTGGTTAGTTAACTTTGTGAACAAAAGGTAATTTTCGTAGACCTTTTTTATTCGTGATTCGAATTACGGAACGGGTATTGTTTTAGATCTGACCTTTAGTTACTATTATTGCTTTTATGTATATTTTAGCCATTTATTTCATTAAAAATTAGATGAGCAATAAGTTTCTTTATACGAAATCGGTTTTTCAGCTTTTGTTAATCGATTTGTAACGATAATGTAATCAACGTAAATTCATTTTATAAGATTTAATGAATATAAAATATAATTAGAAGTTACAAAATATTGTATTAATTTTTTTTTATGTTTGGTTTTATGAAATGCAAGTTAAACTTTTTTTTAATCGTAGACATTTAACTGAAAATTTTCGGAAAATAAGGTTATTTAAATTTATACATACATACTTGCATAATAGTTATTGAAATAATCTTGAATTGAGTCATGGGCGCCGCCATATTGACTTTGGCTTTTAACTTTAAAAATAGTCCAATATGCTGTAACACATCCATAATATTTATTCTAATAGTATTCTTAGGGAATACTAGATTTTCTCGGAGATATCTTAAGGTGTATATAGTTATTTAATCTTTAATTTATATATTTAAAAATGGATTAGAGATCGATAAAGTTCAACATTATTTCACCGATTATTAATCAAATCAAAGTCGGCGCATTTTTAATCGTTTTTAATTCTAAGGTTTTTATGCCATAATACATTTTAATTAATAACTGGCTGATAGTTATTGTTATATGCTTTGTGTTTTTAATTTGTATGGTTAATAAATCGTTAATTCTCCGTGTTAAGGGTTTTAGGCTAATACTACTACACGGGAAGTATCTATATAATAATTTACGCTTTTTTAGGGGAGCTAAGGAATAACGAAAAAAATTCAGTAAAAAAAAAAGAAACACCCTGCTTTGGATCGAGATAAGACACGTAGTTTCAGTGGAAGATCAAAAGCCTTTTCTCATGGGGTACATCTAATATAATATGGATTTAAGTAAAAGTGCCCTTGCCTTAAGACATGAGTTACATCAATTGACAACTGGAAATTGATTGCGAATATGTCTCATATACACTGTCTTAAAGGAAGATAGTGGTTTAACATCTTTGTTATATAGGTGTGAAAGCTTTTATAAGTCAAAACTGTGAGTTGTCATTGAAAAAGTTTTCAATTTGATTTGTAAAAAGAAAAACAACTTACGCTTATTAAAAGTACGTCACAGCTGCGTGTCCGCGTGAATGTGTAACTCTGAAAAATAATATGAAATACAATATTAATATTTCAAATTTGTCTGTTTCCGTCAGATAAAGAGAAAAAACATTTTTCTAAATTAAGTTTTTCGATTTTTAGATGTAATCATATTACTTTTATCGCCTTGCGGAAATTAATTTTTGTGATTCGTGCTCCTTGAGGGCTTTTGATGATGGATAATAAGGTTGAGTTACATTTTCTTTTCCTTTTCACGTATATAACAATTTATACGAGATAGACAAAGATGGAAATGTTTATCAGATTACTATTAAAATTTAAATAAAGTTGATGACAGGATCGCGTTTGAGTTTCCAAGATTGATATCTACTGGGAATAATTGAATCGCTTATATTTTATATATAATAAATAATGTGTTGAATTTAATTCATTTGGATAGATACTTTATTGCAAAAGTTTTCATATACTTGTTGCTTAAAATTAAATAGATTAAGATATATACGCCTCGACTATTTATAATTGATGAGTAATTTAGGTCATGCATGCCTTTTTATTGGGAATTTTCAATGGATTCACGGGCTTCCGTTTGTTTTTCTCCATTCCTTTCTATCTTTCGAAATTTGAAGGAAGCGGCAAATTTGATTCGATCATCACATTATAATCCGCTCTTGAGATTTCTTTATGCTTAATTTTCTTACCAGTGTGTGAATGAGTGTACTCATTTCTTTAATAGAACTTTTGTTTCAGAATGTGCACTGACTGAAACGTCTAAGGATAGACATATGAAGGGTAATCTGAATGATAGAAATATGTATATATAATCGAAGAATTTAGAGTCAGATGGGCTGCATGCCAGAGACCACAGTTTCTTTATAAATATTAATTACTAATTGCAACACCTTATAATTGCAAAGCACAATATTCAAGCTTCATAAATTTCTTATGATTTTATAATTACACGTTAAACATTCCTAAACTATAAAATAAACACTATCTGGTCTATTATTTCAGTACTATCTTGTTGTAATTTCAAACAAGAAATCTGTATAACATACTTCTAAAACGTGAAGCGCATTTTTGATTATTCAATTAAAATGTAAGTTTATTCTCTTAACAACGCAACACCTATTTAGAGTAGTGCTCCGCCTACTTTGTTCTGATTCGAAGGACGTGGTTGACAACATATAATGGACATATGAAAAGTATTGTTGTCCCTCGGATTGTGGTTCTTTTGTCATATTGCATACTTAGGTATAGGTTGCAGTGACCACTTAACATCAGCTTATTTGTGTGCAGGTTTGCCGCTTCATAACAAAAATAAATTACCGAAATTTACTTAATACGACATTGATATTTGTTTTGGCTACTTCACTGACTGTCTATCACAGTTGCTTTAAGAGATTTGTGGAATTAGGAGTTGTGCTCCTATTTTAACGTCGTCTTCTAACAACGAAAGTAATAATATTCACCAGTATATATGCCATTACTTGGTAATGTTTTTTATACCAAGCGAAGTCTGTGTTTATTGACCATTTTCGATTCTACGTATTCTCACTAGAACAACGTGTATAGACGAATTATTGAAAACGGTATATTTACTTGTCTTCGAAAATATGGCCCCGAAATTGTTGAGCAAGGTTTTCGTAGTGCATTATTAAAAATTATCAATTTCTCAAGGTTTATGTTACGCCCATATGTAAGAGCGGCGTGATGATTTACCGAACCTACCCTTGAAAAAAGACTTTTAATTAACAGTGGAATAATTATTAGTAAGTTTGTTCATTGTAATGGTGAATGTGTTAAACACCCTGCAACATCCCATACTAGGCAAGGTATGAACCAAGAAACATCGTAACAATGATCTTAAATATGCGGCTACTACGGGACATACGTAATTTTTTATAGTACGACAAGTGAATGCTCTCACCGTATAGTAAGCACAATGGGATCTATAATCAACGACGCCTACCAAATGATTTTATATCCATCGTCAGTCATCCTTCTCATGCCAACCTGCAAGTCTCTGGTGGTGTAGACTGGCTGATCTCGAAACGCGATAAACTAAAAGAGTCACTGTGACGAGTTTATTTTCATGTTCATATTGGTCGTGGCCCGCTGGTTACAGGTGCTTACTAACCCGCTTAGTTACTGAATATACGAGTATGTATACCGGCTGACACCGGTATACAACACGTCTACGCTCGACACTATTATAGAGTTTTCACCTGATATACGGTGATCCCCGTCCAATCGAAGACGGTTATCGTGTCTTCCCACCCATAGAGTGCACTATTACACAAAACATTAACAAAGGATGTCATAACAGTAATGTAATATGGTGTAATTTATACTAAGGCGGGCGAACACCAGTATTGTTGTCACAATTACGAATAATTCATGAAGCGAGGCTCTTCAAGGAGGTGTTACTACTTCTTTGATATTTTGTAACAACGACAACTATAAGTCACAGTATATTAAATGTACAGTACTCCAATATATTTTATGTAAAACAAAAGACATGAGAATATATAAAGAGTCATTATTGTTGTTCACATATCCACATTAACTGTTTTAAAATAAGAAAATTGAGATTACTGCCATCAATAAATATTATACTAATTTATGTTTATAGCGATTGTTTTTGTTGGCTTAATCATTTATCATTTAAACATTTGTCATCCAGTTTATTTTTCTAAATAATATACATTTTAGTACTAAGGCCACATTATAGCTCTATTGCATGTAGTTACAATTTAAAAAAAACTGAGTAGGTAACAATTCTCTAATTATAATACTATATATATTTTGTAAGAAATAGATAAAAAAGAAATACATAATTTCAACTACCTTACTGATCACTATTAGCATCGCGTACGACGTGTTGTGCCATTACTATGCAAAAACTAGCGACGGCTGTCGATCCCAAACGAAATGTTTCTCGCGAACACTGAACTACATTTCTTTGTGTTAAAAGGTTATTAGAATGTAGGTCTCGGTGTAAAAGCTTCCAAGGTTATGCGTAATATTTTTGAAATTGATTACTACTGTGGTAGTTAAGCACTCCATTTGTTCTATTTTGTTTAAATATATATATTAACGACTCTTAAATTTATCGTACATAACATTGAACGAGAACATTGCTACTTCAATATTTTTTTTTCTTTTCTTTACGGGTTTCTATTACGGTATAAATAATTTCAGTATGATATATTAGGAAGTGATTTATTTAGAATGTAAATTAAAAATATATTTATATTAAAATAAAATATAATGGGATTTGATATATATCAGGATTATTGTAAATAAAAAAATTCGTCTTCGATTTTTGTAGCAATTCATATTTTTTAAACTCATTTTTTCCAGGAGTTATAATTTTGAGAATTTCGCGCTAGGAATTGGTTGAATTAATGGACGACAAGTATTTATAGTTCTTTTATATCTTCGGTAATTTCAAGCTAAAATAACTATAATAAAATATATAAGTTTATCGCGTAAAAATGCCACACGGGTTTGAAAACTAATTATATTTAAAATTATTGCTTTACTTGTACCAAAAGAACAACTTCAATACTAAATTTATAGGTAAATAAGGTTACGCTTATATGAATTGATTCACACATTTATGTCAGATTTTTAGTATGAAGTGTTGTATCTATTTTTGTTGTAATTTAGAAATTTGTTGTTTTTTTCATTAAGCTGTATGAGACTAAAGGTTTTAATTATTAACAGCATTTTATATTTCAAGACGGTTTCGAATAATGAGGCCACTCTTCACTTGGAAGGAGCATAGAGAGATCCTTAATGTTTTCGTTTTTCAAGTGAAACTTCTTATGGCGGGGTAGGGAAAATATTTCGTTACGCGTTATGCGTTAAACGTAAGGTAGGTATGTATTTGTCTGTATGTGTAAGTATGTGTCTATCTGGGGCTAGTAGTATACAAAAATGAGTAAATGTACAGTTATGTATTTATACTACGGGCCTTTCGTATAGTATATAATTTATAAGCATTGTCATATATATATAGTTGAATACATATAAGCTAAAGAAGTTTCACTTCGTCTGCCTGTACACACTGATGAATGTTTTTATTTTCTTTATAAGGTACGGAACACCAAGATACGAGGATTTGGCGTTGATTTTTATATAATTACACAACGAATGTTTTAAATATAGGACCTTGAATTAAAATACTACTATAATTGGAAGTTATAACATTTTCCTCTACCGTGTTATAAAAATTATATAATAAAGTGAGTTCATACAACTAAAAATGGTATGTGAATATTTATAGTTTATATAGGATTACTAGCTGTGCCCGCGGTTTCGCGCGTATTAATTTCTTTCAATTATTATTTATTGTACCATTCTAATAAATAGTTAAGTTAGAGCAAAATAGATATTTTGTAAAAAATCCGAGCTCACATACCAATTTTCACGGCGATCGGCTGAATGATATAGAAGTTGATGCGTTGCAACTCTATCTAGTAACGATGTATTATAGTAAAATGGATAGTACATTCATTGTTCATAGTATTATTATACATCGTATGTAGCTGTATTTTATAAATACGGTTTCAATTCGCAAAGTATCCTCACTGATCATCATCATCAGCTCACCCTTATGCCACCTGAGTAGGGTCGGCACAGCACGTTTTCCTATTTCCCTCTCTCCTGTCAGATGTCATCTCAGGATTCATATCTTTTATACACATATAATTTTTCACACAATTCATCCACACCTTTTCCGATTTTTCTCTACTCTTATATCCGTTTACTTTCAAACTAAAAATTTTTCAAATCATATCTCATATGTAAGTACAATAGCAATTTCCTGATTCATCCAGGAACAAACACTACGTGGACTTTACAGGGTTTTGATATAGCACATTCTTGCTCGTTTTTTTGAGTACAAGTTTTTTCTTTCAAGGTATATGGTCAGTTAAGTGGTAATATGACATATGAGAGATAGTCGTGCATTAAGTAGCCCGAACTTACGTGCAACTGTCACCTCACGATGATTGCTATGCATAATTGTATCATTAATACGGTTGCATGCTCAATGACGGTGCATCAGAAACATTCCGAATATATTTCACTTACCTTCCTATTTCTTTAACATATTGTACGAATTTTATACGCAATGATTTGATGAATTTTATACATACCGTATAGGTGCTATGTATACGTAACCAGCGAAAAAAATACTTCTAGCTTTTTTTTCGAACTAACTATACGCTGTTGACCTGATAGGCCTTCACGGCTTCACCGGACAAATAGCGCGAGCGCTTATGGCGCCCTGCCGCTTGGCAACAAGCTCAAGGGTGCTAAAGTGGCCAAACCTCGGCTTGGGCTGTTGTCTTAGATGTTACAACGCGAATCTGTCTCAGCTAATCAGGCATATACGAATTAGTGAAACACACATGTGTACCAGCATTTGTGCCTCACGAACTCGGAACATTTATTTTGTATTTGTCAACACGGCTAAACTAAACTAACCAAGTTCGGAAAACAAGGGGGAAAAAATATTTCTACCTGTACCTACTTGTGACCTAATTTACATTTCAGTGAGTCGTTCTACTATGCCTTCAATTCAGCCAGCTATAATAATAACAATGTATTTATCTAATTGTCCTAATTAATTAATTTGTTGTATGCTCTTGTCTATGTCTCATATAACATCGTTTTCCTGAAGGGTATCCAAAACAAACGTGTTTGTGCGAGAGGCTCTGGTTTCGACTAAATTATTGCTTATGTTAATTGATATTGTGTGTTTAATTTATAACCTCAGTAACATCGTGTTAATGTCAAATAGCTTTCGTTGTTCGTATTCAATTATCTATGTTCATTTACTACTGAGTGTTCACTATGAATTAATGATAATGTTGAATAGAACGGTAGATCTTGCAGAAAGCTTCGTGTAAACTATTGTGTTTATATTAAATACATATAAGTGCCTATGAATATATCATTGTTATTCTAGTTTCCATTAGGTACTTTGAATTAGATTATTTGTGTATTGAATTAAATATCTATTTACGATGTTATCGTGATTTATACTTTAATTATATTTTGTAATGAAATTCGATAAGTAATTTCATTTATAAATAACTAGCAGGCTCAACGGACGTTGTCCAGCCCTGATAATAAAAAATATATACTTATGTGCATGAAATGCTTAAGGTAACTAATGTAGTAAATTTCATAAGAATTAATACTGTATCAGTGTAAATAGCCTTCCAATTACCTCATTGTATGTGAGCATGTTTTTAGAAGATAGATGAGTATAGTAAGCTATCCTTAAAAATAGGTAGGTAAGTCTTTGTAGCCTTTTTTGCAGATAGAATAACATTTGATGTAGAAAACGGTAGTATTCCTTAGGGATAGGTCAACTCTACAATAACGCGAACGAAGCTGCGAGCAAAAACTAGTCTTTATGTTGGTTAGGTATATTATAAAAAAAATACTATGCCGTGATATAATTTTTTTTTATTTTCTGTTTTTGTTTTATATATATATTTAGTAGTAATTATTAATATACGCAATATTTTTATTGTTATTGGTTATTACTATGTTACTTTTTATTGTCCGAACTTATTCTATTTATCAGGATATCACTTATTTTGAAAGAAAGAAATGTGAAAGCATTCCCCAGTTACCGACCGAAGAGTGACGAAGGAACACCGTAGGGTTTTAGTCGATAAGAGTCCGGTATAACCCACTCAGCGAGTGGGTCTACTGTGCAGGCTGCTCACGTATAAAGAAGAAAATCGTTTACAGCAATCTTAAAAGTTAATAATCTATCAAGTAAATGTTAAATCTTTTTGTGGTAAGGAACTATTTGTTCATTAAGGCTGAGTTGCACCAAAATCGTGGTTATTGTAATTGTTAAAGTTAACTTTAACAATGACAAGACTTGCTAACAGTTACATTTGCCAAAACGAGTTGCACCATCAAACATTTTGTAATTGTTAAAGTTATTAGGGTTGCTACTTCAATAAGCCAATTAGTCCCTAAAATCGAAAGGGGTAATATATTTTACTTGGCAGGACTTTGTTATAAGTGTCACCAAGTGTCACTATTGTTATTCTGTGACTGTCAACAGATTTTTGATGACAGATTTCAGATGTCAACGACAAAACGTTAGCGTTTGTCGTCCTGTGGACATTTTCCAATTCTAGGAAATTAAACTTTTTTCTTTCTAAGACGCAAATTATCTTCAAATATATTGATTTCGTCATCGGAAGAACTATTTTCAGTTTCCCACAGGATTTCTCTTAGCAACGACATGATATTATAAAGTTTTTTCTAGTGAACATGACAACCGATTCAAAAATTGACATTAACAATAACGGTAACCGGCCAACATGGAGCGGTAATAGTTAACGTTAAATCGTGACGTCATTTTAACCATTGTCAATTGGTGCAACCTATTTTTTGCCTAACAATAACTTTAACCGAATTTTTAACTTTAACATTAACTGGTGCAACCGAGCCTTAGTTGTCTGCTTATATAACATAAACTTATTTTTATATTTTAATCACATGCGTCATACTTAAACATTATATAGCCTATCTCTTATATAGTTAAGATAAATGTAACAACACTTCGACGTTAAAACTCAGACTCAGACTATTTCAGAGTTCAAATCGATCCTCTTTATTTATTTAGAATTATTGAACCATTGTAAAATCGAGTTAACCCTAAATCTGATCAATAGTATTCTGCTATATTTATTATAGAATGGATTGGAAATTGGATCAGTGTCGGCGGTTTTGGTTACTGGAGTGGCTAAATATTCGGGCGAGTGGGAACGGGGATCATAGTACACACAACTGACAAGCTGATGCGGATTGATAGGTGCCCGTCGCTTCGCTTGCGGTTCGGGAATCGGTCACACTGAATTAAATTTACTCACTAAATGTTATTCGTGTTAAAGGCAGTTATTTGATCAACGTGGGCGTTATTCGGAGAAATTCTTCGTACACTCTCCGTGCTGTACCTTAACTTAAAGTATCGGGCAAATATTTATAAAATTTTACAAACTCTTATTTTGTTTCAGGCGTTAGGAGCAGCTAGGAAGGAGGATTAATTAGAAGAAAACTGTATTACCATTAACAATGATATTATTTTAAAAAGGATTTTAATTTCAGTCAATAACATACATATTTAATATATTAGGCTGAGTTGCACCAAAATTGTGGTTATTGTAATTGTTAAAGTTAACTTTAACAATGACAAGAGTTGCTAACAGTTACATTTGCCAAAACGAGTTGCACCATCAAACATTTTGTAATTGTTAAAGTTATTAGGGTGGCCACTTCAATAAACCAATTAGTCCCTAAAATCAAAAAGGTTAAGATTTTTTACTTGGCAGGACTTAGTTATAACTGTCACTATTGTTATTCTGTGACTGTCACCAGCACGCAAATGTCAACTTGTTACAATTATTTTGCACTGTTATTTACTTTGTCTTTTTCTGTGAAGTTGTATATGGGATTTTTTTTATCAATATATTATTATCAATGGCTAATTCCGAGAAAATTAATACCACATTGTTTACCACATTCGAAAACAGTATAAAGTAAGAAGTATTCAATTTATTAAAATCTACAATAATATTTGAAAATTTCATATAAAATGTTTTTGTATGCACTATATAATAAAAGTGTTATACAAGCATTCGATCCTGTAACGACAAAACGTTAGCTTCTGTGGTCCTGTGGGCATTTTCTAATTCTGTGTTTGTTATTTAGAGAAAGAAGCATTATCTCCAGCTAAAATGAAGTGAACTAGTAAACTTGACAACCGATTCAAACATTGACATTAACAATAACTTTAACCGGCCAACATGGAGCAGTAATAGTTAACGTTAAATCGTGATGTCATTTTAACCATTGTCATTTGGTGCAACCTATTTTTTGCCTAACAATAACTTTAACCGAATTTGTAACTTTAACATTAACTGGTGCAACTCAGCCTAAATGCGAAAATATTATTGTCTGCTTGGTTACTTTAGCTTTTCATTTGAACTGATCGTAATTAAAATTGGCAAAGGGGTAGTTTAGGACTTTTAAAAGGACATATTACTTTTCATCCTGCGTTTGTATACCAAAAACCATGACGATGTTTTGTGTAAAACTACTTGATTATAAATTGACTTGATATAATAGTTGTACCATTTAAAATATTTTCCATGAGCTTTATTTTCGAAAATTAAATGCAACCATTTTATAAGGTGAAAGGTGTAAACGTTTTGTAAACAAAGTTCTGACTAAGTCAGGGTTCTATTTGTGTATACTATTTTTGTAGTCTATAACATATGTCTGATTTAAATATCGATAATTAAAAAAGCGGTACCTCTCATAAATTGCAATATTTGATATTGCTACAGTTAAATCGTAGAATATAAAATTCCAACATTTTTTTCCGACTCAAAAACGTACAATATAACTTTTAATTGAATAAATTAGACCTCAGGCTTGTTCACTGAAGCGATTAAATGTCCAAAGGACTGTGAAGGGATGGGAACACAAATCAACCGGAAAACCATTGCAGATTGATGTTTGTAAGCCGGTGTGGGTTTACAATGATGTATTTTTATATACGTTTTGCATTTACGACTATAACAAAATATTTAAACTTTAAATTTTTACACTATTTGTTAACATATAATGCCAATTACCGATTACCTGTAGATATCGATGGCGACTAATTCTTTGGTTGTATTTTCGCCGAAAATGCTACGTAGCACCTCATTGAAAGCAAGGTATAATCTAAGAAAAACAGCACGTGCAAAATAATGCATAATAATCCACAACTGTCGTAGTGACACTGGTTTGCAAAGACTATTGTATCATAAGATAGTGATAATGCAAAATTGATTCATCATTCTGTTCTCCACTTGTTATGCAGATAAAAGTGCAAGCTATAACGATTTCTACGAGTAGCATAACGATGATGTTTTTAAACATGTCGTATGTTAATTTGCAAACAAAGAGAAAAATTGTGCAGAGTGCGACAGTTAAAGCAGTATCGCGAAACCGATTTTTTACCATAAGGCGATAAAGTTCGCACTCTTATGTTCGAACAATAATTTTGGTAAACCCAATTAATAAAGGGAGTATTTCTTAGGTTTTGGAATTATTAATTGATCTATGATTTGCATTCTTCTATAAGAAACATTTTAGCCAATCTCCAAAAATGTATTTAAATTAAAATCTTCGAATATCAAAAATTTACTGCTAAACTTTTAGTTTGACTGCTTCAGTAGTAAACGTTTTTTTCCTATATTTACCTGCTTGAGTTCATTCCAGTTTAGTCAGCGACTAAAATAGTTTTTTATGAGATTAGCTACTGTTCTGAGAATACTAATCTTGATGTACGTAAATGGGTCGAAGTCATGGCTCAAGGTTTCTATTGTGCTATCGTGATCTTTTTGGAATTCGCAATATTGGGTACAAGAATTCTTGTAATTTTTATACTGCTCGTGTCATAAAGATGAACTAATTACAATTTTTTATAATTATTTTATTGATTATGGTTGTTTATAACCATAATCTGACCTGTTATTAACCCTTAAATGCATATTGTTGCGAATTATATACATTCCGCATCCACTTAATTTTTGTTCAAAATCCTGAGTGTGTGCATTTTCGAAAGCATGTTAGAACCTTAGAAAATACTTTACACTTGGAACAAAACGTTGACATTACTTTTGACAGGCAAATTACACTTTTTTTTGTTGTCGTTTTGAAATTAGTTTCAGGATTCATAACAAAAATTATGCATTTGGGGGTTAAATGCCGATATGATTTAAGATGGTAAGCACGTTAGACCCAGACGGAGACCGGCCCTCAAGTGTAGATGTCGGAACACACCCATATATGTTAAGCGACAGATTTTCAACGCAAAGGACCTCCTAACGCAAAGGACTTAGCTAGCCAGATGAGCTCATAAAAAGACCTTCACTATGCTATGCTATGGTTTTATCATGGTGTTTTCCTCCACCGAAAACTCCGGTTCATTCGGAAAGGGTGGAACGTACGTCGATTGATGCGGTGTCCGAACACTAATTAATCAATGCACCGTCATCACTTGTGATGACTTTATTGATTTGAATCATATAAACGTGTACGAACTACTAATATAAGTAACATAATGATTCCTATGAATTGAAGAAGCGTTGTCATGGTGATAATGAAAATTAGGGTGGACGTTACTTCCGACTTCCGCTTGGAATTGTTTGGCCGCTATTGCGTCTTACTGGAACAACTTCAACTTTTGTTGCAGTAAGACGTAACAGTGGCCAAGCAATTCTAAGCGGAAGTGCGAAGTAACGTCTAGCCTAATTTTTAATGATGGTTTTCCGCAAAATAACGCTTTCATCAATCGAATATGATGATAAAATTTTCAAACTGTATAAATAAAAAATATTATAAAAAGAAGGCTTTATTCAAATGATAAGAAATCGTTTTGTAATATGTTACGTCTTAATTCCTAAAAAACTTTTTGTACGTAAAGTTTTTGTACGTTATTCAGTATTACGTAATTGAACTTGACCAAGCCGTAAGAGTTAGTCATATTGTACGCTTCTAGAACAAAATACCTGATTCTGTTTTTTGTATAAGAACATCATGTTATAATTATACAAGAATAGAATATAATTATGCAATCATGCGATGATGTAGGTACTCGGCACCGTGACTAAGTTTACCGATTATTTAACTTACGTTTTAAGTCGTGATTCTTGAAACAGGATAATAAGTCCATTATTTTTATTTTAATATAACCATGATGTTGTTTATCTATTTTTTTATGGATTTTTAAGTATTCGTTAGATTGTGACCAATCGAACTCTTAAGAACAAGGGAAATAATTTGTTTTGATATATAATTAGAATATTTTTAAGAGACATGCCATAAACGTGTTGTAGCTACAGAAAATTACGACCATGTAATAAATACTAATTCTACGAAATGTATGAGAAAAGTTTTTTGTGAGTTCTCATATTTCTAATAGTAACAACCAACAGAAGTTTTTTTATCGTATAAGAAATAATCCCTATAAGAATCGTCGATAGGCCTCAAAAAAGTTGTTATGTAAGTTTGCACGTTTATTTGGACATTTTATGACGTGATAACGTCTTTTAAATGAACGCCGATTGCACGCACGAAAAAGCATGAGTCATTGTCACGTTCCACCCGAGTCGAACGTGCAAATATCTCTTCCACTCCATCGGTAATTCAGTGATAATAATTCATTGAAATTCATAAAAGTTTACAATTTATCATCAATGTTTTCTTATGACGTTGTCACGTAAAATTAACGTCCGTAAATGGACTTTACAATTTTTATTACACTTTGAATGCAGATCAAAGAGTTTGGAAAAATCAAGTACAATAGTGTAAAAAGCTTTCTCACAGTAATAATTGTACGTTATTCTGTCTCAAAAAGTAACTATGTATTTATACTAAGCCAGGAACAGGCCCCAATGTCGTTCGCGTTAATCTAAATATAAAACTAAATATAAATAATCTATGTCTTTCATGGATTATGTTTTTAAGAATGAACTGAATCAATGGTAACATTTTTACAACCCAATCTCTAGTTCCGACAATTACATTCAACGAACACACAAACTCTAATGTCTTAATGTTTTAATGTCTAAAGGCTATTACAGGGTGGATCAATACGTGAACGATGGTGACCTCTGGAAATAACGTCCTCTCTGTACATCCACCAAATCCGAATGTAAATATATGTATCTATGTTTTTAAAATATGAGTTATAATATGTTTAATGAAAAGTTAACCCAGATCGAGTTTCTTGCCGGTTCTTCTCTATGATTGTGTTGTTTTCGGAATGGGTGGTAACTTTGACGTTCATAAGCGCCTTCTCAAGACCTAAACTGAATAAAGTATTTTTGATTTGATCTGATTTGAAAAAATGTTTTATAATAACATTATAGATACATAATCAATACTGTATATATATAATGCAGTTTTGCGTGAATTTTTGAATAGTTTTGAACTTATTTGATTATTGCTATGTTTTGTAAATAGTATAAAATTGTATTATACCTATTCTATATTTTTCGGGTTAATTGGTATTTGTTGTGGGAAAATAACATTGTGAAGTTCGCCATTAATATATTCTTTTATTGTTTCTAACAACCTTAAAAACACTAACAAGTGCACATTATCGTATATTTTATTACATTTTATATAACTTTTTTAAACGTCATTGTGACATAGCACCTTTTTTCTCAGTAGTGTTGCCAACGACCGATCAGTATGGCCACTATTTTATCATAAATTTACTTCAACACTCAATGAGAAATAAATTAAATGAAAAATTTTACAAAATCATTTAAACAGTTATTTCAATTAGATAGGTTGTATTATATAATGTTACTGACTGTAATTAATGCTATTGCAATAACAATAGTAATGCCAGTCGCGGAACGGTTAATAAACAATGTCAGATCACGACAGATGGACAAACCTTCGGCTGATACAATGCAGTCAAGGTTCCATGTCAAATGTCACAATAGGAATGTAACAGACTAACAGGTACGACTGTTTCTAGGGATTAGAATGGTTTTGTTAACTGAGAAAATATTAATATGCAGTTTATATTTGTGTCACTTTGCGTTAATAATTCTGCAGGTTATTCCTTATAGTCAAGTTCTTAACGATTTACATAATTTATCGGTTGCGGTAAGCGGATAGGTCTCGTATGAGTGTAGGTCGTAAAGTAATGAAGCTGTTTTTGTGTATATAATTTGTTTATAAATTTTTTGAACGAAGTTCCTTAACACGGTTTAGGTTAGGAGTTGACTGGTACAAATCGTCACATAAAGAAAAACCATTATGCTCCGTCTATGTGACTTTCTCTATCTCTTTTTATTGTGTACGCGTTTGTGTGTGCGTGCGAGTAGCCTCAGTGTTGAACTCTAGGAAATTTCATTAAAACTTATTTTGATTTAGTATTTTTTATATGATTTCTAATTCACTATTATATATTATTTTTAATAAGTGAATATTTTTCTTAAAATATTTTATGACTCTTTTCGATTTGATTCCTTACTACAGAAAATTCGTTCTTGACGAGGGTACTTTGATCAATCCCATTTTCATTTAGTACAACCTTTGTCAACGGTTTCGTTCGCGTTAATATAGATTTGACCTATTAATACTCAGGTCCAGTACATTTTACTGACTGAAAGATAATCTATGTCCTTTTCTATAGCACTTACAATTTGTATGCTAAATTTCATAGTGATCGGTGGATAGTTAAAAGATATGCAAGACTTATAAACAAACAAACTTACTTTTACATTTATAATATTAGGTAACATATTTTTGTGTGTGTCATTACTGTAGTTTGTATATACTTACACCATTGGAATAAAATGTTAAATTCTTTCACATACATCGTTGTCCTGTCTGGGACGGCCATCTCTGCAGTTAACATTGCAATTAAATATTTTGAAAACGTTTATTGATTTAAAAAAAAAGTTAAATATATTTTTGAAGTTATACTTCTTTTGGCACGTTAGGGAAAAATTATGAGAGTAAATTTTTACGATGCGCGCGCACACCGTCACGAAAAACCGACACCGTGAAGTTAGCTATAGTCAACATTTTATTCAAAAAAAGTATGTATGTATTAAATACGTTTTTTCTATTGTTAGTGTCGTTTTTCCTACCAACGTAGAATGAGGAGAAAGATAAAATTTTTGGAAAGATTATTATCGTGTTACGCCAAAGAAGTATAATTTCTAACGCGTGTACATAAGTACACACTACATTTTTTCTAGTTTATTATATTCGAATCATATAAATGCACCAATAAAACGCTCACTTTCAAAACGTGTCCTTAATATATAGATAATATAGTTTGAAATTAATTCATTAGCTACTTGTAGTACATTGCCTTGCATTATACAATTATAGCTTGGTATACTATATATTAATTAACTTGAGTAATTATAGCACGTGTCATAGTCATGTAGACCGCGGTCCATTGTTAAAGGATAATAAATGTCTAATTGTTGCACCGCAAACCGTTAAGATAACTGATTTCACCACTTGATAACGATCGCTATTGACCAACTGTCCGAACACGCGCACAAAATAAGTTTTGCAGAAGACTAAAAACTTTTGTAACTCATTCGAAAGTTGAAGGAAATCTTTTCTTTTCTGAATTATGAGCCAGTAATAATTTCATATTTAATTTTGATATTTTAGGATTTTGTCTTTATTATTTAATGATAAATTTGTAAAGTAAAGTTTTTCAGGCTTACAATATGTATTATTGGTCTTTTGGCAAGCTCGTAGTCTAAACGGTTAGCTAGATTTTAACATATGAGTGTTGTTAAATACGATTTAACTGTAAAAGTGTCATAGGGTACTCATACGTAACTGAACAATCCGTTTATTAATTTGACTATAAAAGTATCCATCTATTTGCAGTCGTGTATATAAATGTTTTTATTTTCGTTGACAATTCCGAAATCAATTAAACATTTTTATTATCAGTTGTGCCAAACACTCAAAAGCTTAATTTTAATTTTTGTTGTATTTTACTTTTAACATGTTTACTTCATCGCTGAATATTTATATTTTGCACTAATTGATACCCGCGACTTCGTCTGTGTTGTTTCTTATCTTAAATATATATTTTATGTACAGAGGAGAAAACATAAATAAAATGAAAGTAAAAATAATGATGCTATTGCAATAGTTTTATTTTAAGACAATGAATACATATCTAAAAGTAGTAAAACAAAATAAAAAAAATTAAATCTATCCAGTAGTTTTTGAGCAACGCATGCATAAATTACTGAATTATAAATTTGTTTCTTTTTATAGTTTTTATCTTTTAATTTATGAGGATTTGTTTAAATACCTATATCTCTATTAAGAATGTATTCCTGTATCTGCATTATACATGATTTATAATTGTGTCCTACTTTCTAAACATTTTGTACCAAATGATTTAGCTGTCGTTATTAAATACTGTGTCGTGGCCATGGAACCAAATATCGCGATATTATCGTGATGGGTGTTAATGTTTACCAATTGTATCTACAATTGCGTTTTGAATGCAATTCGACATGTATAAGTTATACATACCGACGTAAAAATTGATTTTTTTGACATTGACCCCTTCATAAGTTCACATGATATTGTAGCCTTATATTATTATAGTTTGTTTGATGGGTTATTTGAATAGTTTTATAACAACGTCTATTGTCTTGTATATATCTATATTTAAAGCTATTAACCTGTGTAAACATATAATAAAGTTGTTCATGGTCATTGTAAGATTTAAATATTATGTACGATTAAATTTGTGCTTCTGGGATATTAATAATTTTGTAATGGTAGTAGAAAAAACATTATATAAGAAGCCATTTATTTTTATGAAGTTGTTTTGAATTGTTATTTGTTGAATTACTATTTGTTATCGTTATAAATAACTGTAAATTTATAAAAAACGGGTATGCTCAAAGATCGAGTCTTTACGCTGTTTTACGAGCTACATTGTTTTCCTTTGGCTAATATAAGGCTGAAATGATTGAAATCTATATACATGGTAAAAATTAACTACTCACTTAAATGACCTTAGACCTTGAGTTGTAATTGGTATAATGAAATCAATTAATCAATTTATTTAATAACCAATTCGAGTCAATTACTTCTATAGAGTGTAGATAAAGAATATAATAGGTATTTTAGGGTCTTGTCAAGTATTTTTTTTACTTATGAGAGACATGCATTATAAATTCATGAAATTACAAAACCTTGAAGATATTGGGGTAAGAATACACCAATGAATATAGATATTAATTCTGTTTAATATCAGATTATTGTTATTTATATTAATATTATAGATACAAATGTAATTCTGTCTGTTTGTTTGTTAACAATTGAATACTAAACAGTTCTATATTAATAATTATACTTTTTCACATAAAGTTAACCTGGGATATGGGGAAGGATGTTGGATTACTTTTCATCCTGAATGTATTGAAATACATGCAAACGAAGTCGCGGGAAAAGCTAGTATGTAATACTCCACTAGTGCTATTGTTATTTATTATTCTGAGACGGTATTTGATCTTTCCCTAATCCGTGATTCTTAGTTCCATGACTATGTTAATAGCGTTGGCTGCAATTTCTCGTGACCACGATCTAGGCGTAACCTTTCCACTGAGATATCGCGTCTTAGTAATTACGACAGTCATTTATATGAAGGGGTACATTCAAGGCGGGACTCAAAGTAAGAAGTAAGTACTAGAGAATGAATGAAAAATTGTATATGATTTTTTTTACCGGAAAAATATGGTAGCATCGATATTTGTTTCAGAACTGTTTATAGGTTTTTGATATTTTATTATAATTTCACCTGATGTGTTCACCTGTGAGTCGTTACTACTTTGGAAAATGCATTTAGATTATATTTTATATAATTTCGCATTCTTTTATTTCGGGAATTGACATTTGAATAAAAAAACCTTATAAGCCAATGTGCATTAGTAATATTTCGATTAATTCTAAACCTCATTAATTTTTCTGACTAAAATAATTCGAAATACGAATTTTCAACACGAGTAGATTACCTACAATAGGCTACAACTATATACAATTGACAAAAGATGAGTTATGTTTATGAATTCCGAAAACTTATGCACGACAATTGGACGATCAAAAATTTTAAACCTGTTCAAGACTTTGTTAAGGAAATTCTTTATTAGACCCTAACACTCGAATTTATTTCACTTCACAATTGTACTATTAATTTGTTTCGCGATGTTGAAAAATGACTACAATTAACTGTAGAGAATGGAGTCCAAGAGATGAATGATAGGGACCTTATTATTATAACTTAATGCAAGGTTACTTGAATTGCTGATTTAGCATCGGTGGCGCTCCCTTCGGCACTCCCACCATTCAAACTTTGATATTTGAAATAAATTTCAAATCAATTCCATTCACCCGTTATTATAAAACCTTTCAACTATATCTTTCTAGATTTACTAATAATTTATTTTATGTTTTTATATTTTATTATATTCCTTTGTATCAGTCCATTAATGATAATATAATTTATAAGCTTTTCATTTGCGTTTATTAACTTTTTTTTTATTTACATAATTTAATTTATATCTGTCTTTGTTATATCGTAGAAACTACGTTTTTATCTGGATTAGTTGTAGATTCTCCTTGATTTTTTTTAGAGCTAATAACGTTTTTAGTGACTTAAATTTTTGTTAAATTTTTCATCACTGCTCTTAGTCTTTATGGAAAAGGGTAATGTTATGTAGATATTATGTTGAAAATGCTCTATCTGCTAATAATAATGTGGTTAAAATCGTTTTTGTGGACAAAAAATATATATTTGAATTTCATTTATACGTATAGATTAAGGCTAAGATTGGTGGTATCTATGAAGTTTCTAATGATCCTAACTACTTTAAAAATATGAATATGAGTTTATTTATTTGTTTGTTACGATTTCAAACCTATATTGCTAAACAAATAATTCCCAGAGGTACAGAAAAAGGCATAGGGTACCTAACATTTAGAAAATAATACTGTTCCTGAGAGATAGATCAAATTTTTATTAACGCGAGTAAAGTTGCGGGGGAGTGCTGGTATTTTCTAGTCATCATTCAAATAAAGTTGATGTAGAATTTAAAAAGTTTAATAACAAAAACGCCGATAGAAAGGTTTTTTTTATCATAATTGCATTAGTTTGCTAGTAATCCGATTAGAGAGTTCTGTATCTATTTATTACTAGTATACCTTGTTAATAAGAGTGAGATTGTGTAATTCTAATGAAGTGGATAGGTAAGACGTTATCCTTCCTTTCGAAAATGTCTTTTAGCACGATGGAGTTTTATTGCGTTATTGTAGAAACTTTGGACACTAAATTGAATAAAATCGACTATAGGACTTAAGCGGTAGCAGGTTTCCTTCCGTTTGCCTCTCGACGTCTATTTTTGTCATATACTTATAATACTTTCGCTGCTATGATATGACCCGAAGAGTGTAAATTTGATGACTTCAATTAGGATCACAGTACTATTGGTTGGACTTGCTTCAGATGCTTAAAGAGACTCTATTTGCTGTAAATACTTGTCATCAAACAGGTGAAAGTAATTTGCTGTGTATATATATGTGGCACAAGAATATAAAATATCTACTTTCTATTATAATATATTCCACGCTAGGCATATCAATATTTAAATTGTGTAAATCGTTTACGTTATTACTGTCGCTTATAGACGACTTTGTATATTTTGTAAAATTGGACATATAACAAATACAATATATAAAGGACTACAAATGAAAAGGCTTGGTGGAATTAAAAAATATTCCTCATTTACTTATTTAACATTGTTTGTTCAAAGGGTTGTACTTATCCATCAGTCCCCGAAAATATGTTCAATTTAATGTCATTTCACTAAGAAAAACATAAAAGAATTAAATCAAAAAACTTGTTTGTTCACGTCTTCCTTGGTATACCAACTAGAATAATAGCATCTGCGAGTAATTACCAACTTATTGGTGAAAGCCCAGATTATACTAGGGATATACGAACAGTGAGTGCATCTTCTGTTCTCTTAACCGGATATATATAGTAGTGATCTGACGAAAATCAGGAAATTATCACTAGTCACTTAAATTATAATTAAAATTAGGAAACAAATGTTTATACATCGAATATGACTTGGTTTTATTTTATAATACTATTTGTTCTCAATAGAAAACAACAGAATAAATAAAATAAAAATTAACTATGCTAATTAAAACAGTTGAATTCCTTTGCTTTATAATCACAATACAAACAATGATATATTAATCAAATGCTTATCAAAATTAATGACTTGAACCGGCTACCGCTGCCTATATATATTTTAAATATATTCACAAATCGATTGTCCGTTTGACAGGTCATTTGCTAAATACTAGCACATTCGTTATTAGCTATCATGATAACGCAACCTAAATACTTTTATTTGACATGGATTGTGTCGTTTGTTGACAATGAACTCAAATTATCCAAAGGTCATAATTCAATGTATAACTCAGTTTCACATAAAGGGACATTCAAGTCTTACGTAGGCACCAGACAGGGGACATAGAGGGAGGAGCGAGTCAAGCATAAGTAAAATGATGCTTACATCGTACTTGAACGTAATAAATAGGTCATTCGTAGGTTATAAAGGCGATTGCTTTGCTAATTCCCAGATTGCTAATCCCTTCAATACTACATAATATATATATTTATATACACGATATTTTGGATATCGTTATTGCCACTATCCACGGAGATCCGTGGAACCCGTTAAAGATAAAATGTCTATGAGACACAGACACTTGTAAATACGAACAAGTTGCTACACTACGGATTTCCATCGCTGTAACATATAGACGGCATTGAGACAAGGGCAAATATTGCGACCCTCTACGACGTGTGTTTTCTAATCAGGTTAATAACCTAAACTAACTCAGCAATTAACCTCACTTGACATAATTATATATAAAACTAGCTAGTGTAAGCGATTTCGTTCTTGTAATTTTTTTATAGGTACTACCACTTTTTTATTTCCGAACCTTTTATCGATTTTAAGTCTAATTTCATTACTACTGCTTCCAAGACAGGCGTTGTGCTATGTAGCTTAGATAATTCCCTGAAGAATCATCTTTTCACTAGTGCCAGTCTTATAGTAATCGCTTCAGTCGTTTCGGAGATTAGGTCAGACGAGTAATGCCCTGAAGAAAAAGCGTTATTGTATATATTCCTGGCAACATTGTAAAATGTACCTATCTGTTAGTAACATTTTCATTTCTAGGTGGTAGAGCTACGCTGAAACTGTTACTGGATTCAGAATGAATGGATCGCCTCGCCCGGGATAGTACCAACCTCTCACAGAAAGCCGACGTGAAGTAACAGTGCTTGCACTGTTGCGTTTCGTTCGTTCAGTGAGAGCGCCGGAGGCCCACATATATTAATAGGTCGGCAACGCACTTGCGACTCCCCTGGTGTTGCTAGTGTCTATGGACAGCGGTGATCACTTACCATCAGGTGACCCACCTGTTCGTTTGCCCCCTATAATATATATATATATATAAAAAATTAAAAATTACTTACAATTCAATATATAATTTATGTGCATTGATAGCTTTTGCACACCCTTTTGGTCGCGCTAATGTAGATTAGACGCATCTGGTGGGAACAATACTTCTTTTTCTAGTTGGAAGTTACGGGAAGTACTTTTTCCGTAATCCTGACAACATGTATACAATATATCAAGATTATCTGTTAAGTTTCGCTTTCGCATTTATAATAAGCTTAAGGATTGTTTAACGGGCAATGAAGTCCGTGACAGTCGAGGCAGTTATAACGACTACCGACAGATTTGAAAACTTACAACAATGGGATAATTGTGTTCTTTTTTGAATCTTAAAATTATTGAGGCCATAGTGACCTAACTATATTCTTTACAATGTTGAATTTATGATTGTTCATATTTAAAATTGAAAATGTTTATAGAATCAAGGTGATTTTAAAGTGATACAACGTATATTCGCTAGATAGCACCAAACCACTGTTATAGTTTTAGTCTGTGATCTAAAGATAAAAAATAAGGCAAGGAGATATGTCTATGAACATATATACACAGTATACATATAGCTCATGGAAAGCGTTCGGTGATGATGACTCGAGTTCCATAATTTTTGTTCACCCAAAAAAGTGCTCAACGCGCCTAAAGAAGAAAAGTTTTCGCTTCAAAAATCTTGACATAAAAAGTGAGTAGACAGAAGACAGCAGGGAAATCTTCAAAAATATTTTCAGAATTGATAGATTCAGTTGCAATTTTATTTAATTATATATGATCATACTATAAAGTCATGCATCTGCGTGCTGGGCTACGACGGATGAGAGAAAATTACTCGCGGCGGAGATGCGAATGTTAAGATAGATGTGGTAAAACTAGAATCGATAAAATTAAGAATTAGTATATATACGTAGTTTGATAATAGCACCAGTGACAAAGAAGTTGAAGAGTAATAAGTAAGCATGGTATCGGCATGTCATGAGGAGATATGAAAGCTAAGTAACTAAGTTTTAATTATGAAGGTGGACGGACATAGGAGTGGAGGAATACCGAAGAAGGTATGGATGGATTGTGTGAATAATTATATGTGTATATAAAAGGTGTAAATACTGAGATGACATCTGACAGGGAAGAGTGGGAAAGGAAACATGTTGTGAAGAGGTGTTAGGTGGGATAAGAGTAAAAAGTTGTTGATGGTAGTACTATAAATGGAAAAAATTGCTATCATTTTCTTTTTTAGTACACCCGTGCGGAGCCGGTGCGAACAGTTAGTTTTTTGTAAATATAAATACAATTTAATTAAGTGTCATACTATTCACTATTATTCAAAGATCAGTTTGTAATGCTTACACAATAATTAGTTCACAATTGACTCATGTTTAAATTGATAATAATATTTTTTACTAAAAAGTAGTCATGCTAATTTCACAAGCACACCTGTTCTACGTGTGTATTAGAATAGTCGTTTTTTTTATTAATTTTATAGCCTAGTTCAATGTCGTCGATTAAAAATGGTACAACTTTCGCGTTTACGTTGCGAAAGGTGCTTATCCGGATTGCATACATCATAAAATATATTTAAAATAAAAAGTAAAAATATATAAATCAATCGATACTGCAATTATGAATAAAAAAAAACTGTTGCATAAATTTGTAATAGCCATTTAACACGTAACTCGTAATACAAATAGTTATTGTACGTTGAACAATATTACAACAAATGATGTTGTGTATAATTTACTAGTTGATGCCCGAGACTTCGCTTGTGTTAATTCCAAGACCAAATTTACTCAAACATAACCTATAATGATTACCTCAATACAGCTTTTTAATGAATACAGAAATTTAAAAATCAGACCTGTGAATCCTTAGATTACCTTCTAGAAACTCATTCACAAATTATACCTTACTATAATGCTATTGTAATTTAAAAATTGGATTTTATACCTACATACATATAAATAAAGCAGAAGTGTCTGTTGCCACGTATTAGGAGTTTTCGTTAAGGTTAGGTAGTCGTATCAAAATTATAATTAAAAAAAATAAACTGTAGCTACAATTAATTCATATAAAATACAGGTGTTCCTTTGAAACAACAAATCCTTTTTCATAATAATAAAGAATCAGACAAAAGTTATTACGAAATAAATGGTATGTATTTGCATTTTGCAAAAATACATTCAAATTGCAAATATTGAAGATGGTATGAATCGATTAAAACCTTCGATTCGATACGTCTGTTAAAATTGAAGGATTTTAATGTAAATATCATACGAACAATAAACATAATCAAGGATTTTAAAGTTAATTATGCAGTATATATTTTTATAATGATTTGTGTTGTTTATTGTCTGATTGAAATGTATATTTTTCTTTTGAAGCGATGATGTCTTAGTTATTTATTAATGTATTCGTGCACCTCATCCATCGACGTAGATTCTTGCGCCTGAGTTGGAGTTTTCGGTGAAGGAAAATAGATATCACAGTGTTAATCGACGACAGGTTCGACCGACCACCTGCCAACATCGAGTTTAACTGCCGACCAACCACGACTTTTTATTATTATTAGTTCTTTCACAACTGTTTTTTGTTACAGTAAGACCTGACAGCGACGAAACAATTCTTAGCGGAAGTGCGAAGTAACGTCCAGCCTAATTTTTACCTATTGGTGGTGTGTTCCGGAATGTGTGCACTTGAGAGCTATTCGCTCTTTAAGTTTAGCATGTTTACTGTCTTAGACCATATCGTCATTTAACCTAAGATAAGATTATGGTTATACGCTAAAACTTATAAAAATATATTCGACCCGATGGTGGTGTGTTTGTTCCATGATCCTTAAGTATACATAAGAAGATGTTAGAACATTTTCAGATATTCGTTTGTTTGTCTATAGCCCACTATTTGAAAAGCATTTAAAGAAACTATTGGTGTGTCGTCCAGCAACTTCAGCAAGCTTTCCTATGTACGAAAGTATTAGAACAATATCCCACCACGTCGTCAATTCAAATCAGTAAATCGATTAACAAAGGGTAGTAAAGCATGAAATATTTGGATTTTACAAATGTCGAATAGGATAAAACCCAAATGACATTAACTCAGAATTGATAATCAAGAATTCGATGGTCATGTGTTAGTTCCTAGCGTGATTCGGTAAATTTTCTCTTGTATTGCTTGATGTTGAGAATAAACGTCGACAGCGATGATTTTCGAACCTGTGCCACTTGTATTTCTTCGAGGTTCTAATTGAAAAGTTCACTTGATTTACAACCAGTACGAAAAAAAGACTAACCCAGTAGTGAGATTTTTTGTAAGTTAATAATTGAAATACTGTATCACTGGGTTAGCGCTATATAAGGTAGATGAATAGGTTTCGCTATTTGTAAACCTACCGTCAGAGTCACGAATTCACGATCGGATACAGTTGTGAAAAATATATGCAACAAATCATTTTCAAACTATTTTTGGTATGAACAAGTCGTTTGAAGGCTGACACTGAAAGGGAATAAGTGAATGGGTTTCCATTTGTATATTTGTATTAATTTTTGTTTGTTTTGCAATGACATTAACAAATAGCATTTTAGCCAGAAACCGTGAAATAAGTGAATTCTAACGTCTCAATAATATTTGAAGAAGATATTCGATTGAAATATAAATATTTAAACAGGTCGTCGTTCATGAGGTAACTTTGTTTAAACGCACATTATAGAAAAATAATAAAAAATAACATATTTTATTGTAATTTTTTTTAGTTGCGTCGTAAAAATATTTATTTTAATTGTGATAAAATAATTTCACACATGGCTAATTAATTCCAAACTATACATAGCTTGTCATATATTGTCATACCAAAAAAAAGATAAGTCTCCACGAACAAAAATAATTTTATACAATTTGTAATCTCAAGAAAAACCCAATAGATTATCTTATGTGAAGCTTATGTGTAATATTTTCTGCATTAAAAATTAAATGTCAAAAAAAATTGTGTTAGTTTGTAAATTCTAAACCTATGCTTAATAAAAACAAATGAGACGAAAGGCCCATAAATTTCAAATAAATGTCAAATATAATAAAAATGAAGTGTCTGTATGTAATATCAAAATAACGACTTTTTACTGATTGGATATGAACGTATACACAACAAAATACTGATAACAGAAATATAATTTTTAAAATTTTTGTCTGTCTGTCTGTATGTTCCGGGTAATCTCCGAAACGGCTGGATCGATTTTGACAAAAATTTCACTGACGGATAGTTAAAATTACAGCGGGTGACATAGGCAACTTTATTTTAGACTAGCTGTCATCCATGGCTTCGTCTGTAGTACTATCTCCAAAACGATTGGACCTATTTTCATGGGACTTTCACTTACAGATAGCTAACGTTATAAAAAGTTATTAAAGCTTTTTTATTTTGGACTAGCTTTTACCCATGGCTTTGTCTGCAGTACTATCTGCAAAACGTTTGAACCATCTTTCACGGAACTTTCACTAACAGATAGCTGATCTTATAAGAAGTAATTCACAATTATAAAAAAAAACGCAAGCGGAGCAGCAGGCAACAGCTAGTATATCATAAAACTACAGTTGTTATCATCGGTCTGTTAAGACACTAGTAACATAACCATTAATAAACATCGAAACGTTTAGATAAAATATCATGTAATAATAATAGAAAGTGAGAGGAAATCACCAAGCAATTTCTGAATAATCGATTTGATCATTGAAATTGCTAACACTCGATGTTTTTACGGATATTTCTATTTCAAAACATCGCAAAATTTAATACGCAATTGAAGACAGCACGAAATAATGGCCAACGATTTAATGTCACTGGTTGAAATCACGAGAGTAGTCTGTATGCGTATCGGTCTTTTTGGTGCTCCTATATTGTTTTACCTGTCGTTCGATCAGAGCGTGCGTTGTGAAGGCGGTCATCGACTATCGATTAATAGTCGCAAATGTTTGAAGTATTATGTAACGAAAAACCTTGAAGCTTGACCCTAATCGTGAGTGGCCGTTATGTGACCGCGTGTGGTACAAGTACGAGAGATAGCGACAAAAACATTATTTATTTTCAGTGACGCTTATTACCCATTCGTTTTGATTTATTGGTAGTCATTACATATCTTGTATTTGCGGATTTTTTTTTAAACGAGTTTCAATTTTCAGTATATATAGGTGACAATGAAAAATTTATTAAAAACTTTAGTGTGTATATATCTTCTCTGTGTGAATATTATTAAAGTGGTTCATATTTATGGATCATACAAGGGTGACATTTAAAATTTTCAATACTTCAGTGGCATAAAAACAAAAGCGCGAGAAATGTTTTATGTTACAAATAACTATTTTCACGGTGTTGAGCGGCAGTGGAGTTTGTTATGTTCTTATATATACATTAACATCTATTTTTATATACTCTTATATATGCTCTGCATAGCTTTGAATTTAACTTGATATCTAATAATTATTTTATAATCCAAAATATCACAATTCTTATTTCTTCCTAATAATATTATGAATGTGAAAGTACGTTTGTTTGTTTCCTTGTTTGTCATGCTTTCACACCTGAATTACTGAACTGATCATGATGAAATTTTGTATACACGTTGTAAGGGATACAGAAAAGGACGTACGTGATACGTTTCATCCAAAAAATGTAGTGATCCTGAAGGATAAGACAATTCTACATTTACGCGTGCGAAGCCGTGGGCAGAAGCTAGTTCATAATAAGATTTATAAATTACTATAAATACCTTTTTGTTTCGCTACCAAACTTTAATGACTTAGACCACATTGCGTGCGAGCTTGAAAAAGATCGTGATATCATGCATTTTGATTCATAGTTTACGGTTTAATCCATTCGTGTCGCGACGGCTGAAAGTGTCGTGAAGGGCGCGATTGACGCATACTGTATGATATAATAAATTGCAGCATGCTACGGAAATCGTGTACACTCACCTTGAACAATACTACATGTAACAAAGATAAATGACCCATATTCGGTAAAACAAACATTATGCACGTAACCTGATTTTGGTAGACAACTCTTTGTGCGATTTGACAAGCGATAAATCGTGTTTGAAAAGAAATGTGTTTCCTCATTGTTAGCAACATACTTATTATTATTTCAGCTGGAAATAATGATGGAAGAGTGAATAGAGACTGTGTTCGGTTACCATTGGTACCTACTACCTCATACTTGTATTTATCTGGCTTTTATGTTTCCAATTTCGTATGCAAAGAATATTGTGTTTCTATATTTAATGAAGAACATTAGGAAGAGGTTTAAAATTACTTTTCATTTCAATTAAGTTTGTTGAATACTTTAATATTTAACTTATTATAATTTATATTTACATTTGGGCTTTGCATAATTATTAGACATTAGAAAAGGTGACTTTTGTTTGTATTTCTGTCTGTTTGTTTTTTAGTGTGCTTGTAACACGAAAACTATTGGAACCGATTTACACGTGGGTCTTTTTTAATTATAGTTATATCATCTTATAAGATTATTGTTATATCTTTTTATATCAAGTAATATGTGCAACAAGTTCTATGTTAAAAATAAATGAAGTACACGAAACATTTAATATATTTTACTTAAACTATTTCAGTCGTGGTGATTTAGTGGTTTGACCGGTGGAATATTATTTCGGTGCCCGCAGGTTCGAACCCCGACATGTACCATTGAATTGGTCAGAATTCGCGTACATTTACTAATTAAATTGGTAACACTATCGGCCGACGGTGAAGGAAAACATTGTGAGGAAACCTGAACCTGAGAAATGTTCTTGTAGTACCACAGTATATGGGAAAAATATAGAACTAGATTTTCTCTGTTTTTAAATCGCTAATACTCATTGGGCTGGCATGGTGCTTATGTCCATACCTCCCTTCGGGAAGAGGCCTATGGCCCTGAAGTGGGTCGTTGACAGGCTGATGATGATGATTTAATGTAATTAATATAACTTGGTGTGTGTCCCCCTCTACATAAAAAATCACATTTTTATATTTAAGTCACAATAAATATTACTACTTCCAGGCGGAAGTGCAAAGTAACGCCTTCTTCAATCAAATATCATAATTCACAGTAAGCGTCTTTACGTGACAACACATATTACAGATCTTAAACGCGGCATACAAAATATTACAAACTGTATCGAATTAAGTAATTTCGTCATCATAAATAAATGTTTGAGTCTTTTACGTGATCCAATTTGGTGTTATTATTTAGGTCATAAATATTATTTATTAACAGTCCTTGAAATAAATATAAGGATATAATGCAATAGATATATATATATATAACACGTACAATATAAATTACAAACATCTTTATAAAATAATGGGGTGCTTATAACCACACGAAAGAAGTGAAAACTTCTATATAAAAAGTACAACTAAGAGTCCACGTCACACAGTGTTCCCAGTTGATCACCCCTCCAAGTACGCTCGACGTTGCTCAACTTCGGTAATCGGACGAGAACCGGTGTTTTCAACCCCTGTCCGACACAGTATTTACCCCCACCACTTTTCATCACACAAAAAGGTTGCTGATCAGAATTTCTAACCGCTCCCATAACAATTTTCACTTCGAAACAAATTGTCTAAAATTAATTTGTGCTGTTCGAGCGAGTGGAGTCGCGAACATAGCCAGTAAGTAAATCAGTGTTCTTCATAATGTATATTTCTCAGAAATGAACGAATATTCTAGTAATGAGCACGAGTTCATTGGTATAAAAAACTTTTATACGAATAGGCAAACAACAAAGTCATTCCATTTTCTCACGATGATGTCGAATAAAAAAATAATGTAAAAAGTTTCTGAAATAAAATAAAAATACAATAATGATTTGCAGTTTACAGTCGATTTGATTTAATTGTCTTCGATGTTTTCAACTTATTCAATTACCTGTGTTTCCGCGATAGCTGTTTCTGTTCAATAAGTCTAAGAATAAAGTCACGAACGCAGAATTAATAGGATTCTTACTTCTATTATAGTTGATATCAATTGTAAATAATTCCAGTTTATTAGCTATTGATAAACGAATTTTTTTCTAGAACAAGGACCAGTAAAATCGATAGATTAAAAAAAATGGAATGTTTTATTTCCAGAGCGAGAGAAGGGGTATATTAATATCGCTTTATATGAACAAATGGCGTTCGTTCGGAAATGACGATAACAAACTTTATTGACCATAAGGTCATCGTATTGTATAAACTAAACGATGGATTTCCGAACAACGACAGTTGACATTTGTCAGGCATCATTTGTTGAAGAGTGTTTCAAGAAACAATTGCCGATCGTCCTTAATTCTAACGTGCATAATTAACCTCTCGGCTGATATTTTAAGACCCAGAGATCAAAATGGCGGACTATGATTTTTTTTTATTTTATTTCATGACCTACATTGTAAATTTCATGGTTTAGTAAAATAAAAAGTACGTACAAATGAAAAAAAAAATTTTAAATAAAAATTAAAATTTTACAATACACTATCCAATTTGTTATTTTTCAAAGTTTTGTAATAGAAATTGTATTCTTTGAGGCTTATGCTGACATTGTCTTTTGACTTGTATCCCATGAAGTGTACATTCGTTTGTATGGAACTTGAAACCTTCATGGTTTTGAACAGTCCAGGGGTTAAAATCGAACCCCACAGAATTTGTGAAACGGTTTTGCTCACGTTAATGTAGCTTTTAATAAAACTATAATATTCAGAACGCCCAAAGAAATTGACGAGGACTCTACTCATATACAAATGGATGGTGGTGTATACATCTAGGATTGATAAATTCCAGCTTTTGCTTATTGTTGGTAAAGATTACATCTACACAGGTGGTAGAGCTACGCTGAAGCTATTACTGGTTTCAGCATGAATGGGTCGGCTCGCCCGGGGTAGTACCACCCTCTCACAGAAAACCGACGTGAAGTAACAGTGCTTGCACTGTTGCGTTTCGTTCCGTCAATGATAGCGCCGGAGGCCCACATATATTAAAAGGCCGGCAACGCACTTGCGACTCCCCTGGTGTTGCTAGTGTCTATGGACGGCGGTGATCACTTACCATCAGATGACCCACCTGTTCGTTAGCCCCCTATAATGTAAAAAAAAAAGAAAAAAAAAAGATTATTATATTATGCGTTTTACTACAACTGGAAACTAGATGGCGTTGTAGCGCATCAACTGCCGTACCATTAAACAGAACATTATGAAAATTGCTGCATATAGTTTAATATAGAATAGTTGCACAATACGCATTTTATAATAACT
Organism: Antheraea assamensis; assembly: GCA_035772565.1. Classification (NCBI taxonomy): domain Eukaryota; kingdom Metazoa; phylum Arthropoda; class Insecta; order Lepidoptera; family Saturniidae; genus Antheraea; species Antheraea assamensis. Next base: position 2,889,217 of record JAQQSE010000042.1, read on the forward strand.
CGACTATTTATTCCAACATATGGTAACTAAAACATATAATAACAAAACGTATTTGGAACCTCGGCCATGTCTATTAAAATGTATATTAAGAAAGTTTTATATTAATCATAATTATTCCATTCTATTATACAAATTTACCAATATATTAATGTATCCTGTACAGCTGTGCGGATATACGATATAACCAATTAGGCGAGAACTAATCCCACGGACGGTAGCAGAGCTCCAATAAATAACAAACTTCTGGGCCTAACATGTTAATATGACAGGAACTTGAACTATGACCGTGTACATTAGAATTTATACTATTATACATATGTACACCATTGCTTGTAAGGGATTTTATTTTGAATTCATCTATTTTCTCTTAATAAACTTACAGCAAAATAGCGGTGTCTGGTGTTAAGCACAGTGCAAACTAAGAATAACAGTAACAGCCAAAGAAATCGACTATTCATTTCCGGTAGTAACTGTTATACCGGCTTGGGTAAATTATGTTCACACAATCGCAATGTTATTAGAAAAAATGCAATACACCGACGTTTCGGATTTATTTATTTACAGTTTGGCTCTGATGTATATTTAAAAAAATAGTATATAGGCTTAGGCCATAATCTCATCTAATATTAAATGACTGTGTGGTCTAAAATGTAATGTAAACAAGTTAAATCTAGAGAGAGATTTGCATTCAAGTTGCAGCTGCCGAAACACTCCAGCATATGCTTACCCACAGATTTTCAATTTGAGGGTGGTAACTAGACAGGCGGAATTAGAGAAAGCCCTTCCACCATGCTATGGCTTCATCACAGTATTTTCTTTTACCGATAACTTTGGCTCAGTCGCAAGAACCTACATAGATTGACACAATCTGAACAAGCTATATTGTAAGCCATCATCGCTTTAAAAATTGCGGCATAAGATTCCAGTGCGTATGGTACGGTTATGCACAGTAAGAAAGAGAATAAGGCTGAGCAACTCTTCAGAATACTGGACATGATACAGGCGGTAGAAAATGATCTGCGAGGCACTGATTCTACGCAGTTGAAGCGACTCGATGGAATTAGTAGTGCAGACATTATGCAGATATTTGCATAATGCGTACATTCTGAGTTTCAAATCATCCAGGGCCTAGAGTAGTATGTATTTTACAGATTCATGTCAAAAATATGAACGTTATTATTTGTACAAGCGCACGTGATATTTCACTAATTTATTCCCATCGGATTATAGAAAATTATTTCTAGGTAAATACGAATACAATTATCATTCAGGAATGTGACTTGAAAGATTTGTACGGAGCTAGTTACTCGCGTGCTCGACGTGTTTAATACGCTACTTTGAGTGTAATTTGACTTCGCTTCAAGCTAATGAGGATAAAACAAAAATATTTGCTTCGCTCGGGTAATTAAGCTTGTTTACAGAATGATGTATCTTGTTAATACAAAATGTTTTATTTATATTGAATTGTTTTTAAGAGAACCAGCGTATCCGCTATGAATTCGCATGTATTTATGTATATAAGGAAAAAATAATTGCGTGTCAAAATAATCAAATGAGTACATTTCAGTAATTTAATTTCTGTAGTTTACATTAAAGTATCTATTTAATGTCTGTTTTATGAATAGTACCTACCTGTTCTTTTGTGTGTTAGAATGATTAGACAATATACTTATGGTTATTTTAGTCTATTAAAACAGTTATTAGAACCAGAACATTATTAGGCCATTAGAATTTAAATGCTAAGATATGATTTGGTTTCAGAGGAATGTCTTATTGCAAACGCTGTTGAGATTTTCTTTGGGCACTACACTATGAGGTGCTCGAGAGGGATATATTTTGGGTATTATAAGCGTCCAAAGACTGCGGTAACTGGTAACTTATTAGACAGAGTGCACGCATAATTGACACTATTCAGGGATAAAAAAATACATAACTATAGTTTAGAAAAGCTGGATTTCGTAAAAGGTCGCCTTGATGAAATCATAGAAACATATGGACTGATCAAACTGGTCATCCCATATTTAAGACTCAGTAAGACCAGTAACAGATTTTTAGGTTATAGTGCTTGGTTTTACCAGTAACTTCAAGCAACATGTCAAGCTGGTTTTGATATCAAAAGGCTATTGTAGGATGGATAAATATGTGACGGATGGTGATATTTGGAATTAACACCCTTCTCTGCGCGTCGGCTAAAAACGACTATAGATTTATTTATTGTTATAAGGGTTATTGTAAGATCGAGTAAAATTACGAGAAATTAACTACACCTTAGGTAAAGTTTTATATATAATTTGAGGTAGAAAATGTGGTTATAGCGTCATTTTGCACTGAGCTCGCATGAGTAGTTAAGCTGACTAGAATATAATGCAATCAACTATTGAATATTGAAGAGAAACGTCGTGAGACCACTATTTTTTGTATGTCCAATGACCTACATGTTACTACAATAAACAAGTTTCATTATATACATTATGATAAAGCTTTCACTTAATCCGGATCACTATTAAAATAATCATCAATTTTTATTCCTAAGTTTCTACTAACTTTTAAATTTACTTCATTAAAAAAAATAGTATAAGTATATGTATGTATTAAGTATGTTGCAGTCCGTGACATTGTTTAAAGCTGACATGGGCAGTCACTGTTCGGAGCTCCTCGGTTCTCGTCGGGCAGCCAACTCGGTACCCCGCGCTGCGCCACACCAGTACTATTATTTTATTCTCGATTAGCGTAACTTTAATACTACACTTTTGTACGGTTACTAGATATCTATATTGATGGCTCCGCATGTATTTGTTTTTATTTTATTTAGTTATAAGAAAAATTTTCTCCATGAAAAACGCCATCCTAAATTTATGGGTTATAAAATATGATAAAAAATTTACAATTTTTCTAGAGATTCTTGAGATTAGAGGATTCAATCAAACAGTCTCATAAACTTTACAATATTAGTACAGACAATATTAGATAATAAGTTAATATGTGGGAGTTTTTTGTTGAAAGCGTAAAATAACGTTGCTAGACTTAAGATGCTCTTTATATTTCTAACAACATTCTAGATAGAAATATGTAAACATATGGTGTATATTTGAATGTTTACAAAATACGTGCGTTTTGCACAAGTATATTAGATAACACCCTTTATACTAGCATTGCCTGTGCTGGGCAAAAGTGTCTTCGCGAGTCAAAGCGTAGATATAATTACCGCGCCGGCCCACGACTTAATTAGTTATTTCAAACGTCAAGATATCTTTAGTTCTATACTCCTCCCACGTACAGTTGTATTACAAAACTATTTCTCAACTGTTCAGATTAAACGTTCACCGTCAAACATCAGTGTCACATGTTTAAATTTGTAAATGTACGCGTATTTCCAAAAAAATAATAATTGCCATCACCAGCGTATATTGAGCTGCCGAGAGCATGTAACTTATGACTGCCGATTGATCTACTAGTGGTCGCTGTTATCTACGTATTTGTACTATGTTTAACTTCTATCATAGTGCAGCCACTTGTCGAGCTACAATAAAAAAGAAGTTCCTGAAGTGGCACCACAAAAAGAATGAAAACTAATAGCTCTGTTGTTACAGTATTAAACAGCTAATTTATTACGCACGTCAGCGTAAGATTTATTTTTCTTAAACGCCATGCTCATTCTAAAAATAATTAAAAATTTATCACTGTGAAAATACCTTTCTAGCGAAAGCCAACACTTTCGCCTTAAAAAAAACTATACGTAAAAATGTTGAAGAAAGTTAACACTTCCATTTTTATTTGCAACGACTTATCGCTGTCATCTAGAAAGACAACGAATCGCTTTCCGTATTTAACAATAACAAAACTTTTGCTTCTTACGTGTTTTGATCGTACAATCGGCCATGACTTGGAATGCATCGCAAAAGTTATTGACTTTTGATAATGAATGAAACCAGTTTGCGGCGAGCTGACCAAGAGCCCACGGCCCCGTTCAATACCAGCTGAACGTGTTCTTAATCCAAAAACAGTATAATAATCGCACTAATTTCTTTTTTATAATACATTAACGCTTTTACTCACGTGCGACTGTCAAATTGCTTGTCGAGCAAGAAATGTAATGTGTTTTGTTTTTAGTTTCATGTCACATCAAAATTAGTGTTTACCTTTGGTGAACAGGTACGTTTACTGTAGCCAGCAGGTAAAGTTCGTCGGATAAATTCGCTTTAGTATTTCAACATTGTAAAAAATGATAACAGTTGTGAAGAATTATAAAGTCAATGTAAATTTAGTATCCATTGAACGGGCTTTATAGCGATGAATAATCCATAATCGTTAAAGTTTATGTACAATGTTGTGCATAAAAACTTGTATTGAGGATTTATTCCTGATTGAAGATATCTATAAAGTGAGAAGGTTAACTACATTTGTTTGTATAATTTTCTTATAACAGATGACCACTAGTAAAGTACAATAATCATTATAGGACTTACAATGTAAATATAAGTAGAATATTTATTTTAGAATTTCAATACGTATTATTAAAATTTATACGTATTCATAAATTACCTAGTTTAAACAATGTCATATAATTTGAGTATGTCACGTATATCAGGTAATTTAATAGCGGTATCTGAAATATCATAGTTAATTGGGTCCCGTATTATAAAATTGCTTGCCGCGGAAAATTTGCGGTTTGGAGATCACGACAAGTTTCGCAAAGCTCTCGCTTGTTTCTAATATTTTTTTGTGCAATATTTTATTGTAATTTCTATTTAATTCAAATTTTAACATACACGATTTGAAAGTGCGGTACGCTATTTTTATGTTCTAAAGAAACATATCAGTAGAGTACTTATATGTTTCTCTAGAACATAAAAACAACGCATCGCACTGTAAAAGTCGATTTTTATTTTGGCACACCCTAATATCTCTATGTATTTAACACCTAAAATTGGAACTGACAATTATACTCATCACGTGCGGGGATCGAATCGAAGCCTTCTTACATTCAACTGATCTTCTTACTACCACTCTTCCACCAGGCATTTCAAACTATATAATTGTACGTAGAGTACAGGCTCAGAAGGAGGCTCAGATCTTGACAGAGTCTCTGTTTTAGTATTCCTTGACAAAATACCACGATCATTTGAAGGAAAAAAGACGATTTTTTTTGGTACACCCTTATACATATGTTAACACCCAAAATCAAAACTGACAATTATCATCATGAGCGGGATTTGTTCATTGTACAGAGGGTACAATTATATATTTTGAAATGTCTCGTGGAAGACTGGTAGTAAGATAAGAATGTAATAAGTCTTCAATTCGATTACCGTTCATGATGAGCATTTTTGTTTTGATTTTAGGTATTAAATATATAGATGTATATATTAAGGTGTACCGAAAAAATCGACGATTTTCTTCTTCAAATGACCGTGAAATTATGTCAAAGAATATTATAACAGAGACTCTGTCAAGATCAGAGATTTTAATATTGATGTTTAGAGGTCGTAAGTTGTTAATTTTCATTTCTCATATAGTTAAAAAAAATGTAAGCTTTGGATTTTTAAACTCGGTCTCGGATTAGCGTTTTGAAAAACACAAATTACGTTCTTACAGGGAATTGAATACCCTATAATATATTTAATAGCCGTGCATGATAATATTTTTTATGTTACTTTCTAGTATCATAAGCATTTGCGTTATGAATAATTTTTCCTATTGTTTAGATAGAAAATATGTGATAAAATTGTGCTTCAATTGTTTAATTTATATGTTAAAATAACGTAATAATAAATAAGTGAAATTAAAAGTCTTTTATATCATATACGACCTGTAGTAATATAATCTTACATTTATGATAATAAAATTATATACAAATTTAAATACTTTAGGAAAGAGTATAATTGAACTATTTTAAAATAATTAAAGTCATACATGTAATTTACTTATTATTCGTTAAAATCACACCCTTTTCCTAATTCAGTGACGTGGACATAACTCAATTCGTGGTATCGTTAATTGATCTTGTTTACGATAAAGCGTAAATATCTATGAAATATCTTCTTTGACCTCGTATAGCTTAAATTGGAACAGAAATTACTACGTTGTTTAAACTTGTATTTCAATAATTCTCAATTTAATTATTTAGTAATTGTCAACGAAAAGAATACGATTTAACTTTCTAGCTTAGGCAAAGATCCTTTGTTCCACACACACGAGGCACTGGGTTTATCTCGACGCATCCCACGTAACACCCTCCATTTACATACCTTCACAATTTTCATTAACGAACGACATAAATAACGTTATTCAAATTAATGTTATCGCACTATAAAATCCTATACAAAAGCTTCGGAATATATTCATAGAGGGAAACGTATTTAGTTAATGACAGTATTTGAGTTAATATCGCCGGACGGGCTTTCATCGCGCGCCGTGTAATTTTCTCCAGTTGGAAATACTCTAGTTTGGTTCTAAAAGGAATTTCTCGTCTGGGAATTTCTTTAGCAAAACTGTTAGTTGTTTAACGTTGAAATGAGATGCGTTTAAAGAGTTCTCTTGAAGTTGGTTACGTTGGCGTTTGTTTGGATTTATATTACTATGATAAAGTATAATAATTTTGGAACGGTATATTTCTTTAAGTTTTAAATTTCATAAAATAAAATCATTCGTTAATTGTTTTCAATAGTATTCAGTTTTATTGTTTTAAGATTTTTCATATTATTGTGATGGTTTTTAAAGCATTGTACGCACGCTATCGTGCTGAGTGGAATGTGTAACTCAGTAACGTGTGAGCGCGTACGCTCGCTCGTACTTGCGCGCATTTAAGCAACTTACTGAGAGCATTATTCGCCTGTGTAACGTACATAGTTATGATTAACAATGGATGAAAGTAAATCTTCTTCATATTTGACTGGTATTTTACACGATAACAGTTTACGAGATAGTATGTTTGATTCGAGTAGTCAATTGTTAAGGCATTCTAATTTCAATTTAACACTATTAACCGGCCGACTATAAATTGACCTTGATTAATCAGTTATAAGTTGTACCCATCTTATGTCTTGCCCCACGTTATGATCGACATATGAGAAAGTTTTCATTAGAATTTGTTCAACTGTGGAGGGGTTATATATATATTATTTTATAGATTTAACATGTGCCCACGATATCATGCTAAATCTAGAGGATGCTTTCAAGTTAAGCAGCCAGAGCACACCTATGAGTACTGGGCGACAAATTTTTAGCTTGAGCTAGACAGACAAGCTTAAAGAAAGCTCTAAGAAAGCTCTATTGCTTATCACGATGACTTCCTTGATAGTCACAAATACAATGTAAAATTAAATAATAATTATACGTAGTGCCATCTGTGGCGAGTTATAGTAAGATCGAAAATATTAAGTGGTAAATGTCATAGAAATCGGTCGGTTTTGAAGTTTATTAAACTTATACATATATGTATATACATTACGTATATCGATCTATATGTATATATATATATATATATATATATAATGAAAATACATTTCCTTTGAAGGTTTGACTAAACACAATTGAACTTATCGTCGTAGTACTATGACCATTCGTCCCGGAATTTTTCTTCAGTGATTCTTGGCTACATATATTTTGAATTTCCTCGATCTTTTGTCGTGTTTTTAATTAAAAGTCTACTTAATATACAATAAAGTTGACGGGTATTACCTACTTTATATATATGTAGATTATATATATTAAGTACAAAATTAATCTCTTGGAGATTAGATAACAAGTATAATTTATTATATGAGTAGTCTAATATAAAAACTCCTGAAACAAAAAAGAATATGGCGTATTTTCTTCAAACATCCATATTAATCACTGTGAATTATTGAAAAAAAAAATTGCTATCAAGCGTATTCAAGGAAAAGTTGATTAATTTACTTAAACAATATTCGAACATATTTGTCTTCTTTATTTCCAATATTAGTAAAACATAGAGTGCCGTTTTTGATAATACATGACTCACATATAATAAAAAAGAGGATTTATATACTGCAATTAACTTAATTGAACTAATTAATAAAGAATAATTTTCCTAGGAGTAAGTCGATAGGATAAATAAACCCTTATGTTTTTTTAATTAACGATTGCCAAGATATCACTGTAAAATTGAAAACAGTTTTTATGTAAAGAAATCAATTTTAGAAACAATCGTATATTCTCTTGGAAGTGTAAATTCGCTTGCAACACGACGAGACGTAACGAGCAGCGTTGTCAGTAAGCGTTCGCTAAACTCCACACTCTTAAGAAACTCGGAGAAAATAGTCTTCACGGAGTAAATGTCCCCGTTTCTTTTTAAACATTACTATGTTAATTTCGAACTACAATCGCTGTTAAACTCATGAAGAGAACTCATTAAAATTTCAAACCATTGAGTCCCGAATTCAATTTTCTTTTATAACCCTTCTTTCATAACAAGAATATATTGATTGAAAGTATATCATGAGTTATTGTAAACTAATGTTAGGTACAATTTGTCTCTTCCTATACGGCTTTAGCGATTTCGATGTTCTTTTATACTTATTGGATCATCTGTTTTGTTCTTAGATATAGTAGGATACAGTAGGTTGGGGTTGTTATCGAGATCCGTATATTTTGTATTTTCCCACCAAATATACACTACAAACTTGTAATTTTTTTCCGTTCAATATTTTTTTTACGTTAATTACTTCCTATATTCTATTGTAGCAAGACATGTACTCTGACAGCATTATTTTAAATTTTCTTGCCTCGATTGAATAAGTAATAGATTTTCAATAAGAGAATTGGACATTCAGCTATAAAAGATCGGTTTAATATTCGACTCATTTGCAATTATGTAGGCATCTCGTATTATATTTTATTATTGAAATCCCTGATTGGAAGTACGGAGTCGAAGGGAAATGCTTTCGCATCCTGAATAGATTCGAACTGAAAAGGAAATTGAAGGGTCGTTACGTACGGATCGCCTTTGAAGCCTTCATAAATTCACGAACGGGTAGACGATTAGTATTTACATAAAACGTGAATTCATTCTCAGCGATTGCGTATGATAACATATCAATTAGTGAGCGGTAACCAACAGCTTGGTTGTTATAATTCGAATTAGGTCCAATTTAGATACGTAAATGACCGTAACATTTTGCGAAACATTTAATAAAGTACGAAATAACCGTAGTGTGGGCAGGTGCCAATTAGGCCAGTTTTCTATTTTTGTTGGCATTGAATTCCGTTTGCGACATAGATATTTACAACTCAATTTTTTTTTCGAGTGAGCAATTGTAATGGTCACGGAAGCGTGAAAATATGGAGGTACGAACGGACGGGTTTGGCGCGTGCCGTTTCTTTGGAAATGAAACTGTCGAAATATTCGATAGTTTTAATGATAAAAAAAAGCCTTCGGGTTCGGTTTGTTCATATTTGTAAAAGAAATATTACGTGCGTTTCTGGGATATCAAAAAAAATCAATAACATGTAAGTCAATCAAAGGGAGTGGACGTAAAAAATATGCATGTCCGATGAGTGCACGCGTTTACAAACCGATCATTTACGTAGTTTTTCATAACGGTAAAATTAACCTCTGAATAAATATTTTCCGTGATTTTACTACAGTTTTGCTTTGGTTTGGTACAGTTTGCTAAGGTCAACATATAATGGAACATAATATAACTTTACTTTGAGCTGTGCGCACTATGATGTTAATAATATATCAATTACAAAAGTTTGAAAATACTAGTAATATATTATTTAATAAGATTATTAGTCATTATATTCATTGTATAATTTCAATGATGTCGTTTATTAACAACAACAACTCAGCATGATATTTGTACTGTTTTCTTCTTTTACTATGTAGATATTCACAGTGTTTTAAATACAATAGTGGCACGAGTTTATTTTCTAATGTTGAGCAGTCAAATAGTTTGAGAACCGCTGTTATATACCAATATTGAGTCGTTGTACGATTACAAATTATTTTATTAGTTAAAGCAGAACAATAACTACAAATTAGATATAATATACTCTGTGCGAAATGTACTAAAATATAATACTATAATAGAGACATTAAAATATAAGCACAAAAAGCTTTAACAAGTGCAGCACTTCGTAATAACACTGTATTTTATTAAGCAATCATACGAAAACTCTAACACCCAAATAGTAATATTACACATAATTTGAGTGCATATGGTATACAATTATAGTCCATAAATATAAAACATGGTCGATATAATCCGACACCTTGAGCCTAGGCTATTAAGACTGGCGTCACTTCCCTTTCCTTCACTAATATTGTTGTAATCGCATTGTTAAATAGACGAAAGGTTGTGGGTTTGTGTTTGTTTTTTAAAGTTTACTTATATACCAATATGCTACCGGGTACAAAATTTCTATATAATCATCATTAGTCTGTAAAAGATCCACTGCAGGGCCATAGGCATCTTTCCAAATGAAAGTATGGCATAATCACCACGCTAACCCACGACGTATTGACGATTTCAAACTCCGAGAAATCCAACAGTTCTATATTTTTCCCACGTACGGTGGTACTACAAGAACATTTCTCAGGTTCAGGTTTCCTCACGATGTTTTCCTTCTCCGTCCGCTGATAGTGTTACCAATTTAAATGAGTAAATGTACGCGAATTCCGAAAACTCGTCGGTACGTGCCGGGGTTCGGACCTGCGGTTTTCGGGCTTGATATTCCACTAGTTAAACCACTATCGAATGAAAAAAAAAACAAATTTGATTAATCATCTCTTATGATATTTAAAAGTTCTATTGACAATTGTTATAACCTATAAATTGTGGTATAACATACATTTAATATATACCAAATTTCATAAAAATAAGTAAAGTCCTTCCATCGCAACTAATATTACACATGTGAATGATCGCTCATTTGTTACACTCTCACGCCTTCACTACTCAAACTTCGACAGAACTACATACGAAAAAAAAAGTACTGTTCCCGACGGAAAAAACATATCTCTCTCATACATACAAACATCATACATCATACATCTCATCATACATCATACATCTCATCATACATACGCACATCATACATACATATCCCCACCAAGGCAAGTGAAGCCGTGAGCAAAAGGTAGCAGATACATATAATAAAAATTGTAAGCTCATATTCGTATTTCGAGTTCGTGTTCAATATGTATGTCTTCTATCACTTCTTCTGTCACAGAATTTGAGAAAAAAAAATTGCATGCACCGACAGAACTAGAGATGTATTTAATATAGATAATCACAAAGTCTAGGAATTAATACTTGGATAACAAATAATCCTAGACGGTCGCTGTTGTGTAATAAACCGTAGAATCTTAATATTAAAAATGACAAAATAATCTTAACAACGAAATCAGATTTGTAAAATGCATTATGTAGTGCACCTCTGTGCTAATGTTTTCATAAAGAAATGGAAAAATGATTTCATTTTTAAATCAAATCAAAAATATTTTATTTAGTTTAAGCCCTAAGCGGGCGCTTATGAACGTCAAAACTACCACCGATTCGGAAAACAACCCAGTTATCGAGAAGAACCAGCAAGAAACTTGATCGGGTTTATCTTTGTAACGTACACTTATATATTTAAAATGCATTATACGTTACAATCGTTTTTAGTGGATGTACAGAGAGAAGTCATATTGCAGACATCACAATCTTTCACATATTGATCCACTCTATAATAGATAGCCCTTTAACAACAAAACCCGCTAGACATGACACTTCTTAAAATTACAATTGTTACAGACTTTGTTGTAACACCAATCACTATAACATATAAAACTGTTGTCACAGTTTCTAGATTGCTCAAAATAAACCACACTTTAAATAAATATTCATTAGTGAATCAGTAAATTCTGTCTATAAATCTTTTCCGAATGATTGTTATTACATAAATTAATGACTATTAATTTCTGATTTGGTATTTATTTTCCGTAGTGAAAGTTTATAATAAGTATTAAATCATCTCATAAAAATATCAATTTTATAAGATATGTTGATGGATGTAATAAATGATTGATTAATTAATTTAATATCTATAGTAATAAATTATTATTACATAGCAGTATTATTCAATAGCTTCTTAAATAATAGATAATAGCCAACTAAGTAATAGCCAGGCATCATCACCGCAGTAAAATGCTATTAATAAATCTGTATTCGTTGATTTATGCTAATTATTTGGTTGTATTAGGTTCGCGCTTTTAAAATACCATTGCCCTGTTTATCTAACGTTAGAAGTCTACGAGCTGACGGGTTACATGTTACAAGAACGGTTTTTATAAATTCTTGTAAGTTACATTTATCAAAAATACGAGTATACTAGTTAAGTATAATAATAAATAAAATAGTTAGTAAGTATAATAGTTAATTATAGTTAATAGTAACATATATCATTTGTTTGGTTTATAGTATACTGATAATCCAGTCGATATCTATAGGAATGGATTATGTGGTATATTGTTGTGGGAGTGAAGAGCTTTGAGTAGTGCAATGATAATTCGATGTTTGCGGGTTGGTTGATAGGTTGGTGGAAAAATATAGAATTGTGAATTTCTCGAAATTTGAAATCACCCATACGTCGTGAGATGATGTGATAGTTATGACCATACTTTCCTTCGGGAAGAGGCATATGACCCTGTAACCGGTTTGTTATTGTCTATAGATTTAAACTGAACTTGAATTGTGTATAAAGGTCTTATAGTTATATTTCATAATTTTCCTTAAACTAGACGTTTAGAAACTGGTGCTAAAGAAATCTGTATCTGAGGTGTTTGAAACTCGATGTTAAGGTCGCTGATGAAATTATTCACCTTTGATACCAATTTAGGAATTGTGCTATTCGATAGAGATATCGTAATTAAAGTGAAAGTTATTTTACATCGTTTCAATTTTTTTCTTCCATCTATCACATGTCGCATTACAGCCGACCACGGTGTAGGGGCAAAGTTAAAGGTGCTCGGCAGAGCAGCCAAGGCCAATATGGAGGCGCCCATGGTTCAATTCAAAAGTTTCGCTTGCATCGTGGTTTCATAAAACTACAAAATTATTTTTTGAAGTTATGTGTTACAGTATTGTTATAAATAACAGTAATATAGCCCATGTAATTATAGTTTTATATTGGACAAGAATTGATATTATACCTGTCAAAATAGTGTTGCAAATAACAGTTTTTTGTATACGATAAAAATGATTACCGTGGGTTATCCTTACGAGATAAAGAAATACGTATAAGTATTAAAATTCGTTACGTAGTTTAAAAGAACTAACGGAACACACAAGCAGACATGTAAAGATTATTTATTTATAAATATACATGTACAATTAGGCTTTATGTATCTAATACATGTAGGTAATTAAAACTACTTTATATAATTATAATATACAGGTATTAAACAGTACTGCAACCCGTTTCAAAATTCATTGCGTAGTTTCATTAATTTTTTTAAAGTCTACGAAACTGGATTTAATCTGACAATTCGATACTACATAATCTATAACTATACTTAAAATTAAATCCTTCTAGACGTAAACACAGCTTACTTTGTTGTACATGCAAATATTAAAATCAACATACAAAAACAAAAATGGCGCACGGCGCGTATGTAGGAAAAGTATACAATAAAACTAAAATTTTACTTAACAAATAAAATAGCCAGTTACAAAAAAATATGTACAGAACTAATACTATCAGTTATAAATTAATTAGAAAACAACAAAAAAAGGACAGTTCATAATACTGATTGCGACGTCAAGACACTTTCATAATAACGATCTATGTAATTCATTATCTTCACATATAAGCGTGATTCCTGTTCATATGTTTTCTACGCCAATATTTTACGCCTATTTATTTCATGACTTCGTCTTTACTCTTTCTAATGACAGGCGGAAGTGGCGTAAGCGACACTTTTTACATACTTTTACTTTTTAGCTTTTGTCACAGGTGTGAGTGTAAACTCGTGTTGTACGCTTATGGGAGAAAGTTGATTACCATTTACATTATGGGATATGTCTGTGGTATATATTGAGAACAAAGTTAACAAATTGTTTGTTCAGTTTTCTCCATGTTTTTGTTTTTTTTTCTGATGATTATTATAACACTACCATATCTAATTCATATATTACAACGAATTTTATAGAAAAAAATGTTATGTATTCCTTACCTCCTTGTTGATTTCTTAGCTCGTATCAACGTGTTGAATTTCGTGTAGTTTGACTAATTCGGAATGTTATAAGCCTGTAAAAATAGCATAGTTGTGTGAACTGTCTTTTCTAATGAAGAATTTACTATACTTTTCTTTTATTTTTTATATGAGTATTAGAGCAGATAATTATGGAAATGATTATAAAGATACTAGACCTTTTTGAGAAATATTCTTGTACTATAGTGGAACTGCGATAAGTCGATTCTGAATTACTTGAAAATTTCTATAGTTTGAAATAATAACTTGATCCTATAACTTCCATCCTTAATACCTTTATTTTACGAAATCTGAGTCCTCGATAAGTTCTCGATAATTAATACTTTTCAATGCAAGTAAATTAAATAAAAGAAAAACCAGAACGAGTTTCACTTTCTTTTCTGCCCATCCTAATGATCGGGAAATACCTTCTTAGTGACAAAAATTATGTATTTCCGATACTGTTTAATGTTATAGATGTTTAAGAATTTACTTTAACGGTACTCAAGTCGAAACCTTTATAATTTGTTTTTTTTTACGTGCCCCTTTAATTTCGGTTAACCGAGGCTTACAGTAGGAGAAAACCACGTTAAAAAATTACATATGAGTGTGCCTTCGGGCAGTGGGAGGGAGGAAATCTCAGTAAAAAGTGAACGTGGGAGAAAACCACGTTAAAACGTTACAGGTGGTGGTGGTGGTTGGAGGCGGTGACCCCTTGACTGCCAAGCCGGACCAAGGAGGGAAAGGCCTGGAGACCTGACCTTCCATTGCACATTGGTTCGGTAGACGGTAGGCAGTTTGACCGGGCTGTCTTCGCGGCCAAAGCGTTCGCGCTGGGCCTTGCCAGGATGGCACGCTGCTTGGCTTGTTCGATCCCGTGTCACACCATAGCGCGGCAGATGGTATTTCGTGGGTTGTTGTAGTCAGTAAGAGTTTGACACCCCATAGTTCCCCAGGGCTGAGGATGTCCTATGTAAAGGATTTCTTTCCACATACAAAAAAAAGGTTCTACTATACTATCATTTAGTGCATAGTTATCTTTTTCTGAAAAAGCAAATACTTTATCAACGGCGTTGGTGTAATGTAATGATTTACCTAACGTATTTACATATATATCTATTACGATTTTTATATAAACAGAGTAAATCTCATAGGTTATTGCCAAGTTATTACAAGTATTTTCTTCACTCGGTCACACTCCAGTTGCGGATAACACCATTGCCCCAGCGTATTGCACTTTATCCGTATAATTTAGCGTTTTTATAACTTGCCCGTTATACCTTTATGCAATTATTTCAGATAGATTATAACTTAAATATAATTGTTTGGTAGTACAGGCTGCCGCAACGATTGTTAGGTTGTATTCGACTGCAATGTTGGTCTTTGCTTTTTTGCAAACGCGTAATTATATGGTTTGTATTGTGACAAGAGTTTGTCATTTCATTTAATGTAAAAAAAATTAATAATCGAATCATATTTTGCCGCCGCAATCGTTTTTATACTTTTGGTTACACCATTATGAATACTGTAGATTATTTTTTACAACGTTTTAGTCGACTTCAAAGGAGGTTGTCCATTCGGTTGAATTTTTTTTATATTTGTTACTTTAGAGCTCCGTTTATTGACTAAATGATTTGGAGATTCTTTTCTTATTGGAAAGGGGATATTTACGAGGGTGAATTTATTTAATGTAATTATTGAACCTTGGACTACGAAGATACACTCTGGAACTATTCAAAATCGAATAAGATATTTATAGTGATTTAGGTATTGGAAGGTTTACGACAGTCAAAATGTAGATAGGAACTTAACTATAGTTAATTGTGTTCTGAACTGACTTGGACTGTGAAGACACAATGGAACTCTTTGTGTTTATATTTTAATGTATTTTGTTAGGGTTTTTATTCTTAAGTCGTTTTTTTAAAGTATTAACTATGGTTATTGTTTATTAATTAACTCGTTATTATTTAATTCTGACAATAAGTAAAAAATTGCCAGGTCGAAATAGTTTGTTTGTACATGTAAAACGATAGTTCTAAGAGAATTCATAAGCCATAGCTATCATCCTATCATAATATGGTAATGTCCGAGCAATTCGAGTACACTATCAGTTGTTCGTCAATATCATTTGAAAGTAGTAATATGATTTGATGTTTGGTACTTATTTTTTATATAGTATCCCATTTCTGATGAACACGTTTCTAAGTAAAGTGTGTAATAAAAAGTCTCGTCTAAATCGGTTCAGCCATATCGGAGATTAACCCAAATAAATAACAGATACTTCAACTTTATTGTATAGATAAAATAGAGCCTATAACCTGTATCTAATATCTAAAACAACACAAATTCCAATATTAAAACTATTGTTATAAACGTGAATGTGAGATTATTTTTTATTTCTTTATTACGATTTGACGCATTAAATATTGAACAGATCAACATGAGATTTTGCATACATGTCGTCAGTAATATAGAAAAGTACGTAGGTTACCGTTCAATCAATAAAAAAGTACTATTCCTATAGGTAAAATGTACATCAACGCGAGCGAAGCCGCAGAAAAAGTTAGTAATAAATCAAATACAAACACTATTATACAGTATACGAAATATATTCTATGTCTAATACATTAATGTGTTCGCGTCTACGAAACGTTAGATAGTACGCATAAAAACAATAAAATAGTGTTTGGCAAAGAAAATGCCACGGAGACCGGCGAAGTTCTTACACTCGCAAGAATTCCTTTGATATCAACACAAACTAACCCAAGGCGTCTCTGAAGTAAATCATGCAACGCCAGATACTATATTCTTTATAGTAAGACACGAGTGTTTTCTAACGAGATGGTAACAATCTATTTTTGTCTTTATGTAAAAACTGGCTTATACCCGTGACTGCGTCTACTTATTTTATTTTCTTAACAATATATGTTATGTATGCATGTATGTACATAGGAAAATACATAAGCATCACACCGCTTGCCCCACTTCTCCAAGGTAAGAAAACATGTCGAGGAACGCGTAGTGCATTTGATAATCGTAATTTCTTAACTTTAAAAACGTTGTATTAGATGGAGTTATCGTGATAATTTTTTTCTAGATAAATAAAGGCCAAGTATCTAAGGAAGTAAAAAAACATCATCGGAATCTATAATATCAAATCAAATCAAATAAAAAATACTTTATTCAGTTTAGGCCCTGAGAAGGCGCTTATGAACGTCAAAGTTACCACCGGTTCGGAAAACAACCCAGTCATCGAGAAGAACCGGCAAGAAACTCGATCTGGTTTATCTTTTCATTAACATATTATATTTTTAAAACATATTTTTAACTCATATTTTAAACTCATAATTTATATATATATATATATAACTCATATTTTTAAAACATAGTTATACATAATTACATTCGGTTTTGGTGGATGCACTGAGAGGGCGTCATTTCCAGACGTCATCGTCGTTCACATATTATAGATATAGGTATATATATACTATTTATAGATTAAGAAGGAGTATATAAAAATAACACCAGTGAAGAGAAGTTAAGCAGTAATAGGTTACCATGGTATGGGCGTGTCCTGAGAAGAGATGAAAGCTATGTAACAAAACAAAAGTATGTAACAAAGGTTTTGTGTATGAAGGTGGACGAATATAGGGAGTAGAGGAAGACCGAAGAAAGTATGGATAGATTGTGTGAAATATGATATACATATAAAAGTTGTAAATAGTAAAATGACGTCTGACAGGGAAGAATGGAAAAGGTAAACATGTTGTGCCGACCTTACTTAGGTGGGATAAGGGTAAGAAAATGACGATGAATATAGTAGTGTATAAGTGATGCATGCAAAACGGCATATCTCATATATTATGTTTAATAATTTTTATATTATTAAACATAATATATAACTCTACGCATATAAAACACAAATATAAAAACAAAAGAAGCTGTACTTTAATAATATAATTAATCATACATCTGATTAACTTCATAGATTAGTAAATTATTTATATTTTTAATTATGACTTCTTCATTTTACGCTTAGTCAAATTCCCTCTATGTACCCTTTTACAAATAGGTAAAGATACATCTTAAAAACTAGCAATAATTAAACATTTCTTTATGTAATTTTACTAGAAGAATGAGAGACAGGATCAACTAACACGGAATAATATATGCGAATGTAGATTGAACTAGAAGAATTAAGCTTAGGTTATATATATGTAAAGTCCGTACAAGCTCCTTCAAAATGGGGTGCACACCGTAATTATGTATTCCTTTTATAAGCCGTCTGTGAAATACAATGTCAACCGTTACCTTGTAATTAGAATAGGTATCAGTATTAATCATATACATTGTAAAGCAATCAGATATGCTAAACGCAATCGTTAGTTATTGAAATCAACCGATGACATTGCTGTTGTGGACTACTAGAATATTATAATCACTAATGTGTTCCATAGTTATAATAGTTCTTCATTATTTAATGTAATATTAAGTTAATCGTAGGTGGTAGAGCTACGCTGAAGCTATTACTGGTTTCAGCATGAAAGGGTCGGCTCGCCCGGGGTAGTACCACCCTCTCACAGAAAACCGACGTGAAGTAACAGTGCTTGCACTGTTGCGTTTCGTTCGGTCAGTGAGAGCGCCGGAGGCCCACATATTTAAAGGCCGGCAACGCACTTGCGACTCCCCTGGTATTGCTAGTGTCTATGGACGGCGGTGATCGCTTACCATCAGGTGACCCACCTGTTTGTTTGCCCCCTATTATATATAAAAAAAAACATACATTCCTTTTTTATGTGACATAAAATTACTTTATACTCCTACAGATAAAATGAAATAGATTCACTAGCACACAATTAAAAGGGAGCCTACTTAAAGATTTCTCCATTTTGTTTCTCTTCCTATTTTCTCTGGTGATCAGAAAAGAAGTCTACTTGGATGCAGTGAGGCACGTTTATATGTCTTTTAACAAAGGACGGTCGAATACTCTGGAAGGCTGACGTTATCATTCGAACGATTCGATAAAGCTCCAGTTTTTATATCATACTTATTATATCAAATAATGTCTTGAACTTCATATTATGAACAGATATACCGATACGCTTTACTGTTTGGATTGAATTTTCAATATTTTTGGCGGTAATATAGTATACTCGAGAGCGTTATCAGAGGTTCAGGCAGCTGCATCCGTGCACGTCCCGACTGGTATCTCTTTTATGGCGCTTCTGTTGGCAAAGGATAAATTCCAGACAGTTTTATGAGGTGGCGTCGTGTATTCGAGAGTTTCGTATAAAGATATTTGTTATCAATATACCGTGGCCATATTATAAGTACTTCGCCTTTATGTGATAATACAGAGGACTCAAAATTTTGAGAGGATGTGATTTTCTATTCCAAAGCTTTCGTTTGTCCGGGCCAATCTCCGAAATTTCTAGACCGATTTGACATAATTTTTACTATTAAACAGAGAACTTTCTAGCATGTAACCTACATTATATAATAGGTTATATCATTACACTTTTCAATAAAGGCTCAGCAACAATGATAAAAATTCAACAAAGGTAACTTAAAGCCGCTAAAAAAAATATAGAAGTTAACTGGCAATTACAAAATTACGTTATCAGAAATTACAAATTCTTTAATTATTCCCTTTGTATAGTTTGCAAAACCATTTTCACGGGAACGAAGTCCCGGGTACCACTTAGTATTAAATATTTGGTACAAAACATAGGTAATTGATTTGGGTAGCCGAATATACAGTGGTAAGATGGGCCTACGATATTGTTAAAATGTTACCGGGATACGGTTAGCAACAGATCAAGAAAGGTGGTTTACTTTGAGAGAGGAGTACGGTCAAAGTTAAGCCTTGACTGTGGGTTATGGTAATAATAATTAAATACTATCATTATAAAGCTTAAGAAACCGTCTGTTCGAAAGCGCTGTACTTTGGAAGTAGCAGTGCAATTTAAAAAATAATATGGTGTAGTAAGGAGTATGTATTAAGGTAAGTTATAAACTATCATTATTATTATATAATATAATTTATAAATCACACTACGACCCTTAAGTGCGGTGCAATTGGCAAACAAAGTGTGCTACTCACAAACTCAAAAAACTACTCACAAACTATGCTAAGGAAGAACGAAGTACTAGCAGACCATGTAGTTGCCGATAACGGAATAAATTAAACGCGAGTGAAATCACTCGAGGACACAGTCAGTTAATTGATGAGATATTTACAAATTTATACAACACAAAATTATGTGAATAATTTAGCTTTACATTTTTAAACACGAGCGAAAATTTAATTAAACCCCTTTTTACATATCTGTTTTACCGACTTTATGTGGTGAGAATGTTTGTGTAAAGAGTTAAACGAAAAATGTAATCTCGGTAACTTTTCGACATAGCCGCGATTAATTTCAATACGTGCCGAATTAAATTGCACTTAACTCACCAAACGCTAGAAAACGTAAACGAAAACAATAGACGATGCTTATTTAGTGTGACGTCTGCTCGTATTCTTGGTTAACGTTGAAATTAAAGGAATTGTTGTCACGTAGTATCGATTCCGACGGTGTTCTTTTTTACTCCCCGTGACAGAGCTATAGCTCAATAAATGTGTATTTTAGTTTTGTTCGCGTTTAAATTTCATGTCTATGGGTTATTGTCAATACAGTTAACTAATCATACAAATGAATCGCGTACGTGCTTAACTGACATATGCATTCACAGTTTGTTAGTTTGCGCTATCTATTTATCTTAGTGTATTACGATGTAACCTGTTACTTATTTCGATAAATAGGCTATGAAATATAAAAGTACTTTTTAAAT
The DNA here is from genome assembly GCA_035772565.1 of Antheraea assamensis. Taxonomy (NCBI): domain Eukaryota; kingdom Metazoa; phylum Arthropoda; class Insecta; order Lepidoptera; family Saturniidae; genus Antheraea; species Antheraea assamensis. The sequence continues at coordinate 2,910,254 of JAQQSE010000042.1, forward strand.
TATGATTGATACTTTTAGGGGTTAGCGTGATGAACGCAACAGTCCCTTGGGCTTTACGATATTAATATAAATTCCATATCGTGGGTAGGTTATTCGTATGGCAAAAAGTAATTCCATAATAAGCATTTTAGAATATTATTATATACTCATAATCAGTAAATTTTACAAATCCTTGTAGTGATATTTTTCTAATTCGTTATTTATAAATGGTTTATAGAATTCATATCTGTAAAAGGTTCGACTAACTTTTGTAAATGTTAAAGATAATGTTGTTTAAAGAGCTCTGTATTTTGAACTATAATGAGTAATAGGTTGAAATTTACACTAAATAAGTTTTATTATGTAGCATTTATTACCTAATAATAACAATATTTTAAGAAATATATTTTATTGTAGTTTTTTTTTCACACCAGCGCATAAGTTGGTAATTTTTCTACACACGTTTCTCAAACTTGCTGTGTTTATAGTGCAGTGAAATATCGATGAATAAAAACTGGCCAAGGGTAAGTTGGGTTTGTAAACATTGGCCGTATTCAAATATCTACGCATACCGCTTCTTATGATGATCGGTTTAACGAAGTTGATGTACTTTAGCACCATCTAGTGAAGGTTTTTAATAGAATAGTATAAAACTTCTATGTACTTACACTTAGATGCGTCAAATTTCATTGGGTTTTGTAGTTTATTAATGTAATATAATTATGTATTAACCAATGCCCGTTTATATATACACATATATATATATACGAATAATAAATTTAAAATTAAACAAAACTTAAAATAACATTTTGTTTTTCACTATAAAGTTGTTAAATTACTCTTACCTTTAATTACAGCGGTCTCAGAGAAATTACAAACGAAACTTAAATTAATGCTAACATTTTCACTGATTATTATAAAATATTTGGAAGTATTAAGCCCGGGGCGGACACGTGCCTGGGACCGTTCCGTAAGATTAAAACAAAACGCAAGTACATAAAAATGTTTCAAATCCTCTGGATTACCTCATTCATTTTTTTATCCTCGTGTAACTTTTGTATTAAGTTCCGTAGTTAATTAATTTCTATTCCTCGGTTTCACTCTGCCACGGACCGAGGTGGCTTATTTATTTGTTGCTAGCTGTCGTCTGCGACTCCGTTTTCATGAAAATGGTTATTGGTTGTTTCAAGAGAACTTCGTGGTTTATACAGACGTAGTCTAGTAGTAGTTTCTAGCACCTATTTTAAGATCTTTGTTAATTTCTTTTTTTGTTATTGCTTAGCCTCTATGGAAAAGCGTAGTTATATTTATATTCTATAGAATATTCTGAAAGATTTCCTTATCTACCTCTAAAAGTCTCGTAGAACTTAGTAACCGTTCCGGAATTTAACTCGGACAGAAAGCTAACTTTTCAAATTTTTTTCTGTTACTTTTATATAACTAGCTGATTCCCGTCCACTCTGTTGGTCATTAAAAATGACAAAGGCTCAGTAGTAGTCTAGAACCATCTACGAAATATTCTTCACTTATTTTAAACTTTCAATATATTTCCGATATGGTACAAAGTACAAAAAATACATTTTATAATATACGCTACATATTGTAATAAACCTCTCAGATTATTATATAGATTCTAGATTATCACATATAAAAGGTGAATTATTTCTGCTAAGGTTTCGGTGAATTTCATATAAGCAATAATAGAAATATGATCCTTCATATCGTCTATAGTCTGTGCTATAAATATATGTATGCACAATAAGAGTGAATGTAGACTTGCGGTCAGTGTATCCCGTTTCTTAATTTCCCGCGGGATGTCGGCTTGCGTTCGCGGACAAATCGAAGTGTTCCCGTTACGTACATGTCATATCGCACTGCTCCCGAGCTGGATTATTTCTATGAACGAAATTAATACGATCGTATGTAACTGTCACAATAAACTCCACTAGCTCGTATGGGCAACCGCGTGAAATTACTTTAATATGAGGTACAATAAAATGTGATGTTATAAAGTCTAGAATATTAATTTATATGCGGGAAAAACTATTTTTGCGTTACAACTAACGGTGTTTTATCTTCCATGCTCCTTGAAAAATACTATTGTATGCCCTTAATAGTCTTAGATTAATTTGACACCTCAACAGATATATGTTTTCTCTTAAAGATTTTCGTTAATTTCAAAGTCCTACATTAATGATATATATATATATATATAAAGTTTTGTTTAAATATTATCTAATAAGTTATAATCAAAAGCTTAAGACTATAAACTATATCATTTCCACTATAAACTCTTCAATGATTAAGAAAAGAAACGCAAGGATAAAGTAAACTCTAAACTTACCTAATTCATGTTAGGATTATTTACGGAGAAGCTTAAACAATATCAAAATAAATAATTACTAATAATCTACTTGGATGTTTTAATTTTATACAGAATTGTAGTACACTGTCAACTAATTGTAACCCGCTTTATCTCGTCCAAAGCTATTCGTAGTTTGAGCACAAATCAAAAGAACTATACAAATTTACTGGGAGTGTATTTAGATATTGAAAGCGATACTTATTTCAGTAGTTTTATAATTATACCAGCGAAACTGAAGGACTGGATTTAAAAAGTCCTAGAGTCAGACTGGAGTGACATCTACCGGGATTAATTGTAAATCTAAACCATTCTTGAATCCACCTGAACACAGACAAAAATTTTCATCAAAATCTGTTTAGTCGTTTAGGAGGAGTTCAGTTACATACAGAAGAATTATATACATAAAGATGTAATATCTTACTGTAATGAAGTTTTTTAGGGAGTCTCGTCTGAGCAGCGGTCGAGTGCACATGTGCCCCGCTCGCAGCTCTGACGGTCCGTTAGTTCGGCAACTCGCGCGCAGTTGTCGGATATTTTCGTGTGTGTCCGGAAGTTTAGTGTGTTCGAGCGGCTACTGTCGATCGTACGCTCTTTTCAGAGCGACGGTGCACCTCCATTAGTGCACCATTTAAACCGCACTTTTCGGTGCGAAGCCGTGCACACTGTTTGCAGTGCGTCGAGTCGCCGTGCTACGCGTCGTGCCTCGTGCTGCGCTTCGAGAGTCGTGCAGCGCGTCGTGTGCCGTGCAGAGCGTCGTTCTTCGCGCCGCGCCGTGTGCAGTTTTGAAGAGAAGATTCGCGTTCGCGTCGCGTCGCATTTTCCCTTTGGCCCGGACACGGATTGTCCGTTAGATTTGAATTAGGCGCACCCCCCTGCCCCTCAGGCAGGGAGGTTAGTCATGTCTACCCCCGCGACCCCGCGTGCCCATCCGGCCCTTCCGGCCGTTGATGATACCGTCCACCTCGAAGAACTGTTACGCTTCCACATGTTCGTCGAAAAGGAAGACCCGCAACTCGTCACCGAATACAACAGACTCCGGAAAGTCTACGCGCGCAACCCTCCCGGTAAGATACCGCGTTGTTTCTCCGCGAACCCTTTCGCGAATCTCCCGGACGACCCGTTCACGAGGCTCTCGGAATTCGATTCCGATGACGACTCTGACATGGACTACGATACTGTCCCCGCGACCGCGCCCGCGACGGTAACCACGGCCGCGACCGCGCCCGCCGATGACGACGGTTTCACAACCGTCACGCGCCGCGGTAAACGCCCACGCGCCGCGATTCAGACAGACAGCGACTCTGCTGCGGGACGTCCAACCCCAAAGCAGCCCAATATAGGTGGCGCTCGGGTGCCCCGAGCCTCTCCCACGCCCTCTGCCGCGAATTCGGCTCAAGCCTCGGCTGCGGAACCCGCGGTCGCGGCTAAGAAGCCACGCCTACCGCCTCCCGTCACCTTCCGTGACAAAGCCCGTTGGGTAGAGATTTCTGAAGACCTTAAGTCGAAGGAAATCGTCTACAAGTCCGCCGTCAACACTGTTGTCGGCATTTCTATTCGTGTCTCGAACTCCGATGAGCATCGCAAGCTCACCAAATATTTCAGGGAGCGTCAGCTCCCTTTCTTCACCCACGCGCTAGAGGAAGAGCGCCGCCTCCGTGTCGTCATTCGGGGAGTTCCCCCTGAACTCACCGAATACGACATCTGCGATTGCCTGAACGGTCAGGACTTCCCAGTCCGGAGCGTGCAGCGCATGCGCCACCCCCGCACGAAGGCCCCCTTCAACCTGGTGTTGGTCACTCTGGACCGCTCCTTGGAAGGCAAGGCTATTTTCAGCCTCAACTCAGTTTGCGGCCTGTCCCCTGTCTTCGTCGAGCTTCCTCGCAAGTCCCAGGTACCCTCGCAGTGTCACAACTGCCAGGTGTACGGTCATTCTGCCCGGCACTGCCACCTGCGTCCCAGGTGTGTCAAGTGTCTCGGGGATCATTCCACTAAGGAGTGCCCCCGCACTCCCGAATCCGTCGAGCCTCCGAGCTGCGTCCTCTGCGAGCAAACGGGTCATACCGCGAACTATCGCGGGTGTCCCCGTGCGCCTCGCTCGACCTATCACCGCCGCGGCGGTCGCGCGACCCGTTCCAGGGCGCACGGCCCGCCGACTCGGACGAATAGGCCTCCGCCTCCGCCCATACAAAGCCAGAAGGCTTTCCCCGATCTGCCGGGCACCTCCAGTGCGCCGGCAGCATCCGCTCCTGTGCCGAGCGCGCTCTCCTGGCGCGTAAGGCCTTCCCCGCCAGCTCCCTCGGCTCCTAAAGCCAAGCCCCAGCCCCCAAAGGCTCTGTCCACTCCTGCGCCACCTATCGCGGCCTCAGCATCGACCTCCGGTATAGACTGGATAGCTCGCTTACTTTTGGTACACGATGTACAAGAGATAATCGCATTTAACGCGTTAGTTAATAGTACGTCTGAGCTCGGGCTCTTAAACGCTATCTCCGCTTTCCCGGCCGTCGCGACCACGGTACAGCAATTAACCCGCGCCGCGCATAAATAAATTCGCGTAAATCAAAACATCAGATCGAACCCGCGTGTTCATACATAATAGACCGATACATTAGGATTTGTTCGTAATTATTTAGTTAAATCGGCACCGTGCCGTTGCACTTTATTTTTTAGCTCGATTCCCTCTCAAAAGATGCGTGTTTGCGCCCACGCCCGCGAATCTCTCTGCTCACGCCTCCGTGAGCGGGGGGTGAAGATTCGATCCCGCACACTCGTCGCGATTTTTCTTGTAACAGCTCGAGCCTAGGTAGTCCCTCGGTGTGGAGCCCTCGAGTATGTTACTCGCGCGAATACAGTGATTTACACAGGTTCTACACTTACACGATCACCCCACACTCTTGCACATCTAGGCACTCAGTGGTGGGCTGTTTTTTTTTGCCCTTTTCGGACTGAAATAGGTCACATAACACAGTAGTCAGATACCAAATACACATATACATTCGTGAAACCTGCATGGTCACACATGCATTTTTCACGAATTCATATATGAGTATTGCATGGATAGATAGCTTAGCTAGCTTAGTTAGTTCGGGAATCCGGCGAGGTGCACCGAGTGCCCTTGAGATGTTTCGCCTAAAAACAATCGGGTGAGTGCCCTAAGCGCTCCCCTTAGTAGTCCGGTGGAACTGTGAAGGCCTAATAAGCCGGCAGTGTAGGTCAGTTCGAAAAAAAAAAAAAAAAAAAAAAAAAAAAAAAACTGTAATGAACGTTGATGTGTACAGTTCTATCCATGTTTAATATCCGAACAACATGATTGTTAGCAGACATAAAAGTTTTTCTGAAAGAAATAAATCTCTCTTTGCTTCTGAAATTTACGAGAATATGTTTTTGGATATTTGTTATTATAATTTAAGAATATTTTCAATTCGAAGAGTAAATAAAGAATAGTTAGTATATGGTAAGTTCTAATTTACTACACATCATTAACATTAAAGACACGATGGTGGAATGGTTTGACTGACGGAATATCGATTCGATGTCGTAGGTTCGAACAGTGACGTATTAATTTTTTGGAATTCGTATACTAGTTGCACTAGTATTAAAACTATCAGCTGATGGTTAAACAAATATTATGAGGAAACCTAAACCTGAGAAATGTTCTCGTAGTCTATATATGCTGATTATAATTCTTTGGAAAGAGGCTTTAGTCCCAGCAGTGGGATTGTTACAAGCTTGCATGATTATTTCTAAACAAATCGAACATCTTTAATATACACCTACTACGTGTAAACATAGATTCAGAACATCAAAAACGTTTGTTTGACTTGAGAGTCGTGATGAAGTAACGCATTTATCGTGAACAAATTTAATGTACGTAGAAAAATATAACAATTTATGTCCTTAAAAAATATAATAATATGTTATGTGCTTTGATCTAAAAATATTCGTTATCCCGTGCAAAAAGGTACTGTTTAACTATGGAGTGAAAAATTCAATTTCGTTTGATGAGAATTTTTCCCTTCGAGAACGTTCTTTGAACGTAAAAGGGCTAAAAATATTTATCTTCGGATGAGGAAATACTTTGTTATGGTACACTTATAAATGGCGTATGCACAACAGGTAATATAAGGTCGTGAACTTTGAAATATTATATGTATTTAAGTAATTGATTCCTATTGTATTATAATACTTGATAGTATGCATTACATAATTAAAACGCTGTTAATATCTGAATCAAGAAATATGTCTTGTAGTAATTATTAATAAACAAATTGAAAATAAAATTCATGTTTCGGTCTCTGACATATCTTCTGATATGGCTAAACCAATTTTATCATGAATTTCACTGTCAAATAGCCTATTTTTCACAGTATTACCTGAACTACATCGAAGAAGAATAAGAGGAAATTTAAAAGCGCTAAAATAAATAAAGGGTTAAGTAGTAACAATTAACTTATTGTTCGAAGTATACGAAACATAGCTAGCGTTGATAAGTATTTAGTTCATATAAAGCAACAAAATCATTTTCACGAGAACGACGTTGCGGGTTACAACTAGTGTGGTAATACAATCAATTTTTTGTACTAAACATTTTTTTTTCTACTTTTCTAGGTACTTGTCGTATGATACCATTTTTTATTTACTTGACACTTATCGTTGTGTTTATCGTTTATTAATGCCTATGTACTATTATGATGTACTTACTATATTACTGTAAGGTTACAGCAAAATCCGCTGAGTAGTTTTTGCATCGAAGACTAACGAACATCCATCTAGCGTCACAAACTTACTTATGTATAATATACGTACGATATCTAAAACATCTTGTAGTTCAGAAGAATATAATGGTTTATTATCTAAGACATTTATCAAATATTTAGAATATTATCTAATGTAAACAATAATAACCTCAAAAAAATATTATAAATGTCAATTTGACTTGACTGGTTTTATTTGTTACGATTTCACAACATAGTTACTCCACCGATAATCCACTGATAAATATTACATTTTGTATACACGTTGTAAGGAGAACAAAAAAATAATATAGACTCATACATATGAAGTATTCATCGCGGCGGGAAAAGCATCAAATGTAAGGCGAACGAAGACACGAGCAAAATGTAGTAATTCCATAAACCCTCGAAAACTTTTATTATGAGCAATTACCATTACTAAGCTTCTTTCAAACATATATATATTCGTTTGAATCACCGAATTATTTTTCGAATAAAGCAAAGGATATAAACTACAAAAATACCTATCACATACCGAAATTTCAAAAAACGTAACGAACGTAAAAATGATACTGCAAGGCTTAATATTACATTTTTAATTTATAGAGGCCAAGCTTAAACATTTGAACACGTGTCATGCTTAGTTGAAATCCGTTATCGGGAACGACTCTCAAAGGATTTAATTTCCCGTCTGGAAAATGGAAAATCGATTAGTTTGATTTCCGCCGTCGTCGGGCACTGCCGGAGGGTCGATAGTTTCCGTTGTGGTCCGTGCCAAATTAAATAAGACACGCCAGTTAATCTAGCTAGTAATAATTTAAAATTTACATTGTACTCTCTGGTCTCGTTTCGTTCGGATTGCTTAGGTTTCGTTAAATCAATTATTCGAGGACGATAAGCTTTTGGAGCTTTTAGAGATGGTTGAAAGGAGGTTATTATTGAATGAATAACTAGTTGGTAGAGTACATGTACCCAACTAGATCTCTACCAACATGCTTATGGTGAGGAACCAGACACAGTGACTGTATTATAGTTTATTACGTTTCGATGTCAGACAACTGCCGAGAGGCTTGATGATATAAGAGTGATGATGAATCGTAAACAACTCGATGGTTGCTGTTTTTTTATATTTTATTGTATTTACCATTGGATACTCAGGCCTACTAAAATAAAAATAAAAAGGACACATGTCTTCAACTCACACGAGGTACTATTGAAAACTATAAAAATGATAAAATATTTATATAAACGATACACGTGAACAATATACTACACTGGTTATGACGCCTTTTCCGAAGAGTTGGTATTATGCAGACGAACACATGCATGGTGACATACGAATATACATACAATGTCCAGTTCGGAGCAAGTTTTTTTTTTTTTTTTTTTTTTTTTTCGAACTGACCTACACTGCCGGCTTATTACGCCTTCACAGTTCCACCGGACTACTAAGGGGAGCGCTTAGGGCACTCACCCGATTGTTTTTAGGCGAAACATCTCAAGGGCACTCGGTGCACCTCGGCTTGAGCTGTCGCCGGATTCCCGAACTAACTAAGCTAGCTAAGCTATCTATCCATACAATACTCATATATGAATTCGTGAAAAATGCATGTGTGACCATGCATGTTTCACGAATGTATATGTGTATTTGGTATCTGACTACTGTGTTATGTGACCTATTTCAGTCCGAAAAGGGCAAAAAAACAGCCCACCACTGAGTGCCTAGATGTGCAAGAGTGTGGGGTGATCGTGTAAGTGTAGAACATGTGTAAATCACTGTATTCGCGCGAGTAACATACTCGAGGGCTCCACACCGAGGGACTACCTAGGCTCGAGCTGTTACAAGAAAAATCGCGACGAGTGTGCGGGATCGAATCTTCACCCCCCGCTCACGGAGGCGTGAGCAGAGAGAGTCGCGGGCGTGGGCGCAAGCACGCATCTTTTGAGAGGGAATCGAACTAAAAAATAAAGTACAACGGCACGGTGCCGATTTAACTAAATAATTACGTAACAAATCCTAATATATCGGTCTATTATGTATGAACACGCGGGTTCGATCTGATGTTTTGATTTACGCGAATTTATTTATGCGCGGCGCGGGTTAATTGCTGTACCGTGGTCGCGACGGCCGGGAAAGCGGAGATAGCGTTTAAGAGCCCGAGCTCAGACGTACTATTAACTAACGCGTTAAATGCGATTATCTCTTGTACATCGTGTACCAAGAGTAAGCGAGCTATCCAGTCTATACCGGAGGTCGATGCTGAAACCGCGATAGGTGGCGCAGGAGTGGACAGAGCCTTTGGGGGCTGGGGCTTGGCTTTAGGAGCCGAGGGAGCTGGCGGGGAAGGCCTTACGCGCCAGGAGAGCGCGCTCGGCGGAGTAGCGGATGCTGCCGGCGCACTGGAGGTGCCCGGCAGTTCGGGGAAAGCCTTCTGGCTTTGTATGGGCGGAGGCGGAGGCCGATTCGTCCGAGTCGGCGGGCCGTGCGCCCTGGACCGGGTCGCACGACCGCCGCGACGGTGATAGGTCGAGCGAGGCGCACGGGGACACCCGCGATAGTTCGCGGTATGACCCGTTTGCTCGCAGAGGACGCAGCTCGGAGGCTCGACGGATTCGGGAGTGCGGGGGCACTCCTTAGTGGAATGATCCCCGAGACACTTGACACACCTGGGACGCAGGTGGCAGTGTCGGGCGGAATGACCGTACACCTGGCAGTTGTGACACTGCGAGGGTACCTGGGACTTGCGAGGAAGCTCGACGTAGACAGGGGACAGGCCGCAAACTGAGTTGAGGCTGAAAATAGCCTTGCCTTCCAAGGAGCGGTCCAGAGTGACCAACACCAAGTTGAAGGGGGCCTTCGTACGGGGGTGGCGCATGCGCTGCACGCTCCGGACTGGGAAGTCCTGACCGTTCAGGCAATCGCAGATGTCGTATTCGGTGAGCTCAGAGGGAACTCCCCGAATGACGACACGGAGGCGGCGCTCTTCCTCGAGCGCGTGGGTGAAGAAAGGGAGCTTACGCTCCCTGAAGTATTTGGTGAGCTCGCGATGCTCATCGGGGGTCGAGACACGAATAGAAATGCCGGCAACAGTGTTGACGGCAGACTTGTAGACGATTTCCTTCGACTTAAGGTCTTCAGAAATCTCTACCCATCGAGCTTTGTCACGGAAGGTGACGGGAGGCGGTAGGCGTGGCTTCTTAGCCGCGACCGCGGGTTCCGCAGCCGAGGCTCGAGCCGAATTCGCGGCAGAGGGCGTGGGAGAGGCTCGGGGCACCCGAGCGCCACCTATATTGGGCTGCTTTGGGGTCGGACGTCCCGCAGCAGAGTCGCTATCGGTCTGAATCGCGGCGCGTGGGCGTTTACCGCGGCGCGTGACGGTTGTGAAACCGTCGTCATCGGCGGGCGTGGTCGCGGGCGCAGGCACGGTCGCGGGCGCAGGCACGGTCGCGGGCGCAGGCACGGTCGCGGGCGCGGTCGCGGGGACTGTATCGTAGTCCATGTCCGAGTCGTCATCGGAATCGAATTCCGAGAGCCTCGTGAACGGGTCGTCCGGGAGATTCGCGAAAGGGTTCGCGAAGAAACAACGCGGTATCTTACCGGGAGGGTTGCGCGCATAGACTTTCCGGAGTCTGTTGTATTCCGTGACGAGATTCGGGTCTTCCTTTTCGACGAACATGTGGAAGCGCAACAGTTCTTCGAGGTGGACGGTATCATCAACGGCCGGAAGGGCCGGATGGGCACGCGGGGTCGCGGGGGTAGACATGACTAACCTCCCTGCCTGAGGGGCAGGGGGGTGCGCCTAATTCAAATCTAACGGACAATCCGTGTCCGGGCCAAAGGGAAAACGCGACGCGACGCGAACGCGAATCTTCTCTTCAAAACTGCACACGGCGCGGCGCGAAGAACGACGCTCTGCACGGCACACGACGCGCTGCACGACTCTCGAAGCGCAGCACGAGGCACGACGCGTAGCACGGCGACTCGACGCACTGCAAACAGTGTGCACGGCTTCGCACCGAAAAGTGCGGTTTAAATGGTGCACTAATGGAGGTGCACCGTCGCTCTGAAAAGAGCGTACGATCGACAGTAGCCGCTCGAACACACTAAACTTCCGGACACACACGAAAATATCCGACAACTGCGCGCGAGTTGCCGAACTAACGGACCGTCAGAGCTGCGAGCGGGCGCGTGCGCACTCGGCCGCTGCTCCCAGTTCCTTTTTCGTTCGGAGCAAGTATATTGCAAAATAAAATGAGGAGACCGCAAATAAAATAAACACTGTATAATGTATTCTATCTCATTCTCTGGCATGTTTAATCCTATGGATGTATATATTTGTCTCTTTTTAATGTCGCTTTTTCGTTTCATCGTATTTCAAATAGGGACAAGGCTTAAGAAGTTTTCACGTCAAAAAAGAAGACGTACACAGTTTATCAAATTCTTGAATATATGTAAGATACTTGCAACATTGTTTAAATGGTATTTGCGCAACTTACCGAATAACTTAACAACCAGAGTCGAATCAATCTGAAACAGTAAAACATTTTAAAATTATTATTATTGTTTTCAATTCAATTTTTCGGTTACATACACTTAAATTCTAAAAGCAATAATACAATTTCTTATATTTATTCTAAAGAAAGATTGTTAAGATATTTTAAAATAGAAAGACCACATTCATTTCGAATATATGAATTTGAATCTTATTATAAAACTGAAGGAAACTTCCCAACCAAGTTTATATAATTGAATTAGAAAAATAATTGTAAATAATTGTTAGCATAAATTAGGTGTATAATGATTTTACTTTCAGTAAGATATGTTAATATTTTGATTACTATTTAGATTAATTTATAGCTTAATATTTCAATACCGTAATCATATCTAATATTATAAATGTAAATGTGAGATTGTTTGTTTGTTTGATATTCTAATGACCGTGACCATTTCGGTCCCAAGGTGTGAGGGTGTATTCCCCGCTAATGACGAGCGTTGCGATGGTGGAAAGTTTGTGTATTCAAAAATGACACAAGTTAATCATATTTTGTTTCTTTATTTTGAACAAATAAACCGAGAACCGTATGTGTGTTTGTTATAATTTCCTATTTCCTATTGTATAATTGTATTGGTTAAATTCTTTTCTTTTTGGTTTATATGCCAATGGTGTGACATTTTGAATGAACTGTTAATAGCTGGCAGGGTAAAAACTTGGATGGACGTTACTTCGCACTTCCGCTTAGAATCGTTTGGCTGCTATCACGGCTTACTAAAACAGATAACGGTTGTGAAACATTGAAATATAATTAAAAGGCGTCGCTGGTAGGTAGTTAAATTCGATGTTGGTAGATGGTTGGAACCAGTAGGAAGGAGTAAGACGTGACCAAACAATTCTAAGGTGAAGTGCGAAGTACCATCTAAAATAATTTTTAATGATAGATTTCCGCAAAGTAACGCCTTATGTCAACCAAATAGCTGGCAAGGTAAGGATATTATATCATCTAACTTAGTTGGATTAACTTTAGTCAAAAGTAGTTGCGTTATGATTAGCAAAAGCTAGTTGCTCGCCCTGGCTTCACACGGGTGTACTAACAATGAAAAGATGATAAAATCTTCCCTTTACGATACAGCTATGTAATGAAATAAAATGGCAATAATTATGAATTAATGTCAATTTGTTTTTTAAACTATTTTTTTTACTTTTCCAACATTTTTTTATAAACATCTTATCCTGATAATTAGAAATACAACGAAAAAGAATTAGCCAATTAAGTGCAATTGTTCTGAAGTAATGCTTTTACATGCATTCGCTACTAGGTGGCGCTTTATCACCTCAACTTGAGTACTCTGTTCAACCTTTCCTAACGAACGTTGTTATGATCGATATGAAATAGTTCGACAATATTCTTTTGGTTATAACTTATCTGCTAAGAAGAAAGAGACAAAAGTCTAAGAAAGCAAAAATATTATTTATGTATCTCCCACGTAACACTTATACGAGTATTTACTTTAGACAGACTTATTACCATTTCATATTAAATTTCATAATTCAAGGTCGTCCATTGTGTTAATTTGAAACGGACGAAACGCCTCCGAGCTTGATTAGTCACAAGTACATGCAATATAGACGGTCTCGGTTGTAATTTTCTAATATTTCATCCAATGCAACGCTCGACGTTCGTTTAACTTGTCAACGGAGAATTAAATTGAGATTTAGCATAAAGTTGACATTTTAACAAGCTTTTAATAAGTACACGAACTATAAGGAGTAAATTACAGATATAGGATGAAATAACTTCTTTCCGTTTTCTGGTAGCTGCACTTGAGAGTCTGTCCTCTTCTAGGTCTAGCGTGGTTACCATCTTAGACTACATCGTCACTCACCATCAGGTGAGATTTTGGTCAAACGCTAAAAACTATATATTAACCAAAATATTACACATAGTGAGTTATTTGTTAAATATAGCAACCGTCTGCGACTTCGTCTGCTTTAAATTACAATATAAAACTCAAAAACGTAGTAAATTTTTGTAAAATCAATAGACTAAGAATCTTCTCTATGAGAAACAATGAAGCCTTTATTCATTTGTCACATTCCCAAAAAATATAAAAAAAAATCATCTATAATAAAAATAAAAATCGGAACTTGAAAACAGCGTCTTCTATTGGATTTTACTTATAACTAAGAATTATAAAGTGACCCTATAGACACAAGAAAAAAATTCATTAGAATCGGTAAAGTATGATAGAAGAAGAATAATTATAAATACACACAAATACACCGGAATTTTATAAATATATAATATTGTTATTAATACACTTTGTTCCTTAAAAAAGTTATTGTTGTATATAAAAAAAAATTTAACCTATCGTAGTTTAGTCTATTAGTAGTAGTTACTTTATCACATTTCTGATTCTCATCGTTTCTTGATATGTATGAAACCTCCTTTGCACTATTAACAAAATGGCGACTTCATTCGTTCTACATATAAAGTCCACAAAAATAAACCGTGAAACAAGTATAATAATAAAATAAATCAGACGTCTAGTAAATATTATCTTATTTCACGATAAATTGAGTACTACAATTATTTGTTTGCTATATTTTGTGTCAGTAATTCTCTCAAATATTGTAAGAGGATTAGAAAAAAGAAACTAAGTTGCTTAATTGTGTTATTTTGAAATAGTGTTTTACCATAATATTGTTAACATAAACATGCATAATAATTCCGGATATTTCCACAACAATATCATTATAATGAATAGCCACGTAACAGGAGTTACGTAAAAAAGATGTCGGAATCGATTATCTTCAGTGTCAGAGGTCGAGGAGAGAGTTTTTACTGCTTCTATCAATTTACGGTTAATTTGGAAATTATAAGATACCTTTGTTGCTCGTTAAAAATAAACAAATATTTAATGATATCGTTTATTCCTAGCAATAATAAGCTGAACTATGAATAAAAGAAAATGTCGAATCGTTTTTTAGTTTTTCTTTTTGTACTTCATAGGTTAGCGTTTGACCACAATCTCATCTGATGTTAAATGATGATGTGGTCTAATATAGTAGTCACGCTAAACCTAGAGGGGAGACCAGCTCTTAAGTGCAGCTGCCGGAACACATCACCACCTGGTGATGTGCACCTGCACAAGCACCTGCTTGGCAACAGATGTTCAACTAGAGGATTGTAGCTAGCCAGGCGGGGTTAGAAAAAGCCCTACCACCATGCTATAATGTCATCACGATGTTTACGTTCGTCGAAAGCTCCGACTCAGTTGCTAGGATGCGAACCTACGTACGTCAACGCTGTGTGCGTATACGCTATCAACGATACCATCGTCGTGCGTAAATATTATTGGACGAGACTTTTAGTTGAGTATTGGTAAATAAAAAAAAAAAACTTTATTTATTTTAAGAAGGTGTATGGATATTGGAAGTGAGCTTCGATGTATATCCCTTAAACCTACACTTCAGTTGGAAGCCCTAAACATAGTTCTGGGCACCTAACTAGCGGAGACGTTGAACCAGGCAACTGCAGAGTCAAAATCCATGGGATGCTAACAACTTCGTTTCTCTAAATATTGCCACTTCCACGATTTCGACGAGCCTAAAGCCAATTAATTTGTTATAATACATTCAGCGGTTTCAGCTACAGCGTGTGCCAAAGAAATAGACTTGTACATAGATACGTGTAATCGAAATACGTTACTCTGTTTCTGCGTAATTGGGTGATAAAAACGTCTGAAATGTATGAACACGCAGATACAGACCAGCTAATGATAGCAGTAAAACAAAAATGCATTCACAAATTTAACCGTGTGTGATTTACTGGTCAAAATATTGAAATTAATCAATAGGCAAGGGTATTAAAGATTGTTATCTTGCATGTTCAAAAATTGAAAATGTAACTTTAATTGTCTCGCTGATAAAAATACTTGAACTTTTAATTGGTATATAAAATGGTTATTCATTTATTATTTGACATAAATAAGAAAGTTAGTTTTTATGTAATCAAGTTTTATGGTTACATTAAATTATTTTTTGTTAAAGTTGATTTTGTATTTTATTTCCATAAGAACTTTACAGCACAATCGTGCTATTTTAAATACATATAAATAAAATTACAAACTGCCAATTATGAAGTAATGCGTTTTACATTTCATATAACGAAAGATTAAGTGTATGAGATTGTTTGGAATATTGTGTAATAATTAGTTTTACGTGTGTATGCGGGCGTATGTGTGTTTGTGCGTGAGTGGGTGGTGTGTGTGTGTGTGTTGCGGTTTATTTTTGTATGTTTGTTTTGAATGAGTTTGTTTCTTACCCTTTCACGCCTGAACTACTCAACCGATCTTTATGACATTTTGCATGTATTTAGTCAGGAGTACTGAAAAAGTGGTAGGATATCTTTCATCCAGAGGACAAGTACAGTTCTCGTGGGATAAGTAATATAGATTTCTATATTAACGCGAGCGAGAGTTTTACTATAATTTGAACTAGATGGCGCCGTGCTTTAAATTTTATATTGCATTTTAACGGAGATGGAATAGTCAACGATTGGTAATATATTATTATAGTTATATATGTAAGTAGATATCGAACGCGACTTCGCAAACGTTGATGTTGATTTGATCTATCCCTCGGGAATAGTATTTTTGTCTTGATGTAAGTATCCTATGCCTATTTTTAACCCACTGACATCATGTATGCAAAACTCAACAATTATCTGTTGAATAATTAAAGCGTAAAAGCGTAACAAGCAAACGAATTTACTTTCGCATATATGATATTTAAAAAAAGTAAAAAACGTAACACAGTATGGATTGTGTGTACATTAAATGTGCTTAATTTGAAATTAAATTATCGTGTCCTCGTGTTCCTTATGAATAAAAGCAAAATAGTTTTGCTAATACTTTTTTAATTATAAATTTATAGGCATTCTCATCAGCCAGTAGAAAAACAAAACTAAATCCATTTTGGTATTCAGACATGGAACTTGTTGATTAAATTTGTTTCAATGAACAAACTGAGAATGAGTTCCCGAAATTAATCAGTGAATAGGAGGAGGATCCTGTTTGAATAAATGAAGAAACAGATAATTGTACGATTACTTAAATTATTAATAAGCTGATTATTATTTACCGGAATAAACGAAAATGTTATTTTAGATGATAATTAAATATTATTAATTCTCTGAATTATCAGTTTATTTACCTATACTGTTTAGAAATGAAGATTACAGTAGATGTGTACGTACAGTAGTTCAATTTTGTTCTGACCACAATTGTTTTTTGTTACCATTAAAAAGAAGCATAAACGAACATTGATAGATATAAACCTATTAGGTTTCACCTTAATCTATATAAATAAAATGATAGAATAAAAACGAATGGATAGATTTAAATCAATATTTAGTATCACTGCTTAGTAATTTGGTCCTTAACGAAAAAAAATAATAATAACATACGTTTAATATAAAGTGATTAGACTTAAAATAAGCTATGATATTTGTAAGTACTACGTCTTCACCTCTGTATATCTTTTTGCCTTGAAAAAGTGGGGCAAGCGGTGAGGTACGCATGCGCAGGACATCGCAGACGAAGTCACGGGAATCACCACTTAATTAATAAAAGTTGATTAATATTTAGAAATAATTAGAAATTATTGATATTTTTTTTCTTATCTTTCAGTGTTTGTTCGTTCTCACCGATTGTTAGTAGTTAATTCAGCTAAATATAGTAAATGAATAACCTAACTATATTGCTAACAATATAGTAAGATACACCGATAAATAATCAACGACATGAATACTTGATAATAATATGCGATTGAAGCAATGATGCCTCAGTTGATAGTGTGTACGGATACAACGTTGGAGGACGTAGGTTTGAATCCTAGCAACTGAGTAGCAACAAGAAAAACATTGTGATGAAACCATGGCATGGTGGAAGGGCTTTTTCTAGCTACCACCCTAAAGTTGAAAATGTATTCTGGCCGCTGCACTTGAGAGCCAGTCTCCCTCTAGGTTTAGTGTGACTTACCATCTTAAACCACATCATCATTTAACATCAGATAATATTGTGATCAAACGCTAACCTATAAAGTATACATTTTTATTTTTATTTTAAATGTAGCCAATCAAATTATGTTTTTTATTAAATTACCTCAATATTCGTAAAAAAAATCAGAATCGTACAAACAACCTATCAACAAACAAACAAATCCTACTTATGTATAATAATAATATAATAGAATTTCATAGTAATATTGTAATTCTTACCGATCAAATTGTTGTAGACGTTTCTAATATAATATGTGTTGGACTCAATACCCTTACTAAGGGCACACCTGTCGCGAAACTATTTCCGTAAAATCCCTTCCCGTTTATTATGTGTACGCTTTTGTGTACTATTCGCTTTACTCTATCGTGGCGAACGGAAGGTTACTTACTCCATTCACACAATTATTATATTTAAATGTGGTTCCACTGAAGTGAATGTAAGCATTTCCTAATATTAATTGTAATATAAGCGCTGTTGTAAATAATATAGGTCCTACTACTGGCCGATAACGTAATACTGGTACTTTTGTTCCATCAAAAGTGTGAACTCAAAAAACGTTATTAAAAATATTCCTTCTAATGTCTTTCAATTTCAATTAAACTGATTCTATTAAACTCCCATTGACTGTGCACATCAGACTTTTATACCTAAACACCTTATTGTGAAAGTAATTCGTTAAAACTTGTGCATTAGTTTCAAAAGGCTGAATTGAATGAAACACCGGGAATCTGACTTCCACTCTGAAAATTTTAATGAGAAATTCGTATCTCACTGCTTTTGAAACAGCCACGGAGGGCGGCAATCTCTTGCGTCAATTTATTCTGTCTCGTCTGAAGTTTCAACTGTTTCGATAGAATTCCTTTCGACGGCGTCTTATTTGTCTGTCGGCTGGTTCAAATTAAAAGATAATGTGTTTAAGTTTGGCCATTTTGAAGTTCGCTCGGTGGTACAGATTGAAGTTATTACCTGGCAGTGGGGACGGCTACGCGGACGGTGGCTCGCTAATGTTAAAACTCTACGATTTATTCCATGCCCAGATGCCAACAATTACTATGATAAATTACATTTGAGCGTCGCTATAAATTTTTATAACTTTTACCGAGACTTTAAGATTTGTTTTTCTCTTTGGTTCAGTAGGGACATCTTAAAAATGTTCTTCAATAACATAGCACCGTGGGTTAGGGTTTATAGAAATGACGATACAATTTTGGAGTTGGCTTGATTTATTGTGGAATTCACTTTTTTAATAATCTAACAATAGCAACTGGATAACAAGAACCCCTTTGCGAACATAATATATAAATACTAAATCGCAAACAAGCATCGGGTAGTGTCATTAATGCGGCTTTTTTTGTGACATCGCGATATAACTGTACAAAGACTTTTTACATCGCCATCTATTGAAGCACAAGCGACTTAACACCATGCGTTACTTTTTTATGTACATAAATGATTTATGTAACGGTTTTAAAATGATTTAGATCTGCTGATTGGAAAGTTATTCAATAATAAAATTCTATTGATGATCGTTATATATCATATTTCCTATAAAATAATGATTTTTGGAATAAAAATTATCAATCACAAATATCAGGTTATTTTTCTACAATAAAACGTCAGAAGTTTCTTTGCATTCTCTGTTTATTTGATAGAATTTTTGTTTTTAATCTACATCACTTCTAAAATGATGTCATTGACTTGAATTCAACTTGCAGATTCAATTATTTGTTCATTAGGTTCTACAATATTTTTATGAAAATTTTTATACTTTACTAGCCCTTGGGAACAGTCCCTATTTTCTAGATGAAATGTACCATATGTCCCTTTTTGCATCACTAATATCATCTATACAAAATTTAATAACGATTGGTGCAGTAGTTAAAATGTAATGTGAAAATGTAACAAATAAACAAACTCACACTCGTTTTTATAATATAAATTGGAATTAAATAAAATAACTCAAAATTCAAGTTATTCGATATTATATTTATATATCGGAGAATATTTTTAAAGGAACCCTGATTTTATAACGACCGCATAGCGTTCTATGTATGAGGAAGCTAGTATCACGTCAGATTTAATAAAACCATTAGCAAAGTGACGCGTGCTTCGATCCGCGTGACGTGCTCTCACGTACCATTCACAAACTCAGTTCTTTTTTTTTACAATCCTTTTGACAAGTTTCAAAGAATTAGTTACACACGATTCTGGACGCTAATGCACTCAGTGTTCCGCCTTTGTTCCGTACAATATCAGACGTCCTTAATTATGAAAAAAAGACGTATTGAATGTTAAGTGAACATGCGTGTTCAATTGAATCTTGTGTATGATTCACGTCTAATTATAATTTAGTTAAAATTCAGATCATTTATTTAAATAGAATGTTACGGAATAAAAGGTAATCGAAACAGGTACGTTTATGTTTGTACGCCTGCGATGAGTATGTGTTTGAGCAGATAAATTACCTAATTATTATTATTTTTTATATATCTAATCTAAATTTATTTTATTTCAATTATAAAAAAAAAACCGCCTTTGGTATTGGTTTACATATTTCGGGGTATATGTATATAAATAAGTGAAACTACGAGTCAGCTTAAGAGGTAGGTAGTTAAATAGTCTGTCTGTTCACCTATATTTTAATCCTTACTAATATTATTAATTCGAAATTGAGTTTGTTTGTCACGTTTTCACACATTAATTACGTAACCACCCTTTATGAAATTTACCATGCACGTTAGACCGGCAAAATATCGATGGGAACCCTGATATGCATTTACAAATATTTGTGAGTTCGTATACATTTAATATTTTCTATTAGTAACACTATATGAAGCCACGGAAAGATAATATAATGACAAAGCCTAAACACGAGAGCAATGTTCGTATAGTGTTATCGTATCTGGAAAAAATAGAAAGATGTGGAGCTTCGTAGGATGACATGGAAACTATGTCCTTCGGAAAAAGATCTAAAGCAGCGGGATACTTACATGTTGGTACTACATCTTGTAGTACCAAATAGTTCATTCCTCAAAAAAAAAATTTTTTTGTTAAACAAAACAGATCAGATAAATATACAAGCAGGAAGTTAAACAAAAGCTGGAAATGTTGCTTATAAAATAAATCCAGATTATATTACGGTATGGCTTATATTTACCACATACTCGTATAAGGTAATGAAACTGGATTCTTTAGACTGGTTAGATAAGTCCACAACTGTTGATGTGTGGATGAAAGCGGTCCGGTCTGGTGATGTCGTGCAAATGTTAGTTCAAGTAAGCGCTTGTCAAACGTTTTACAACATATAATTTATTTTAATTCAAATCCATTTAATATTTATGTATATAGGTACTATTATATTTTTTATACGAGTCTATATTACTAATGCATTGTAATGTAAAATTGGTTTTATTATAATTCGGTTAACAATTTTTTTTTTCTGTTCGTAATAAGTGGAAAGATCTTACATAAGTTTTATAACAAAACAGAACTCGTGTTTTTTTTTGGTTTTGATACATTTAAAAAGTTACATTAAATTGAAAATACATTTTTAATCAAGTGACGAGGATCTGTTGACAGTTACCGAACAAACTCGAGGAATTTATTTCTACTAATTGTCACATGCAGCTAATACAGTGTTTTAGTGATCACACATGTACAAATCGTTTATATTATACTACCGTGTAGTTATTTTAACATAATGACGTCACAAACAGCATAACTAGTGGTGGCACGTTTATAGTTGCGCGATTCTTTTCATACAATTTTTCATATTTTTTCATATATATATATTTTTTAATTTTCACTGATTTTTGTAAAGGCTATAAATATATTTTATGACTGCGTTTTAAAATACATAAAAATATAATATATCTTTTTCAAGAACTTAATTATATATTTGTTTCATAATATGCCAAGAAGCTTTTTTATTTTATTCGAAATTGTATTTCTTACTGTGATATAAATTATTCTGACAATATTTTCGTCACGTCTTTGGTCAACGCATCGATCAAAGTAAATTCAAATCCTATAACTTGGTTAAGCTTTTAAGAAGAAACAATTAGTGATAAAACTAGAATCTGGAAGCAGACGATTTGTTCCACCTTTCCAAATTTAGCGATTTATCGTTTTAGGCCACATCGAAAGTAAACATGCAGTGAAACTGCAGTTCAAAGCTAAATCTTTAAAGTGATTTTTTTTTTGCGAACTTGTATGTTGTAGCTAGAGTCAAGCGAGTATTCAAATGTATATTACCACCATAATATTTTCCATTTCCATTTCCATTACTTCAGATTAATTGAACGTGTTCCTAGAAACATCATCGTTTGTATTTACTTTTATAACACTTTAAAATTAATGAACACTTTCGAAATAGGCATGCGGAAAAATACTTAGAAAAATGTTTGAGAATCTCTGTTCATCCCGGAAAGAAGTTTGAGACGAGTGACACAGCTGTTTGTCTCAGATTAACTGTCACTGGAAACGAGATTAAAAACATTTATTAACGTCGTGTGTGGTTATATAAGATAACTACTCGTTTATAAGACTTCTCCTTAAATGGATTTCATATCGATCTGTCAATCATTCAAGCTGCGAAGTTAAGATGTATTAATCGATTAGATCCAAATAAATAAGTAAGAATATTTTAATTACCTTTGTCGCTTTTCAGTTATCCGCTTTGAAATTATTTTCGAGTAACTATTTGTCTTTCCTGTAAGAAGGTTTTATGTTTGATGTCATTTCTACTCAAATTGTTCCATATCTATGATATACATATATCTACTCTACTCTTGTGATCTCTCCTATGATGACAAACTTGTTGTGCCGTCCCTACTTAGTTGGGATAAGGGTAAGAACATGATGATGACACTACTTCCATGATATCTATCTGCTAATTTACATACAATATCCATAGATTTTATTTACAATAATGCGTATGTCCTTACAGTACAGAATATTAAATAATCATTATCACACCAGCCTATAAAAGACCCACTGCAGAGTCATAGGCCTTCGCCCGAAGGAAGGTATGAAAATAATCACCACGCCAGCTCACGATATATTAGCGATTTCAGACTTCGATAAATCCATAGTTCTATATTTTCTTATATACGAGTACGGTAGCATTACAAGAATATTTCTCATGTTCAGATTTCTTGATGATGTTTTTCCCTCATCGTCACCCGAGTGTGTTTCAGATTTTAATTAATACAAATACGCTAATTCTGAAATATATGTGGCTATATGTCAGAGTTTGAACTTGTTCACATCGAATTGACACTTCACTGGTCACAAACTAAGCGATCATTACGACTTTTTTTGTAATAATTTAATAATTTTAATACTGTACGTAAAAATATAGCTTTTAATATTATACATGGATTTCAATACTTTCTCATAAAATGTGTGTCATTTTATTTTTGTATAATAAAATTCAAAAGAGGGGTGAATAGGTAAATCTTTCAGTTTCTTTAAAAATATCTCTAATGTATTCAGTATTTCAGAGAAGAATTTTAAAGTCTTATTATTTTTAATGATTTTCTTTACATGGTAAGACGTAATTTACTAACATTAAAAAGCAATATCAATATCCATATCACAAGACATTTTTATATATTATGAGTATTAGTCGTTTAAAATTTATAAAAAAGATAATATAACATTATGCGTACACGCAGTTACTAGTGCGCGTTGAACTCTTTTCCATTATAGAGAGCGATCACAACAATTTTTTGTCAAGACCATAATGTACCATGGTTACGCAAGTGTCATTGCGGTCATTTGCATTAGAAATACTGAGTAATCGGCATTGCAATAAACGTTGGATAACTATTGAAAAATGCCTTGACAGTCGAGTTGTTATTACAATATGTATACGGGCTACTGACTCGATATGCGTTTTAAATAGCGTTTTATGTAATTTTACTTTATGATTTTTTGTTAGATCATAAATTAAGCGCCTGTATATAAGTGTTTGTGCTTATTGCATACTACCTGATACGCATGACTTCGTCTGCGTTGTCATGCGCATGCGCAGCACAGGGCTTGGCTCACCTTTCCACGAGAAAAAAAAGACTGAAATCGTAGTTTCTTAAACTTTAATAATACTAAATAATAATCTTTTAGATAATGGTCAATTATCTAAGATGAGAAACCACAAAAATTTTATAGAAACATATCCAGTAATTTATCAGTAATGCGCGCGCAACAGCTGACCTCTATAATTTTATTAAAATAGATTTACTAAAAAGAAAAACTTAACATTATGTTACTTAATATTTTATACTAATATTTCTGAATAATACAATAGCTGTCCTTTAAGCATCATCGGTTTTTAACTATTTTGCACCTTGTCATTATTAAATATCATCAACCACAACCGCTGACTTTAAGTATCGTGCCTTTAAAAAGGATTTTGTTTAGACTGACATTCGGGTCAAGGAATAATATATAAATCTATGGGTAAGCTCATAAAAGTTTATTCAAATGACATCATAGACATTATGAACAATAACGTGTGCGAAGTTGTATAATAACAATATGTATTATCTATCTACATATTCAACTTTATATATATATATAATGTAAATTATATAACTAAAAAGTCACCGAAATGTGGGCTTACTTACTAGCTACAGTATGGCTAAATACTAGAGTGGACATTACTTTGCATTTCCTTCTAGAATTGATTGGACGCTGCCACGCTTCACTTTATTTGCTTGACGTGTACCTGAAATAGCATCAGAAAGAGCTAAACATTAGTAACTGAAATAACAAAAAGTAATAATATGCGTCGTTGGTTGAATCCGATGTTGGCGGATGGTTGAACCTATAATTTTGCCTTTTATATTTCATAGTTACATATCAACAGTGTCCAGCGATGACATCTACTAACATCTGGTTCAACCAACCAATTCGGTTCAACCAACGACGCGTTTATTACTCTTTAATTGGTTACTAATATTTCGCTCTTTCTATTACCAGTTTTCTGATTTAGCTTTTTCAGGTATACATCACGAAAATTATATAAAACGTTTTTTGTTGCACTGAGAGGTGTCGCAGCGGCCATTGAATTCCAGGTGGAAGTACATAATGACATCCACTTTAATATTTAATAATATATTTCCATATTAATCAGTCGTTCTAAATATATCTTCTTTATAATAAAGGCGTGTAATAAAACAGTGCAATATAATTTTAAGTATTTACTGCAATCCTTGACTATGCTAACCAACTTAAAGAGAACCGTAGTCCTAAGCTCTATAATAGGTTGCTACTCCAGTGAACTGAGTCGGTATATTTTATGTATAGTATTATGCATTGGCAAGTTTATCTTTTGTACCGAAACTTTGCGACAGCAGTGAATGGCTATGATGCTTCCACTGTCGAACCTAGCGCAGATTCTACAATTCGTAATTTACTTGCTTTATTTTTTACAGTAGTGATGTCTTATTGAAGATATACAATCACAGGGAATATAACATTTTATAGAAAAATGAATATGAAATAGTGAATAGTCAGATCTGAGATCGCACAAGCTTTGTACTGAAGGGAAAACCACAAAAATAGTCACCAAGAAGTTTCATAAAGAAATAATAATGTTCCTGAGGAGTAGATGAAAATTAAATATACGAAAATATTCTAAGTGTGAGTTTGTTCATTTGATTGTTGCACTGCCACGCCTTAGCTATTGAACCGATCATCACAAGGCTTGCATATTTGTTTTCAGGAGTATAGAAAAGGACATAGAGTACATTTCAATCAGAAAATAGTACTATTTCCTAGATCAAATCTGCTTTAATTATATCAAAGCCACTGGTAAAAGCTGTTGATATTATATAAAAAAAGGAAGTTATAATACATGTAAAGGAAATAGGAAGTCCGAGTAAAAATATACTTCCGTTAAACCTCGTGCTTATTAATGACATGTTTCGAGTGTAAAATATCTCTAATCGATGTAGAATTGTATCGTTAAATAGGCAGAAGATCAATTATCTCATCTGGTTTTATAAACAAAGAAATACAGTATTATATAAGAACGCAGATAATGTCGAAGTTATATAAAAATGTTGTAGAAATAATAAGGCCCTTGCTTATAATTGAACATTAGTTGATGCGTTAATCCGACGTAATAATCGGTAGACTCTGCTGTCACAGTCTACTTAATCACACGGGTACAAATGAACATAAAAGTGTTCATAACTATAATAATAAACATCGACACAGTTTTATTTTTACAATGAGGCACTATTGAACTTTTAGCATTAAATATTGTTACAGTAAAAAAAAACTGAGTAATAGTAATTATTGTTATTAATTGAAAATAAAATATCTAAAGTTTTCTATTAATAGTCATTTCATGAACATTTAAATATTTTGTGACTGCTATGGGTTAGATCCTAGATATTATACATATAAATGAATTACTAACAGTTACATTAACGCACAAACCCAAACCAAAGAGGTTTAGAACATTGAAAATTTGCATACGGGTTTCTTTTGTTATGTAGGCGTGTACTAAGGAAGAAATTTTATAAATTTCACACCCAAAGTGGTGTCAGTGGGGATGAAAGTTTGCATGAAAATTCGTCATGTTTATGCTTAGATACATTTTCTATATAGTAATTCGGTTAGAGGTTAAATAAGACAATATTTACATTTTTTTTTAATTATATAAATACATTAGACAGTTCATTATAAATATACATTATCGACAAAGTCGCGGGCAGTTGCTAGTATAATTTACACGAGGATATATTTTCATTTATGATGATTTAATTCTAAACTAAGAATAGCTTGTATTATGGTAACTAAAATGTGTTGTGAATAAATATTTTACACCCTAACATGAACTGGCAACTTGTAACTCATAGTAGGGGGCTTATTATCATTGCGCTTAAGATGCTTTATTATCTTTATTACAATGATTATATTTAATTTTAATAATAGTAGCGTTGCCGGTCATTATTTTTACCCTTCCCCCACTTTACGTAGAGTTAGCACAGTATGTTTTCTTCCTTAACAATTCAATCCAATACTTATTATGCTATCCAATACATACCTAGGAAATAATTTATATTATAGACTATGATTGAATCAACAATCTTTTTCTTCATAGAAAACTCAAGGTAATTACTTACTGTGTTTGTTGTGTGTTTGTGTGTGTGTGTGTGTGTGTTATTGCGTTATAAATGCTTAATATAACTTAACTGTTATAGGATTCAAGCATTTATAAAGTCTTGGTGTTATATGACCTTTATTAACACATATTTCACAGAAATCTTTATTAGCTTCCTTTAATAAACGAAGTGATGACAACACACTCGTATAAACAACATAAAACAAGATTAAAGTGAAATATTCTTAGCAAGCGTTTGATATTAAAAAGCAGTGGTTTGTTCAAATATGTTGCCGGCTCCTTCAGTTTCCCGTTTTAATCAACTCAAACGTTAGGCATGTTGTTGAAGAACTCGTGGACTTTAAGTATGCTTTAAATTCGCTTAAGTGCGACCCATTACGTAGTACCTTAGTAATTTATTCTTTATTACATTACTTCATGTAGACTGATGTATCGTTTAATTATATGCGTTGGTGATACTCATACTAAAATATAAATATTTATTGTGATGCAAATTCGTTTACAAAATAATTTCAATATTTACATTTTATAATGCTTTATATTTATTTATTGTCACGTACATGATATTTTGAACTCGGCTGACTTTATGTATTCTAATAAATTGTTTCGGTGATTTGAATTATAATGAATATTATAAAACTGTTTTCAAATATTTGTCTGCTTTTTTCCCAAAACGAAGATGGCATAAGTGAAACTAATTATATGAAATATAATTCATATTTTATATAACTTTGTACTAAGTATATTGCATAAGTAGATGATATTGAAAATAAAAGACGATGCATAGATTTAATCAATTCTATTTCGTATAATTTTGTTGTAACTCGCAAATTGTTAAATGTGACTTATACTCTTTTGGTTAATCCCAAAGAGGGTTGATGACAGGCGCGCGCGGCCGCCGTAAAAATTAAGCCATATCATACTTCACAATACAACAAGTATGAAAAGTGGACTAGGGTTAATGGTATGTGTATAAAAAGTGTGAATACTGAGATGACATCTGACAGGAGAGAGTGGAAAAGGAAAACATGTTGTGCCAACCCTAATTAGGCGGGATAAGGGTAAGAGGATGGTGATGATGATGACTCTTTTGGTTGAATCACAGTAAACTTGTTACACGTTCCTTCTCATAAAGAGAAATACATATGTCTGGGATGCGACATTTTATTTAATATTCGGGACCCGATGTCGAACTTAAAACCTTTACTAATTCTACTATTGTTTGGCCGTCGAGTCGCGTTTTCTATTTCTTTCAGTACAGACGTATAACTATTTCTTCTATGTTTAGATGATTAATATCTATTTTTTATTTCACTTATTCTGTTATATAATAAAATCTGAGCTATTTGTGCAATAAAACGTTTCCTAAATATTAATTTATTACTAACTTACACGTACACATAGAATAATAATGTAATGGTATGAATACACGCAGAAACTTCTCAATTTACTCACCTTACTTTTATTGTATTGTATGTAAATCTGAACTTATTTCACAATATTTCTAACTGTATCCTAAAACACAGTCTTCACTAGCGTAGGAGGCATAGACACATTTTATGTGTACCACAGTGTAACGAAATTAGAAATGATGATTATTATTATTATATTATTCTAGAAAAACATTACCTTCCACTTATATGTCCTTCGATTTGAACGTGACCTGTCAAAAGCCACTCTATACCACAACGTTGGAAGTCGAGTATGAACATCCGGTGTCGATTGGAATAAATTTTATCATAAAATTACAAAATCTAATCGTTTGGACGTCGACCAACTGTCATTGGAATCTCGTATAATGTCGTTCTATATAAGTAGTGTTATGCGAACGAATACGAATGCAAATTATATTCTTACACAACTCGGGCTATAATGCATAGAATATTGATTCGGTGAAAGAAGAGTGCTCTAGCGCTTTGTCCGAAGTTATTTAATTTTGTTGATGTGTATGTTTAAAAATGGTTTATGGTGGAAGTTATATCATATGAAAACAGCGTTTTTACGTTCTAATAATAGAAAAATATATTTAGTGCTAAAGAAATTTCTGTTTCACTTATAAACAATATGACAGCGCAATTGTATACCGCAAGTAGTATTGTAAAATGGAAAAACCTAGTGATTTTTTCCCAATATCCAAGAGGAAATGTAATATCAATATAACTAATTAGATGTTCCTTTTCAAATTAGCATAGTTTTGTATTAAGGTAATAATAATGAGCAAATAAATACCAGAAAGAAGACTGTGCAGTGATATTACGTTGGCTGTTGGCTAATGTTGGCCTAAAAAGTATCCACTGGGTAGTATTAAAGAAGCATATAAACTTATATAAAATATATACTTTTTAATTTTTGGTTTTTAGATGTAATTAGCATACAAGGGAATTAAATGCATACAGAAGAAATTCTTAATGGATTCTGTTCATAAATTTTGCCTTTTGCTAAAAATTGCAATGTAGATTAATTTAGGGTAATTTAAGCCCATTCTACCGGGCTTATTATTTATTGATCCTGTTAGCTTGCAATTAATAGAATATAATCGGTAAATAAATTAACATGCGTGTTAATTTCTCAAATAATTATACGAGCCAATGTGTGTTAATATTGCAAGTGTCTAAATTACTAAAAGGATATATGTATACACGTCAAAAGTTTATGCTTGTTAGGTATTCAGTCGTTTTGTTATTATGTTCTAGTGAAGAAAAATGGACCGTATCAAGCACGCAATATACTCGTGAATAGCATCACGCTATGGTTGTCGAAAGATATTTCAATATTGTATTTCGTGATATCGTGAAATGCTAGTTTTGTATTAAGTTTAGAGGTTACAAGATACCGTGTTATCTGACTAAATGTGAAAAGGAAATTGAACAGATGAACATGGTATTGAAAACTCTTACTAAATTTTCGTCTAACAGTAGACGTCACTTACCTTTTGGATTATAATGTAACGAAGTGGTTTTTTTATATTTCATAAAAAAAAAGCAGAAGATAATCATAATTATTTTTATACCAATTTTTGTGGTACAGAATAACGTATTTATAAAATTCTAACTAGAAATATTTTTTCAGCCATCCTAGATTTTGAATTTTATGTATAATTAAACTGTACTATTTATATAATAAATATATATATGTACTAATTATATGTATAAGTTGTCACTTATGGGTATTTACAGAATGGTATTATATTATTATTGTATGAAATTCAAAAATGAAATAACTAAATATATTTGATATTCAATTTGAATATATTAAAAAAAACTTAACAACCCTACATTAAAGTGGCAGTTGTTAAAACATGCGCACGCGACGTTTCGAGTTCCGGCATCATCGACTTTCCAACGAAAGCGATATATCAATGGCCTGGCTTTACGGGTGGGTAGTAGTTTTGTGGGAATTTGCCTAAACTGAAATAAAAAAATAATTTACCGTGTCTACTTAAACAAATCTTATATTCAAGTAGTGGGCTCAGATGTGAAAAAAATCAAGCTTAGACAGAAAACCTAGATTAAATATATATATACATATACATGAGATTGTTTATTTGGCATGAAATTATTATTATTATTCTATTAATTATTAATAGACGAATAAAAAAATTAAATAATGAAATAATAACAATGTTAATCTTTCTTTTCAGTTGAATTACTAACCATAAATATATATACCATATTATGTCGAGCAAAAGAAAGTACAATACTTCAGCTTAAGTTAACAATAAAGAATACATTCGGTATAAACTTTTAGAGTAAGTCAACGTTCTTTTTTTAAAAAAAGTTCCCACAACGGTAAAGTGAAAACTGTTATAAGTATTAAAGAAGCTGTTCATCAAATTTAAAAGTTACACTGCGCTTATTTTGTAGCAAAACGTATAAAGGACCTTTCATATCTACCTAAGATTTGTTTATGTCTTAATATCATTCTTTCATACAATAAAGACCGATTTAAAAATTGCATGATCGTATGACGTTCTCTATTGCTCCATAATTAGTTAAATTCTATTACTATTTTCAACTAAATTGTCATTTATATACGTCATTGTAGTTGTGGGTATGTCTTTGGTACAAATGCAGAAGCGAGTATTTGGTTATTTACTTAACAAAAACATTTCAAAAATTAATATAAATTAAATTTGAAGTTCGAATATGTTCAAAGATCTAATATGTGATTGTGCTAAAAGTTGTTTGTGATGTTTTTAATGCTAAGTAACAAAAATGTATTAAAATCCACTTGATATTATATAGACATAGTAACTTGTAGCTATGCGGAACGAATACCAGTGAACCTTAATATAATAATAGTTTTGAGGTTTGTCATAATTGAAATGACTTGGAATGCTTCACGTGCTAGTTACTGTTGCAACAATGCTCAGCTGATCAGGACACACCAGCAATTCTCATTTGCGGCAGAATCAATCGGATCTAACACTGATTCAAATAATGCTAATAGCATCATTATACATACCTGTTTAACAAAAAACAGTAAAAGGGTAACAGATATTTTGTAGCTAAGTAATCCTTACTAATATTGTAAATGAGAATGAGTTTGTTCGTCTGTTTGTTACGCTTTCAAGCCAAAACCAATGAATCGGTCATTATGAAATTTTGCGTACACGTTGTCAGGGGTACAGAAAAGGATATCTCATCTAGAAAAATGAACTTATCAAAGCACAGAAAATTAGTAAAAACATATTTTATAGTAAAGTGATCTTTACTAATAATGTTATAAATACGAATATGAGTTTGTTTGTTATACTTTCACGCCTTAACTAATAAACCGGTTATTATGAAATTGTCCATCTTTCTTCTCAGGGGTACAGGAGTACAGAAAAGGACATAGCCTACCAATTTAAATTACTAAATGTATGCGAATTTTGAAAAATTCGTTGGTACTGTTATAATTGCTTTTAAAAAAATCTGTATTTCTTCTTGAATTCATAGAACAGTTCGTATAAAAATATAGTTGTGTGTACATGTATCCTAAAAGTCGTATTAAACTAAGTAGGAAACAGACTGGTCAGACTATGTACCGGTCTCACGTAATCTTTGATGAGATTAAGTCTAGAACTTTCGTATCAAGTAGCGAGTAGCTGGTAAGAGTTATTTATTGTCCTGCTGAATAATAAATATCTATCCATCGTTTAGCTTCCTTTAAAAATAAATTTTAATGTTTTTTATTAAATGGACACATTCGTTTCTTTTTTTTCATATTCTTACTTTGAATTAAGTGTTTTTTTTATGTAGAAGGAAAAGGTATTTCATAATTCGAAGGATACGCGTGTAAATAATACATGTTTAGAATTTAAATTGTCATATAAAAATAACTCCTCGTATGACCACAAAATGTATAGGCGTTTTGCCCAAAAAAGAAAATGTTTACAATGACTTATTTATATGTAAATATTTATTTTTATTTTGAATATATTTATAGAACGATGAGACAGTGCAAATCAGCACTCCCTGTTCTAAGAAACCAAACGCTACGTTGACTTATGATATAAGTATCTTGTACGCGATGTTTAAATAAGTGCATGACAATTTTAAGTTAGTCTTGAGACAATTTTGTGAGAGAATAAATGGTGTATGAAAAAATAAAGATATTTTTTTAAAGTCCTCCGTTTCGCGCATGACTTGACTGTATAAATAATGTGCCTTGTGGTTTACGATACAAACCGTTGTTATTATCAACAGGAAAAAACTTTACACTTGTATGCGCAGTAGGACGGAAGGTTTATCAAATGTACATATCAATTTCTATATGGGTATTGTAACATAGGAGATATCATGAGAATCGTCTTAATTGTGTTGGTGACGTAGGTTATTCATTTTTATACAAGATTCTAATAAAACGTTTGCGAAGAAAAGTTTTATAGGTAACGTTTTTACTTTATCTATTTTAATAATTCCATTTTTAGGTTATTCAATTTTATATGCAATTAAAACAAAATCTCGATTAATACTATGATTTGTTTTTCGTCTAACTATATCATATAATAACGATTGGGTTTTAGATCTTAAAAAAATAAATTTTATTCCTCCGTAAGTATTTTGCGGTGTTTTTGATTATTCATAAAAAAACGCCTTTTGGTAACAACCGAGTGTATAAATCTTGCAAAGGTTTATGACTTTGTGAAAAATGTTTATCTCTTAAATATAAGATGATTTTTGTTCTGAAATTTGAAGCTAATTTTAAAATAATAAAAAAAAAACATTCTTACTCCAAAAGTAAAGTCGACTTTTCTTTCACACGTAAGGTATTTTCTAAGGTTTTAACATGCTTTAAGAAACGCATACATTAATGTTATTTAGTAAACTAAATGGCAGTGGAATGTAGACAATTGGCAATAATTTGCATGTAAGGGTTAAACTATATTCATATCTACAAGAAAAATGCAATACCATGAGAATAAATAAATAACCCATGCATTTTTGTGGGTCAGTGAGGTTAATAAATAAGTAAACATAGTCGATGACTAACAAACCCGTTTCTGTTCTCCTTGATCTTGACATAGATTCGAAATCGATCCTTCTCGGGCAAAACCTGTTCAGCTTGCGCGTTCATTTATAGGTATTGATGGTTAGGGACACGCCATAGCTTAAATAAACTTTTATACTACTGTGTATGATATAAACATTGGTTATACATATGTATGTATGCGATTTCTCTTTGCGGCATACATACCAGGTTTTCGACTGGCGTGCGATTTTTAATTCAAGTCCTTAATGTTTTGTTTTCTTCGCCTTCGAGAGAGAGAGAGTTTTTGCCGATTGTGTGAGACTTCTTTCACGCCATATAGAGGAGATAAAATAGTTTTTATTACCTTATGAGTTTCAAACAGTGGGTGATGTTTTGTTAAATTATTTTGAAATAGACCTAATATTGAATTATTTAATAAAATATCTGTCGAAATTTCGTTCTTTACGTAAAACAATCATTTTCATTTTTGTGAAGGTTTTGATACGATTTCACATTCTTTATCTACATTAATGTTTCTGTTTATTTCATTCGTCAATTTTTCACATTTTGTTATACGTATCTAATATAAAGGACGTACTGATCGTGAATATTATATAAAAATAAAATGTTCTCTGACCTTAAGCTATGGTTAGTATCAATAATACCCATATAAACTGTAAAAAAAAATGAAAAAGAAACATTATACACAACCTATTTTAATGAAATGTATTTACAGGGAGACATATCTATCTCATTTTAAAATGGATAAAAAATTAAAAAAAAAAACTTTTACGAGATCATAAAGTAAGAATGAAATAGGCACCAATATAATCACATCGGTTGTAACAACAGCTTAAAAGCATTAAATAAACCCTTCCTCAAAGGCCGCCACGCATTTATAAAGTCTCTCGTGTCGCAGGTATCCATGGGCGGCGGTGATTACTTACCATCAGGTAACCCGTCAGTTCGCTTGTCTCCAATCGCATTAAAAAAAATCTAACCGAGAAGATAAATATTCAGTTTTCAATATGAAACTGCCAATGAGCATTAAATATAACGTATAAGTCATGTAATGTAATCAGTTAATGATGGCGTTCATCAGTGTTATTGATTTAGAGCTGTTGAATATTGTTATTGAAAGACTTAGATTAAAAACAAAAGAGTATTGTAAATTAAATCACGACGTAATTAAATGCACCAAAATGTTTTCTAGAAGGTTACAAATCGTTCAGGTCATCTACCTTTCGATTCATCTTATTGGAATAATTAAGGCAATTTATAAAATTACAAACGATTAGGAACACTAGTTTCTGATAGACACTAACTTGTATTTGTTGTTATAACTATAGATTGTATATATTTCTTTGTCATTATTATGCAGAGCTGTTTATGTGAAATTTGTATATTATTATTTTTTTTTACTGAAAGACTTATTAAGGGGCTTCGGTATATAGAATTATCTTATACAGTAGCTGATGCCCGCGACTACGGTCACGTGGAAATAGTTACACGCCATCCTGTTTTTTTTTTCAATACAGTTTATTGTCATCGGGAGTGAACAAATTTGCAAAATTTACAAAAGGGGTTAGGAGTCTAAAGCAAATAGTCCTAATTCAACTTGCAAGAAATAACCTAAAAAATCTAACAAACACTGCAAGCCAATTAAAAGCTTATAATTACATAAAGAAGTGTTATCATTTAACGACTAACTCTTACTTCAAGCTATGTAAAACACTTAATCCTATAATTATTTAAAACTTCAGTATACTGTGAATGGATAAATTAACGTTCTGATAAGAATAACATGTATCTTGCAGACAAGGCAAATTGTAATTAATTAATACAAATATAATCAAGCTCATGACACTGTTTTTCTTGTTTGCTTGAATTAAATAATCTTAGGAAATATCCAATATATTGAAAAAGAATGTGTCTGTATTTATTGTGAAAGATTATTATACAATACGACTTTAAAAGATCGGATCAATTATCATAGTCAGAATCTATACTAAGCGAAATTGAAGAAAAATCGTGGTCGAGCTAATTGGCATGGCGCAGGGTATTATGTCTGAAAGCGGATTGATCGTCTGATATATCTAGTATTGCCGACAAGGGCCGAATTGTGAATGCCTATGTTAGTGAGGTAGACTTTTACATGGTTTTCGCATTATTGGTACCCTATGGAATAGTCGTGGTATCTATTCAATTTGTTTAAGCTTACCTCTACTGAGCGTGGGTTCATCTTTTGTATTTAAAAATGTGAGTATTTCCTTACACGATTTTTATGAAGTTAACACGTGACATTAGAGAACTCATGAAAGTGTGATTCCCGCTGTACGTAATCTTTATGTCCATCTTAATCGCTCTGTAGACAAGATGTCGTTACTCATAAAGCTAGCTAGTTTTGCATAACATACAAGTTTTTACATAGCGAGTGTTTCATGCAAAAACACTTGATATATTTATCTATTTACGCAATAATACCTTGAAAAAGTAGTATATAAAACTTGTCGATCAAGGAGTTATTTCGTTAATCCACTTTATATAAATTTGATAAATAATCACCAACTTTAACCAGTGGATTGTCTATCGCAAATGAGTTTCTTAATAACATAAAAATGGATCTTTTACCATTTATTCTTCGGTTGGTCAAATGGAAGGGTAAAATAGCAGGATTCTTGAAACGTAGCCGTTTGGCAATTTCACCTGGCACGCTGTGAGGGATTATGAGTTTAAGTATTTACCTGCTTCTATTGATGGTTCCATGTAACTTTTAATGTATACTTTTCTATTACTATCAACGATTGGAATTATTATAAGAAATGTATATAAATAGATTGATTAGTACATTGAAATTATATGAATTGGTGTCGTATTTTAGTGCATAAATAAATCCCCATTTTTTTATTCAAACTTTATGTTGTTTAAAGTGTCTGCTTATTTACTGTTCATTAGTGTACATGAATACCTACCTACCTATATATACCTACGTAGAAAATGGATGTAACATTTCTATTAACAGTGTTAAATAAATGATATGAATCATCTATACATATTTCTTTTACTCTGCGATGCTTGTCAAATTTAAAGTCCGCTTTGTGACATTAACCTATTAATTATCTTTTTGGCGTAAAATCATATTTTTTGTTAGTACCGATTTTGACGCGGCGCTTCGTAAGTACGTACATCTACAAAAAGAGTGACGTAAAAATAGCGCTAAAAACGATATTGTAACGAGAGAGTCGATGATGCGTATCAAATAGCATGTCTCAATTGTATCCGAACATCGTTTTTAGACTTGCACGAATAGACGCTTTTCTTTCTAGCCTATTAGATGTTTTTTGTGTTTACTGCTCAATATTCCGATGGAGAGTTACATAGCTGACATCATTGTTGCAAACATACGTTATTCTGTACTTCTATGTTTCACACCAGAAGGTATAATGCGTTTGCTTTTTTTATTTACTTTTAAAAAGAAAACATAAATAATTGATTTTAAAATACCAATAAGAACAGTTATTCCATTGTTTTCCACTTTTCTCGGCAGTTTTTGTAGGTATCTCGACTTTTTATTATTATGGATGTGTGTAAAATAACAACGATCGACCATTGGCTTAGGTAACTACTATAACTTTGATCACAAGACAAGCACACGAGAGGAAAGCTGGCTATTTAGTATAATTGGTCAACCGAATTAATGTCAAACAGAGAGCCGCATGTCACCCTAAGACGATTATCAAATGTAAGCGTGAGCTATCTCGACAGTGGTGTCATCTCTTAAATATAAACAAAAACTCTAGTGGATGATTAAGTGTAATACAAAGTCAGTTTCGTCGCGGACAAAGATTAAGGAAAATATATTTAAAACACTGTATAACGTATATTATACATGTTTGTGACTTGTGGAAGGGTATTTATTTATTTTAATTTATTATTCTAGTTCGAACATTTGTTTATTCATATAAACACTAAATGTAGGTGGTACAGCTACGCTAAAGCTATTACTGGTTTCAGCATGAATGGGTCGGCTCGCCCGGGGTAGTACCACCCTCTCACAGAAAACCGACGTGAAGTAACAGTGGTTGCACTGTTGCGTTTCGTTCGGCCAGTGAGAGCGCTGGAGGCTCACATATTTAAAAGACCTGCAACGCACTTGCGACTCCCCCGGTGTTGCTAGTGTCTATGGACGGCGGTGATCACTTACCATCAGGTGACCCACCTGTTCGTTTGTCCCCTATAACATAAAAAAAAATGCTGCCAACGAATAATTTTGTTTTTTATGCGAACTACGTATATTTCGATTAATAGTGGACTAACTAACATATTTTAAATATATTTTTATTATTACCAACTAACCAGTATAATACTTTTAACGATTTTAAGTTACTTCTGTTAAATTTTATCATTTTTACTTATTCCTTATGGAAAAAGGCATATAATTGCCCTAGATAATACCTTGAAAAGTTCACTGTTTGTCAATAAGTTTATTCAAGATCGTCTCTTCTGAGGTTAGCACGGACGAACAAAAAATATGTCAATTTTATTTATATTTATAAACGAGACTATATTAATTTAAGTTTTTAATGGTAATCGTTATAAATACATTGTATATAAAAACTTTATTATTTACATATTTACAATATCTCTAGATATAATTGTTTATTTGAATCCTCTCAACGCGTTTTAATGTTTAGTATAATCGTTACCCAAATTCCTCTGTGATTGTGTCAATGTACTCAAGACTTGTTAGTTTATTTATAACTTAAAGCACAATTTGGGGCCCTAATTCTTAGAAAGATATGATATGACACCTTCGATGACGTCACTTAAGGCATGGTTGACAGAGATACGAGAATGTTTTTTACCTGCTAACCTAAATTTCGTTTATGAGTTTAGGTTCTCCAAAGCAACTGCCGAAGCCGAGGTTCGGCAACTCTGGCACTCTAGCACTTGTTGTCAAGCTAGTCCCCCAATACTCCCTTGATGATTTAGTGTTTAGTTGCATAAACTCAGGTAACGTATATAAACTAGCTTTTAACTGCTGTTACGGTAGCGTTAATCTAAAATTGATCTATGCCTAGGGAACCAGTACATTATTTCTCGATGAAATTTAACCCTATGTCCTTTTTTTTTAATTCTTGAATGTGAACATTGTCACATGGCGACGATTATGACACCCCGTAATAAATAACATCCCAGTCATATTTCGTTCCACAATACAATAAATACATTCTCAAATCGTAACAGCTAAACTTGCGATTGTGTACATTTCCGTGCACCGTGACAGAGGTGTGATAGAGTAATCTTGAAAAATGTCTACAACTTTCATATTTAACATATTCCATCAAAATATGGGAGACTTTATCAACCACACCACACACCATGCAGTTGTTAGGTGACGATCTTTTTACCCTATGCCCTTATTCCTGTCACTGGCAACGTGCAAGCGAAATTTAATATTTAACAGTTGAACATTTAAAGTGTGAAAACGTAACAAATAATGAAATTAAATGAAAATAGTCGTCCAATACTCTAGACTTAGTAAAAGTCAGTAAAGATTTTTAGCTAATAGTGTCAGGTTCTATAATAAAGTCTTAATGAGCAGTATCAATTTACTGGGCAGAAAATCAAGAGCCAAATCGGGCAGGGTTTATTTGTAGAATATTATTATAAGGTGATTTATTATACGATCGATAATTATGTATAGAAGTGACTCCATTCCTAGACATTAATTAAAAATGACTGTGAAAAATTACTCGTACTGTTGTGATAAACATTATACAAAGAAAAAAAAGATAAACCTGATCGAGTTTCTTGCCGGCCCATGTCGATGACTGGGATGTTTTTCGAACTGACGGTCGTATTTTAACGTTCGTAAATACCTTCTCACGACTTACATTGAATAAGGCAATTTTTATTTTATTTTCCTAATCAAATTTAAAATGGTATTAAAATATTCTAAATGTAATAAATATTTCATTATTATTTCAATTGTATAAGTTCAATTTTATCGTTCGATAGCTCAGCGGTTAGCGTGTTCGGGCTCCACATCGATCGATGTAGATTCGAATCCTTGCGAATGAGGCGGAGATTTCGATGAATGAAAAAAATTGTGATTAATTTTAAACCTACAAATTAAAATTTACTTGACATAAATATTAAGTTCTTCCACAATACAGATTGCATTAATTGATAAACAGATAATAGTTTTTTACTGAAGATCCGATGATATCATAGCTTTTCTGTTATATCTATAATTACGAAGCTTCCGTTGTACAGCATACATTTTTATATAAATCAGATTTTTTGTACTACCTTTTTATAAAGGATGCTCACAGATAATGTGGGATGAATGTACAGGTTATATTAATGTGTACACATATAAAAACTTCTCTAATATATTATAAATTATTTATACAAAAAATAACTCAATATGAGATTAGAATATTTTGATACAAACCTGTTTGCGAATATGTATTTTGAGTATGTACTTATAATAAATGCGATTATACGTGGTTATAAATACCTTTATATCGAACTCATTTAATTTTAAAAATGCAGGGCTGTATAAATTTATTTAAAATGTTTAATCAAAAAGTTCTCGTAGCTATCTATCTATGTAAGAACTCTGCAAAGATGCATTTATGTAGGTCATCCTTGCAATCATGTCGACTTGTTACGATAATAACTCGAGAAGTTATGACACCTTTGTCGTTAAGTTATTCAAGATAGTTCTAAGACAATTGAGTTTTTATTTAGTTGGTCTAGTAGGTTTAAATGGTGGTGGGAAAGTATAATAGTTATAGAACGGACGACCGTAGGGTAAAGAGTTCTCGAGGAAGTACTACGTAATAGAAAATACAGAGTAGGTAGACTCGTCACAAGGTGGAGGGATAATCTTGTGAAGAACGCGGAAATCCTCTGGAAGCGTGCAGCGCAAGAACGGTCGTAGTGGCTGTCTTTGGGAGAGGCCGGTGTCCAGCAGTGGACGGTTGTTTTTGTCACTTGGTTGATGTGTATTATTGTTTTGTTTTTAATTTGCCTGTAAGCCAGCGTTTGTTTACTAACGTTTCTGTTGATACATAACGTAAGAGATGTTATAATTATTAAACTAGGTTTTTCTTGTGGTTCCTCTCGCTTTAATGGAAATTTAGGCTATCCTTTGGGAACAGTACTTTTTTTGGGGTGAAAGGTAGCTCTATGTCGTTATCTATACCCTTGACAACGTTTATGCAAAATTATATTATAACCGACTGAGTAATTACAGTACGTAAGCGTAACAAACAAGCAAACAAATAATTAAGCAAATTCATTTATAATATCAAGTGAGGACTAGTTACGATTGAAATATGTATTTTAATTTGTATGTATTCACGTCGTAATTATAATTTTACACACTCTTTGACGTTAAAAAATAAATGAATCGATAAGTTTGTATAATATAAAAAATATAATTTTTTCGTTATATATTTTCCTTAAAAGAAAACTAAAAGACAACGGCTTACAACGCGAACTTCACATGAGCATAAAAGGAAGAAAATATTCAAGAAACAAATGACGGTCAAAAACCCGCGGACTAAACCAGTAAAAAAGCCTTAAATGGATATACATGC
The DNA here is from genome assembly GCA_035772565.1 of Antheraea assamensis. NCBI lineage: Eukaryota > Metazoa > Arthropoda > Insecta > Lepidoptera > Saturniidae > Antheraea > Antheraea assamensis. Next base: position 2,951,097 of record JAQQSE010000042.1, read on the forward strand.
TTACTGTTTATTCTGCAGTTATTTAAGTTTATCGCCGCGGAATGCCAAGAGCGACCGAGGTATGCATCCGTCCACTTGACCGACTTGCAGTCTCGCTTATTCTTCACAACTATAGATGTCACCTTGCACCTTAAACGCTATGAATAATTATACCCCTATTGGATGTTACATTATTTTTATAAAAGTGAATCAATGATGTATTACTTCTTTGAGAACGTTCAAAGGACACCGTTGTAGTTTAAGTGACTGCACAGCCTTAGTAGCCACTACATTGAGTGTTGTGGGTTTGAATACCACATGGGGAATTATTTAGATTTTTATTGTTTACTTTATAGGTTAGCGTTTGACCACAATCTTATCTCATGTTAAATGATGATGTGATCTAAGATGGTAATCACGCTAAGCCTAGATGGAGACTGGCTCTCAAGTGTAACTGCCGTAACACAACAACAGGTGCTTGGCGACAGATTTTCAACTTGAGTGTGGTAGCTAACTAGACGGACTTAGAAAAAGCCCAGCCAATATTTTTTCTGAGTGTTTATAAAATTTTGTATATTTTTTTTAGGTAAGAACCAAGTGCCTTAAAATAAAATGAATTGATGTAATCGATATCTATTTATTTGAATAAAATACTAAATGTTACTCGAGGATATGCTTTTTGATTTTCTGGGTGACATTTTATCATAACGGTATTTTAGCAGTGATGTGTGCAAAAACAAACAGACAAACAGACATTTCAACACATGATTTAAATATATTTAATGACCAAGTCACTTGAAATAATTTTATTTCACAAAAATCTGAAAAGCACAGACACGTTAAATTTATATTCCATGAAAGTATAACAGATGTCTGAATATACATCTATTAATTAGATAGACATATAAAAAGGTTGATTGGATTTTTTCTTACTGTAAAACTTTAATAGATCAGAAACCTTCGTAAGTTGCAGTAATTTTAAAATCGCTTTATATTCCTTAACTAAAAATATTATAAAATACCATAACATTAAATATACGAGTATATCAGTAGTAAGAAGGCCACAATAATAGTTTTAATTGCTATTATTTTCCAACAGAAGTAAATAAATTTATTATATATATTCTCAAGGCCGATATTAAATCTTATGGTTTTATTTTACGAGTGTTTATAAAATAAATAAGTAAGATCTCAAATAAAATTAAATTGCGCGTCAGTGTATTTCTTACAGAGGAAAAATTTTTAAATTACCAAATTTAAAGAGGTGATGCCATTTTTGGTAAAAATTAATTTCTTTGTGTGGTATTATATATTGATATCTCCAAGAACAATGTGATTTACATGAAAATATTTTTAAACAACTTTTGGTAGGAGTGATTCCTTCGATGACGTCATCGATGTTGGAAAATTGCGTTGACTTTTAATTTTATAATCTTGTTCTATGGGAGCGTTATGAAGTGACTGCATTGTGCCTTATTTATTACATGACATGGCACCATGACAATAAATTATTACGATTACTGTTAATTTTAAATGTAGTCACATATGTACCTAGTCTTGCCATAAATACTGAAATAAAGAAAAAAAATATATATTGCAAATAACATTTATTACTTTTACAGTGTGTTAGTTTAATCGATAAATATAAAACAATTTAAAATATAAAAAGCTTATTGGAAGTGGTCTCTATTGGCTGCAATATAGTCCTTTAAACGTTTAGGCCAGTTATCAATAGAAGCACGCACTTTTTCCATGGGAAAACTCTTCGCTGCCAATCGTACGGATTGTTTTAGGGACACCAAATTATCATGGCGTTTAGAGCAAGCCGTACTCTCTAAAACTGACCATAAATCATTATCCAGCGGATTAAGATCGGGACTAGACGACGGCCAGTTTTCAGCTCTGATGAAGTCCGAAACGTTCATTTCCAACCAAAACTGCGTAAACCGAGCTTTATGACCCGGCGCCGAGTCTTGCTGGAAGGACCATTCTTGGTTATTAAACATGGTGTTGTTAAAGAGATTCACTATCTTCTTAAGAATGGTATCTTGACATACTTGTGCCGATGTTTTGATACTTTTTTCACAAAAGTATGGCTCAGTCACTACTTCACAGCTAATGCCCCACTAAACCATCACTGAAGTCGGATAGTGCCCATATTGCAATCTGTCGACTAATTGGGAAGCTTCCTTAGAGTTTTAAGCATAAATACGGTAATTTTGTTTGTTAAAATATTGCTCAATTGTAAACATTTTCTCATCTGTAAACTAAATTTTTCTGTGAACCCCCCTTTGCGTACCGCTTCAGTAGTTCTCTCGATTTTACCACCCTATTCTTTTTTAAATGATCAGTTAAGAAATGACCAGTACGTGTCTTACAGGCTGCAAGTCCTAAGTCATCTTTTAAAATACGCAACATAGTTCTAAATGCTATCTGCATCTCCCGACACAAAATCTTTTGCTTTCGGACAGGATTTCTTCGAACTCTAACCCTTACTGCTTTGACTGCTGCTTTGATAGTTTGATATATCTCTACTACCGTTTTGAATTTATTTTATTTGAGAAAATGTCGCATGTTTTTTGTAATATATTAATGTGACCTACATATTCTGTTTACAGCAGAGTAAAAGTATAAATTGGTAATAGGAATAAGGCGTCTAAAATGGGACTTCTTTATTAGATGTAAATAGCTTAACAAGAATATTAAATTTAAATACGTTCGTATTTTTTGCACAGTATTCTAACGTCTAACTTCTTTGAATAAGTTAAATAGAAAAAATGTGTATCTATGACCACAGGAAAGAAGTGAAAGAAGGTATCCGTGGGTCCGAACCCCGGCATATACCAACGAATTTTTAGGAATTCACGTATATTTACTAATTAAAATTGATAACAGTATCGGCCGACTGTGAAGCAAAGCTTCGTGAGGAAACCGGAACCTGACAAATGTTCTTGTGGTACCACCGTATGTGGGATAAAATATAAGTGTGGGTTTCTCGGAGTTTGAAATATGGTCATGCAATAAGTCTCTTACAGCCTGATGATAATTATTAAATCTTAACTAGTATTATAAATGCGTATATTAGTTTGCTTGTTATGCTTTCACACCGTTAACCTAACTGCACCCTAAATTGCTCGACCAATCATTATGAAATGTTGAATACACTTTATCAAGACTATTAAAAGGACATTGGGTATCTATCATCCAGAAACTATGTAGTGTCACCGAGTGATATATGAAATCTACATTTACGTGAGCATCAGTTTTGATTTCAAACATACTCATTGAATTCTAAAATAAGTGTAGGTATCTAGTAAAATTATATTGTGGTAACTAAGTAGCTCATATTCAGATATGTATTACTAATCAGACTCAGTATTACCTATAATGTTCATCACATATAAGTTAGTCATATGTGAGTATCGAACTAACGACCTTACGACTCAGTAGTAAGTCTTCGTATCAAGGTTCACGACGAAAGTTTCAAGTTTGTAAATCCATTTAACATGACACTTTAAATGTAGGTTATAATTTTTTTGTAAGGTCATTTTAGGGTTTCTGTTACTTAGTTTGGAAGCCGTTGTGGAAAATGTAATGTCATTCTTAAATGTAAATAAACTAAGTTGATTTTCTAATTTTTTACTTTCTTATACTACTACTCCTTTTTTTTTGTTCTATAAGTATATCATATCTATTTTAGTGAATGATTTTAATTGTTTTATAACTTATTTACCGATGATTTATAATAGACTTTAGATAGACTTGAAATTTATAAGAGTTGAGAATCTATTGACAGGAAATACAGAAAAGCTGAAGAACAAAAAATACGTCCTACAGATATGATCACATGAAAAGAAACTGAAATAACTTTGAAGTACGTCACTTAATTTTACACGTACGTGATGAAAAAGCAAAAAACAAAAGTTACATATATATTTTATATAAATTAAAAAAAAACATGGTGTAACATATTAAACTTAAGTAATTAATATTTTTTGAATAACACACAGCCTGTATATGGAACACATTAATGCAATAATAGTAAAAACATACGATGTTAAAAATGAAGGTTCGTAAAATGTTTGTAGAACTCGGCTTCTTCGAGCCCCTTGTTGACACTATAAAATTGGTTCTTGGAACAACATCTTCGGAATTTAATATTTGTGAAACGAAATCGAAACTTACATGACGCATTTACGTGATACATAACAATAAAGATTCAGCGCATGTATTGAATGTCTCTGAAGGAGCAGTGAACTTCTCGTGGGTCCGTTGACTCCGACGTACGTTGTGCACATCACTCGGAGGACGCCGTATAATTTATATCGGATTAAAGGGAAGGACAATATTAGATATCTAATAGTTACATGCAAAATATGCATGTTAAAATTAATTCTTCAGATATCTACAAAATACTCATTTTGTCCTTTTCAAAATTATGTAGCGATGCCATAATGCTTTTGAGAGAATATGTAAATGTAGAAAAGACAAATTCAGGAACAGAGAAAATATTTATTTGCGTATATGTGTTATACCTATACTTAACTGTAAGTTTTTTCGACAACTGTTATTTTAAATCGTAATAATAAACAAGTAGAATTTTTACTACTATGTATAAACAAGAATGTGAGTATCTCTGTTTGTCCCTTTGTTACACTTTCACCGCTACAACTACGGAACTGTCATCATGTATACACTTTGTCTGGAATACAGAATAGAACATAGGTTTTTTTTGTCTAGAAAAGAAGTTTACTTCAAAGGGATAAGTCAAATCTACACGAATCATTCTGCAAGAAGTAGTTGTTGATAAATAAAAAAAACCTTTGATTTCTTGTTTTTTTTTCTTTTATTTTTTTTTCGAACTGACCTACACTGTTGGTTCGTAAGGCCTCTACAGTTTCACCGGACTACTAAGGGGAGCGCTTAAGGCACTCACCCGAAGATTTTTTGATTTTCTTTTCTTGATTTATAGACGCGACACTTTATATTTATATTGTATAACTAATTGCACTGTTACAATTAAGGCGAATCTAATTACATTTCGTACGATTAATTCCAAACTATCCGTTTACGCTACAGGACGTGCAAAAGAAATATAGATACGCGACTCACATATATATATATATATATATATATTTAAAAAACATGACACTACTTGTACGAACATATACTTTGATTGATTGATCTGATTTGATGTACCGAAAAACCTCAAATTGATATATTGTTTCAGCAAAAAATATGTATGACATAAAAATTAGTACGTTCTCGGCCGCTCAGTTTAAATGATATCGGTACACTCATTCTATTCTAAACGATTATACTACAAGAGCGATGCGAAGTGCAAAGCAGCAGGTGAATGAATATGGTTGGGCCGTACTACTTTGGTGCAGTCGAGTAAATAGACAACGTAAATAACACTAAATTATTGAAAAACTTCTTTATCGACATAAGTTGCACAGATGGCTTTTGCAACTTCATCGGAAAATTATGTTTGATGTGTAAGTGAAATGGCATAGTTATTTCTGTCTTATAATATTTCTTTTTTTGAAACGTAGTAAAAGTTATTACTTTTACTATACCAATGATATTTCATTGGACGTTTATTACGTTCTTTTTCACGGTTCTCGTATAGTCTACATTAGCGAGATGCTTTGACTTCGCACAGTTGCTTGTGAGTAATGCGGCGTCATGAGTGTCTCAGCGATTTACATTCATTTTTTAGCGTTTTGACACAATTAATCAAACTCAAAGATACTGCGTATCATCAAATAAATAACTTTTATTGTAAACGTAATTTATAAATCGATGTTATCCTCTAAAATATCAATACGCTATAGAGGACAGTATGTAAGTACATTGAATGACCATCGTAACAAAAACAAAAATTTGGATACAGATTGATCAAAATAGCTTAGCAAATAACCTATTATTGATAATAATATTAAAAATAAATAAATAGTTAATGAAGGTTATCCTTAGGAGATAAAACATATAACTTATTTCGGGACATTATTAAGATATAGAAACAATTTTGTGTTTCATTATTTTATTACACTATTATTTATATATTTCATAATCACTATTAATGCTATCATGGGTTATTAGTGTTACTAATGTAAGTTCCCCAAAAATATTTTTTAAGTAAAACTTCTTATGGCAGCGCTTTGAGATTCTGATCCGCAACCTTTTTGTGTGACGAAAAATGATGATGGTAAACACTGTGTCGAGCAGAGTGTTGAAAACACTGATTCTCGTGTGATTACCGATGTTGAATAACATCGGGCGCGAGCAGGTATTGGATGGGTATGGGTGGCTGAATGGGAACACCTTGTCATGTTGGTTTTTTGTTATATTTTTTATTTAAAAAAAAATCATTTATTTCGTGTGATCATAATCACACACATACACATTTTTTTACATGACTTACTACAAATATGCTTGTATTGTACGTTCCAAAATAATTTCCTTAAGTAATAGTAAAAACTGCATTCAAATTTGTTAAGAAAAACTAATGGAACTTACAGACGCTAAAGCGCCATTTTATTATTCATTAATTTAGTTAGTTTATATTGTTTTTATTTTACTTTGAAATAAACTTTCACATTTCATGTAAAATTACCGGTTTTATCGAACAGTGATAATTGCAAAAAGAACCTCACGAAGAACGTAAAAATAACTACCTTTGGTTTCCGAAAAAATCTTAGTTGCTTATTATCATAGCAAGAAATGTAACGAGTTCAATCGAAACTGAACCACGCAAATCATAAAAGACAGGCGTGAATTATAAACGTTTCCGAATAAATGTTTATCATTGAACATAAATATTGGATTACGTTCACTTACCGTTCTAATTGGTATTCCTGTTTGTAATTAGGATTTATTAAAATAACCTTTATAGGTATTTCTTGTATAAAATAATGGAAAAAATAATTATTATTCGATGAACGCCGGCTGCACGCACAAAAACGCATGACTCATTGTCACGTTCCGCCTGAGCCAAGCGTGCAAGCCACAGCGCAGAATAAGCGAAAGAGAGACAAAATCAACCTAAGCGTTCGGCTTTTGACGAATATTTTATCGGAAAAATTGTAGTTTTCAATTAACTCCTTCTTTGTATTTTATAAAATCATGATAATTCAATGATAATAATTCAATTCAATTCCCAAAGTATGCAATTTTTCATTAATATTTTCTTATGACGTTATCACGTAAAATGATCGTCCGTAAACCGACTTTACAGACAACCATTTTTTTATATATATATACTTGTCCTTCTTATTCGGCTGATTTTTACTTCCAAACGTTCAATTTTAAAGTCGATATAAATATTATTTTTAATATCATGTGTAGTGTACATCTTTATTCTTTTGTGTTTTATTAAGTAAATATGATGGTATAAGAATATAATCAAAGAGGTTTGTTTACGAGGTCCTAATTTTTAATCATTATTATTCTAATAAAATATTAATCTTATGTCGAGATATTTATTTACGATCGCATATATAAAACATTAACGTTCACGTACCTTTTAGATTTTATGTGCGTTTTATAATAATATAGCGTCGTAAACGTACAGTAGTAGAGGTTTATTCTATAGTGTAGGGTCGTAGTTTCGAGTGCTTAATCTTAATATCAAATGCATTTAAACACTTGCCTGTGTTCGATTATGGATGTAAATTCGTAAAAAATCACACCTTATGTGAGGAAATTGATTAGTGTGTTGTTCTAATAAAAGTCATTAGAGCGTGTATCATAAAGAAAGTATAAAGCATCATTATAGATATAAAAAGAGGTTATATTTATCTCTATATTTGCATGTTTATTTGTATGTTAGTATGCTTATAATTCGAAAACCAGTAAATCAATTTATATGATTTAGTTATACCATATGTATATTCTTAGTCCAAATTTTAGTGTAAGTTTTGTTACATTACTAATGAGGTTAAAGTAAATTAAGTTTACATAAAATGATTTGTATATTATTGTTATAATATATATTTTATTATGTATATTATTAGTATATTCTGTTGCAATATTTTAATTAAACCATTAATTATTAATGAATGTAATGCAATTTTCAAATAAAATATTATAAAACAAAGAAAAAAGAAATAGACAGTACTATAAATCTAAGTTTTATATTTAAAACACAATGACCAGATTCACGTGGCAAACAAATTAAATTAAAACGCGGCAAGTAAAATACTAGTCTGAATTATATTAAAAAAAAATATTATTGCTAACATAATTAACTATATTACTCGTAAATGACATACAGGTTAGTTTATTTTTTTGGTAATAAATACGTACAAAAAGGCCTAAATATACATGTTTAGATATATAATAAATAATTTAGTGTTTCGAATGATGTATTAAAATACCTCAACAATAATTTTGTAGTTTACGCAAGCCGTATACGCATAAAGAAAAAGAATTTCTTTTTAACAGTATTTACAAAGTGAATAGTGTTTTATTTTATCATAAAATATATGATGTATTGAGAATCACATGTAAGTAATCATTGACTTAAGTAGATGTTTATTTTTGTAATGATTAATCAACCAAATTAATCAGAATGTCATCGTTCTTAAGCGATTCGAATTACGCTTTCGCCTAGCATTTTATTGTTCAAGATTCCATCTATTGAAGCGTTATGTATAATTAGTTGCGTCAGAGTACCGCTATGTGTGCTCTACCGATCCTAAAGAGTTGGCCGCGTGTGTTGAATATGTTATGACGTCTGACTTTCACATACCGGACTCGGTAAAGATCTGTCGCGACCGGATCGAACAGTTATCGGAACTTCATAAATATGAAGTGATAATGGTTTTGGACGAAACATTAATTTACCTTTTTATACTTTATTGAAATATGAGTTATGCTTATAAGAATACAATTTTTAACAAATTTACATTACTTATACAACGTTCTGTTACATAAGTAATTAAAAATTAAATTAAAAAAAAAAACAGATATGTTTTCGAAATAATACCAATTATTTAAGGCGTCCTTGTTCTATAGTTATTTAATAAATAATTTTTCTAATTTCAAATAATCAATATTCATACTGATCTATCGAGAATTGTGTTACATTTATAAATGTCTTCTTACAATGTCATAATTAGGTGGCTATTTAAATTTTGCAATAAAATAAAACTATTATATAGACCTAGTTTGTTTAGGATATTGTGTAAGTGTACAAATGGTATATTTAATAACAAAAATTACTCAAATTAAAGAATAATTACTTTTTTTACCTTCGTTCATGGCCTTCGTAGTAACTGGTGTATGAAATATGCATATTTGCTGTAATTAAGAATTGCAATGCTATTGAGATTGTAAAAACACTGTTATACTATTATATACTTAATAGAAAAATTATACTTTATAAGAATATAAAGTGTATTACCGTTACTTGCTGAAGACATGATTACGTTAGTAAATAATGTTATAACAATCTCTTGTTTCTTATCTAACACTCGAGACTTTTAGCTCGCGTTTTTAATTATTTATGAAATCTTTATTAACATCGAATATATCTTAATATAGTGCAATAATTTATGTTTTTATTCCAATATTTATAATTAAAAGTTGTCATTCTGTTCATTTCTATTTTATTTTTTTATGATAGTTTCGATGTGAGTGTTAAACTCATTTATAATACTGTGAGATTTATCATAAATTTACATTATTCGTTTCTGAATATGTTTAACAAATAATTCAACTAATAATGATATATGTTTGGTTGCATAGGGTTGATATATAGTTAGGTATTTCAAATACTAAGTTAGATTAAGCTTTGTTCAGGCAATAACCATGAAGCGAATACTTATCTAATATTATTTTTGTTATTATTAATTTTTGTCATTAAATAGTAAGTTATAAGTCATCGTTGATATGATATTTGATATCAGATATTATGTAAAAAATGAAATTAATATTTTGTTATCCAATTACACACACACAACAGACGCCATAAGTATTATAACATAATATGTAACATATGTATGAAGTTATGTAGTAGCTAATAACATAATTGCTTCGTGTGTAGACTCGTCATCACCAGAAGTTGTTTGTTGAACAAAAGTTTCTAATCAAACAACAACAGGAAGTTACTTATGATTTCATCTTAATTCTTTATTTTTAAAATTTCAAAGTGATTAAAAACTCCTTCGAAACTAGCATCGCCTTTGGTTTAGGTCACGACTACTATAAACCGGTACAGATTTAAATGAATTATTAATTTGGTATCGAAAGGACTTTGCATCTGTGTATTTATTGATTTAATGCAAATTTATTAATTGTAGCAATTGCTTGCAGTTGCATAACGCGTTTCTAATGTATTTGCAGTCGAGTTCATAGTGCAGTAAGAAACGTAATAGTGAGTCAACGTGAATGTGTTACCCTAGCGTTAGATTGACGCGGGGTAAGGGGAGAGCCACACCTCTCGCATACCTGTATATCTGCGTTAAGCTCGTTGTTCTAGAACTTGCAACAAATTGAGACGGTTCATAGCGATAGGTGCACGTAGATTCAAAAATAACGTCTGTTTACCTTACAATTCATATTAAATGCAATTGAATAATTGTTTTCGCGGTTGCAATAAATACAATTTAATTATCGTCAATTGCAATTATTAGAAGAGTTTAAAAACAATTGTAAACTCATATATGAAAAGTATTTCACTTTCATCAGAACATAGGGTTTTATGGCCTAGAATAAATACAAAGTTCTCTAAAAAAGAATTATAGTTTTTTGCGTAGAACACATAATCCGCGTGTTTCTGTCTGTGAAACGTTATAAATTTGCGTATAACTAAAACTGCTCCTATTTCGCTTGTGCTACTATTAATATATTATACTGTGGTTCGTTTCACGATCGAACAGTGCGACAGTGAGAGTATTTCTTCTGTTTTGTAGGTCACGATGGTCGCGGGATGGTGACGATATCTGTGTTACTAGTGGGACGTTTAAAACGAGAGAAAACTTCACATATTCTATAATCTCCTGATTATATTAATTAGTAAACCGTGTTATTTTAATCTTACCAATATTTAATTCGTTCTATAAATTGTTAAATGCCTATGTGACCGTAGTTAAAAATATTTGTCGTAGTGTCTTTTCTTAATATCGTCGTCGCGAAATGACATTAATACCTTAAAAGCCAGTCTCCAGATATAGCTTTCACTTTTAAATAATTTACCATTTATGCTAGATTTATTTAAACGTCTGATGTTTGTCTTTCATTAATTCTGTCCATACCTGTTTGAGTAATATATTTTATTGGTATCATTATTAGTGTTAAATTTTTTTATAAAACGTATTTAATAAATATTTGTAAGGTTTTTTTTTTTTTAATTACGTTGATGGATTTCGTAAACAAGTACATAGTACAATTAATATTTTATATGTATTTTATTTGTTTTAAACAAATGTGCAAAATATATTAATTCGGTCATTTTTGTATTTAATATTATTAGTATTTTAGTGGCAACGAAGTAATACTGTAATTAAAATTAGTAATTTCCCGATGTTGCTAACAGGCATTAGTTTGTTATGGCCCAACGATGTTACACATTTCGCGCGAACCGTATCGAACGTTATGAAACGAACTGTCGAAAAAAAAAAATACATTGATTGTTACAGGCATGCTAATTTCCAATGAAACCATATTTCGGTAATTTAACGTTTTCTGCGTTTTCTTCGCCGGCGATATGCAATCGACCTTATTAAGTAAACCACTTCAAATGTTGCTTTACGTACACAATTAACACACACGAATATGCTTATATTCTAACATATGACGAAAACCTTCGAGTATATTTCTTACGTTTGTTAATGTTTAATGTTAATTTGAATTAAATTAAATATTTTAATTTTTTTAAAGTTGGAGTAAATTGTTTTTTTTTTTATTTTTATTAACATTTAATTATAACTTAAAAGCTACAATTTATTTAAAATTATAATTGACTTATGGTCTTGAATTAATTTGATATAATTGTTTTAATAAATAGTTACATTATATAGAAAATATAATTCAGTAAATTCAAATTATTATATTGAATATTTGATACATTTAGAAAATACCATTAAGCTTAGCATTCTTCGCATTTCAATGGAGAGAGCTCAACAGTTATTTATTATAGGAAAGTTTTTTATAGATATGACGCTCGATATCATTTAATAAATAAGAAAATAATACTCACGAGAAAGTAAACGAATGTATACACTGTCACACTAAAAAAAATCTCACATTTACAGTCCGTCAAGTTCACAGTTCACCGTATCGACGTATATACGATTCGAGGTTCTAAGTTCGTTCTCGGCCAGTGTCGTAGTTACACTGAGCGGGTTTAACGGAAGAGCCAGTGCGTGCCGGCGCTCGCGCACGCTCACCTAAAAGTAAGTACAACGAAAATACGCGCGCGCGCACAGCTCTACGTAAATTGGTGAAATATCTACATAACACCCTAGACAAAACGTTTACACGGCCGATATATTAAGGTTAAGGATAGAAAAGCAACGGTAGCGATAGTATTCGTTTAGTTTTTTATCGATTCGTTATAGCGTGCGTGTGCAACATAAGCTTATATTAATGCTAATTGTGTTTCAGTAAGAGGCAATTGGAGCGTGAGAGTATCTCTTGGATATGAGTAAATTGACTAATGAAAATATGTTTCAATACGCTTAACGTTGTTAGAGGAATAATATTTATGCAACGCATGTGGTTAGAACGTTAATGCGTATGACATTATTGCGATATTAGTCGTCATTATAGTGTATCGTTCTGGTCGATGATCGATTAGAGAGTTTACTTTATGAAGTTAAATGTAAAACGCTATATGATGTTTAATAAGCAGTGATAAACGTACAGTAGCGACAAAAACTGCTGTTATAGATAAGCTACAAATAAAAAAAATAGCTGATACATAAAATGTAGCTGTATTTGGTAAACAATATATTCTAAATATAAATTGGCGATAGAAAACCAGTTTAATATATTATACTTCTGTGTTTATCCATCCTATCATATAAAAATATTTATATAAATGTATGAAAAATTATAAAGTTCTTTAGTAATTCGTACAGTTTTAGGAATATGAAAATCTTTGTTTCAGTAATGTATCAATATTTTTTTATATTATTACTACCATTGTCCGACGTTTTTACGTGCAATTAATTATTATCAATGTAATTAAGTAGGCTTAAACAAATTCCGCATAAAGTACGACTTTTGCATAGGAAGTCAGACATAGTAGTAGTCCGGTGAAACTGCAAAAGCATTGCCAGTTCAACAGTGTAGATAGACGACAAAAAAAAAGTATTATATAAACAGACAAAGTCTCACGGCATGTTACCACGCTATCATAGGCATTCACAGTTTGTCACATTTTATCGACCGTCATATTGCCTGCTGCGTAACAAAGTTGCATGTACTACTATTACTTTGATGACGCTTGGTGCACTTTCTGACATAAACTTTGTACAGTGATTGTTCCGCTGTTAAAGGTCGTAGCGTGATGTTAGATAACATAACTTTCCTCAGTGAATGCGTTATAAAATAACAATTTGACTAGTATTTACAAAGATTTGTGAGTTAAAATAAATAAAAAAAAACTCTTGAGCTTGATACTGTCGGTATAGACTAGCTGATAATCGCAACTTCGTCTGCGTCGTTTACTACCTTAACAATATATTTTATGTTCCAAAAAATAACTTAAGCAACACACCGCTTGCCCCAATTTTCCAAAACCAAAAACACACATCGTTGGACGCGTAGTGTTTATAAAAATCGTAGACTTTTAAAACTTTACTAAATTGAAATGTAACAAAGCTATCGTGACATTTGTATAGAGACAAACCAATTGTCTAAGAAGTAAAAGAAAAATAACGAAATCAATCCAGTAGTTTTTGCGTCATGTGTGCATATTATGGCAGACCTATATCATTTAATCGATACAGATGACATTTCGTAATTTGTATACGGAATCAAAACCTTATATTAGACTGGTCGTTAAATTATCTTTTTCCGACGCTACCGTATAAGGTTCCTTTTGATGGAAAAACTCGAGAAGAAAATTTTGTTTTGTTAAAAACAACACGTGTCACAAGAAGATTCCAAGTTAATTTTATGGTAAAATAATGGTTTTGCGAAAATTTCTTATTAAGTGTCTAGTTTTATTTAAAGGTTATTAAAGTTTGAAGAAATCACGATTTTCACCAGTCCTGCAAAAGTCTAAGTAAATTTTGTAAGTAAAGTATATTTTTGATTCCGAATTTTTTTATATTTTTTCTTCTGTGCATAAAATATTTTGTTAAAATAATAAAAAATTCAGACAGTCACAAGTATCAGTTAGTCGACAATAAGTATACGGTATCGTAATTCCGGCCAACAAATAGTACTATGAAAATCTCTCTGCAGCTGAATAACTCCTCTCGATTTATAAAATACATTATATAGTTGACGCCTATCAAGTTGAGTTCTTTGATATTAATACCAATTTGTATTTAGTGTGTCTATGAGAAATATATGAAAGCAGGAAGCGATTTAGTCATAACACTTTACTACAATCTCTACGTGTGTTTATGTGGAAACGTAAGTGGCCGATTTGTTTAAATCGAATAACATTTTAGCTGCAACTTTATATTATTATACGAACTAACATTCGTTTTGTAATACGATTGATTTGTTACAGAATTTGACCGTTCGAAATCGTCGATTGCATATAAATTGTTACCATTGTTTCGAATAAACGAATATTTTCATTCAATTGTAATTGTTTTTTTTTTTGTGTTCTTAAATATTTATGTGCAACACGTTTCGTTATAAATTTTTAATTATAATTTATAGATGAGAATGTGTGCAAGTTTTATTTACTTCGTACGCTTTCGCGTTTTAAATACTTTACTGATATTATTATGAAGTTTGGCATAAACGTTGTCAGTGGTACAGAAAAGGCTATAATAGCGAAACTTTAGTCCGGAAAAAAGTACTATTGTCGAATGAAAAGGTAAAATTTTAATTAATATAATCTAAGCCGTGGGCAAATCTTGTATATATAAATATAATATATTTGAGGCTACCTATACATTTACGATAATATGAAATATTATCATAACAGTAAAAATGTAAATATTTCGAGTAATTATATGAAAAGTAATATGTTATACGCTATGCCATTTACAAAAAAAAAAAACTAGTTTTATTATAAAGTTAATTGAGAGTTTTTGGCGAGATCTTAGTCTATCATGTAGTGACTTTTATATTTTATTCATAATCTTGTGTTATTTGACTGTATATTTTGTAATATTGGTGGCAGCTTACGTAATAAAATTCGGCTATTGTACGTACATAAGTGAAATAGATGGAAAATAATACCACGGGGTATGAATTCTGAGATGCCACAGATACACTCTGGATAATACTAAGAAGGGAACCACCACCTTGCTATAAGATTAAAATTATCACAAGCCAAAGGCAGTAATAATCTAGAAGATTGGTTGCAAGAATAAAAAAAAATGCTTGTACCCGTTACTTCACCAGTTCAGAACAGTGTAAATGTACACAGGGACACATGCGTTCCTGGACCGTACTTGTTTATTTCATTATATTTATGCGAAACCCTAATTTTGTTTTCTAAAACACAAGTAGTCTAAGCTACTCCTTATAACATCAGCTGTCTGTCAATGAAAAAACCGTCAAAACCGGACTAACGGGTTCTGAGATTAGCCAGAACAAACAGGTAGACAGAGAATTTTCCTTTAAAATTGTTTTCTCTTAAGTTCCGTATTATACTTCATCCATTTAGTAAATAGCTATTATTTTCATATTACAAACAGACACTTCAATTTTATTTCTTCGTATAGACTATGCACTTTATATTGCTTACACTTTATTGTTAACTAGTTGGTGATCAAAATTACTTTCTCGTGAAAATGGTTCTGTTGTTTTGTTTGTTATTGCTTTATGTGTTTTATCTCTGTTAACTATTTATTGACTGACTGTAACTCATTATTTTTTATTTTGTTATTATCAGTTGACCCATCTAACCAATTTACCAAATTCAAATAAATCAATCAAAAATATTTTATTCAGTTTAGGTCCTGAGAAGGTGCTTATGAATGTCATAGTTACCACCGCTTCGGAAGACAACATAGTCATCGAGAAGACATTTGGGAAGAAATTTAATTGACTTTTTATCTTAGCTGTTTACCCTCTTTAAATGCGCTTAATGATATGTAGCCTAATTAATACCTTTGAAATATTCTTTTCAAACTACCAGATGGCTCGTAGTCTGGCTTGTAGTCCCAACAAACAATTGACACTTAATTTTTTTACATGTACGATAAAAAGACGTTGTCGATAAATGACGAATTATTACTTTAAATTCAGTTAGTGTTTCGTTCATTTGGGTTTATTGTTCTCTGACTATAAACATCGTAATTTCACTGAAAACTGCTAGATCATCGAATTTGTTTCCTTCTACCAAGAAAAGTCCCATTATAATTGACAAACAAGTAGACAGACTAAGAAAAAGTCTATAAACATGTTTTTGGGATTTCATGATACAAAAATAACAACAATATTTTAAAACTCTTTATTTTCTAAATTATAGACGCTATCGTTTTATTCACTTGTGTAGAGAATATAATTATAATTAATTAATTCTATTACATAATTACTTTGTATAAGTTCCATTTTTGTATGTCACATAGCCTTTTATATGACGTTATGACTATTACCCTAAGAATAGTTATAAGTGATATAATTATTTATTTATATCATAAGAAGTTGTGTTATTTATATCTAGTAGACAGAAATAATAAATCAAACCATTTTTCTTATTACAACTGTATTATTCCTTGTATCTTCGTGTACTTGTTATGAATCAATAACATATTATGTCTGTATACTTTGAAGGTAACAGAAATCCAAATAAAGTGTGTAAATGTTGACAAGCCCGTTTGAGATTTTTGCTGACTCATGATCAACGACCGAGTCTGGGATGCTTTAAAAGGACGACTTATTAGAAATATTAAAACAATCAGATTAATTAGGTACAAAAAGATTCTAATTCAGGGTTAACAATTGTCCGAATCGCTATTTGCTAAACTGCCTATGAAGCTCTTTTATATAATTAGAAACATATTATGGATACTAAAATGTTTGAATTTTTGTTTTACGTGCGCCATGTATATTTTTTAAATGTTCTATGGCGAATTCGTAATACTGTACGTAATTATACGCATGTAAGTTAAGTGACTGGCTTTGATAATACTTGACCGCAGTCGTGCGTAATCTAGAATTACGTAATGACTGAAATAAAACGCATAAAAAGTTTAACTCGATTAAGCTATTCGTCATGCTATAATGCAGTAAAACCATTCCAGCGAATTTCAGAAAATTAATACTAAGGTAAAAACTAATATTTTACCCGCTTTAGAATAATTACAAGAGTTATTTTTTTCATTCTCTTGAACATTAGAAACATGAATCATAAGAAGACAAGATGAAATAATTATAAGTTGCTCGAGCGTCGAAACTTTCTCACGATGATTTCTTTTACAGTCAATCGACAGTGTTACTAATTTCATTAAATTCACTTACCTGCACGCGAAGTATTACTGCTTCTATATCCACATCTAGACCGATATTTTATTTTAGACTAGCTGATACTCCGACCTTGTCTGAGTTGTCCTGCGTATGCGTAACACACCGCTTGCCTCACTGCTCTACGGTAAGAAACTAAACACAGTATAAAACTGAATGCGTAGTGCTTAAATAAATCGCAGTTCCTTAAAACTCTAATAAATGTATATTCAATTATGAATCTTTGTTTAATTTTTTAACATAAAAACCAAGTTGTTAAAAATATATATATGAAAAAAAATCTATTCCTATCTAATAGTTTTTGAGTGATGCCTGCACAATGCCAGACCTCTATTATTGTATTTATATAGATATACTAGATGTTTCCCGTAGCTCCGCATGCGTTTTTTAAATGATATTAAAAGAATTTCAAAATTGTTAGAAGAGATAAAATTACAGAAATGGCTGATTAAAAATATTTGTGTATACGACACGCATGCCACCTACTGTAACATGTGATGTTTACATTAAATATGTAAATACTAACAGTGTGCCGGATAGGATTTAGTATCAAAAACATATTTAGAAGTTTAGCCCACTATATAACCACTTAGTACTCACTTACAATATATAAGAAATTAATGAAAATTTTATACTATACAATATCTCTCAAAAATGTTATTATATAGATATAATATATCCATATTGTCAATATAGTTAAGTTCTTGCGACCATACAAAAAGTAACCGCTTATTTGTTTCGTAAAAAAAATATTATGGAACTCTGGTCTAATATTTTATTATAAAGACCTCTTTTATCTTCGAAATTACTGTTAATTATAATGTTGAATTGTGAATAATGAGTCGATAATTATTTTTCTACTTCAAAATACAAAAAGAGTTGAAGTCTCAAAATTTTGCATTGATATAAATCAAGATATAAAACTCTATATAAATTTGGAAACCGTTTTTAATATTTAACAATTCAAATAGTGCTCATTGAACTCAATGCAATATCCTTATACGTTGCTATAATTGCTAAGATATGTCGACGCGACAATTGTAAATAAATTAAAATGGCCGCCAAATTTATCGAAAATACAATATAATTCAAATTACATACATATATATAAATATATGAATTACAATTATATTAATTCTTGGAGTTACAGTACAGCGCATGTCTTAAGCACATGTTTACAGTGAACCCCAAATTTTAGTAAATTTCACGCGGAGGAAGTCTCGGGTGACAACTAGTCTATAATAAAATAGCCTTAGTTAGATCTTATAACTTCAGTTATCTGCCCCAGTGGAAGTCTCGTGAAAATTGGTTTAAATTTCAAATATTCCACTGTCGACCAAGTCGCGGGCAGTATATATATATACTACTTACTTACTAGTTACTTACATGTCAGTGAAAAACCCGTGAAAATCAGTCCAACCGTTATGGAGATAGTACTGCAGACGAACCAACAGGTAACAGCTAGCCTAAAATAAAGTAACCTACGTGACCAGCTATAATTTTAATTATCTCTGAAATTTCTGTCATAATGAGGCTAACCGTTTCGGAGATTACCCGGAACAAACAGACAGACCGACAAAAATAAAATAAAATAAAATGTATTTTTGTTATTAGTAGCGTATATACTTTCATATCCAATTAGTAAGAAGTTGTTATTTTGATATTACATACATACACTTCGTTTTTATTATAAGTGGAGATTATAACATTCCTTGGGTTTTTGGATGACACTGAAATGCATTTACTTATCGACTCTTCTCTCGTACTTAACTCACGTCGTCATTCCAATTATAATAACATCTAATAACGTGAACAGATTTTAATTATACAAAAACTAAATGGTACTCGAGCATATGTTTTATAATTTTCTTGGTGATGTTTTATCATATACGTAGTAGAAATGATGCGTGCACAAACAAACTGACAGATTTATATATTTCCAAATGTATTTAAAATATTTAATAACTTATACTTATTTACTTGCAATAATTTTGTCAACATAAATAGGAAAGTAAAGACACATTAAATTTAAATTCTTAATATATGTATAGCTTGGTGAAACAATTTTCATTTCTTTCCTTATTTCAAAACTATATTTTGGTTCCTCATTTTGATTGAACCATCGGATAAAGAACATAATATTTGTTCAAACAGAACCAGTATACATAATCTTGTGGAACAGTCTAGACAAATGCATACATACACACTATACAATTCTAAATGTTGACTTAGTAAATACAATAGATAAATATTTGTTACAACGTTCAATGTTGTGTCTAACGTTAATGGAATACGAGTTGACTTGAAAGAGCCAATAATTACTGGAGAAGTAATTAAACAAAGGATTTTATGGTTTTTTTTTTCGTTACTAGAGTCAATCTACTAATAGACGTTACTAATATCTGAAGTAATATATCTACTTTCATTTGGAATCACTATTTATATAATATCTCGTAATGGGCATAAATATATACCCAGTGAAAACTATGAGTAAAAAAGGTTATTTTATATAGGGGGTAAATTTTTGAATTTTATTTATTTTTATTATAATTAATTATAATTAAGAAAAGAATAATTGTACTATATCTTTATAAACCTAAGATTAAATTATAAAATGATAATAAATGCATTAAAATATTATTTATTATAATTTTTTTTACGTATTACTATTTTAACACTTTGAAATAACTATTTATTCAGTTGAATAGAATACACGGATTTGTATTAAAACTAGTTTTACCTGCGACTTCACTCACATTATGCAAATTTGTTCGGCCCATCGGGAATGCTACTTTTTTCTTTACTTTACTTTTTTCTCTATCTCTCTAGCCCTTTCCTATAGCTTTTATAACCTGTATGCATGACAATCGATTGAGTAGGTCAGGCGTGGAATCGTAACAAAACAATTGGTAAGTATATTAAGTACTATACTGAGATATTACGAATAATAAATTAAGATATTTTAATGTCCATGAACTCTTGATTTACTATTGCTATTCATTTTAAATTAATTTAACGATCCGTCGACAGACAAGACGTCGCTTCTTCGTGAAAGTTGCAAAATTATGGCATAACGAATGAAGCAAGTTGTGACAGTTGGGACAGTTTCGTGACCGACTGTTTGTTGCGTCTTTTGTCAACAGTCAACATGTTGACGTTGTATGAAATGAAGTCGCAAGCGGTAATTATTTATCAATGCATTTATTTACCCGTGACAGTTAAATCCCTTTAAACAGATAATATCATATGATATCTTAAAGCTTTAAAACTTTCAGTAATTAGTTTTTTTTTATGTGGAGAAACCCGTCATGGCTAATTCTCTTATCCGGGGAACAAGCGGTTTATAAGTCTTTGGCTACCTTCAGGGTAATAGGAGGGCATACAGTGTGCATGGAACATGATGCTCGTATAGCAGACAGCGAAAAAGTCATCATCGTTGAACCCCAATTTCCATCCGCTGAACCAGTGCAATATGAAGATAGCATCCCGGCTAGTCTCATTTTGATTAGCCTAATAGTAAAAAGAAGTGAATTAACGTACATCTTCTCTACCTTTTTTAACTAGGGTGTTTTACTCAGTGATTTTAAGGAGATTTTCTTCCTCTATCATTGTGGTTGTGGGAGCATTAATAAGCACACTAATTCTTCAACTCTTTTCGCCTTTGATAGGCGGAGTGATACCAGCGGTGGTGTCGTCAGTAGCCAGCGTAATCAACGTTTTCCAGGTTGCGCCGCAAGGAAGTTTTATTACACGGCACCATATAGATATTATATATTAGATATTAACATAAGTTGACCTAGCCTAATCTTTACATATGCGGTAGAGCTGCGCTGTGTCCCAATATTGGTCTCTGTATGAATGAGCCGACTTGTTCGAGGTAGTACCACTTTCTCACAGAAAATGGGCTTGTATAATAGTACTTGTACTGTTGCGTTTGGTTCGGTCAGTGAGAGTGCCGGATGTCCTCCCTCCCCTCCCAAAGTATGATAGCAGTTTACAACGCATCTGTGACGCCCATCGTGTCACAGGTGTCCATGGGCGACGGTGATTACTTATCATCAGGTAACCCGTCTATTCGTTTTCCTCCAATCGCATAAAAAATATCTGTATGCACTAAATCTGCAAATATATTGATGAAAACCAAGAGGTAGGACATTTGTATACGACTGAATCGCAATTACTATACACTGCATATCATGTTGAAAACCTGCTGTCGTTTCGTTCTGTATATCATTTTTCGTTAATTGCAATTCTTCTTCTTCTTACCCTTATCCCACCTAAGTAGGGTCGGTACAACATGTTTTTCATGTTGTGATGTTTGATCTGGCTTAATTTTAACTATCGGCCGCCTGCCTGACATCAACCCTCCTTGGGATTCACATAGCATATTCCGTATATTATACGTATATCATCTTCTTCTGTATGTTATGAAGCATCTGTGCATTATTAATGCCACCGGATATAACACTGTACACATCTCCTTATAAACACAGATAAATGCCATTTTAAGTTCCTTGTGCGTACTCCAAGATTAGCACATAGAAGAATTTTGAAGAAGATGTAGTAATCATTGTGTTGTAGCGCACCTTTGTATATATTGCACTGCTGGATTTATAGTCGTTTATGTAAAAAGTAAAATCAAATACAATCAATATCATTTATAGGTTTATCGTGATATCTCGGAAATTATTGTACTTATAGTTATTTTAAGAACAGTGTCGTATTCCCTGTGTGTTGGCGCTGATCTGGATATAGAATTTCCTGAATTATGTTAATATTGAAATAAAACAAATGTGACACATGAATGTCAATTTTGCCTTTGTAGTGTTTTCTCCAAAATTATTCCATATATAGTAATTTCGTAATATAACCATATTCCTGACGAAAAGCCGCGTCTTTAGATATATCACATATATTTTGGTTAATTGCAATTATTGATCAAAATTGCCGAATTTAAAGGTCGGCGTTATAGTGATTTTTGTTGTTTGCTAGCTCATATAATCGTGTTATATGAATGTTCCCGCATGTTACTGCAACTGTATAAAATTAATTAGATGGATTTAATTTTCCTTAAAAGATTTTTCAATTCCTAACACATAATTTTTTTATATTGAAAAAAATATATGTATTTATGCTAATATTAAAGCTAAGAAAAGGTTAATATATTTGTGCATCTACATATGACACATAATCTCTTGAAGAAGTTCTGAATGATTATTATACTATAAATTATTATGAAGCTACATTATACCCGAGTGTTGTAGGTAATATTTTATAGTTATTCAATTTCGTATTTTAATTCACGCAAATATAGTCCCGGGTGGTTATTAGTATTATCAATGTTAAAATTAATGTTCCATAAAGAGTTGAATTTTCCGGTTGACCGATTATTTTAAAGTTTTTCTTCTAAATTTGTTCACTCATAAATTACAGACCTTGAGTGAATGGATTTATTGGAATCGTATATTTCTCGATGTATTATTATTGTAATCAAGCAATTTTGTATAGTTTAGCTACAATTTTTTAATTGTTGTTTTTTCTATAGATTGTTAAATAAATAAAAGTTTAGTTAAAGTAATTCGAAACGATAGAAACCCTTCGCAGTACCTACATTGAGCATTTGGGTTAACAATGTATATAATTGTGGTTCTTTTTGTTAATGAGGTATGGAAAACACTGCAGAAATATATTATGTCTAAAGTATGATTGAAAATCTAAACATTTTAGACAATTCATAACTACTTCATAACAAGGAAATCTGAGCATCAATGTGTCCAATAGTAAAGTTATGGATAATATCTCCAGTGGCTCGTATTGAAATATAACATACGGAAACGAGAGATCCCTTCACTTATCACGAATATATTTATTTAGTCTTATGACAAAGAATTGAAGAAGAACGAAATCTCCAGGAGTACCTTGTGAGATGAGCGCTTTTCAATAATTTGGTGCCGTAACATGGCACAAAACAGCATCAATAAATATTATAAAGTATAAATCGCTATCCGCGTATATCTGTGTCCTTGTTTAGTTTTCTCAATCGTGCTAAAAATATTCCTTAAGGGCTTTTATTGTTAACACTGAATAAATATCATTAGATAAATAAAATTATTGACTACGGAATAATATATTTTAGAGTCTACCGAAATTGCCTATTTTTATCTCCTCAGGTTTTATACCGTACCTACTTCACTCTTATACATATTAAAGAATGATGGGTCTGTTGCTAATGTTTGTTCTTATCCAATTAAACGTATTACTTATATTAAACATTTAATATAGATAAAAAATTATTCTTAAAAGTAACTAATTTACATAAATATCTTAGAAAATAACTGTTACAGACTTCCAGCGTAGGAGTACTAATTAAAAATAGTATTTATAAATGATCTTTGTTCATTACAATTAATGATCATTTCCATTGATTAGTGGTATTTCAGTATAAATGATTAAATAGTTTGTTACATGATTTTAGTCTATAAAAGCCGGTGTGTTACATTGTTTAGAATGAATTGTTTCGTAACCATCGCCAAGTATAGTTGTATGGGGAAACTCTGCTCGATAGTATTGAAATTATTATACGAGTGTTATCATATTCTATATTTTCGCTAACCTGAGTACCTGCCGTTGTTTACATAACACACATTTCAAATTAAACGCTACAAAAAATAAATATTTGTGTGACGAAACTTACTGACTTGGATGAACTGTCAATAACAAAGCGCTAAAAATTAGCCTGGATAGTTATAAATATCTTTATCGCTTATCACATTTATAAATATATTATACTCGTACGAAGACAAAGCGAGTCACTAGTTATGTAAAAGTACTTTAAATTAAAACAGAAAACAAAACTGTTTTTGTAATTATTATTGTAGACAAAAGATTATTTGAATTGTAAACATTAGAACGGGATTTTCTATAGACGAATTTTAGAATTAGTTTTATAGATAAATACAGGGAAAAAGATCGGAGTTTTTCTGAAATAATACAAAAAAAATATACCTATGTAAACATCTCAATATTTAACTGTTTTTACAGCAAACAAATTTTCGTGGTTCAGTCGAGCGATACAAGTTTTTACCGATGAAAATAACAAACAAATGAGTCGCAGATTATATTTAGTTTATAAACAAAGGAGAATGAATAATAATGTAATAATAAAACGATTTCACTTTTTTATAACAACATCTCTACTTCGTTGACCTGTTTTTTTTACTAAAATAGTTTACTCTCTAATTATTTGAAGGGCATCCGAGAGATGCAAAAACGTAATTTGAAATTTACATTTGTTAAAAAATAATAATTAAATCGAATTTAAAATTTGTAGCTACTCGAAGTGTGATCTAATAGTTGCATTCTATATAATCTTCTATATTTATAAAATATTTAAGGTCTGTCATTCTGTGCGAATCACGCAAGACTTTGTGAACAAGCTTTGATCATTTTTTTCATCCGATAATTTCACTTAATATAAAGTTCTAAAATATTTCAGTAAACAATGTGCCCTTTCTTGTAACGGAGAAGTGGGGCAAGCGGTGTGATGCTTATGTTTTTTCCACTTTACATAAAACATATAGTCAATTAATAAATGGAGCAGGTGAAGTCGCGACTATTAGCTAGTTAAAATGTAGTCTAAAAGTAGTGATTAATGATTGAAGAGTGAGCAAATAGTCATCATACCTACGATTTAACCTAAAAAACGTGACCACTGATTGAAGTTTGATCGAATAGTAATTCGAGTGGGACTCGACATCCGAGGGGAATATGAGTGGGACTCGACATCCGATGTTGTTGTCAGGATGGCAACGAGTTTGAATTTATTGTATCAATGCCTTATGCAGTTAACATTGTCGGTAAAGATATGTGATAATTTAATTCGGCTGTTTTAATGCATTATCAAGGTATATTAACTGATGTCAATGTACATACCGGTATTATTATTACTATCCTAATCGAATTGCAATATCAGATATCGCGTCCAATCGCATTAGCTAGGGCTGTAAACTAGGTTATCCAGTACGATTATTCCCAGGGCTATTATATGGGGTTTTATAAAAAGCAATGATGGCTAAGTGGTTAGCGTGTTTGGACGCCGCGCCGATCGTCATAGGTTCGAATCCTTGCAAAGGAACCGGAGCTTTTGGTAAAGTAAAACATCGTGATAACACTATAGCATGTTACCTTACCATACTCAAGTTGAAAATTTGTCGCTAAGCATATAGGTGTGTTATGGCAGCTGCACTTAAGAGCCAGTCCCCTCGAGGTTTCGCGTGTTTACCATCTTAGACTTCACCGTTATTTGCATCTTGTCAGCTTGTAGTCGAAAACTCGAAAAGTATAAAAAAAAAGACTAAAATACACGACACTGCGGAATACAGAAGTGTTGGAGTCAGAAACTTGTGAATAACAATATTCATAATAAATATTGTATTGTCCGTAGAGGTCAAAATTAGCAATGCGGATTCGAGTACAATAGTAAATAAATTAAATTTGATTACGTGATCATTTTTTTTTGTTGTCTTCGTACACAAACACATCACAGGCTTGTTTAGGATCGTTGCAAGTCAATCGTCCTTGCTTCGTGCAATAAGTAGCAGCGAGTGTTATGAGGAAGTAACATTGTTAATACCTGCATACCTGCTAAATAAATAGGTTAATAGGTAGTGGCGAGGGCACTTAGATTTCTGTTTTAAAATAATGCATTTTGAAGATTTAGCACTCCAAGAATAAATATGTGATGTAATTATTTTTTCTTACAATAATAATACAAAAAATGAAATTATGTAAAAATACTCAACCAATCATTATGAAATTTTATCACACTTCGTCAGGGCCATAGAAGAGGATTTAAAGTACCTTCGTCCAGAAAAGGAGTACTGTAATAGGCCAAGTCTACGTATACGTAAGCGAAGCTAGTATCTTATAAATACAACCTTTTCGCGAATTCTATAAAAGTAAAGCGTGTTAATAATATACACAGACCAGCCTCATAATATGATCTAGGTATACCAATTTCTTTTTTGAAAAAAGAAAATACAATGACACATTGTTTTAAGAAAAATTATAATATTTTTAATATTCGATTTAAAGTTTGAAAACATTTTTTTTTACGTTTTCTATTATTTTTCAAAATTTCCGACTAGTAATAGAGTTTGTTTTCAGTATCAATTATTTCTATGAAATACGCAATCGAAATTGATACAAACATTTTGTTAACAGTTAGTTATAAAACTAATAATTTCGTGTTTAGTGTATTATAGTATATAGTTGTTGTTTATTTAATATTAAATGGCCTGGAATGTAAACAACTGGCAGATCGGATTTAGCAAGAGAAGCGTGTGTAACGAAAGGGAATGTTAACAGAAGACTGCTTCGATTAAGTCGAAGCGTGTGCGAGAAAAGTCTACGGACACACGGATACCATGTTCGTATAGCAGAGTATTAAGAACAGATAGTATTTTTCTAATACGCAATAAAAGCCATATTATGATGGTGGTGGTATAATATTATATCCTAACTGATATTATGACTTATAACTGATAATATATTATGATATATATTTTGCTGTGTGGTGCCGGCAGAGTAGAATAGCACCAACCCATATATTCCCGTGGGTATCGTAAAAGGAGATTAAGGGAGTGAGAGATAGTACTGACTCCTTGTAACCTTCTCACCGTGATACTGTACCATCTATCTGAATCCTTCTCCGGTCGTAACGGTTCCCGTTCCACTGGGTCTAGAAGAACAATGATGAGTGTGTGCACCTATGTCTTGCACGTACACTTGTGCACTTTAATATATCCTGTGCATCTGACCGCTTTATCATCATCAATATATTATATTGACTTAAAGAAATTTTCACTTTACAAAAACAATTTCATTAAATAGAAAAACGATCAAAATATATGTCTATTCACAACCTATTCAATGATGTCGTCAAAAATAATAAATAGAAATTTGATATTGAAATACATTTTCTGACATGAAAACTCTCAAATTAATCAATGAACATTGCTCAATGAACGTATTAGCTTTGTGTCGCTCAATAAGACGTCATTAGACGATATCCTTTTGACGCCAATTAAAACAATTTTGGTCCGATAGCTACGTCTTGAGCATTTTATTTACGCAAGTAATGATTTTCTTTACATTGATGTCTGTGCGTCTGCTATCTATTGTCGGTGGATTATGAATTCCGTTTAACACGCTTTGATGCAAAAGGTTTTAATGCAATTTATGTTTGAAGGATTTTATCATGAAATTTGTTTATTTTTATTCGCTGAACAGGTTCTGGTAAATGATTAAAAATGTAGAAAAAAAGTAAAGTTGTTGGAATAGTGCAGTTTTTTATTTGTCTCTCTTTTTTACCTTCAAGGTGCTGATGCCGGCTGACGATTTGTTTAGTGTTTAAGCGGTGAAAACGCCAAGGTTAATTAAATTGTAGTTTTTTGTAGGGTTCACTGGTATAATATTTAAACTAATAAAGGAGTACTGTTGAGGTAAAAAATAATAGCAATTTGGTTTCTTTATTGATTTTAATGTAAAACACTTTAGATTGATTCCTCAAGCTAATTAGATGCGCGGTCACAACTACAAGATAATTTTCTCAAATTGACTTGATGATATGTATGCTCTGCGAGAAAAAAGGAATGTTTCGCCTATATGCATAGAGCAAAAGATGGCTTATTTTCAAGTTTTGCTTAAACGTGCATACTATGAGTCTGATTTTAGAAATTATTTTTTAATTTATTGAGAAAAAGTTGTAAGTAACTAGCGTTTAATCTATCGGCAATAGTAATTTCCCCCCTAGTCCCTTGTCTCTTTTTGTACAACTGATAAAGTGTATTAAAAATGTTATTATGATCAATTTAGTAGTTAAGGCGTGAAAATATAACAAATAAACAAACTCCCATTCGCATTTGTAATATTTAAGGATTAGAATATCCAAAATCACTTTGTAGGAACTCCATTCTTGTGTTAATGTAGTAGCAACCTTTTTACTGCAACACGCACCGCACTTCATAAAAAATATTAAAAATACTTGGCTGAGTTGCACCAAAATCGTGGTTATTGTAATTGTTAAAGTTAACTTTAACAATGACAAGAGTTGCTAACAGTTACATTTGCCAAAACGAGTTGCACCATCAAACATTTTGTAATTGTTAAAGTTATTAGGGTGGCCACTTCAATAAGCCAATTAGTCCCTAAAATCGAAAAGGTTAACATTTTTTACTTGGCAGGACTTAGTTATAACTGTCACTATTGTTATTCTGTGACTGTCAACAGATGTTCATTGCGCGCAAATATCAAATTGGTACAATTATTTTCTTCTGTTATTTACTTTATATCTATTTCTGTGAAGTTGTATATTGGAATTTTTTGATATCAACATATTTTTATCAATGGCTAATACCGAGAAAATTAATACCATATTGGTTACCACATTCGAGAACAGTATAAAGTAAGTAGTATTGAATTTATTCAAATCTATAATAATATTTGAAAATTTCATATAAATTGTTTTTATTTTCTTTTTCTTTGTGTGTTGTTAGTGTGTGTGTTCTTAGAAAAAATGTTTTCTTTCTAAGACGCAAATTATTTTCAAATATACTGATTTCGTCATCGGAAGAACTATTTTCAGTTTCCCACAGGATTTCTCTTAGTAACGACATCATATTATACAGTTTTTTTTGTGACCTTGACAACCGATTCACAAATTGACATTAACAATAACACTAACCGGCCAACATGGAGCGGTTATAGTTAACGTTAAATCGTGACGTAATTTTAACCATTGTCAATTGGTGCAACCTATTTTTTGCCTAACAATAACTTTAACCGAATTTTTTACTTTAACATTAACTGGTGCAACTGAGCCTTAGGCTGAGTTGCACCAAAATCGTGGTTATTGTAATTGTTAAAGTTAACTTTAACAATGACAAGAGTTGCTAACAGTTACATTTGCCAAAACGAGTTGCACCATCAAACATTTTGTAATTGTTAAAGTTATTAGGGTGGCCACTTCAATAAGCCAATTAGTCCCTATAATCGAAAAGGTTAACATTTTTTACTTGGCAGGACTTAGTTATAACTGTCACTATTGTTATTCTGTGACTGTCAACAGATGTTCATTGCGCGCAAATATCAAATTGGTACAATTATTTTCTTCTGTTATTTACTTTATATCTATTTCTGTGAAGTTGTATATTGGAATTTTTGATATCAACATATTTTTATCAATGGCTAATACCGAGAAAATTAATACCATATTGGTTACCACATTCGAGAACAGTATAAAGTAAGTAGTATTGAATTTATTCAAATCTATAATAATATTTGAAAATTTCATATAAATTGTTTTTATTTTCTTTTTCTTTGTGTGTTATTAGTGTGTGTGTTCTTAGAAAAAATGTTTTCTTTCTAAGACGCAAATTATTTTCAAATATATTGATTTCGTCATCGGAAGAACTATTTTCAGTTTCCCACGGGATTTCTCTTAGTAACGACATCATATTATACAGTTTTTTTTGTGACCTTGACAACCGATTCACAAATTGACATTAACAATAACACTAACCGGCCAACATGGAGCGGTTATAGTTAACGTTAAATCGTGACGTAATTTTAACCATTGTCAATTGGTGCAACCTATTTATTGCCTAACAATAACTTTAACCGAATTTTTTACTTTAACATTAACTGGTGCAACTGAGCCTTAGTAGTTAGTTGTTGGCTAAGTAGGACACGACAATAATTATGTCATCGTTGCATTGACTCTTTTTTAGTTAACTGCATAGCATATATGGTGGTAAACTCGATACAGTGACTCTTTTTTGTTGGTTGTGTCTAGAACGTGGTATAGATCTGTACCCGGCTACGTAGCACATTTGGTGATAAATTTATTACAGTGACTCTTTTTTAGTTGGTTATATTTCGGGGGCGGTACGGTTATATACCGTAGTACATTCTACTACATGGTGAAGAGCTTACTTGAGTTTGAAATGTCATGAGCTAGGAATCTATCAATCTTAATATGTATAGACGATAAATGTTTTCTTAAAACTTAATTACTATATAAAGCGTAGGTTAAGAAGTGCAATAAATTAGAACAAAGTAATGGTACAGGCGGGTTATGTGACGTGGCAATCGGTATTAGCGGTGGAAGTTTGGTTTTTTTAATTTTGTTGTTTTCGCATAAATGTATTCGAAATTAGCAATATAATGGGAAAGAGAACTGATGGTAATTTGATACGAGTCACTTCCCTTCCCCTTGACGTATTGCATGTCATAGTCATAAAGATTCTTCGGTCACAATTTAGGTACAAGTCAGCTAGTCGTGGAATTTCAAAGTCCGTTAAATGCCTTGAGTTTAATGATTACATGCTTTATAAAATTATCAAACGATTTGATAGTAGACTCCTTTTCATTCCATTAAGCCCAAAAGATCAAAGGGGCAGACAGGCCGGACTGTGAATGTCGTTAGCTCCTTACGTAACAGTCGTGCTTTATGCAGAACTAGCTGGTGCCTGCGATGTCGCTCGCATAAATGAAACCTATCTCGCGGCAATGGTACTTTTTGAGGATAAATGTTACCCTTTTGCACTTTATGTTAAATGTACTTTACGTCTATACAAAATGTCATGATGATCGGTTATATAGTTAAAATTTGACAGAATTATAAACAAACTCACATCCACGTTTATATTAGGTATTAAAATATGAGCCCATCTCCTCACTGCACAGGTTTGGCAGACGTGGAGAGGTAGCTGGTTTTGTACATAGTCTACCTCCCTATAAGGTTGGAACCCGGCGGAAACGTTCCGCCAGGTTGATCGCTGGGGCGGTTTGGTGATAACCTTGCTCGGTCCCATGTCACCCCAACCAAAGGGAAAGCTGGTACATCGTAGGTTTTTAGTGAGTAAGAATCTCACACTACACACTCTCTCCTCCGGGAGTGTGGGTGTCCATGAAGATTTCTACACGTTAATAAAAAAAGGATTGGGATTTATTAAAGTTTATTTAACTGCTTTGCCAGTGATCTAACATGTTTCATACATTATGAATAATCATTTTGCTTACATTGCGCTTTTTTATTTTTCACTTGATAAAATATATGTAATGATATTTGTACTACTATTGCCAAAACGTTTCCAACTTGCATTAAGTTTCGTGTCAATCAATTCGTAACAAGCGTATCGCGTCCAATATAATTGAAATATTATGCATACACAATAGACAAAAAGTAGTGAATTAATACAATAGAGTCGACATAACGTTTCTTAAGTTTTAATGTTATGCAAATTACGCCACGTATAAATAGCCATTTCGTACGTGAATTTCACAATATTTCGACCTTCGGCTCGGCCCGTATTCACCTATGTACGTGACAAAATTTAATATCATACACTGTAATTGGTATTAATATGGGCTATGAGGGTACGTCTGAGCTTGCATGACGTTTAACCTCTATCTTGATGCGGGGAATCTGTAATTATAGCTTTTTGATTGACTTATATATATATAACAGCTATTAGGACAGTTGGTAATATTTATTATTATAGGTTATAGCGTTTGCTCCCAATCACACCTAATGTTAACTGGTGATGTGGTCTAATATGGTAAGCACGCTAGAGGGAACTGGCTCTCAAATGCAGCTGCCGGAGCATACAAGCAGATGCTTGGCGACAGATTTTCAATTTGAGAGCTTTAACAGTCTCACACTATCATATAAAACTTTCATTCATTCGAATCCACCTAAACACATAAAAAGTTTATTAATTCGGTCCAGCCGTTTAGAAGGAGTTCTGTCACATATACACGTAGAGTAAAATGATATTTATAGAGATTAGCAAGACCGACGGTCGTTGACCTGCCCTGATGATAAAAAAAGTCCTGGAATCAGACTACTGCATCAACTACTGGATCTGGCAAATCGAGGGTTGTAGCTAGATAGCTGGATTTAGGAAAAACCCTATCTCTATGTAAAATCTCTACCACCATGCTTTTCAATCATTTCTGTAATATGTGTTGGTGATAGGGCATCGTTATTGTGCTTGAATGGACTGCAAATACCATACACCAAATGGAAATCTCATAATAGTCGTATGATTACGTGTACGTGTAAGAGGCTGTCATCTTTTCATTTCAGAAAATATCTGTAGTATTTAGTACTTGTGGTTTGCGTTAAAGTTTTTATCCATAATTACAATAATACAATTTGTAAAAAATATTTAGAGTTATACCGCATTATAATTACGCATAATGCAAACCTCCGAGGTCTTTCTTTAAGCGTAATGTAATTAAATTATCATTAAAGTGCTATTTAAGTAACTTAGCATAACGCTCGTTCTAACCTTCAAATATACAATCAGGTTAACAATAAGCTACTAAGTAACAATTATTAAATAGCTCCACGTCATACATGAATTTCATCTCTAAAACCTATCTATTATCTCAATATTACTTCAGTGTCTATTATCTTGCACGTTGTCATATGTTTAATAGCGCATTAATTTTTTTTTTCTGTATTTTGATTGACAGACCGTTTAACGTTATGAATCATAATTGTTCAATAAATTGATAGAAAACGTGTTTATTGTTGGATAAATGTGTATTATGCGGTACGTTGTTTGTATCGTTTACTGTCGTACAGAGTTGTCGATCATTGCGTAAATTTTCGCTTAGTTTACAAACTTTTCTAGAAACTAAATATTTTTCGGAATTCATCTATATTCCCTCAAATTTACTGTAAATATATAACATATTTTTGTAATATTACGACAAAGTAACTGCACTAATGGTAAGCATTTTAATAAAAAAAATGGCAAATAACGAGAAATCGAAATTCCATTGTTGTCATGCTGGCTTGTAAGCTTCTCGGTATCTGATATATGCTGGCTAATCCTGAAACACAAAAAACTAAAAAGAGTCACTATAATGAGATTATCATTATTTGTTCTATGCAGTCGGGTACAGATCCCTATCACCCACTAAATACAACAAATTAAAATGAGGTCATTGTATCGACATTATTATAATTCGTGCTTCGCTGTCGGGTACAGATCCACACCACTCTCAAAACGCAACAAATTAAAAAAGTGTCATTATAACGAAATTATCATATTCGTGCTACGCTTTCAGGTACAGTGCCATATCACTCTTAAAACGCAACGAACTAAAAAATAGTCATTATAACGAAATTATCATGTTCGTGTTATGCTATCTGGTACACGGCTATACCACTTCCGAAACACACTAACACACACACACTAATACACACAAACTAAAAAAGAGTCATTGTTACGAAATTATAATAATTTGTACTTCGCAGTCGGTTACAGATCTATATCTCTCCTGAAGTATAACAAATTAAAAAAAGAGTCACTGTAATGAATTTATCACCACGTATGCTATATAGTCAATTACAGATCCGTACTTCCCTCAAGACAAAACGAGCTGAAAAGAGTCACTATAATGAGTTTATTAACATGTGTGTTATGCAGTTGGGCACATTTTGTACCACCCTCGAAACACAAGGATCTAAAAAAAGAGTCACCATCACGAGTTTATTATCATGTGAGATACGTAGTCGGGTACATATCATTACCACATATGAAACACAACAAATTAATAAAGAGTCACTGTAACGAGTTGACATAATTATTATCGTCTCTTACTACCCAACGACTAACTATAAACTGACGGAAAATATCAAGAGAAAATGTCAAGATATAATAAAAAATTTCGAAGTGTACAAAGTATAAATACTTCGAAGTTAAAATAATAAAAAAACACTATTTAGTGCTTTGTCAAGTGGAATCAAAGGAATATTCGAAAATAAATTTAAGGTACGACATATATTGGATATAGAAGATGTAAAATTAATACGAGTTTAACTCACTATATTTTCTCTATCGAAGGTACCGTCGTCGTTATGTTAAGAATTAAAACAAATGACATAGAGATAAAGCCAACAGTTCAGAAAGCAAAAATAATATCTATATTTTCGACTTATCTCTTAAGGTTAAACTATTATGGAAACATATCTAGTAATTACTAGGATATGTACAATTTAAAATACTCATAGAAAATAGTTTCCATGTCAATATTTAAACAAAAACTTTATCAACAATAGTTATAATAATTATACACAATTATACAGATAAAATATGATGAAATACTTTGGAGCCAATCATTGAGGCGCGTATTTAAAGATTTCGCCCTGAAAACATTTTCAGTTGTGTCGAACTGTTAAAAGTTATGTACAAGTTTTATTTTTTATTACTCGCTTGTTCCATTTTTTGGAAAGGTAAATTTTTTATTCGGTATTACCTATACTGAAATGAACAATATTTTCTTGATATTATTGTATCAAAAATCATCAAAAATTCTGAAACACCAAATTGTTTCGAAACTGAAAATATAACCAATTGTTCCTTTGTATGTTGTCATAATAGCCAATTTTTTTTCAATTCATTATAAGTTTGACGCATCATTATATTGGAGTATGTCGTAAAATTCTTGTTTGTAACTTTATAGGTACTGCCTGCATATTTATATTCACGTATGAACGAAGACAAGAGTGTGGCATGAAAATTGTAGTTTTAAAACTATTTCTTCAATCATGGCTTTTCAATGATGGTAGCCATTAAGGATACATTGCAACTTTATTCAATAGTTAAATACTATTTCAGATGGTAGCTGTAAGAAAAATAGTCAAAGAACAAATGATGTTGGGGGAAAAATTGTTGGCGGATACAGCATTACAATCGATAAGGCTCCTTACCAAGCGTACTTGCTTTTAGAAAAGGGTAAGGAGTATTACCAGTGTGGAGGTACCATCATCAGCAAAAGACATATTTTAACAGCTGCTCACTGTCTTGTTGATGAGTAAGATCTTATATTTTATTTATTATATAAACTTCTCTGATAAGTCCTAATTTATATTATAAATGCGAATGTGTGTTAATTGTTTGTTACGCTTACAGGTTTTTATTATCACCATGGTATTTTGTTTGTGCGTGAAATATACTTTGTCATGAGTACAGAAAAGTATATAGGATACCATTTATACAGAGAAATAGGACTGGTCTGGAATGAAGAGTATTATTTTTATCGGTGAAAAGCACCTATGTCCTTTTCTCTACTCCAGACAAAATTTATGCAAAATTGCATAATGATCAGTTAATACGTAATAGTGTGACGAATTTACTCAGATTCACATTTATAATATTGATTAGGGTTAGTACTCAGCTTGCCCCCATTATTAGGACCACGCCCGGCGGACACCTTTCGTTGAGCTGGCTGCTGAGGCGACATGGTGATAGCCCTGCACGATCCCATGTCGCCTCAACCAAAGCGGCGGTCGTTACACCGTACGTTTTAGTGAGTAAAAATCTCACACAACCCACTCTCTCCACCGAGAGAGTGGCGTATCCCTGATGGATTTTCCCACGATAATAAAAAAGGGGTTAGGATGTTATGTAAGACAAAGAATTGATTCGATCAGATCTCGTAATCGATTATTTTTGTCAACTTTTATGAAAACTCATAACATTCATTTAGATGTATTGTTTGATTCACTGACGTTGAATACATATTAATTATATTATTTTGTATATTAAAACTAATTAAACTTGACATAATAATCAATTACCGGTCAGTAATACTGATAAAAAATCTTCCATTAAATTAAGATACAAGTCTACTAAATATTGACACTACTTTTTCCAATTCTTGGTTATTGCCAGTGCTAAAAAATCCAAACGTTGAATAGGATTCAAAAGAACGATTATTGTTAGTTGTAAATATGATTTTTTATTAATACTCTAATAATAGAGTACAATGAATTCTTGGAATATAAGCGCATACATATTTCTACACAGTGTGTTGGTTCCCAAGGTGACCAGGTTCATTCATAATTAATTTAAATGGGGCAAGATAAAGTATGCATATGGGGTAAAAAGATATATGGAAGAAGATAAATAGTAGTAAATAAATATAAACTTACAGCATAAATCAAGTACACGCAAGAGTTGGTAGTACAAATAGTGACAAAGGCGGTCAAGTCTATTCGACCAAATCGATGACTATACATCCCAGTTACAATTCTCGAACTTACGATTATGATGTTGCTATTTTGACATTCTCAAAAGATATAGCAATCGATGGTGTCAACACTAAAATTGTTACGTTACCGAGTGAAAACAATGGTCCAGTACCTGCAAAGTTAACACTGTTTGTTACGGGTTGGGGAGCTACATCGGTAAGATTATCATTTTTGAATACTATGAGTCATAGATATTTTTAAGATCGCAGAACAATTGTAATACATTCTTGTTAATTTAATGCATGCCCGTAAAAACTTAGAAAAACTAGACTTAGTTAAAGACCGATATATTTTAATACCAGAAATAACCACAATTTGACCATTCCATGTGTCAGGCTTAGTAAGACTAGATTGTTATGTAGTAGTGTTAGGTTATATAGCTACATCCCATTGCATATTAGTATAGTAGTAAGTTCTAGCACTACGGCAAGCTGGTTTCGATATCAAACAGCTATTATTAAAGGGTGATCAATAAGTAAACAACGGTAATGTCTGGAAATAACACCCTTTTCTGTGTATCAGCTAAAATGATTGTAAGATAATGATAAATATGATAATGATAAATATGTGTGGTAAAACGATAAATTAGATCGAGTTTCTAGTCGGGTCTTCTCGAACATTGGGTTCTTTTCCGAACCGGTGGTAGTTTTGACGTGCACAAGCACCATTCTAGTTGAATGAAAATATTTTTGAATTATTGAGTGACTGGTAATACATTATATTTTGCTATAATATGTTATTCTAATGTCAATTTGAAATTCATTAACGTGAAATAATTTTTGTACAAAGTTTTGTCATATGTGAGAAGATACTAATAACCGTGAAAGCTGTGATTTAATTCGAGAGAACATATCTGTGAAGCGCTGATCAAAGTTAAAAAGAATTTAGCAATGTTTCTTTGTTGATATTTTTAGACCACACCTTTTCTACTCTGTAAAGTAATTCTCATATTAAATATTCGTGTAACTTTCCAAAAGGATTTTATCATATTATACATTGAAGCCAATTTTATCCAACATTGCCTTTACCCAAGACAGAGAGGAATTGGCTATTTAGATAAGTAGTAAATATGAAGTAACTTTAGTAACAACATTCTCACTTATTATTTTCAGGAAGGTGGTGCTTCCTCAAATACTTTGTTGGCAGTTAATGTTCCTACTCTATCCGTAGGAGATTGCAAAAAAAGTGTTTCAAACTTTTCTGACAGAATGATTTGCGCAGGTGTCTCTGAAGGAGGAAAAGATGCTTGCCAGGTTTACAATTTTAATAAATATATCATTTGCATGGTTTTATGTCTGTAATGGAACAACGTATAGATTTTTTTATCAGGACAAAAGTATTTACACTATACTTGTGGTAAATACAACGCAATCAAAAACTACTTAGATGTATTTGATCCAGCGACAAATTAAACAAAAATTACTATGATGCCTATGTGGATGTTGATCGGTCTGCCGGATACAAATACTCCGTTTGATTGTTGGATTACATCGACTAAATCTGCACCGCGATATGCCTATGCGTAGCATTATAACGAATATTACATCATATCAGACATAATTACCATGTTCTAAGCATTCATTTTATATACTAGTTATATTCCCGAGATTTCTACTGCGTTTGCATTTTTATAAAGGGCTATATATTTATATAATTTGAAAAAACTATGACATACATCTTTTATACTTTTTAACTGGATTGCTAAGTAATAATTTTCATATATGTTAGTTTAAAAATAATGGACTTACATACACCTTTTTCCCCCTTTTTTGGGTTGAATTCCCAATAAATCCTTCTTTGGCTCACATACACTCACACACGCTCACATACAGTGTAAAACAAATCTGCTCAAAATTTTTCACTGTTCTAACCCCAGTAGTTTGAGCTGTGCGACGATATGTCAGTCAGTCAATTAATCCATGCACTGACTTTTTACTATCTGCTTACCTCATACTAAATAAACATTAGTGCTCGTTGAGTCCAACGTTTTAACTCTAAATTAAGACTATGACAAATTTTACATCACATGGTTGTTAACTTTGATGCAGTCAAACATAATTGCTATGCCATACCTATCGATAGTACCAATATAATTATATATATTAGACGCATATACCCTAAGATTTTTTTTTCTCTTTATTTTAACGAATCTTTGATAACCATGCCAGCTTCATAGGGTAACTCAGTTGGGTTAATATACAATTAAATTTGATTCTCATATTAAGAGATTAAGGAAATAACATTATAAATTATTCAAGCCGTATCAGTTACAGGATCTCCCAATATAATATTAACCTGACCAACATTTTTTGGTGCAATTTTTCGGACCGGGCATATTCCCACAACAAATGATAAAAATCATCCATAAACTGTCAAATTTCACAAAACGGAGATGTTTTTCGTATCATAAAAAGGTAGGTACTTATTATGCGGGTATGTAACCGCACCGGATCCTGAATGCTGCAATCAATTCCCTTCTGGAAAATCTGGGTATGATGAAACCAAGGATGCTACCACATGGAAGTTCTATTCATGTGTTTTTTCCACATGATGGAACAAACATGATTCGCTAGGGGTAAGAACTTTGTAGCCAGAGGCCTACATACTACGTCCTTACCATTAATTATGGCTTTTTTTGTGTAATTATCAAAAATATTGTTATTTAGATTTCTGAAATATGATGGTATCTATTGAATTTTATCATTAATTTTATGACACTGTAAGTTATAAAATAATATTGAAAACTCATAAGATTATGGCATTCCATGGCTTGATGAGGCACTTCCAGCCAAATGCTGTAATGCAGTAAGAAAAATGTTGAATATCTAAGTAATTACATCAATTGCACCAGTCTAGTGACTGGAAATGTTTCGTGTATGTTTAAAAAGTGTATATTAAATAGAACATATACATTTTTCAGGGAGACTCTGGTGGTCCAGCTGTTAGCAAGAATGTTCAATTGGGTATTGTCTCATTTGGAAGTGGTTGTGCCCGTCCTGGAAATCCGGGCGTATATGCAAATGTCACAGCTCTTCGTGGTTGGATACGTCAGAATGCAGGAGTTTAAAAATATATAAGATGATTTATATAGTTCAGTATAAAAGGTAGACATATCATTTAATATAAAACTGTCCGCAACATTTATCATATACAGATATTTTAATAGTAATATTTGCTGTCGTTAGACTTTTTCATGTATTTTTTTTCGGTTTCTATAAGGAATATTCTGTATATAAAGAGAATCTTCTTATTTTAATTATTAAATTATTAATACTTTAAAATGTTTCTGAATTGCAGTTTAGTGGAAATTGTGAGCATTTTAATAATTGTATATGGTTTCCTATAAATGAAATATACATTTTGTCGTAAATAAATCTTAGGTACCTAAAATAATTCAGTTGAGATACATGATATACAATTAGAATCTTTGTTAAACATTATCTGTCTATTCTATATACTGAGCCCTTTGAATTGCTTCCAAATAACATCGTTCCACATATTGTCATTAAAT
Source organism: Antheraea assamensis (assembly GCA_035772565.1). Lineage (NCBI taxonomy): Eukaryota > Metazoa > Arthropoda > Insecta > Lepidoptera > Saturniidae > Antheraea > Antheraea assamensis. Next base: position 2,991,308 of record JAQQSE010000042.1, read on the forward strand.
GTAAGCAAATTGTTATAATAAAGGCGCTGTTTACTTATTGAATTTGTTTCTTTGTCTTTGTTCAGCATGTTTTCTTTATGTCAGAGTCTCGTTGAAGGCTTTATAAGGAGAAGGCTTTTAAGCCGAGTTGGAATAAATTTACCATATTCGATGTAAAATAAACTGATTGCTTTTCACGTTTCAAGTAACTTATAAAATATAAATTGTTGACTATAACTTCGCTTACAAGCTGAAAATAAATCTATAATTTAATTACACACCTAAAGTTACGAATTGAAAGTTGTTAAATTCTTATACCTTAAACTTTTTTAATTATTTCTATTTTCTCTTGAGTGTAATGAATACAATTTGATTTTTCATTTCATTTAAGTGTCTATCGATGCGATTGACTACATCTAACAAGTTAGTGGTTATTTTAATCCAAGCGAAATCGAAATTTATTAGTTTATTTTCATTTAGTTTTTTTATATAATGTCATTATTAGGGCTACTCAAGGAGCGACTTAAACCCTCGATAGTAAATTGTTTTAGACGAAATAGATACTAGATTCACCTATTTAAATATAAGTGGAAAAGCTTTGGTTCGGAATACGTATGCTAATGACAAAGTTCACACTAAATTTTTATCATTGTATAATTAGCTTTTGCCCGCGACTTCGCTCGCTTTATTTTATATTTCACGTATTCCATGGGAACAGGAATTTCCGTTGAGTAATTAACAAAGAAAGTAAAGAAACAAAGAGACTTTAAAACTTAATATTAGTTATAATTAGGGTTAGAATATGTTGGGACTGACGTATGCAAGAAGCATTTAAAACATTGAGAAAAAAGAAACAATTTTGTAATTTGGACAGTGTTTCATATAAAGATAATCACGTGAATTTAAAACAATAGCATTTCAATATATCGTAATATATTCATTTAATTGCATAGCTTTGGACCTTTTTAGACCGATGTTTAGTATGACGTTAGTTACTGGTACCGTTTCATGACAATTTTGATTTAAATTTACACCAGACTATTAAGACTATTTAACAGAATTCGCTTCTTCTATATCATATAGTCAGCTATCTTGCAAAGTCAAGAAAGAAATTCTAATAATGAATTAAATGCCATTATCTTGTATACGCGCATAAAAAATGATTGCGTCCTCGATGTATCTATACGTGTGCCAAAATTTATTGATAATACAAGTTAATTAAGTTTGCTTTTGAAATCACAAAACATTGCATCTCCTTGGTCGGTCTTATTAAATAGTGTTTATTTACAAATTCTGAAGTGTAATGGAAAAATAACGACTGGTTTATATTTTATATTAAATATAATGAAGCTATATTAATGGATGTTGCAATTAAGATGTACACGATCGTGTTCTATTATGCAGCTTATAGTAATACGGATTTATTAACTTTTGATCACTGTATTGCTTAACAGTTATAGTAAGCGTGTTACGTGAACTAAACTCTATAATAAACTAGTTGATATCAAGATCTAGTAAAATCGATAGCATAAACATCTTCTACGTGAAAATAAAAGATTAGTTGTACCAAATTTTATGTTGGGTCATACCATTGTTGCCATTTTAGCAATAAACAGTTCAACAAAGAAACAAGAAACGATTCAAATCTACTATAGTATTAAATGGTACTTGAGGAAAAAGTTCCTTTAAGAAGAATAATGGTTTTTTTTTTATTTTTTATAACCCGAATTTAATAATAATAAGGGGCATTCATAAGTATAGTGAATCGGCCTCAGAAATATATTTATGTATTAATATGTAGGAACTAATAAGAGATTAACATCCTGGAACTTTCAGACCCCTAATTTAATCAGTTTTCGAGAAAAAGCAAAATATGTAAAACAGAAAAAATCTAATGATTGCCTGAACCGATTGATCTAATTTTTAAATATTTTTGTGGGATACTTATAGCTTATAGGCCAAAAATTAAGAACTATATAGCTTCATAATAAGATAATTGAAAAAAAAAATTGTCTTTTAAATTCTATTTTTAATCATTGTGCAATTTTTGTACAACACCATGAGTTTTTCATATTTTTAAAATGCCCTACGCCATATTTAAAGAAAACAATTCAGACATTTTTACGCTATTTATCAATTTGGATATACACGTATACGCTTTGTTTTTTTATTAAAGGCAAATTTATGTCTTTTATATCTATTTAGAATAATATTTTGTATTTAAAACCATTACAATTCTTTTTTCTGTCAGATTTTAACATAACTCCATATGTATAAGAAAGAACAATCGGTAATTTTACATAATAATATATTTTCGTATGATTGCTTCTGAAATTAAAAATATTAAACTTATTTGATTAATCAATTCATCATCATCATCATTAGCCTGTAAGAGACTCACTGCAGGGACATAGGCCTCTTCCCGAAGAAAGGTATGGGCATAATCACCACACTAGCCTACAACGTACTGACGATTTCAAACTCTGAGAAATTCTACAGTTCTATGTTTCCCTAGTAGTACTAAGAGAACATTTCTCACGATGTTTGCCTTCACCGTTAGTCGATAGTGCTACCAATTAAAATGAGTAAATGTACATATGAATTCCGAAAAATTCGTTGGAACCCGCCGCCGGGGTTCAAAGCTACGGACATAGGATTGATATTTCACCGGTCAAACCACTGGACCACCACGACTTTTTAGACCATGGTTTCGTTGGATTTATTGTATAAAAATATTATATACATGTATTATTATACCTATGCACTTTCCAGAAGTTATTCTCTAGACTGTAGTGGAAGCCGTATCAAAATCCGCTAAGTAACTGAGAAGAACTAAAACGAAAAACGACTTTGCTTTTATAATATGTACAGATTCGAGTTCATAATTTAATTGAACCAAAACTTTAATTCCGATTAAAGATGCATGTAAATTTCGGTCTCGAGTGAAGTGAAACCGACAAAATGCTGAACTTTTTTTTTTCCAAATGACAAAACTCACAATGAATACTAACGCCGAATCCCTTAGCATTTAAATGAATGAGACCTGCGAAGTTGCCTTGTAGCTAAAACTTTTTTAATTTCAACGAAAGCAGCCAGGTGCTCGGCTAATGTCGGCTCCAATTCGACAGACTATCTCAACCCCTCTGGGTTTTACACGATAAGGTGTATCTTCTCCTTCGTGAAGGAAATGTAATCGTTGCTTTTTTAATTGAGTTTCATTCGAGTAGTCTCCGTATCGATAAAGGTGTTATATAGTTATAATAAATACAATTGTATAAAAACAGTGTTTTGCAGTGTTGACTATAGTAAAGTGTGAAGTATGAGGAATATAATCTTATAAACTAAGGCTTCGACTCGTCCATGGTATGGAAGAAAGAACTGTTTTCAATTTTTGTTTATTGATAACACAACAAACAAGCTTGTAAATAGCTACTTATATTCCCCTATGTATGAGAATGCATTGCAGTTAAGCTGATATAGCGTAGCTCTTACGGGAAGAGACCCAGACGCTATGTCAGCATATTTAGAATAAGTAGAATAAGAAATTAGTTTTAGTTTAAGTTAGTCTAGACTCGACTCTCTTAGAATATAGTTGTAGAATAAATGTCTTAAATCGACTTTTAGTTTTTTTTAAAAAACAAGTTAAAGTGCTCCCGAAGTTAACTGGCGCAGCCGGTAGGATTGTTTGTGCCATCGCGAAATAAGTGTTTTTCGAAATAATACACGTCGCGAGTGACGAACAATCCCACGAACCAAAGAAATAAGTTAACTGTGGACGGAGAAATTATGAAGAAAATCGGAAAGTGAGTAGTAGCCTTCTACTTCCTATCCAATATCCCTCTTAATAATATTTCAAATGTTAAAATCACATTTAGAAATCTAATTAGTTATATAAGTGCGATCAATAATTAAAATCATTGTTGATTTCTGTTTAATTTTTCATATTATAAATACATTTTAAATAACTAAAACTAAATAAATAAAATAACTAAAATTGTTATTTTTTTTAACTTTTAAGTATATAGGGGCTCGATAATTAAAATCATTGTCGATTATTTTATCTTTTAATCATTAAATATATAAATACATTCAATAATTAAAATTATTATTGATTTATTTTTATCTTTTTACTTTTAATTATATACATTCAATAATTAAAATCATTATTGAATTATTTTTACTTATTTCGTAACTTCCGAAATCAATTTTAATTTGAACTTTATAATAGAATAGAATTATATTTAAGTACTATAAATTGTAATTTTATATTGTGTAACGTAGATTATTAAACATGGCTCTAGAAAATGCTTATGCGCAAATTCCTGGCGCTTCGTCACAAGCCGCACCTGTGCCTAGACAAGCCCCCTCACCGTCTCAAACACGTTGTTCGTTATTACCACCTAAAGATGTTTTAAGTTTAATTCCAGAATTTAACGGAAACACAAAATTACTTAGTTTGTTTATTAGAAAATGTGAATTTGTCATCCAAAGATTTCAAGGTACCACAGACCGAAATGATTTTCTTATGCAATTTATTACTAGTCGATTAACGGACAAGGCGGCTGAGTTAATTAGCGAAAGGGGTGATTTAAACGACTCATGGTCGCAATTAAAGGATTTACTTATCCAACATTTTGGTGATCCGCGTAGTGAAGAGTGTGTTGCTATCGAACTTGAGACTTTAAAAATTAGAAATAATGAAACGTACTTAGATTTCTGTAGCCGTATACAGGATGTTCGAGCGATCTTATTATCAAAAGTTAATCAGGGAAATTCGAAACAAGTAATAGACGCGAAAAAGATAATTTATAATAATACCTCGTTAAATGTCTTTCTTTATAATTTACCGGAACAAATTGTAAGATTGATTAGGCTTAAAAATCCACAAACATTAGAGGAAGCTTTGTCACATGTATTAGAGGAAGTAAATTTTCAAGAACAATATAATTTGAGATCAAAAATGCTTCAACACCGCTCACATCCCCCGCCACAACAATTATTGTTTAAACCCACTCCACCACAGGTTTTCAGAAACCAAGCGGCAGACTACACAAGACAGGTAGGTAATAATTTAGTCCAACCTTCACTTAATATTAAGCCACAACAGCAGTTCGGATTTCGCCCTCAAGCAGGCCAATTCGGTTACCGACCACCACAACCACAGCAATTCGGTTACCGACCGCCACAACCACAGCAATTTGGTTACCGACCACCGCAACCACAGCAGTTTGGTTATCGACCACCACAGCAATTTGGTTTCCGACCTCAAGCAGGACAGTTTGGATACAAACCACCGCAGGTACCCGCTAATAATACGCACTTTGGTTTCCGACCGCAAGCTGGTCAATTTGGGTATAAGCCACCACAAGTTCAACGATCATCTCCTCAATATTCGAATGACGTTACCATGCGAACTGCACCGATTAAACCACAAAAGTTACCAGTGAACGAAATCTACACGAATGACGAAGGTGAGTATGACCCTCAATATAATGATATATATGACAATGACTATGAGTATCAAGAATACCAATTTCCAGTCGACCCATACGACAATTACTGCGAAGACATTTCACAGGATGTAGCACCTCTCTCTATTACTGATGGTAATGAAGGGGATGAAATGCAAAATTTTCATATGGTTACAACGCAAAGAGTACCGAGATAATACAGGTAAACTATGATACTTCTCTTAAACTCCCTTACATATATATACCCGAGATAGATGGTAAATTCATGCTAGATTCAGGCAGTACACGTTCATTTATAAGTACACATAAGGCAGAACAGTTTTACCCACAATACAAATCACACGAACCATTTATTGTCACCAGCACGCACGCATCAAGTAGTCATGATCAGATAGTAAACATCCCGTTATTTTCAATTTTTAACGAAACAGGATTTCATAAGTACTATATTTACGATGTGGACAAAAGATATGACGGTGTTATAGGTTGGGATCTGATGTCCCGGTTAAATGCAAATATATGTTTAAAAGATAGGGTTTTGAGAACCAACGGAACGGAAATTCCAATAATGTACAATGGAGAATATATATACAAACTTGAGGCTCGCTCAGAGCACCGTGTTAACTTACCCGTAGATAAAAAAAACGGCGAAGCCATTCTTAATTTTACAAAATTTCAGGATGGTGTTCGCATGCCTGCAGCTATAGTTAACTGTCATAATTATTTTGCCATAACGGTTATACAAAATATTAATGATCAAGATCTTACACTGGTTGTGACAGCACCATTTAAAACTTCTGATTTTAATTCTGACATATGTGAAGTTAATCACACAACTGACTTGACGGACATGGAAATTGACTCTTTATTGACAGAGAATTTAGCAAAATTAAGGCTCGCCCACCTAAATGACGAAGAACGTGACTCTATTCGCAGACTATGTCAAGACTATAAGGACATATTTTACTGTGACGAATTACCATTGAGCTTTACGAATCAGGTTAAACATCACATACGCACAACTAACGAAGATCCGATTTATATTAAACCATATAGACAGGCACCTGCACAAGCTGAAGAAATACAAAGACAAGTTCAAAAATTACTCAAGGACAATGTTATTCAGGAATCACATTCGCCCTGGAGCGCTCCTGTCCATTTAGTTCCTAAAAAGACAGATGCTTCAGGACAAGCTAAATTTAGAATGGTTGTCGATTATAGACGTCTCAATGAGATAACGGTCGATGACAGATATCCCATTCCAAACATTTGTGACTTATTTGATAAATTAGGGAAAAGTAATTATTTTACCACGCTAGATTTAGCCTCAGGCTACCACCAAATTGAGGTTTTTGAGTCTGACAGAGAGAAAACTGCCTTTTCCACGCAAAATGGACATTACGAATTCCTTCGAATGCCATTTGGCTTAAAGACAGCCCCGGCAACATTTCAACGTACAATAGACAATGTGCTAAGAGGCTTACAGGGTTTGCATTGCCTTGTTTACTTAGATGACATCCTAATTTATTCAAATGGGCTCCAGGAACACCTCCAGAAATTACGCACAGTTTTCGACAGACTTAGACAAACCAATTTAAAAGTACAATTAGACAAATCAGAATTTTTAAGAAAGGAAGTACAGTATTTAGGTCATACACTGACAAAAGATGGACTTCGACCAAACAATGACAAAATAGACGCAGTATTAAAATATCCCATACCACAGACACAAACAGACATTAAAAGATTTTTAGGGTTTATAGGGTATTATAGACGTTTTATAAAGGACTTTTCTAAGATTACACAACCACTATCGAACTGTTTAAAGAAAGGTAGAAATTAATCAGAAATACATAGAAGCATTCGAAAAATGTAAGGAACTACTAATTAATGCACCCATATTGCAATATCCAGACATGACGAAACCGTTTCTCTTGACCACTGATGCCTCTGAGGTTGCTATAGGCGCAGTATTATCCCAAGGACTGATTGGTAGCGACAGACCTATCGCTTATGCTAGTCGTACATTATCCGAAACAGAAAAGAGATATAGTACAATCGAGCGCGAATTGTTAGCTATAATTTGGGCCACAAAACATTTTAGACCCTATTTATTCGGTCATAAATTTGACATAATTACAGATCATAAACCCCTCGTTTGGTTGTATCAACTCAAAGAACCTAACAGTAAATTAACACGCTGGCGTTTACGCTTGCAAGAGTATAATTTTAACGTAATTCACAAAAGTGGCAAACAAAACGCTAATGCCGATGCATTATCACGAATTAAAATAAACGCATTAGGAACTGGTGAAGTAGACGATAACGCATCTCTTATAGTTAACATAGACGACAAAGAAAGGCAGGTACAGGATCACTTACAAGAAATAGAAGACAGAGTTAAAATACTTTCCCGTAGACGAACGACTGATGACTCGAGAACAATCACGATATCAGACTCAGAGCGAACGATAACAGCTAGCCCTATATCGCAAACGGACACTATACTTGACGATCAACCCGACTATCCAGTTAGAACAGAGACAGACTCCACACATACAATACATTCTGCCAAAGACATGGAATTTACCGGTATACCCATATTACATGAGGCTGTTGACACCAAGCCGAATCAAATATTAGTATTTAGCTGGTTTCGTAATGAGTACAATGTCAAAAACTTATCTAGAGATAATCAAAAGGTGCTAGAGGTATTTTTACCTATTGGAAAACCGAACATTATCAAAGATTTCCTTAAGAAATACATTAAACCAAAAATGAAATATTTCATTTATTTCGAAAATACAGAACATAGGCGCGAATTTAGTAATGTTATATTAGAATTATTCAGGAAAGGCTATGTAAACTTTTATGAATGCACTGAACGTGTAATATATGTAGATGAGGAAGGTGAACAAAAGGCTATAGTGGAAAAGTTACACCAAGGAAAGACTTGCCATCGCGGAATAACAGAAACTATTAAGAGAATCCGACGAAACTATTACTGGGTTAACATGAGAGAAATAGTCGCTGCTGTCATTAATGCGTGTGAGAAATGTAAAAGTTCCAAATACGACCGTAAGCCAATAAAACCATCTATACAATTAACACAAACCCAAGACGCGCCATTTCAAAAAATTTTTATAGATATCTTTTCATTAGAATCAAAATACTATTTAACACTAATCGATGCATTTAGTAAAATAGGACAGGCAATCGAAGTACCATCACGAACAACACCAGAAGTAGTTAGAGCGCTAATTAAATATTTTTCCTTTTACGGTATCCCTCAAAAGATAAGTTGTGATCCTGGAACTGAATTTAACAATGAACTATTAAAAGAATTAACTGATCTGTATAAAATAAAGCTGCACGTAGGTACACCGAATAATCCTAATTCTATGGGGTTAATAGAACGTTTCCATTCTACGATCATAGAAATTTATCGCCTTGCGAAATACGAAAGAAAATACATCGATGCTGCAACATTAATGACGTATGCTGTAATGGCATACAATAACACAATCCATAGTACAACCGACCTTTCCCCGTTCGAAGTTGCCTTTGGGCATACAGAACTAAATTCAACGTTTGACATAGAATTTGATAAATCATATAAGCAACAGTTGGTTAAAGACCATAGGAATAGAACTCAAGTCTTATATAAATTTTTATCGGAAAAGATGGGAAATATCAAGGAGAAAGTTAGGGAAAAGAGAGGAGGTGAGAATGAACCTCAATTAGAGATAGGAAAAACAGTTTTTGTAAAAGCAGTAAATAAAAGACAATCTAAGGACAAGCCTAAATATCAAAAAGCTACTGTCACTGGCCCCATTTCGCATAATGTCGTTCCTATTAGGGTAAAATGCAGAGATACCAAGGTTCCGATTAAAAATATCAAACGCCCTTCACAGGTGGTGCATACTCCTGTTGATATGGACGTCGACGATCCGCGCACACCCAAACCAGGTTCCCCCAAACCAGGGCCTTCATGTGCAGAAAATTAATAATAATCCAGGAATATTACCAGTTAAGCTAGGGTTAGCATTCCTACAACATGACAAATGGGCAATGATAAAAACGATTAACCTCGAACATATCGAATCAGACTTGTTAGTAATTATACAGAAATATTCAGAATTTTGCAATATTATACATTTTAATGAAACTTTTGAAAGGGAAGTAGGCGATCTAAAAGCTCAAATAGAATATTTACGTAACGAGGCTGTAGAAAAACTGCAGCAACTGGTTCCTTTTCATTTGCAAAGGTATAAACGAGGTATTATTAATCCTATAGGATCTTTAATCAAAGTTATAACAGGTAATCTTGATCACGAGGACGCAATTCGATATGATGAGTTAATCACCGGGTTAAAAACCAAAGAACAAGCTACCGCTAATAAGATTACTATAATATCTGAAATGTTGGATAGTATTACAAACTCAACTGATATTATGAGTAATAATATGGAAATAATTAACGAGCGTCTTAGTCGACTTGAAGTCATTATTCAAAAATTTTCCACAAATTACATCTTCTATACATATTTAATTGGGGAATTCAACATTTTTATTGATAGTTTCAGAACTATTCATAGTAAACTAAGCGAGATTGAGACAGCTCTAGCACTCAGTAAAGTTTCTGTGTTACATAAATCTGTAATTAACTCACAAGAATTACTGTCTTTGTTAATAGAAATTAGCAAATATGACAACTTAATGTACACTGTTAATGAGCAGAATTTAATCACGCTAGAAGAGACGTTCGTAGTTAAGGCTTATCTTAAGGATAGTGAAATAAGATTTATAATAGATATACCGTTAGTTGATAAGCTTATATACACATATTTTAAATTGTATTCCTTACCAATATCCCATGATTCAGACAACCAAACGGTTGTTATTATTCCCGATTTCCCTTACATGCTCGTAGAAGGTGAAAAGTATTATCCGATTTCATCTCTATGTAAAGAAGTTACAAATGGAGAGTATTTATGCTCAGACAATGACATAATACAGTACACCGAGGAAACCTGTATTGAACAACTTTTGCGATACCGACAAAACCTGTCACTATGTCACCCACGACGAGTAGTGCCAGAAAGCATAAAACTTCAGAAGATTACTGAAAACAGTTGGATTATCTATTCGAAACACGCTAGTATATTATCTTGCGTTTGTGGTAAGGACGTTACACGCGAACAGCTGCGCGGTACATATATACTAACTATTCAGGAAGAATGTAATGCAACCATAGGTGGAATGCAAATCCATGTACAACGTTACCACCCGCTGAGTACAGAATATAAGCACATACCTGTGATCAATTTACCCAGTGTTAAAGAACAAAACCGAGACGACTTGATCGTTAAAGGCGACGAACCTATAAATCTAAAAGGGGTTCCTCTAGACGACATACATCACCTAAACTATATTTTAAAAAATAGTGTTAAAAGTGAAAATGATTCAGTGCAACGAAATAGTGTCAGTGCTTATACCGTAGTGCTCTATGTAATCGTAATTGTATTAACTATTCTTGTCTTTACATATATGTTAATGCCTATTGTAAAGAATTACCGTAAGAAACGGATTCCTCTTTCAGCTATGGAACAGCAACCCGTTTCCGCAGAACAATGTAATCCGCGTCCTCTATTGATGTAACATCGAAGTTCTCAGAAGTTTTTCCGATAACTTCGATCTAAGGGGGGAGGACTTATATTCCCCTATGTATGAGAATGCATTGCAGTTAAGCTGATATAGCGTAGCTCTTACGGGAAGAGACCCAGACGCTATGTCAGCATATTTAGAATAAGTAGAATAAGAAATTAGTTTTAGTTTAAGTTAGTCTAGACTCGACTCTCTTAGAATATAGTTGTAGAATAAATGTCTTAAATCGACTTTTAGTTTTTTTTAAAAAACAAGTTAAAGTGCTCCCGAAGTTAACTAGCTACTAAACAAAAACCATTGGTTGAGCAACAGAGGATACAAAGATACTTATCAGATTTACCTTAGCCTATTATATAATTACAGATATAAAACAATATATATTGTACTGCCAGTTGTATTTCCGCAAGCAATGTAGCAATGCCCGCGGCTCCACACACGTTTCTTATTTTTATTTGCTGTAATTACTACAGCGCCATCTAGTGACCATTTACTATAAAATGCATAGGGTGAAAATAGTGAAATATACATAGCATAAAAACGAGAACTTTCTATTCGTAATAATTTATAACGCGTAACGTATACGTAGTAAATAAAAATCGCACAGTATATGTAACTACTAAACTAACTGCGGTACTAATTAAATAAATTATTACAAAAACGTTATATAATTTTATAAATTATAAAAGGAAAATAAGATTACTTTTAGTAATCGCATTATATACACATTTAAATATTTGCATTAAACCTAGTTTCTTCCATTATTATTATTATACTCTGTCGCATATATTATTTCAAATCTAGTGATGATACATATTTTTTTACTAAATATATATATACAGTATCTTTCTGTACGTTCAAATATTAAAAGCTTGAAATTCAAGTTTCGCTTTGACTTAATCTATTCATCATAGCCAAATGAACTTTGAGAAGAATTTCCATGTAAGCTTAAGAAAGTTTGAATTCAATTCGAACAATAGCCCAGATTTTGAACGTTTATTTCAAATTAATGTTTTTACTAATGGGAAGTTAGAACTTTTTCCAGAAATAATAAGTGAAAATATGGCAGCCAAATTAGAATTACCGCCCGTTTATCTTTTGTGAATGTGGAATTTTCCATCTATAAAAATATGTCGAATGATCGTGGCGTTATTTTACAACAGAGTATTTGGTACAGTAACTGAATGTTTATATCGACAAAAGAAAAAAGATTATAATTGTTAATTATAGAATTTATTTATATGTTATTCAACTATTTCATTTCCCAAAGACTTGGAAATTAAAATAAAGTAAAAAATTGTATAAGGTTGTTATTTATTGTTATGTATTTATTATTTTCTTTTTATAATTTATCTCGAATATTTAAGCTTTTGATCTTGCAATGAATGTTAATAAATGTACCTATACTTCGTTACATGACATACGATGTTTCGATAACATGGCGGTATAATGTATAGCTTAACCTAATAGCTTAGTAGATACACGTACTACGTACTAATATTTGAGGCAATTTAACTGTCATAGATATACCGAAGAGATCTTCTGTATTTGTAGGACATAACATTTTTTTACTACGATTATTATCGTTTTCATAGAAGGCTTCAGCGTAAACAATTAAATATTGGCGAGCAGGATTTTACAATTATACAATTAAAGGACACAAATTAAACACAGACTCTGTTGTGTAGATGATGGCACAGTTGTTAGCGTGTTCGAACATGGCGAAGTAAAACAACGTATGTAAACATAGCAAGATGGCGGGGCTTTTTCTGAACCCGCCTGGACAGCTACAATCACAAAACAGAAAATTTGTTACCAAGCCCGTATGGGTGTGTTCTGGCAGCTGCACTTGAGAGTCAGTCCCTCTAGCATGCTTACCATCTTGGACCATATCGTAATTTGACACCAGGTGAGATTGTGATCAAATGATAAATCCTATAGAAGTATCAAAAACACATTTGTGGCGACACTTACAAACAATTGGATTTGAATTTAGAACATTTAAAGCGACATTTTTATCTATAAATTGAATCTGATATTATATAATAATTTTAAATTAATCCTGATATTTTTACTCGAAAATTTTTTGCTTTACGAAATTAAAAAAAAAAAAAGAATTAGTCTGTACTCCGCGTTGTGAACATTGCTAATGTCTCAGCACGTTGGATAAATGAAAGGAAAGATAAATGAAAACGTAATTAAGCACGAGATAAACTTTTAACAGAGCGTTAAAAAGTTTCTTAGCTCTGGCAACATTATTTATTTTTCACCCAGTGTAATCTTCTTATTTGTTTGTCTGTTTTGGATTACATTTTTTTTGCATACTTTATTTCTTTTCTAATGTTACAAAAAAAAAGTATCTGTCGGAGTTCGTTTGTGTCGGTTTTTATTTTAAATTGTTCCAGCCAGTAGTAATTACATTTCACCGTTCACTAAGAGTAAGTAACGATATTTAGGGGAAAGAATTCAATTTTCTATTAGGATTAAATATCTTTTACATATTTTATTATACTGAAAATTGTCTATTGTTGTTGGTGAGGTAGACGTATAAATAGCCGTGGTCACTCAGCGGCTTGAGAACTTTTTATGACAGAACACGGGGATCCGTGTCAGACTAACTGTGTCTATATTTTGTAAAATTTGAAAGTATGTGAACGATAGGGAGGTGTATAAGAAGCATCATTCGCTTACCGAGTCGCCCCTGGTATCTCGATGTTGGTGGCCTCTGAATGGTTCACTCACATAAAGTTTGTTTTGCGGCGAGAGACGCGGTGATGGCTTCTCAATGATTCCAAAGTGGGTATTTTCTTATAATATATTTAGCGGAGATGTTGTATCACAAAAAAAGTGCACATCAATCAGAAGTAACAAATGTCACCCCCGTATTGACACATGAATTGATTACAAACTACATGCTGGGGCATCCGCCTCACCAGTTGTAATTTGTATCATGAGTATGATTTATAAATCACAAATTAAAACTGTTTCACAACATATTGGTAAACAGTAATGTTTGTGTCTCTTTTTGTAAGAAAGCAGAATACAACGTATTTGATTACTTAACGTAGAAGATATGAATCTATCCGTCACATCTGATACACCATCTATAACTACTTTTGAATGAAAAATCTGCTGCGATAATAAATAATACAATTGAATGCTTTTGCTCATTCAGTATTTACCGACAAATCAAATAGACTAAAATACAGTATGGATTATGTAAAATATTAGCCAAATTAATTAGAGTCAATTATAGTACTAGTATATTTATATAAAAAAAAATAGATTCAGATAATATTTAATATAAATTAAACTAATTAAATTATTGAGGTATAGTTATTTCAATTAACTTTTTAACGAACGATTTGTTTTGATGAAAGTTTTGTTCGATTTTTATTACTATACAAACTCACATGGCATTACTATATTTATATACATTTGGAAAAGAGAGGTAATCTGAGAGAAACTAGGAAATGGTGGGGCTTAATTACGAAACTAAATTACAGTGTTAGCGGAATACGGAGGGGCAAAATAAAGCTACCCCGTACATCGTATTAACCTTTTTATTTACACTTTACCCGCGGCCTTGCATAGAGCGTCTTTTTATTTTCGAATGAAGAAATGTTTGTAAAGATTTTCAGAATCGTACAATTAGTACATAAATGATCAAAAAACTTGATAAAAGTATGTGTTTTTATTATTTTGAAATTGTTTTTAACAAAAAAATGTTTCGTTCGTATTTCCTGGATATTATCTTTATCGATTTATCGAACGGCTTTTTGCTTCTGATTTTCGCAAGTTTGGACCCCGCCATATACCAACGGCTTTTTCGGAATTCGTTTACATTTACTAATTTAAATTGGTAACAATATCTGCTGACGGTTAAGGCAAAACTCGTGAGGAAACCTGAACCTGAGAAATATTCTTGTAGTACTACCGTATGTGGGAAAATATAGAACTGTGGATTTCTCAGAGTTTGAGGTCATGAACACGACGTGGCGTGGTAATTATGCCTATATGTTCCTACGGGTAGCGGCCTATGACCCTGCAGTGGGTCTCTTATAGGCTGATGATGATTATATTTACTTAGTGGTAGACAATTTTTAGCGATCATGTGTTTTTTGCAAAGTTTGAGTAATAAAAAGTTGCCAGTCATATAAGAACATGTTTTAGCAACTAAAACTAAAGCTTACCACTAAACTTATGGTCTTAATGATGCCAAACGTCGTTATATGCCAAAAGAGTATTTTTAACGTTCATAGATATTCCGAAACTAAATTAAGGTTTTTACTACCTTATTTAATTTGTATTTTGTAGTTACAATTTTATAATTAAAATTACTTTTATAAATGATATATATCCTCTACATGTGTCTTAGGTTTTTCTCAAGATGATAATCGTGGGAATATTTAAGGTTAGTGCATTACAATCTTCCTACTTCCATGATGAACGTAAACTAGTCCCTTGTTTATATACGTTTGTAAGATATCTTTGAATAAGTAAACTATAACATAATTCGGATCGTATCATTTGCAATGATTTCAGGTTATGAATTATATATAAAACCTTTTATTCTTGTTATAAAAGATAAGAAAGTAATTAAAAACCACGATGCAAGTGAAACTTCTTTTAGATCGAACACTTTACACTGAAAATTTTCAGGAAAATTATTCGATTTAGAGTATTAAAATCGCGTTTTTAATCTTATCCTAATACTTGGAAAATGAGAAATAAATAGTAGACAAGATATCCAATTATATATTTTAATTTCAGTCTGCGTATTAGAGTACGGGATACATAATTAATAGAATTATTCAAATGATAGACACATTTTAAAAACTGAGCACCATATTTATTCAAATCATTAAATTATTTTCAGTTGAGCTATAAGCGCCGCCAAATTGGCCTTAGCTGCTCTGCCGAGCGCCTTTTACTTTACCCCTACTCGGTGGCCGGCTGTGATGCGACATGCGATAGATGGAGGAAAAAATTTAAGGCGGTGTAAAAAAAAGTTTCACTTTAAAAATAAATCGATATCCATATTTGATCAAAACTGCGAACATAATATATTTTTGATATCTCGTGAAACACCTGATTGGTATTGTAATCAAAGTTTACAAAAGTTGTTGAAGGTGTTTTAGGTAAGATCGACTACGATAAAAGCATACTTAAAGACTTTCAACAAAGACCTATTATTTAGAAATCTTGGTATCTAAAACATTTTTAAATTTAAAAATAATCGCTCTAATTTTAGCTTATATTTTTTAAACACAACTTATTCTTTTTAACACTTAAAAATATGGTATCGAAAATATGAAAGTCTTATAAGACGTTTTAAATTAACGGTTGGTGAAAATTAGTAGTTGTCCAATGTTTAATTATTCCCAAGAAACAACTAAACTGTTTTTACGAGAACGAATTCACGGCTACGAGCTAGTATTAAAATAAAATAAAAGTATGTAATCATAAGATTTAATGTCGACTTAAATTTCTACAGTATTCTAAATTAATAAAACATCGATAACTTTGCTCTTAACGATCAAATTTAACACTTAATTCGTTCATGTTTGGAAGTATTACCTAAATTATAACCTAATGAGGCGTAAATTTTAGTAACGAAATCTCTTGCAATGCGCCATAAGACTCATTACGCACCAATTAGGTTCCCCGCTTAGTCTGAAATTATTCGGGACGGTAGCTGGACGAGTAATTACGATCGTCGAAATATTTCTTTTCTTTTCACTTTTCAAATTTACCGCTACCATAATTAGCTCCCCGTGAGATGGAAGTAAGTAATGTATTATAGTATTCATTCAGATGGAAGTTCTTTTCTTTAAATTTTCCTTTAATAATCTCGCCCGTGAGTTAGAAATGACCTAAAGATTTCTACAATATTTTATGATCTTTTGTGAATATTTCATAATTTTTTCCTCGGTTTTTTAGAGTATTTGGTATGAATGAATATATTATCTGTATGGCCCGATGATGGCTTAGTTGATATCGTGTTTGCAGAGAGTGTCGAAAGATGTAGGTTCGAAGGACGTAGGTGTGAATCCTAGCAACTTCGTTGGAGCTTTCGGTAAAGGAAAACATCGTGATGAAATCATAACATTCCTCAGTCGACCTCGCTATCTACCACCCTCAAGTTGAATATTTGTCGCCAAGTACCTGTTATTGTGTTTCGGCAGCTTCACTTCAGAGCCAGCCTCCCTTTAGGTTTAGCCTGACTGCCATCTTAGACCACATCATCACTTAATATTAGAGGAGACTGTGGCTTAGCGTAAGGCATAAAAGAAATTAATTGATTAATTTGTATTTCATGGCCTAGTAAATAATATTGTTAAAGACTACCTATAATATTTTATTATTGCCTAAACAAAAAAGAGGATATAATATGAATGCTCTAAAATTAGCTCCAGCATTGATAGTGCTATCTGATACATTTGTTTATGTCGGTGTAGATTTGACCTATCCTTCATGAACAGTAGGTACCTTTATCTAGATGAAAAGTACCCAGGGCTTTTTTCTATACCTCTGACAACGTCTATGCAAAATTTAATAATGGTCGGTTGAGCAGTTAAGGCGTGAAAGCACAAAAAATAAACAAACTCATATTTATTGCAAAAAGAAGGAAAACGCACTCTTGGAGGTCAGCTTTTGCTTTACAAGGATGTCTTAAAGCGCTACCTAATAGGACGTTATATTTCGTGTGAGGGTTGGGAAGAGCTCGCACAACAGAGACATAAATGGCGCACCTCTGTTCACAAGGCAATTAAAAGAACTAGACGCGAAACGCCATATCATTAAAACCCATCCGAAGCCTTCCTAAACCTATACATACAATACTGACAGTCAATTGCACTGTTCGTCCTGCAAAAATATCTTCAAAACAGAATGTGGATCCGCCGAGTCACATACGTGCTCATAATCAAAAATAGTAAGGTTCGTCACTGACGGACACATCAAGGAGGCTCTCTCACACACACACACACACACGCATTTTATCGCAATAAATCACTAATTGATAATAAAAAGGAGTCTACTATTACGTCTGCAATATAATATAAAAAATCTCATATCAGCAAGATTTTATGAAAACTCCCTATGAAAAAGTCGAGGCGACTCTATCTCACTGATGTTTAATTTCCTCTTCGATGTGAATAACGATAGAAGTAAGCGTTCATATATTCGCAGCGTAAGCAATAGACACCTCGCACCAAACTGTACCTATCTATGAATAATGCGAATCGTTCGGTGCGGTTCAGTTTAGGTACTACTATTGGAAAGAAAACTAAAATAATTTTGATGCCGTACCAGGGTGTAATAACTACATATGTTAGAGACGTGTGGATATCCACCGTAAGTATGATATCGTATTTTAAGGTATTTTCGCTACGACAAATATAGTAAGGAACGCATTCAACCTATTAACGACCTCACTCAGAAAATAAAGGTACAAATATCATATGACATATTTGATGGGCGATAAGAGCTTTTTTCTATAAATAACTCTATGCTCTATTTCAAGAACCTCGCCAGAGGGAAAGTAGCAAGTTAAGAACAAATTGAAATAGAGTAATAGTAAAAAATAGACAAATATTATTTTAATCTTATTAAAATTTTATCGCTACCAAATTATATAACTTTTCAACACTATGTATAGGATAGTATGTATATATTGGTGGATACTATCAAATATTGAACTGTACTTCTTCTTCTCACGTTTGTTTTACCTGAGTAGGGTCGACAAAAGATGTTTTGTTCATCCATGTTGTGAACTGTGATTCGGTTTAGTATGTTATGACCGACCGACTGCTTGACGTCTATTCTCCTCAGGCTCTCCTTATTTTTGTCTAAGCGTCGAAAGCTAAATGTCAGTTTAATATATAGTTCCTTTGTAGAATAAAAAAAATACTATAAAATTATATATTCATGTAATCGGTTATATTATAACAATATCACCACCATTTCTTTCATACGTGATCGTTGAAATTATTTGGTCCTTTCAACCTATATAAAAATCTGAAAGGAATTGAACTTAAGCGTAGTACTCTTTGTCACAAAGAGCTGCAATTTGCATTATAATACATTTTTATTGAAAGCCTCGGAGCTCTGCGATCAGTTTGAAAAGCTTCAATTTTCAATAGCTACGAGGATTCTATTGAAATACGTCATAAATCGCCGATATTAGGAGTAATTATTTTTTTCAGCGTACATAAAATACTTACTGGAACATTGTGATGATTTTTTTATAGAAGTTACATGTTCCTTCAAATCTTTGTTAGCCTTTATAAAGTCACTGAAAGTAACTACTGCACAAGGTGCTAAGGTTTGAAGAGTAGTAACGTGCTTGAAGCAAGTTATAACAGGTCTAAGTACATCTAGCAGGTAGGTAAGAAGGTCTTTACTCTACCGAAGATAAATTTCAAGAAGTTTTCAACCCGAGTGGTGGGATCTGTGCAGCTAGGTTCTGCGGGACCTTTGCGCGTCTAATAGGATACGTCGCTTTTATAGCTGTGGGCATATCGTAATCAGTTTATAGGTTTGGTTGTACGTCGTTTTTCTTTTCAGGGTTCTTTTATTCAAAAATATATCATCCACATTGTATCCTATACTTAATAACATTGTATAAGGAAATAGACTGATGAGATAGTATAGCTAGGTCATACAACATCTTGGTATTATACAAACAAGGTACTGTCAAAATATTGTGATAAACATCCCAATGTACGTCGTAAATATAAAGTAAAAGAGTTTATATCCGTTTAAAGCAATTTAAATCTACAGAGGTATATAATTACGTAAACGGATTACATAGAAACAATCAATTCGCTTGAGCAAGGCCTTGAATTCTGGGCGATATGAATGAAGCCCTCGAAGCGCTGCCCAAAAGTCACATTACGAATGAAAAACCGCAGGATTGCTGTAATTGAAAATTCTCTCAGTAATATATGAGTTCCAATTTCAGAGAGGAGCCGGCCGGGGCTCCGTCTATTGGGCAGAGAATATTTCTCTCTACTCGTAACGATATTATTTAACGCCACAAATTTTACCATTTTTCTTGCAGCCCTCAAGAACGGCCTGCAATTTCATTATGATAATCGGGTATTACCTGAGGCTATATATATATAACTGCTATAAGACTACTTTTGAATATATATTGTTTATAATTAAATGTTTGCTGTGATTAATAGATAAACTTTTCAGAATATGAATAGCATTTTTTGTATGGACTACATTTTTATAATGTATCTAGCGTTATAGCGAATTAATTACTGGTTTATATAACATTCTTTTGGAAAAAAAAAATAGTTTTACAAGAAATAGGTAGAACTTGAAATGTAAAATTTTCAAAGTAACTCAGCACTGGAGGCCGTAGATAGCAATAAAACAATCCCCTGTCAACCCTTTTTTACTTTTCTGTCTACGTTGTTTGTTAGTAAAAGGACATAATTTTTCCTATCGATTGGTTCACCTTGCTGTTAAGTTCATAGATAAATTTGGTGTTTTTTTTTGTTAGTAACATGTGTTTTTTAATTCACATTATAGCATGCTAGCTAAGGCTTGTCTAGGGAAACTCGAGTAGTTTTTTTTTATTATTCAATATTATGAAAGAGAGGACAGTGGAAAAGGGTAAGCGTACGAAGGTAATGACCATGATGATAATGAAAAGTAATTAAAAGAAATCCTAAAAGATATTACTACATTATTCTATAAATTATAATGCATAGCTGTTTCTTATAATTACTACTAAATTACTTAAGAAAGAACTATAAATCTTTCTGTGTCAGAAAATTTCACACTTGTTATTTATTAGCAATTAAGTATTAGTTACGTTTGAAAAGATTTATTTTTACGAAGTTTTTTAGTTTAGGTAGTACTTAGTACAGGTTAGCTTTAGATATATTAACAAATATGAAATGCACGTAATTTACAACTAGGTTTTTGTAGTTAACTAAAGCTTAGCCAATCATAAAAAAGCTAATTACAGTAGCGAATTGTTCCTATACCTCTAGATAAAATAGATGACAAAGGGGAGAAATTAACCGTAATTAAGCTGAACGAAACTCTTTCAAGGAGAGGAAAAGTATTCTTAATTAAAACGGGAGACCCTGAAAAATGCTCTGTGTTTTTAATTATTATCTACAGTTGTGTCGTTTTCTTGGATAATAAAATTTACCTAGTTTGATATAAGTTTGAATTCAGGCATAGAGAAATTGTTTTCTTTTTTAATTAAGTTTCTGAAAGATCTAATTTAAATTTGTTATTAATTTCGTAAATGATCTCCCAAATTGAAAGTAAATAATTAGCTATTTTGAAGGTTTCGCGTTCACAGTAACGCCTTGATGAAACGCCTATCAATTTAATTTTGATAAAGAATATTAATTTTAAGAATATGTTACGATTTTTATAAAGCTCAAAGATTAAATTGTGAACGACCACTTTCTGCATTGTCATCCATTTTTATTTTGGATTAGTGAAGTTGTTCGTCTTCTACTAATGTTATAATAATATTGGATTTGATTCTACATAAGAAATCGTGTTATAACATTAGAATACTTTCTGGATTTTATGTAAATGTAGCTTTAGTGGCCTTTTGTTGTATGCTAAGGAATATTTCCAATTCGAATTTATTCATACCTACGCACCACCTTTTCCCTGTCTTTTTCAAATCAGTTTACTTTCTTTAACCCGTTTCAAAAGTTCTTCCCCCATAATATTCTTGAAAGGAGCGAGTTAAGGCTTTATTGAGATTCACTTTAGAGGGTAATTCCATGTGCCTCTTTCTATTACGTTTCACTGTGGGAAATTGTTCATGTGGTTTTTGGAAACAAAGAGTCGTTTATACTTTGAATTGTGTTTTGTTTATTTTAATATGTCCATCAATGTTAGACGAATAAGTTTTTATTTCTTACAATCGTCGAAGGTTATCGACAATAAGGTTTTTGTCTCCTCCGTAATACATTAACTTCTTGCCCTATTCTATTATTCAGAAACAGAATCCAATTAAGACTGTAAGACGCCAAATGAATAGAGTATATTTGGAGGGATGCTATATTATTATAGATACTTGCTGATATTGACGGCGAGGTAGTCAAATTTATATTGACATAAACGACTTAAAATTGAGTTATGTTATTCGTATATAACTTGTCTGTAATTAAACACCTCGTTTCCAATTTCATTTATGATCAAATCATTTACATTTTTTTTTATTCAAATATGTGGTGAAGCGGTAGCAGTTGTATTTGAAAACTTTTTGCAAAAATTTTTGCAACGGTTTATTGAGTATACGAGTACATGCCGTTAGCAGTATCCGTGTGTATATTTTCGACTTCCATTGTAGAAATGACGCCTTATATTGTGGATCACTATACAAAGAAACAATCAAGAGGCACAGAGTACATGCAATCTCACAACAATAATTGTCCTGTATAAGACTGAAATCCACAATACTTAGCGAGTAGGTAACAAATCGGGCGACCGTTTTAACCACTTATCCGTTGAAATGAAATTGGTGTGTTGCAATAATATTAAATATTAAAATAAAATAAAAATACTATGCAATGAAATATATATAATTAAATAAATATACATAATTTTAATTCGAATCAGTTTCACTCTATATTGAATCTGAGTACAAAGGTCGTTTTTGTGGTACAAACAAAACTGATGTAATTTACTGGTTTATATTTAATGGGACGCAACAACTGGAACTTGCGCTCTCGCTAGTCGTTCTATTAAATTGTTATTTGCGATTTTAATTAAAAGTAACATATTATAGAAATGCTTTTACGAACATTAACGTGTTATTTTGGTTTAAAGCGCCTGCTAACTACGCCCAGTGCTTCGCACCCGTCTGTTATCTTTTTTTTTGGTAGTTATTTCTTTATTTTAATAAATAGTTTGGCGTAAGCAATATAGATACGGAAAAAAAATCTTTATAAAAAAACACTTAGAAGTTCTAACTATAATAGTGATCTGTGAAACGATTTTCGAGCTTATTTATCTCAGACATACATACATACTTTTATATATACATGTAGAGGAGAAAACATTTGGAGAGAAACGAATTGCCTATTATTGTTATTTGCCTATTGCCTAATAGTTTAAATGAGAATATTTGTTTAAAGAGCCCTTGCTGAGCTATGATTAGTTATATTGAGAAAAAAAATGTAATATCACTAAAAGGGGTCCTGCTCCCCGTAACGGGGTTATTTCTTCGATTTGAATAGTGTATTATATAAAGATGTATTGCAAAATAAATACAAGCTGGATTTTACGCTGGAATTTTTATATTAATTTGAATTAAGAATATTATTTTTCAAAATGTCTAACAGTGTTTCATATTTTTCTATTTTGGAATATTGATATTGGAAATATGTTTTCTGTTCATGAAAATTATTTAGGTACTATAATTATTTACTTCTAGATTTAGTTCGCAGCTTCAACTTTTACAATATTAGTACGGATAAAGATATACTTCAATTTAAGCAGACGGTAAAAAGTGACGGCGACGACCATGCGCACTTTTCTTAAATATTTTAAAAAGTTAATTGTGATCGGCTGATTCGCGGCAAACACACTGGGTATCATCATCATTATCTTATCCTTATCACACCTAAGTAGGGTCGGCACAACATGTTCTTCTTTTACTCTCTTCCTTGTCAGATGTCATCTCAGTATTCACAACTTTTTAAACACATAACATTTTTCACACAATCCAGCCACACCTTTTTCGGTCTTCCTCGATTCCTATATCCATCAACATTCAAACTCAAAAAAATTCTTGTTACATGATTTTCATATCTTCTCATAATATGCTCGTGCCATGCTAACCTGTTAATCTTCAACTTCTCCATCACTGGCGCTATTTTCAAACTACCTCTGATATACTCATTCTTAATCGTATCCAATCTGGTTACACCACACATCCATATTAACACTGGGTATTGTATCTGCTATAGTGTGAAGCTTAGGCATCTCGTATTCCGAAGTCAGCCGATGTATATTTGATGTCAATATGATTAATAAAATCCAGACTAACAGAAGATTTGTTCAGTGAGGTAGCATTTTTTAAACTAGACTAAACTCGTCCTCAAGTGACACGAATTTGCGTAACGCGAGAATAGATCATTGCTATTTATGCGCTAATCAATTGCTGCATCGACGGCGTTTGAAGGCTCATTTGACTGATCGATCATAATGTACTGCTAAACGCTAATGCATATTTCGTGTAATCGCAAACAATCGGTGCTAATTCCTACCGAAGGTAAACAATTGACGCATAGCTATAGGTTTTATAGATAGCTATATGAAGGTAATTCATGTGGTAAAGAGTATTTAGTAAATAAGGGTGAATATTTGGAGTTGAAAAGAAAATAATAATAATATGGAACGAAATTAATTTATTAACCAAAGATCAGAAAATAATTCCGTGACGTATCGTAAAAAAGTAATATTGTTAATGTTGTTTGTGCATTTCTCGGTTGACTTTTTATTTTATTTTGGTAAATAATTACCCTCAATGATTGTCTAAAGATCTGTTTTTAGAGAGCTACAACAAGATTACCACAAAGAACATTATTAATATGTTTCGGATTTTACTTAAACTCTATATCGATTTAAATTTTTTCCCAAAAAAATAATGCAGTTATAGTTAATTTACTTTTATTTTAAAATATTAGTAGTTAAGATATGTACTTTTCAGCGTAATACTTACCTATCACTAGCATTAAGGTTAGTATGTAAGATAGAATAAGTTTACTGTACAAGACTGATTTGATACATAGTATTAACAATGTCTTTAACAGCGTAGAATTAAAGAAGCGTAGAAGTTTCTAATTGCTGACTGTACTTATGTAACCATTGTGTAAACAATAAAATGGAAAAAAAACTTACCTATCCTTTTCTCGTTCCATGTATCAATCTATATATATATATATATATAACATCAAAAACTCATAACAGAAATCGCAAACATTCGTCATTGGTGTTTATTTAAGTAAATTGAACGTTAGAAAATTTAATATAAAGTTGAAATATTCCACCCACCTTAACAACTCCGCTAACAAAAACGTAACAACGTAACTAACATTTCAAATTAAAGCATAAACCGTTGTTTGGATTTTAACAGCACGTTTCCACAACAAAGTCACAACTCTGTGACGTTCAGTGGCTTAACAATGTTGTTTCACAAAGCACAGGCAAAACATGGCAGGTATGATCTGTGTAACCACAGTATATAGCATAGTAAGCAAATATAATATTACGTAGTTAAGCTATATGATGTTACCGTGCGATGACTGTCTCATTATTTGTGGGCCAGTATGAAGTCGACAACTTTAAAAAGCTCTATACTGATACCGATACTGAAATATATTTTCATTAGAAGTTCGAGTTCTTGAGGTATATATGCTGGTCCACATGCGTGCTTCACTAATTCGAATATGTATGATTAATAGCTTAGCTAGGTTAGCTTAGAGAGATTCACGTTGTTGCATCCAAGGCAGCAGCTCAAGCCGAGGTTCGGCCATTTTGGAACCCTTGAGTTTGATATCAAGCGGCCGGGTGCCATAAGCACTCGACCTATGAGTTCGGTGAGTATATAGTAATCTTTGCAAGTGAGAATATAATATCTAGTCATTGTTTTATTCTTTGTTAGGTTTTTTAAAGCGATGTTGGATTAGTTGATAGCATGTCGGTCACCAGATCAATTGACGTTGGTTCGAATCCTTGTAACTGGGTCGTAGTTTTCGGTGAAGCAAAAAATCGTGATGAATATATAACATGGTGGCATGGCTTTTTCTAAGTTCGTCTGACTAGTCATCACAAGTACATGTAGCAAAACAATTGTATCAATTGTTTGTAGTGGTTTAGATTTATTTCACGGAATTACACGAATGACAAGCTAATCCGATGTACGGCTATTAGTTGTGATGGAGTTGTCAAGACCCTTCAGACCAACATCATGAGTCTGATGCAATATCAAAAAATATGTTTTTATTAACTAATCTTCGTACTTTGAAATCCGATAGGTTCAATTTTGAAGCTTATTTTGTATATTATATATTTATATCTACATAATAAAATCCTTAAAAGTAATTGACGGACAACACACAGCTTACTGAATATATAAACATAGAATATGCGCAGGAATATCTTAAGGTGAGCGTTAAGACTTTTGGAAACGTATACTTAAATTAAAAAAGCAAATTGTATCGGATATACGGATTACAAATATTTCTTTATGGTTTTACCTTTGGGTCTAAATAGTATATTACAAATATAATTACTATAGTATATGCTTTGTTTAGTTTGAATATAAGCAATCCTGTATGATATTATGTCTTCACATAAAAAAGAAACGATACTGGGGTTAAGTGAAAAAAATACAATAGAGCTTTTGTAATTTTACAGAATTGTCATACTAAGATTTAACTGTACCATAATTCTGTATATGACTTCGTCGAACTCAATGAA
Organism: Antheraea assamensis; assembly: GCA_035772565.1. NCBI lineage: Eukaryota > Metazoa > Arthropoda > Insecta > Lepidoptera > Saturniidae > Antheraea > Antheraea assamensis. Next base: position 3,017,905 of record JAQQSE010000042.1, read on the forward strand.
AACTTATGTTATTTTCACGGCATCAACTCGAGTGGTTTGTTCAAAGTTTCGAGTGCAAAGATAATATAAGTCTGGGCCCGTTTTGAATAATGCAAATAGTTCATCGATGCGGCACACCGAGGTGTTAAAGGTGAACTTTATTATACTCTTCGTAACAACTCCATCTATAATTTATATACTAGCTGTTTCCCGGGACTTCGTTGACTTGAATTTATTTTGACTAAAAAAGTTTTTATGTGAACGACGCTGGAAGTAGTAGGGTTGGGGGCGTCATTAAAGAGTTTAATTCTTTTATAACACAGCAGATCCACCTAGAGTTGACCGTAAAAAAGCAACAATACATACAGGCACATGTAAATGAATGAAGCTTAATATGTTACGACATATTTTACTCGGTAATCTGTGAACACTCCGTGAAAATTATTTTAGTGTTTTTGGAGATTAGCGTGTTCCAACAGAGAGCCACACAGTTTTTAAAAATAGAGTTATTGTATTCTATTAAAGTCCTTACGTCACTCGCAAATAGTTTTTGGCAAATGTTTTCAACGTACAAGCACGACGGTTCTGCAGTTTTACTATAGTATACAAGAACCCTACAATCCTTTCACTGATTTTAAGTTACCTATGTTAAGTTTTATTATTACTACTTAGCCCTTATGGAAAAGCATTAAGATATGTAGACTAGGTAATAGTCTGAATAGTTCGCTATCTGCCAGTGAAAGTCTCATAAAAATAAATTCACCTCTCGTGGAGATTATCCCGGGAAAATAATTGACACTTCAATTTTATTGTATGTGTAGATGAATCAAAACTTTGGTTAAAGTAAGAAGGAGAGATGTTTAATGTACTTTATGTATTTGTATTTGCGAAGAATAATCCGACTACCACGAAATTATTTTTATTGTAGTCAAAACATTTTTGGACGCCGTCACCCGGTTACTATTGGAGACATTTATATAATTGCAAACGATTACTACGTCGAGCGATGCGACAGATAACCCCAAACGAGTGCACACACACCCGGTAGGTACACATATTGTGGAAGGGTTTTTACTATTTTTCCCTTAATTTTTTTCTTTTATATTTTGGCTAGTTAGCCTTAACCAAATTGTCAGACTCAAAGTACATATACGCACTCGTGAGGCACATATGATGGTACCCATATTAATTTCAGCAACGCATACACGTATGGTTAGCTTAGCTTACATGAATAGTTTAGATCGATAAGCGATGTTACATGCAAGGCAACAGCGCAAGTAAAGGCACGCCGGTGCGCACTTGAGCTCGTCGCCATATTGCTGAATACCTTAAGGGTCTTTCCATAAAGCCTGGTGGAGCTGTAAAGTTCCGCCAGGCTAGCAGAAGATAGTCAGAAATAAAACTCGACTGACAGTCTAGCTAGCATTGTCGGACTGTTCATATCTATGTGAAATTATCTTACTACTGTATGGTCTACCAAGCTAAGGGATAATATAATTCCATCTTAGTGACATTAATATCGATGACTCAGATATATACTCGTATAGATGACGTCATTTTAGATGACACCAAACTTGCTTAAAATGCCCTATCATCAAAATCCCATAGGCTTTCTCAGTCATATAGGCCGAGAAATTTCGTTAGCTTATAGTACTATAATGATATGACAACATTTTTGGATGTAACAATTTATGTCAAATCTGCAACGTATACCTGCATGTGTAAATAATTACTAGTTTTCTTTATGATAACTTTTACGTGAGCAGTTTGTATAGGAACAATTTTTCTTAACCTTACTCTTTTTATTGTAGAGACATTTAAAACATTAACAATGCGTAAAAATATGATGTACGGCATTGTTGATTACTCGATATTTCCAAGCGGTTTAACACATAATGAAGAAGTAAAAATAAATTATAACGAATACTTATGAAAGTAGGTCAGTAAGCTAAGTGCAGTAGAATACAAAAGCAAAATAAAATGTCATCTATCACTTTCAGAATTCAATGTCATGTGCTTAACAGGAGATAATTGTGTAGGCAAATAAGTCCGGCGATATTGCCAATATGTTTGTTTACTCATTACAACCGAAAAATAGATTTACCAAAAGGCATCGTATCTTTTTCTGTTTGTATATCACCATCACGTGAACAGTCTTAATCGACAAGATTACAGTGGTGTAATACCAAGTGGTTCACGAAGTATTATTTAAAAAAAATCAAGCTAACAAACTACGACTATATAGAACGTCTATGATATCCACGCATTGGTATTAATATAGCAATAACTTATGCTACTTAGGAATGATTTGAACCTTTTGAATTAATTTGTTTGCTTGTAACTATTTCTCGACTTAACTTGGCTATGATCATACATGTTGTCAGGGGTACAGAAAATACCATTGGGTATCTTTCACCCAGAAAAAGGGTTGTTGTGTTTGAGTGATAAGGAAAATATACATTAACGCGAGTAAAGCCGCGGGCAAAAGTAGTTATTTTAATTATCCTACTTCTCTATTGTAAGAACACACACATCGCTGAACATTTAGTGCATATAAAAATCGATCATAATAAAATTAAAATTAAAATTCGCCAAATTGAAAAAAAAAGATCATATTCTCAATATTTGTATCGATAAGATTAAAACTCGTAAAAGTCTACTAAACAAAAAAATCACCTGAGAAACAGCAGAGGAAGATATATTTAACTGTTTTGTCTCTGTCTATTTATATATAGAACGAGAAGATTTACAATACTAAGGTACTTAAACAATTCGTCGTCGATTGAATCTCAGTAGTTAAAAACCCTAACAATAACTTTTTTATTTCTCGAGATAAATATTTATATACAACTACAATAAATCTGCTAAAACTACCCCACGAAATTGGTTTTTTATGAACATGGACGGAATGGATAGTCTGTAAAAAAGGGTGAACCTTGGTCCAGTAAATTTTTGTTAACGACACAACTCGGTATATTGGTGCTATAAATATTCGCGACCATTGCTTCGACCGAGTATAACAATTGGAATAATACTAGGATTTTACGTAAACCCATTTGAGCGCATTAAAACTTTAATCTTGCCGACCAGTATCAGCAATTTGTAACTATATTCCATACGGAGTACTAGTTTAAACAATATTTTCATTATGAAATTAATTTTACTCACATAAAAAAATCTAATATTACAAATGCGAAAGTGAGTTCGTTTGTCACGCAATAATTTCTGAACCGATATTCATGTAGTTTTGCTTAAACGTTAACATAAGGAAAGTTCAAAACAATATTTAACATGAGCGTAGCCCCGGGCAAAGGTAATATAAGAACTGTAAAAACGATTTACAAATCATTAGAAAATAATAATTTATTCAATTCTAGCGACCCGCCCAGACTTCACATGAGTACAATAAGTGTTGTCATTAATGTCTAAACGTTCTAGATGCCCAACAATTCATTTAATTAGATAAAAATTAATATTAGACTAGCAGGCCCGGCGGATGTTGTCCTGCCCTAATTATAAAAAAATATAGACTTATGTGCATGAAACGCTTAAGACGGCTTGACTTTTTTCGATCCTTTCAACAATTATCATCATATTTCAACCAATTCACAAAAAAAAAACCTTAACAAATTATATAGCTACACTTTCCCCGTGAATTACTCTATTGGTGAATACTGCATTACAATTCGTTCAGTAGTTTTTGAGTTTATTTCGAACATCCAGACAGACGTGGCGGATGATTTTGTTTTATAAAATGTAGTGATTAACCAAAATATCATTGCAAATCTTTAATATAAAAATGAATCGCTGAATGTGTTGCTAAGCCGCAAATCTCGGGAACAGCTGAACCGATTTCGCTAATTCTTTTTTTAGAATATTTCTTGAAGTATGAAGATGGATCTTATGGAGAGAAAAATTAAAAAAATTGCCTGAAAAAGTCTAAAAAGAACACTTTTCTATACTCCCATACAAACGATTCGTAATAATATTTAAAAGTCAATTTGAACTTTAATACCATATCATAAAGTTTAAGTGTTAGTGGAGAGGTTCCGGGAGGGCAAAACAATTGAGTGACATTAGTATCGTATAAATATTAATGTCAATATTTATACGATGGTCCCGAATAGCAGAATAAGAATTAAAAAAAATGTTTAAAGAATTGACTGTTAGGCGTTAAGAAGTTCGCCGGGTCAGCTAGTAACTGAATATTTTAATTGTATGTAAATGATAAAAATGATTGGGGTAAGTTATGCTTACTAAATAGATATGCAATCATGAACTTTTCAGTAAAAATGTTTGTTCCTACAATTCTACTATATTCTTCAATATAATACTTTACTATAATGTACCTCATAAAGTAAATCAGTAAAGCTGTGAAGGCTAGTCAAGCGAATATCTTTAGTCAGTTTGAAAAACAAAAAGTATCTCCTAAGGTTTAGCTAATAATACCACTAAAGGCACCTCAAAACTGCTTCCTAAGACTTCATTAGAATACTATTGACTTTATCTACTATATGTACTAATTTATAAACATAATATAAATGTGGTATATATGTAAATCTTCCGGAAGAAAACCTCTAAATGATGGTGAAACCGTATCAAAATCCGTTACCTAGCTTAGAAGAACTATGGAAATACGCAGACAGTTGTGAAATTTGGTATATATATACAGATTAATTTGCGATATTTCATTTTTACCATACCATGAAGCTACGGAATAATCTCTAGCCCAGTGTGTACTTCGTTCATATGGCCTTAAGCATAACGAGAATAAATATTTTGCAGGTTAACATAATAGCGACTGGATGAATTGTCTGTATCTCGGTTGTCACCACTGTATTCTTATTGTACGGCGCTTACCCTCAGACATAGAGCAGAACAGTCACTTTGTCGTGCTTCTGTAAAAGAATAACTATCTATCATTACAAAGTACATATCTACCAGGGTAGGTAGAAAAATTAAGATAATTCCTGAATACATTCAAAGAAATAATTTCGATTCGTACATATTTTTATTTCTATGTCTACGTTTATTATCGTTAATATTACAAGCTGTATTTATATTTTGTTGATGTTATATATTATACTACTAAATTAAATACTCAAATGAACTTTACTTTAGTTAAAATGATAACTTTTTATGAGTCTTCTTCTTAATATTTTATCAATTCTTAGCAATTATATTAGAATTTTCAGGCACTTTTTAATAACTGCCCAAATATATAACAATCTAACTTAATAAAACAATATATATGATATATGTACATACATACATAACATAATAATATATATATACATTTCAACAAAAAAGCTTGTAACACTACTTGACGGTGTGTATCGTACGAGCTGCATATAGTGACGGCTGGCCTATATTAAAATTGATTGCTCACTGCAACAATTGGAACTGAAGTCTGCACAAATTGAGTTTCGAATGGACGCGTCGAACGGTCGGACTGAACCGAGGGCCGCGACCGTCGACGTATCGGAATATAGATTATAGAAGTACTCATATATATTATAGTTTTATATTGATCGATTTATTTTGTTATGGATATGTGTACAAAATTAGTTTATTTTAATAGTGTCCAATAAAAACAAATTTCATAGGCATCATCTCCTAGTTTGTTAGTCCCCTCCTTGGGATTATTTTGTAGTACCATGCTAAGTGTTCAACGTTGGCGACTGTTATAACATAATTCGCCTGCGCGGCCCCTGGATTTTGTATTACGTAAATCGGTGTATATCGACTTGAATTAATAAAGTTGGTATCGTTCGGTGTAGTCATTGTCGAATAATTGATACAATAAGCCATTACAATAATATAAAATATTAAAAATATAATAGAAAAATCAATGCAAAAAAAGGCATATAAATAAAAAAGTAGTGTATAGATGTACACGCGCTACAAGTAATACTTTTTTGGCGTAACAAGATATAAATCTATTAAAAATTTTATCTTTCACCTTATTCTACGTTTGTAGAAAAAACGACACTAACGATAGAAAAAAGATATTTAATACATACATACTTTTTATTAATAAAATGTTGACTATAGCTAACTTCAGTGAGGCGGTTTTTCGTGACGGTGTGGGCGCGCATTGTAAAAATGTACTCTCATCATTTTTCCCTAATGCGTCAAAAGAAGTATAACTTTTTTTTTTTTTATATTATCGGGGGCAAACGAGCAGGTGGGTCACCTGATGGTAAGTGATCACCGCCGTCCACAGACACTAGCAACACCAGGGGAGTCGCAAGTGCGTTGCCGGCCTTTTAAATATGTGGGTCTCCGGTGCTCTCACTGACAGAACGAAACGCAATAGTGCAAGCACTGTTACTTCACGTCGGTTTTCTGTGAGAGGGTGGTACTACACCGGGCGAGCCGACCCATTCATGCTGAAACCAGTAATAGCTTCAACGTAGCTCTACCACCTACGAAAGTATATCTTCAATAATTATTCTATAATATTTCATACATGGAAAAAATAAAAATTACGATCATGACTGTAATATATATAAATTGCATGATATAAAAATGTTTACTTTATTTCCATTATCCAGATTTGATATAAATTTGTTGACAAAAATGTAGAGACCAATTTCCCAACATCTTCTTTTTATTAGCCTATTCGATGGTAATTAAAAAGTCGGTTCATTAAAAACCTATCCTATAGAAAAAGAAAATAACATATTTGTTTAAAAACTAAAACGAATAATTACTTAGTCCTTGAACTATGCAATCTAGGTCATTAAACACCTCGATATACTAAATAAATCAAAGGAACGTGGCAAAGTGAACAAAATAAAATAAAAAATCAATCAATAGTTAACTCAATACAGTTGTGAGAATAAACGAGCTATTGTTTTCAGTGTCGTAACAATAGTTGTCACATTTGCGTAAGTGAAGTTAAAAATTGACAATTTATCGATGGTTGTTTAATACAAATCTTTTTATGACGATTTTAAATATTGCTAATTCTAACGCTCGCTTATTAAATATACTACAATATGTATGGGATAAACAAAGAAATATTAAGAAATATTACTAAACACTATATTATACACTATATAATTAAGAATTAATTTTAAAAACCAATCGTTCCCTTATTTAAAAAAAGATCTATTAAAGGTAAAGGTATTAATTGTGTTTTGCCGTTACACACGAGTTTAAAAAATATATTAATGTAAACAAAGGTAAATTTGAATAAATTTAGTATACTATGAAAAGCACGACCAGTCACTTACATAGGCATTCACATTTTAACCCTTCTCGGTTGCTTCACGTCGAACGGTCTATCCACCTTCTATTATCAAAACCCTTCGCAGCGTTTATTGATATTAAATATATGTACTCGTATATCAATGGCCGCGCTATATAGTCCCCCAGCACTATTACCTCATTCGGCCCACTTGAATTACTTATTCTTTATGTACTCGTTACTCTACTCTTTAAGGTTGTAACCTGATTTAGGATAGGTTTCAGGAACCAACTCAATAAATGAGTATTTTTCTCAATAAATAGGCATGAAATGGTTTATTTTTATTTCAGTGATAGTTCTCGAGGTTATCGCTTTCAACCTCCGGGTAAATAAATTATCTCGAGCTTTATAATGTATATATATGTAGCCAAAGGAAGCAACTACAAGGGTTTATTTCTGATTCGAAATATAAAACAATGTAAATTTTATAATGTGCAAAGTGATGCTCGAGACTTCTTCGTCGTTTATTATTGTAACAATACTTTTTATGGACAAACGAAAAAAATTAGCACCAAATCACTTGCCCCACGACAAGAACACAGACGTCGCTGAAACTGTAGTGCTTACAAAAATTGTTTCTTGAAAATGTGTACTGGTTATCTATAAATATTTATGCTTCATAATCTCGAGGGCTATGCGAGGGACAGAACAAATGAACATCAAGCGTGCTGGGGTTGCTTAAAATAAATTGTAATAATATTGGAGAGTATGAACATTACAGTGGTTGCGATGATAGCTATTGGCAAGAGAAACGAATTTAATTTAAAAAATGGTTGATGGACATTGTACGCGGTTCGTATGGAGATGTATATGGAATATAAATATTACACAAACTTTAATACCTTTGTATTACATAAAGCTATTGTGATATTAAGCTTAGTAGATAAGTACCAAGTATTTAAAAGGTAAAAACTAAAAAAAAATGTGGTTTTATGAAACCATGATGCAAGTGAAACGTTTTTTCGAACTGTATGCATTTAACTAAAACTTTTGAGAAAATTATTCGATTTAGGGTATTAAAATCACGTTAAAATCACGTCAAAAAAACTGAGTACAATATTTATTTAAATCATTTTGAATTGAGCCATAGGTGCCGCCATATTGGCCTTGACTGCTCTGCCGGGCACCTTTCATTTTACCTGTACTCCACGGCCGGGTGTAATACGACATGCGATAGATGGACGAAAAATTTGAAGCAATATGAAAAAAGTTTCACTTTAAAATGATTAAAATATATCTGGTAGTATTTGAGTGATGTCCGTACAATGACAAATCCCTATCATTTTATGTTTATAAAAGATGAGCCACGAACTGTGACTACGAACATAAGTACTATTAATGTGTGTACCAATATATCTACTTTCACAAGTTGTAGTAAACTTTTCTCAAATTTTTTACGTAAATTGGGTTACAAAACTGAAGAACAATGGACACCTGCGCGGGTCCGCTCAGATGACCTTCGTAAATGATTGATCGTGACAAATATGTTCATGAAGTTTATTTTCCACACGTGAACAAAGATAGGAATGTAGATAACCGAAATGTTACGTTACTGGGACACGTGAATTTTTTGTTGGTATCGCAAACAGCAGCGTTATATTTTAGTTCTTAATTTTTTATTATGTCAAAGTGGTTTTGGCTCAGTCGGTTTGTTCAGAGAGCTTTTTTAATATAATTTATTTGTATTCATGTGGTTTAATGTGTAGTATCAAATGGACTGGTTCGTTTTTTAGATGTAAACGTTTAGATTATAATCTCATCTGATAGTTAATGTTGATGTGGCGTAAAATGGTAACATGCTAAGTGTAGAGGAATACTGGTACTCAACTGTAATTGTCGAAAGGTATATACGTGCGGGGCTATACGTGAGGGCGTACTAGAAATTTCTAGAAATAATTAAAAAAATGCTAAGACTGGTCAAAAATGAATTTATTGTTTCTCAAAACACTTAGAGACATGCGATAAAAATAAGTGGTAAATACATTAGACAAATAGAATTAAAAAAAGAATAGTTCCATTTTCAAATGTCGTAATATGTTTTTAAATATGCCTAATATAAGTGGCCAGTTTTGAAAATATTTAGTACGCCCTATGTAGGTGTTCGACAACAAATGTTCATCTTTGGAAGAGGTAGGTAGCTAACAAGGCAGTCAACAGAAAGAGTCCTACCATAATAGTTACAACACGTGAGAAGGAAGGGAGGATAGCTGGTTAACAATAAAATAAAAGTACACTGTCAGTGAGGTCGTTTAACAGATCTTGTGAACGCGATTCCAAGTTTTCACTGCAAAGGTGGCAACGCCACAGTTTCACCACAAATACTGCGACTGCGCTTTTGTACGTACACGGGAAGTTTTACGTGCGCGTATAAAATTATCTCGTTTGTCATAAGGGTTTTGAGTTGAATAGTACATTTCGAGTAATATTTCCTTGTTCTAGTCGTTAATTATACGAATTATTTAATTAGTTTAAAAGGTTAGTATTTTAATAATTCTTGGTAATTTAATCACTGCATAAAGCAACAATTGTTATTCCATTAATTGTGTTATATTTAATTATTATTCCTTTTTTGTAACTAGTAACACACGTTAACAAATGTCACAAGTAAGTTTAACATGGATAAATCACTACGTACACTTTCATGTCAAGAAAATAAACGTGGGTACGAATCTTCCCTGTATACAATAAATTATTTAAAAGTTGGAACCAGCATTTCCATATTCAAATATTACATTAGAACATAATAAGAACATTCTTTTTTGTTTCTGACTTTTATTGCAAGTACAATTTGAAACGTATGATCTCATGGCTCAGTAATTTATATGATAAAACGCGGGTTAAATTTCTTTGCATGAATATTTTTTTATGAAGAGGCTGATTACTAATTATACATCTATATAATACCAGCAACTATCTGCAAATTCTTGCTGGTTAAATTACGATATAAAACTAAATAATAATAAAAAATGTGTGGATTTATGAAACCACGATGCAAACTTTTTTCGGATCGTAGGCATTTAACTGAAAAATTTCGGAAAATTATTTTATTGAGAAACATAAAATTGCGTTTTTAATATTTTTTGAAACTGGGCACTATATTTACTTAAATCATTGAATCTTTTTGAATTGAGCTATGGGCGCAGCCATATTGCGCATGGCTGTCTCTGTCGAGCGCCTTTCACTTGAACCCTACTCCGTGGCCGGCTGTAATGCGACATGCGATAGAAGGACGTAAAATTGGAGGCAATGTAAATAAACTTTAAAATACAGGCTAGCGCCACCTAGCGGTGCAATATAGTATAATGGATCTGGAATGATGGATGAAAAAATCTTTAGGTGCGCTAATTTTATGGATATTGGTTTAACGATACATTCTGGTAACTGTCACACACACAGTACTTATACAGTAATGGATACAGCATGTCTGTTTTATTTGAAAAAAAGTTACGAAATAATTGGAAATCGAGAGATATTTTCAAGTGTCTAAAAACAAGTTATAAAAACTAATTTCATTCGTATTGTCTACATAAGGCTTACCTTATACCTGTACATTTGTGTAGCTAAACGCTTCAATATACAAGTGACGAAATTAAATTTGTTCATCGCACATGCATTGAATATATTTTATTCAACAATAAAGTTAAATAATTGGAATTGAAAAGGGATTAGTATTTTAGCATCTACACATTTAATAACATTGCATTTCTCGTATCTCGGTTGCTTGATATCGGAAAGTCGTCGAGCAATGGAATTATCCGGCTGTTTCGCGGCAGGCTATCAAGGACTTTGGAAAATGTCTGCCAGTAAGGAAGTTCAACGGCTCTTTTGTTACTCAAGCACTGGGTTCGTAGCACTATGGATGGGGAGCGAAATAGAGGCGTACGGCGGGAAGAAATTATGATAATATTTATATAGAACTAAAAGATTTATTTATCAATTGCCATTTCTAATTTATTGGGTAAAAGTAACTATTAAAGGATAACAGATCTTCCTAAGGTTATCACCAGATGAAAAATCACAGCTTTACTGTCTTCTTTGAATTTTATTTATATGAGAAGATAACACCATCATATTGGACTTTAATATATGATATAATGAATAAACACCCGCACTTTTCTTTTTAGTGTATTGTAAACAAATAGCTAAAAGCAAAAAGTATTTTATTTCAAATTATTTGACCATTTTAAAGTAGACGTATCCATGATTATGCGAATTTATATAGTTTAATTTGCTGCCTGATATTATTCCACTTCAGTAGGGTTGGCTTGGCATAAAATATTTTCTTCCTTCATGTTGAGACATGAAATTTGGCTTGAAGTTCTACGATCGGCCGTCTAGCCTATGATAGCGAAATATCTACCATCATCGCTTTTAAGGCCTTCCACTATCGTCTCACAAATCTAGGCATATAAGAAACATGGCTGTAAGTGTGGTTGGATTAAAATTACAATATTACAATTTATATCAAAATTACATTTAACTATTATGGCTCATTAAGAAATTGTTCGTTACAGTAGGTATGTAATTTTAAAATACCTTTAAAACGTAACTACTTTGAGGGTAGCCGACACATTACTAAGCTACTAAGATTGAATAATTGATGCAATTTACACATATTAAAAGTGTAAATATTGAAGATAATAAAACAGTTTGCGGTTGCAAGTCAAACCACAACTTAAGGCACAAAGGCCCGATAGCGAATGCCCTTTGAACTTTATCCCACGGGTCTGGAGAGAATGCGGTTTCGTGACGCGCGGACAATTACAGTTTTCAAGCTCGGATTGCAGGTATTCGAGTAAATCACCGCCTTAAAAGACCTACCGAACTATATACATCCTGTATTTAGTGACACTTTTAGTAATTACATAGTTTATTTTTTTCCTGTCAATGAGTGACAAGCGTGGCTAACGTTAAAAAGGTTATGAGTAATCTTGAAAAAATCTAGTTTCTTGGAAATTATACTAATTATGCGGTAAAACCTACATTTTGTTAGATTGCTCATAGCTTATATTTTTTGTATTTAATAATACTGTTATCTAGTAGGTAACATAAGTATTTACTTATAATTATAAATCGTTGCGAATAATAATTCTTAAAGTAATGTAATAAACCATAAAACTATTTATTTCAATAGTATCCTCTAAAATTCAATTATAACTGTATTTTCGTTCCATAGAATATTGTTCAGTTCGGGTGAACGTCATTTTTGTCAAGATTAAAATGAAACTTTTTTTTACATCGTCTTAAATTTTTCCTCTATCTATTGCATATCGCATTACAGCTGGCGGCGCAGTAGGGAGAAATTGAAAGGCGCTCGGCTGAGCAGCCAAGGCCAATATGGCGGCACCCATTGCTCAATTAAAAGAAATGATTTAGACAAATATTGTTAAAGTTTCACTTGCATCGTGGTTTCACAAAACCGCACAATTTTTCTAATAAGGCTTCTAATAGCTTTTAGCTAAAAATGCACTATGTAAGACCTGGCCAGAGAATACACTCATAGTTAAAAAAGGATCGTGGAAATGGGTGGAATGATTTCCAAATTATTAAGCTCAGAAATTAACAGAAAGACGACGCCTTTTATAAAAAGTAAACACGAGAGAGTACTTACTTTTTAAACATACACTATATACTAAAATTTAAATCTATGTAAATAAAATGCTGGAGGTATGTTCTTGTGCGCGCATCTCGATTCCGAACAAATAGTTTTAGTTTTTCTTCTGAGATACTTGGTCTTCATTTAAAAAAGAACATATCACCATATCTTCTTTTATTATATAGTTATTAAAGTTTTAAGAAACTAACATTTTTGTAATAGGACTACGCGCTTAGCGATGTGTTTCCTTGCCGTGGAGATGCGGGGCAAGCGATGTGGTGCGCATGCACAGGAGCGGAGAAGTAAACGGATGTACAGAACGGAAGTAACGCAAGTTGTAATGACATTTTGTAAACAAAATATATTTTTGCTTTATTTTTTTATCTTTTTCTTTTATAAATGGAAACAACTCAAACAAAGTCGCAAGTATCAATTAGTAGTATTAAACCAGACGTGCATAAACCTTTTTAATGTAGTCTAAAAATTTAATTTAAATTTGAGAAAATGTCTATACAACGTAAAGGAAATTATGACAACAAAGGACTGGTTTAACTGACTCACATGTCCTAGATGAAATCTAGTTACGTTAAATTAAACCCGGCTGAAGTTTTGTTTGAATTACGTGTGTCGAATGGGTCATAGTGTGAACTCAATAATTCATACGCGAATTTATCTAACAACGTTCCTGGAAGCTATCAAACTTTGCCCCGTAGACAATCCAATCGTGGTTTTGGTTCAACATCAACTTTTGCATACAAACTTTACCTGCAGGTTGTTCGAGTTATGTCAGAGCGTTTTATACAATTGGATTCATTAATCGATGTATTTAGCGTTTGATTCAGATCAATTATCTAAGAAGAAACTTCAATGTTAATGGTAAACATACTTGTTATTAACTTAATAAATTATAAATAATATAATAATAATTGAATAAATTATTTTATTCAATTAATGACTTCAGCAACTTTAAACTTTTGTTGGCTATATTTTATTATGTATAGCTTACTCTTTAGTTTTTTCTATGGTTGTATGCTTTTATATGAAAACGTTTTTTAAGCGATAATGGATATTGATCCACATAACTATTGAGTTATGTACAATTTTAGATAAGTAACATTGTGATAAAAACAGCATGATGGCTTTTTATAAGCATGTCTAGCTAGGTTGAAAGTCTGTCGCCAAGTACCTGAGCTGTCCGGGAAGTGCACTGGAGAAGTAGTCCTTCTCTAGTTTTAGCCTGTTTACAATCTTAGAGCAAATCATTACTTGACATAAGGTTTTATTGTGGTGAAATACTAATAGCTATGAAGTATCAAAAAATGTAGATTTTAGATGGAGCTACAAAATAAAATGATTCCATGTGTGTAAAAGATTAATTTCTTGCCAGAAATTGATTTTTAAGATGAATTTTATATCTTCAACTTTAGATCGCGGGGCTAACCATTAAGCTGTCCATAAACCATGTCATAATAAGAAGGACGACAAAGTAACGTATTTTTCATTGGGCGTACTTTATTCACCATAAAGGCAGGATGATATGAGTCTTGCAAGAGCGCAGTCGCGTACAATGTCGCAGATCATATATCGTCTATGAACTAAACAATAAATCACTTCAAGCGTTATGATGACATTTTCAAAGAATTATTATTAGAAGTGAGTTGTTAAAAACAAAGGAATATATAGTAAGTGATAATGCGTTAGATATTTAGACATCGCGTGTCACGACGTAGGTTTGTATATTGCAAACACCGTCGGATAAAGGAGAAAATCGGGCTTTTTATAATTCGTATCTAGTTAGCAACTGCCTTTTGGTAGACAATTTATTACCTAGTAATTATGAATGTGTTGCAACAGCTTCACTTGGGAACTCTTCTTGGTTCAGTGTGTTTACCATTTTAAGCCATATCGACATTTAACGTCGGGTGAGATTATGGTTAAACCCGAAAATGTATATAAATTATATGAATTATTTCATTTAATTTTAGTGAATACGAGAGAGTCGCTACCAATTTTCTATAACTATATTTTTAAAGACTATTTAATTAACCCAGTATAAAATATTAATACGAGAATACTTTTTATTTATTTGATGCCACATCAGAATCATACGAATTGTGAATAACATTTTATTGTTAGCTAGATGATACCTGTGACTTCGTCTGCGTCATCAAAACTATTTATATTTTATACAATAATAAGCTTGTAATGTTTTTAGAAGTGTTTGTAATTCTCTTAAACACTTAACATAGAAATGATATTGTATCGACGCTCGCACACCCCGACCGTGAGAGTCATATCGAGTTTTAACTTATAATTTGTCATATCCTCTGACAAGTATAGCGCTGAAGTTTAACACTTACTTCTAAGAGTAACTTGTTAATGTTTGCGTCATACGGTATTTAAACGACTTCCGTTTGGAGAATAACGTTAACTAATTTTATTTTATTTTTTCATCTTATTGGAACGAAGTTCCTTATCGCGCATTACACGATCTGAGCGGATGGGAACGAGACCAAAAAAAGTGCAAAAAGACTTTTTTCCGACGCATCTTGCTTGCTATAGTTACAGCCGTGTAGGAACTATATACGTCACCGCACAATATGTATAAATATATATGTGTATGTGTGTGTGTGTGTGTGTGTGTGAACGTAATTTTTTTAGATCAATAGTACAAAAAAAAAACAAATCATTAATAAAATAAGATTTAGACAGTTCTAACATTTTCATTTGTTATTGATTTAATTAACCCACAACTTTCAGCATTCAATTTATCATTATTTATTATTATAAATACATTATAATAAATACATTTTATCAAAAAAATCTTCAACTTTACCCTCTCATATTGATATTTTGTAATGACTGTGTAGCAAACATCTACCAAAAAGCGAAAAGAACTTCGTTCCGACGGGGGGTCCATAGAACCCTCAAGTTTAATTTTTTTAATCTTTAGTTTTGTCACATAGATAGTACTAGTGGTCATCGGCGACGTCGTCTGCATTTAGATGTTTATAAATTACTACCTTATGATCACGACCATGAGATATCTCTATGGTGATAAGATTTATGAATGAATGAATACTTTATTCCTTTTTCTTTTTTTTCCAATTGACATACCCTGTTGGCATTATGTCTTCTACAGATTCACCGGACTACTATTATACTTTATCGCACTTTTTTTTTAGTTTATACTTAACATAGAAATATAACTAATAATGCATAAGTACTTAACAAATGCATACATATACAACATAAATCTACCCATACATATATATATACAAACGATAGACACAAACATATTTATGTACAGACATACTTACAGATATATAAGAATTATAAAGATAATAATTCCAAATTGACTTAACCCTTATCGTTTTGGCTAATTTAAACGTTATATACATTAATTCTTAACTAGTTAAGGTGACAGTTGTTAAGGTGAAACTAGTAAACTAGTTAGGGTGTGCTCAAAAATAAATCTGAAGAAATGTTATCCACATGTCTTTATTGGTATTTGACAAAACCGTCTCACTGTTTTTATCAAATTGATAGGAGCAGGTAATATTTATGAAATATCATACCACTGTATAATTTTTTTTTTACAAGTTATAAAGTCGTATTTCAAACACATGGATGTAGTCATTTTACTTCTATTATTACTAACTAAGATTATGTAGAATCGTATAATACCAATGATTATCCCTTAAGTCTATATTGGTGCGATATAATTGGATGCAAGAGGCCATCCATTGATAATAATCGTCCACGTAGCGTTCTGTTATCGTAATATTCTATTACTATTATCGTTCATATATTCAGGCTTAGGATTACTGGTGAGTAGAATATGAATATATGCCCAGGATTGTCTACAAGATACTGGTAAATTGTTAATATGCATGAAAACGCAATAACCATTACGAAATATACGTTGTATTAGTTAAATTCTTATTCGAACTCATTTCTTCAGTTATATGCAGTAGATTGTTGATACCTGTCTCTTTGTGCACGTCCTTTATTATTTTTTGGTTTGATTAGAACAGTCGTTATAATAATATCGTTATGTATATTGACATCAGTTTAGTATACCTTTGTAATGCATGCATTCAATTATTACATGTATTTACCGACAATGTTAATAGCGTAAGACACAGATTCAAGAACTTCGACCTAGTTAGTATACTGAGAACAACTTCGGGTGTCAAATCTCACTCAGATTCCCACTCGAATCACTGTTCGATCTAACTTCAATCGGTGGTCACGTCTGCTAGGTTAAATCTTAGCTATGATTATTTGATCGTACTTCAATCGTCATTACTTTGAGGTTACATTTTTAACTGACTGTTTGCCGCGACGTCGTCTACTTCTTATTACCTTGACAATAAATTTTATGTGCAGAGGAAAAAAACCTTAGTAACACGCCGCTTGCTCCACTTCTCCGCGGCAACAAAATTACTCATCGTAGAACGCGTATTACTTATGAGAATCGTAGTTTTTTAAACTACAATAGCATTATGTTACATGAAGTCATCGTGTGATGTTTTCTTTTAGATAAGAACCAAGTGTCTTAAGAATAGAAGTAAAAAAAAAAGTTTATAGTAATTTTTGATTCTTCTTACTTAAATAGACATGTGTAGGATATTTTTTTTAAGTAAATGAGTGTGTGAAACAAATCTTTATTATTTATAAAACTGTATAAACATACAAAATTTGTTACATTGTTTTGAAATTTAATAACACCAACCAATGTTACTTAGAATTGTAGTTTTATGAATTGGAGCATTTATAAACTAAAGTTGTAAAACTAAAATTATTGTCTCTCTCACTTTCAAAAGTATATGATCTTTATGGCGTTCAACATTACATAGATGTTTAGTTCAAACATACTGAAATCTATTTTCACCTGTAGAGAAAACTATCATACAAAAATTGAGGTTATATATAAAAAATCAGAAGGTTCAAAATCAAAACATCGGTACCTTATTCACTTTAGGCCCTAAGAAGGCGCTTATGAACGTCAAAATTACCACCGGTTCGGAAAACAACCCAGTCATCGAGAAGAATCGGCAAGAAACTCGATCGGGTTTATTTAATATAAAAAATAGATGCATATTTCAAATAAATTACATGTTACAATCGTTATTAGTGGCTACACAGAGTAGAGTCAATTCCAGACATCACCATCGTTCACATATTGATCTACTCTATAATAGTCCTTTAACACCAAAACTCGCTTGACATGCCGCTTAAGTGTCCGGCAAATCGGTAATATGCTTTGGGACTTTGTTATAAAATCTGACACTATTACCTAAGAAACGATTACTTGTTTTACTGAGTCGGAAACATGGGACGACCAGTTTGTCAGCGTTTCTAGTATTTAGATAATGCCGGTCTTTTAGAAACTCAATATTACTTAATATTATTGTATGTCAAAATACTTCAGAACCTATTCTATTAAATGATAAAGTTAATATGATTGCGAAGTAACGAAACGATATATAACATTAAAATTGCCTTACATATACATAGTTACATAGTTTCAGGTGGAAGGATACGATAATGTATTCTACAGGAACGTAATCACAACACAATATGCGTAAGATTCATAATGGTAGCACGTTTAGGTGAATCGGCTTTTTTTTTCGAATTGACTAACCGCTGTTGGACTGACGGGCCTTTATAGCTTCACCTAGTAGGCATTTAGGGTGAGCGCTTCGGATACTTAATCAAATAACATCAAGCTCAAGGGTGCTAAAGTACTCGAATCGTGGCTAGGGTTGCTTTCTTGAATACAACAACGGTGTGTTGCATTCCGGGATCAACTTGTATGTATACAGTAACCAAGCGGTGTGACAGGAACTAGATCACCACTACGATACACAGTACCACCAATCCTTATTGATTTCCAACTTCAGTTAATACTATAAATAAATTAATAGGCATGTAGTCCACCTAATGTCAAATGATCACTGGACCTATAGATATTCATAACTGACCTCAAAAAGACCGCAATTTTGAATAAGATCAATAATAATGAGTGTGGATTGAGTTAGAACGCTGCGGCAGTGCATGTTGCCAACTACATACATACACGGATTTGCGACAAAAATTTAATTTTCTTTATACTTCGAAACTTCGGTGTTATTTGCCAGTGTACTACACATCAAAACGGCAGATACAATATTTTTTTTTTCAAAAAAAAGATAATCTCTTAACGTTATCTTAATAATAATAATGTTCATTCTCTCAAGATCCCACTGCTGGGGCAAAGGCAACTTCCATAATGAGAGGACAGGCATTATGACAACGCTTTGTTTGTGATTTTAAACAGAAACTACTACTAGATATTACTGAAACATTTATATTATTCAAGTTTTCTCGCTATATTTTTTACAACAATTTAAATTAGTAACTAAACTCGAATTTAAAATATATATTTGGTTGACGTCAATGTTCGGACATTCGGACATCGAATGGAAGTTCTATTGACTAAATTATTCATACCTCAGAAAATTATAATAACATTTATACTTTGTAGGTTATTTTTCATTAATAATTTTATTTACTTGGAGCGATGATGGCTCAGTTGGTAATGTGTCCAGACACAGCGTCGAAGGACGTAGGTTCGAATCCTAGCAACTGAGTCGGAGCTTCCGGTGAAGGAAAAACATCGTGATTAAGCCATAGCATTGTGGTAGGGCTTTTTCTAAGTCCGCCTGGCTAGCTACCAGTCACAAGCTGAAAGTCTGTCCCCAGGCATCTGTTGGTGTGTTCCGGCAGATTCACTTGAGAGCCAGTCTCACTCTAGCTTTTGCGTGACTACCATTTCAGACCACATTATCATTTAACATCAGATGAGATTGTGGTCAAAGGCTAACCTATAAAGTATAAAAAAAAAACTTTTAAGTAACGTTATGGAACAGCTTTAAAACCTGATATGTGTTGTAATTTAAGGGTAAATTCTGGAAGACACCTATCGGTGCTTGGCGATATGTTTTCATTATGAGAATGGTAGCCAGCCTGGTGAGAACAACCATTTCACGATGTACTATCAAATCAAGGTAGTACATTAAGCATTAAGCCGGTAAAAAATGTCTCATGTAACTTTATTTACTGGTGGCTTTGTTAAATATACCAGTGTATAAATGCAGTCAAAATATATTTAGAATAATTTATACAGAGGATACCTATGTTTGTCTTGCCCTATCCATTTAAAGGGGCCTTAATGTGGACCGACCACTAACCGTGTGACACCACAAAGTCAATTCTCGAGAGGCGTGTCGGTTTTATGTAGACGAGGGTTTTTAGAGACAATTTAATTATATTGGCCACCTGAGCTAAACTATAAATTATTTGCTATAAAACTTTACAAAACCTGGAGTGTAAGTTATTTAAAGTTGTTTATACTCATTTACATTTTAGCAGTATTGATTTTCAAGCTACACTCCAGTCAGCAAAATCCATAAGAGAATTTATCAGCTGCAAAGTTATTACAGTCTTCCAAAAATATTTCAAAAACACATTTATATTAAACTAGCTGCGACCCATGGCATAATTCCCATATAATTAAAAAATATATAGTTAGGTAAGCAAGAAATCTCAGAAAGCACACCTGATGCACAGGGAGTTGATCAGGCTTTTGCGTGGGTGATATCGGCTTTCACAGTTCAGCGCTACTCAATAATGGTGAACTCGCCCTCGGACCCTGATACTCCATGTACCACCACACGGCGCACTATCAGTATTATTTCATTTTCGCTTATCACGCTTTCTAATTTTAGATAGTCTGGATAGATTATAAATCCGAATGTAAGTTTGTTTGTTTGCTACACTTTCTCGTCTTAACTAACTGGACCGATCATCTTGAAATGTTGAGAATGACAATGTAGGACATAGTACCTTTCATTGTGAAAAAGTACTGTTCCCGAGGGATAGGTCAAGTCTACATTTCAAATGTCTGATAATTTTAGTGATTAATTACCATGTCCAAACACCAAAAACTAACCTCTTGAGGCTTATGTTACTAATTAGCTAATATATCATTAAACTGAAGTAATTATTTTATTTGTTAAAAAAAAAATATCCTAAACAAATGTACAAGATTTTGTTGACCGTAGAAATTAAGTTGTGTGGAAATATGTAAATGTAGCGTTTAGGCGAACAACCCGCATTGCCCTTTGTTGACCATCGCCTACAACATTGGGGCCGCTCCCGCGCGTTTCGCAAACAACAAACCCGCGTACTGGTTCACTATCCGCACAGACATCGTAATAAACCTATTTAAACAATTCAAATTACTATACTATTATTATATATTAACATTTTCTTATACTAATGTGCTTATAATTAATGATTAGCTACTCGTCCTATTAATCCAGTTTAAGAGTCTATTACACGTAACGAGTGCAGTGGCGAGACAATAAAACGATACTAGGCCAAGAGAGTCGGACGAACGAGTAGGTGTTTATACATATTTTGCTTGTTTGGCGAGTCAGTTTAGTTTAGACGCAGTAACCGATCGACTAAAATGGACCGCAAAAGAAAAGATTTTACGATAATTTTCAACCGGCTCCAACCACTCATCATTGAAGAACTATGGGTGTTATTGGAAGAAGGGAGTAGAAGTATTTGGACAAGAAATTATATTTAAAAAGACTCGCCCTTGGCGCAACAAACAATCTTATTAATAAATGAGAGATCGAAAATCCTAGATAATTTAGGCTACTTTTAAGAATGATTGTAGAACGTTTTGCGACATTGTTGAGTTACATAACTCTACAAATTGCGTACAGAACTGGCAAACAAGTTAGCGAGAAACGGCCGAGTGCATGTTCATACATGTTGAGCGGGATATCAAGTCGCTGAGGGGGCAGAAAAATGAACGTGGGTACTCGGCCTAGTAAACAAATCGAGATCCTAGGAATTCTCTCGCTAGGCTAGCAAGTACTAGGCCGAAAACTCGTCAAAATGTTCATATGTACCGAGTACTCGGCCGAGGGAACTGTCTCGCCATTAATTACGTGTAATAAACCTATTACGTTTTATGATTTGAGATGTTTAGTACATTTTTGGTTATATGGAGCAATGAAGAAAATAAAAATTAATGTTAGCAAAAATCCATTGGTACAAAAATTGTACTCAGCGCACTCTTGCACTACTCCTATTTAATTTTATTTCTGAACCGGGCTTCAAAATGTGTGATGATTTGTCATTACAAGTAACAAATAAAACTGACTTGTGCAATCAACTATTCGTATAAAAATTATTGCATGAAATTTGTATTTTTATTTTGAAGCGATGGTGACTCAGGGGTTAGCATATTCGTATACCGCCCCGGTCGACGTAGGTTCGAATTCTTTCAAATGAACTAAAGCTTACGGTGAAGGTAAAAGTCGTAATGAAACCATGCCATTATGGTAGGGCCTATTTTAAATTCCCTGTCTAGTTACCATCCTCAAATTGAAATTCAGTCGCCAAGCACCTTTAGGTGTGTTCCGGCGCTTGCACGCTATAGCCAGTCTCTCTTGGTTTATTGTGTTTACTATCTTGGACTACATTATTATTTAAATCGTTTTTTTACGAGTGCAATTGAAGTTTCTCGTGAAAAAAAAAATCTTAAGAAACATTTAGGATGTTCTCGCAAATTTTAAATTAAATCGGAAATAATGCGGCAACATTTTTTGCACTTTATTGGACGATTTAATATTGGATGATGCGGTCGTAGCTTGTAGAGCAACGCAGGCCTAAACTGCCACAGTCACACGATGAAGTGACGCGTGCGATATGAATGGACCGGAACACTAACTTGTTCAACGGTTCCACTGTTTTGATTTACTGAACAACTTTTTGTTAGCTGTGATATTTCGGTTATAGTCCACACGTGACTTGTGTATTAATATCCGGAAAATAAGTGACTTCTGAATTGCTCTCACGTGTTAGTTGCTATTGTGTCGTGTTTGTAGTTATTTATCATAAGGTACACCTATGTTTGCGGAACAATAGCTTATGTCTATAAGTTTTTGCGTTTCAAAAGTTGTTTGGTATGTTGTAATATTTTTTCTTTAAGTTATGGCCGTCTGTATTATATACTAGCTATCTACGACGTTCGTATACGTCGTTTCCTATCTTTATAATATATTTTATGAATGAAAGAAAAAAACGTAAGCACCATACCGCTTGCCCCATTTTCCATAAAATTGCAATCTCTTACAATTTTAATAACCTTATATTAAATGAAGCTATCGTGGTAATCTTTTTTTTAGATAAGAACTAAGTGTCTAAGAAGTAGTGGTAAGAAGAACGATTGAAATATATCCAGTCGATTTTGAACGATGCTCGCACAGCAGCTGACGTCTATTATTTTATTTATTTGTGCAGTATAACATATACTGATATCAAATTTATTCAGTATCTTTTTTATCTAGTGTTATATCAACACACCAATAGGACATTCATATATCGTTTGGGCTTCATTGAAAATCAGCGTTGCAGTATAATAATTCCCTTACTGTACTGCACCGTGGGTATCAGTTGTTGTACTTTTGTTTTTAACTTGTATATTTTTATTCTTTTTATTTTTTGAGATATTCTCTTTCAATGATAAAACTTCTTTTTTCTCTCTATGTAATCAGTTACCTGAACGAACATGCTGGCAAGCGATATAAAGTTACTGATCGCATAAAAGTGTGCTAAATTAATTGACTACGTAACCGTTTCATAATGATAAATACAAAAACAAATACATATCATACTTTTTTTTTTAAACATTGCTAACGCTTATTAACTACACTTAATCTCAGTTAATGAGGAGTGAGAGTGTTAATGAAGCCGAAGATGGTAATAATCTAACCTTGGTATGGTTACTTGCTTCAGATAGAAGTGTAGCTTCCAGAACATGTGTAGGTATATATAGTTAGCTACTGATTGCCGTTTCATTGTTTTATCTATCTAAATGAATTATAAATATTAAACTTTGTAAACTTTAACGCTTTATCAAAATTCCATCTGATGTTAATTGAAAGTGTGGTCTAAGATGGGGACACATTAAACATAGAAAGGAATGGAACTCAATTGCAATTTCTAGTACAATGGTTTGATGGCAAATTTTCAATCTACTACTTTCCATCTTTTAGTTAATCCCTAGTTAACCACCATTAAATATTATACTGCGATTTAGTTAAAATATTTTCTTTAATACTTCAACATGAATCTGTCCTTACAATTTATGTGAAATTACGTCATTCTCGCGTATTTGTATACTCTAACTATAGACCTATCAATGTATCAAAATGTACACGATATAAATTGAAATATTAGATCACACAAAATCTGTATTCGCCATCAATTTTAGTTATCTTGACAGATCTATATTATACTTTGGTTAGGTGTTTAAAATTATTCCGCCTTTGTTATATGAATGTGTAAGAAACGAACGTAACCAAAATGGGTACTTTGTTTAGCATGGCTATAAACTGCAGTAAATGCCGTTGGCGATGTCCTTTGGCCCGTATTTGGAAGTAGCATCTGCGGTCGGTCCGTGACCCTGACCGTTGTGGCGGTCTTTGTAGCGTAACACTGTGAAATTTATCGCATTACGAGTTACTGCTTACTGTATCATTTTTTGCATATTTTTAAAGCCATGAAAATGTTGTATTATTTGGTAGGAGATTATTACTACATAACTTTTGTTACGTCATATTCTTTAAAAATTGATACATTTAGATAAGCTTAAATATATAGTAAAAATAATTATGATCGGCAAAAAAAAAAAGCTATTTCCAACTGTAACTTGCGCAATTGATACGAGGATCCCTTTTTTTATACTTTGGTAGCAGCGCGTTTTTAACAAATCTCTGGAGAAATTGAAATATTTAGAATATAACAAGAGAAGTTTAATTTAAAATGACTATTAGTACATACTTTTTATCTCATTTATAAACGTATTAATAAGCATTAATAGAATTTATCTTCATTTCATTATATATAGTAATATATACTATTTAAATATCTATAGGATTCTAGATGCTTAGGAATTGTCCCGAAAGTTTAAGATTGTGATGATTTAATAGCTATGAAAGCACTCCTGAAAGTTACATGAAAGACACGGGGCGCATGAAACAGATAATTGATGCATGAAAATTACAGGTAATTTTTGTATGATTTTTGCTGTATAACTAATCTCTATAATTTTTATATACACCCCACTTTTTCTTTTAAAATGTTATGAATATTCTTATATTTATTAAAAATTCTAAACGAGCATATTTTCAGCCCAATTTGTAACAGTTGAAGAATTTACATAATAAGGTTTGAAATATTTATGAGGCTACGGGACTTTATTTTATAGTTTTTAGTTTGTTTCAGAGTGGTGCAATATTACAAAAAATTAAATAATAAAAAAATTTATTAACATATAATTATTTTTAGTTTCAATTGTAATTTCCGATAAAAGTTTCGTTTTCTTTTCAGTTTTTTTTAATCATTTCATCATGTTTGCTATAATGCGTCTCTAACTTATCAGGAGCTTAACAGTGAATTACGAAATTATGTGTAACATATAAGAAAAAGATTAACAAATTCACGATAAAATATTACTACAAACCTATAATATGGTTGTTTTATAACTAACATAAATCGAAAACAACTCTATGGAAATTCTCATGAGCCTTCACTGCTGAATAGGTATAGTTTAAAACTGGTTTACCAACTTATTTGCCCATTACCAGTTTGTTCCTTATGTTGCTACGAAAAAGCCTACCTTAAACCATTAGATCTTATCTCGATTAAATTAAATATTATACGCATATATGTTTCGATATTTATATGCATGTATATTTTTAGATTAAATTTAAAGTCTATATAATCCAGCCGCATATTGGATATAAATCTTCCTCCAACATCGCCACTAAGACCGGTCTTGCGCAGCGCACATTCAGCGAATCCTTCACCAGGGCGTCGCTCCGTTTTCTGGCGGTTTTGCCCACGCTTTGTCTTCTGGTACGTGATCGCTATATGAAAAGTCTTTGGCTTCAATATCTATACACTCTAAAATATTCCTCAGATATTGCTACATAAATCTAGCAA